>OZ002741.1:103211197-103901087 GCA_963924295.1 Dioctria rufipes | reverse complement strand
CAGTGTGACATTTTTAATTTCATAGTCCACACTACTGACTTTTAATTGATATGTGTACCATTAACCTGTGGATAATTGTTAGAAATACATGCGTTAGTTTTTTTAATTGCTATCGTTCGACCGTAATTTTGACATTTTTTGGACAATTTATAAGAAATCCAGGATTCTCTTCGTTTTACACATTTCCATAGCCTACTAAATATGAGTAGTTAGAAACGTAAATATTTACCAAATAATTTTATGATGTTCTCCGATATACTTTTAACTCTAAAGTAAATTAAGTGAATTCAGATCTAGAACTGTATGTTTATCTAGTCTCAGCAGACAGATTTTGATAAGAAGGATAAGAGATTTTGTCGGAGGTGAAGTAAAACACCACCTTCAGTGCTTGATGACTTTTTGCCCGTGTTTTTATGTAACATCAAGTAAAGCCGAAACCCCTCATAAATCTCGAAGGGGCGAGTGATGTCGAAAAACGGATAATGCAGAGCAAATGAGATGCAAACACAAAAAAAGTAACTATTGAGACCTTTAGTGATAAATAAATTGAAGAAATCTTACTAGAGCTGAAAGTATCCGGATTATCCGGAATAATTAGAATCCGATTCCTCAAATCCGACCATCGAGATAATCCAGATCCGTACCATCCGGATTCAGAGTAAGAGAAAAGGCTTAAAATTTCCTCCACATTGCATCGTTTCATTGGAAATATGGAAATGTTATGAATTTATATATATTTTTTCCGAATGAAACAATGCAATCTGAAAGATATTTTGAATCTTCTTTGCCTTGTCACGATCCGGATAGTTCGGAACGGATAGGACGGATCCGGGTCCGGACTGTTCGGATCCGAATTTTTACCATAAACTTAACAATTTACCAAGAATTTGTAATAAATATGTATGTGTTTTTATTATTAATAATAATCCGTACTTATTCTCATCAGTTTTTCTTCGTTTTCATTATTAACTTCGCTCTCATTCTCATCTTATTCACTTAAATTGATTAGATTATTATTCTCATTCTAAGATAAATATTCGGCGTAAAAATCATCGTTGTTTTGATTCATTGTTTCGAAATGCCAAGATTTTCAAAAGAAATATATACCCAAATAAATACTTTTGAACATAAGTTCAAAAATTTTCTTTTTCAATCCGGCAAGTTTTTTTTTCCACAGGGTTTGGAGACTACACGTCAAAATTACACACATTAAAAAATTATTCCCAATTGCAATACCTCGGATTACATACAAAAAAAGGAGAAATGTTCCCCTGATCCCCTGAATATCGCATTCTATTAACCCTGTTTAGAGCTCCAGTTTCTTATACGAATCTCTTGCCAGTAATTTATTAAGAGCTGGACATGTTTGGTTGATTCGTAAAATCTCTTTTGAAGTCATTCCTAATAATCTAACACTTGTTATTGTCTGAATAGTGACAATTTTTAGGTCTGCATCGACATAGTTGTTGAACTTCCCTATTGCTTATCTCTTATATTTTAAATAAATATCGTACCTTCCGGTAAGATGGGGGAATTTGCTTCCATCTGGGAAATGTATTTGAAGAAACCTCCTTTGATATTCTCGAACAGTCTTTCGTATCCATCAACAAAGTTTTGGTCATACATATGTATGAATATCTTCATACTCTTCGTGAAAGCTTTGTCTTTCACTAAATCTGCTTGAAAATTATACGTTTTTTTTCGAAACCTGCCATAGCACTTTTATTTGAACATTTCATTTTCTTTCTGTTGCCATCTTTGGTTTTTTCGATGTATTTTCATCCTGTCTTGTTTACTAGGACGTTGACGTTTATCCTTATCCCTAATTGCGATTAGATTTCTTCTCGGATGATTATTTCACTTCATGCTGTGTTATCATCTTTTCTTCTACTGTTGCTGCGCCTCATCGGCTATAATATATGATTTTGTCGCAAAAGTTAATTGTTAATGAGACTTTTCCTCTTCGATTGCCTAAATTTAGGGATTTTTTTGTAAGGTCTAAGACTGGAAAGGTAATAGGTTATGGCATTTATTAAAATACATTTCTGGCTATTTGAGGGATTATTTAGGATTACCCTCTCCCTTTATCGTCATAGAAACTTATTCTATCATCGTGTGGGCTTTGCAAAAAGCTGGGGTGATAGGTTGTTGAAGTTAGCCGGTATGAGAAAGTTCGGCAAGTTGCTTAGCAGTGCGTTGGAGTGGATAGCATTCAAATATGTACTCCTAAATTGAGCGTTATTTTGGCTGCTTCATAAGCTACTTTGTTGTGAAAGTATTGACCGTTGGTAGCTCTATGGAGTCATCTCAGAGCTCTAAGAATTTGTCGTTCGAATTCCTTTTAGTTTTTAGTTTTTAATAATTCGGAGTCCATTTCTGGCACCGTCCAAACGAAATGGATTTTTGTGTTTGCTTCTCATTCTTACATTTGAAGATTCCTGCTCGCAGAAATGTTTCTTCTCTTTCTTTCATTTGACGTCATGAGCACGAGCTTGTGTGCTGTAGTTAATCAGCACAAACGATGTATAGTAATACCTCATATGTATATTTAGAGCCATGTAGTAGAATTTAGAACAAAACAGCTTAAAGTGTAACTTGCACTTTGTCTTGTCTCACTGCACTGCACTGTACACAACTTTTTAGTCTGCTATACTCTTATAAAATAAATTATTGAGACCAAATACTTCCTTTGATGTAATTATGCAAATAAATCGAAAAAGCAATTACATTTATTCTGATTGACAGGTCAACATCTGTTTAAATTGGCAGCTTACCACTATACACATACATATTTCGTGTATTTATATGCATTCTTCAGCAAACGACTTCGTTTTGACGACGTCGCTTTACCATGAATTATAGATTGGGCATTAGGCTCAGTGAGCTTTAAGCTGCGTTTTGCATGGACTTTGAATCTTGGAAGTTCATTTATATTGACACTTAGGTAATTGTCTCGTGCTGTATAGCATATCTAACGAATTATAAGGCAATTTATTAATAATATTAAAGTCAGTCTTTTTAAAAATGTCAAGTACGTCCTTTCATCATCTAACCCTAATTATCTATTAAAAAATTATATGCAGCCTATATGAAATATATTAAGTAGTTAAAATGAAATGTACCTACTATTAAATAGATTCCGTCCTTCCCCTAATATCTAGTATAATAACATCATCTGAATTTTATCATAGTCAAACAAAATACCTTCACGTCCTGAGTTCACGAAGGGATTGTATTTTAAAGTTAAAACAGTACTTTTTAAATAGGAATTCCAGCTCTAAGTAAACATCATATGCATACTTGAAAAAAGAAAACCGATTCAATCAGTCTCTGTTGAATAACACACTATATCTCTGCTAAATCAATTAAAATATAAATAGAACAGAAATCCATAAACAAATGCAATGATTGGTTGTCGTACACATTGCACCATACATTCAGACCCCAAAATTGTCATCACCTATAGTAATGTGGGCACATGCTCATATTTTCCTTCAGCACCCTATTCAAAAAATATTTATTTACTTTTTATAATGATTGCCGAAGTGTCTTGCATACCTTAATCACGAACAATGGATGAGTAAACGTACAAAACACCTCACGGAATATCCGAGCGTGCGTTATGAGATTTGAATTGAAAATTAGTAGGTACTATATGTATCTACCCCATGGTATTATGCGGCATCAAACAGCAGTTCTAGCTAGGACCACGCCACACCACACCACAGTTCAGTAAAGACGCTCGAGAAGTAAAGTTGTAATAATCTATTTTAAAGGATGATCGGTGTTAAGAACGTTGCGACGTGCCTTGGCAGAAATTTAACAAGTGAAAAGTTTGGTGAAGTGAAGCCAGTTACTGAAATGGTTGAACGTTTCGTGCAATCTTTGGCTAATGCCAATGATTCTGGATCATTTGATACCAGTCTTGAAGTTAAGTCAATTCATCCGCAAAGGAAAAGAAGCAAGTGTCTAACAGAGCTTGATCGTGAAAGTCTCGTGAAGTTTGTGAAAGAATTTGAGGAAAGAAATAAGGTAGATGTCAGTGGAAGACAAATTGAAGAATTATCACCGAAAAGAGTGAAGTGCGCAAAAATGGGAGAAAATGTATCGGAAAAACAAAAGATTTATGAAAATAATTTGATTTTAGGTTTTCCTACACCTACTCAGTTACAGAAGGATAGAAAAAGATATTCCTTATCTCCATTATCGGTGAATAAATTTTCTTCCCCTGGGCAAGTTCCTATTGCTAGTATTCCAGAAACTTCTTCAACTGATTCAGACTTTGAATCATCTGACCAAGACTTTATTGAAAATGATGAAAAGGAGGAGGAGGAGGAAAAAAAATCAGCTTCAAAAAGTGATATTGATACAATTTATGAAAAAACTCCAGAAAATCGAATAGATCTAACTACTAGGAAAATAGAAACAGAACGGAGAGCATGCAAATCTGTTCGAGTCTTGAAATTTTTTTCATCAGCACGAAAAAAGGTGAAAAGTTGTAATCCATCTTCCTGTAATTCACCGATTGCACACAGTTCCACTAAAGTTGATCGAATGAAATGTAAACCTATGCAAAATTCAGATACTGAGGATGATGATGGAATTTCTACAGGACCACAAGGAAGTCGCAATATTTCTCCTGATTGTTCTTTCGAGATGCAACCGCCCATCATTCCAACTTTTCTAGTGACTCCTCCATCAACCCTTGGGAATCCAGCTTATGAGCTAGCCAAAATTTTGAGAGGATCATTTCACTCTAAACGTGCATCAGTTTCCACATTACGGCGATCGATTAGTGATCCTGATCATTATCAACTTGATTATATTCTGCAGCAAGATAATGATTCTCACGGAGAATTCGTCGAGGCGAAAAGTGTTGTTAAAACAGGATTGGGAGCGGCGATGATAAAAAACTTAGATGTAATTTGTGTAAGTATATACATATATAGTTTTGTTCTTTTATCTATTCTTTTACTCTAAAATATTATGCAATGTTGTATCCCTTGATATCGAATGATGATTCACCGGAAGTATTCTTCTTCTCCCTTTCATGATTTGGCTGTTAAGTGTCAAAAAGGACAAAACATTTTATATTCTGTAGTTGAGGAACGCCTTCTTCCTTCCGCTAATACTTGAAGGGTTGATGTCTGGAGATTTATTATTTTGTCTACTGAAAAGAACATTCATGGAGATGTATGAGGAAGCAATGCAAATAACGAGAGAATTTATTGTGAATGAAGTCGTAAAAAATAGTTTATTGATTTAGTCATCTGATAGGATATGTTTTTTCTGTTATATTCTTACTATGCTAATGATGGTGAAGTAAAAACCCTAAAAAACCTAAGTTATGTTTTACGACAACCTTACTAATGGTGAGTCAGTTGTAGAAAATTTGAACAATATTGTATTTAAATGTTTTTATTTTACTTAATTCAAAATTATTATTATAATAACTGAGCAAATGTTAAATTAATAAACTATTGCAGACAGCTGATGGTAATCTTTCTGTAATTATGTATATTTGAAATTGTGTGATAAGAAGAATAGCGAAAATCTTACTTCTAAGAATGACTTTCCAATGATTAGATGAAAACAGTTGCTAAATTATAAGGCGACTGTATTGCAGGCCATTTTTTAGGGCAGCTATTAACTACCTACTGGTTGCTTCTAACTAAATTAAGACTCTGGAAGTCAGGCTGTCCTTAATATTTTTCACATTTCCCAATTCTTATTTATGACATTTATACATTCAGGCTTCTTATTTTGGTCTTGATTCACTTTGTATTGTCTACTTTCGCGGATCTGTTCCTCTATGGGACGTCCTGTGATTCTGTTGATGGCTGTTGTTTCGAAGATGTATCCCTTTGTTTCAAAAGAAGGTAAACATTTCGCCAATAAAGTAAATGTTTCTACTTTCGGGATCAACTAGCTAAGAAGGTGAAATATACATAGATTCTTCAGGAAGAGTGTGTGTGGTTGAATATGAGGTGGCTTGGATGATGGAAATTTTTTCGATCTGGTGTTGGACATTTGCCTCAAGGTACTCATCAATGGGAAGAATATTGAAAGTTTGGTAAAGCGTTTCATTGGGGTTACCTATTGTCTGCTCTCTTACAAAGGGCAGTAGATACAGGAACAAAATATTTTCCTTTCTAAAGTTCCAAAATTTTTCATATACATAGGTTGTTGAAAATCATATCGGGAAGAAGTAAGTGATGGTTGGCCGAATCAATCGTTTGTAAAAGATGAGTTTAGTCTGAACTGAGAGCCCGTTTGGGGTGTTGAGTAGTGAGCTCAAGAGACTGTAGGTAGATTTTGCTTTTTGAGAGTTGAATTTAAGGAGGTTGGTGAAGGATACCCGTAGTATTTGACTTCACTGGAGGGTTTTATTTTTATTGTTTGACCGGTCCGTTGTGATCGGCATGGGGATGAAAATTATTTCTGATTTTTCAATGCGTATTTTGATGGCCTACGTTCTCGGAAGTTTTCTTTGAGATAACTTTCAATCCCTTCCGCCAATATGTCCCTATTGTGGGGATACTTACTTGTAATGAAATGAACTTATCACGTTTTATTTTGCTTAAATATCAGCAGATCTTTGATTGATGCTTTTTTTTAGCTATAAATATTCGCTGAGTCAAGTAGTATATTCAGTGCAATGTGTTCTTTTTTTAATCATTGTTATACCTAAATAAAAAAATCATCCCGGTGCGCATTAATTAAATAAATCAATAAATAAATTAATAATTAATTAATTAATGATAACCAAGTGAAGGGCTTTTCTAGCCCTAACTCAAGCCAACAGCAGAGTACGGAAACGTTCTCCATCTGTCCGTCCTTGATCAGTGCAAGTGTATTTGCACTTGTTACTGATTTGTACCAGGGGGGGTCAGCAAATAGGCATAACACTATGGTTTTTTTTTACCCAGCAAATCTTTCTGGTCTCGTCAAAGCCATCAAGAACAATTCCACCAGTTCCTCTATACCTTCCCTACTTAACAATGTTGAAGTGATGGTTGACTCTCTGGATAAGGCCAATATTTTGGCTGCTAGATTCGCTTCAAATTCTCGTCTTCCAGCCACTTCACAGATACCTATTTTGCATCTCCCGTGTGGTTGTGTACAAGAGCTAATACACATCCGTACGAGGTATGTGTTCAAGGTTCTTAAGCGAATCGACGTCTCCAAAGCCGCAGGATCCGATGGATTCTCGCCCCTGTTAATTAAAAGCTGCACCTCATCTTTGGCTAAACCTCCGTACAAACTATTTTTACTTATCTTTTTCCACAGGAATCTTTCCAACTGCTTGGAAACTAGCCCATGTTCAGCCTATTCCCAAAAGAGGAGAGGTAGTGATCCTTCAAATTATCGACAAATTGCAATCACAGCTTTTTGAATTCATCATTAACTTCAAATTAATGACGTATCTAGAAACCACCAATTCATGAACGATCGCCGATATGGGTTCCGGACTAGACGCTCATCTGGAGACTTGCTGACTTTTCTTATGGAACGTTGAAAGCGTAGTCTCCACAATTTTGGTGAGTCCAAAATCTTTGCGCTGGATATTTCAAAGGCTTTTGATAGAGTCTGACATCCTGCTCTGTTAGCCAAACTTAAAACACTTGGTCTCTCCCCTCCTCTTCTATTATGGATTGAAAGTTTCCTATCTAGTGGCAAAATACGTGTACGTACTGACTTACGATAAACCGTCTTTACTCATTCTAGACATTAATATATCCAGCAAGCTAAACTAGACAGATGATATCTTGTCTGTTGCTAAAGAGGCATCGAAATGTCTTGGATTTTGAAAAGGTGTAAGAAATATTTCAGCCCATCGAATCTAGCGCTCCTCTATAAGTCCTACATCAGACCAAGAATGGAATACAATTCCCATATCTGGGTCGGGGCTGGTCGCGTAGCCTTACTTGCAGTGGACATTGTCCAAAGGAGAGCCTTCAAGCTCTTTGGCGATGTAGCAATAACTCGTCAAATCGACTCAGTCGAGTACCGCCCCAATATCGGATGCCTTTCGCTCTTCTATCGCTACATGCATGGTCAATGCTCCAATGAAATCTAGTCTGATGATCCCTGGTAGAATGATTCCTGCATACAATACTTGCGCTGCAAGCCACGCACATCCTTTCACCCTTCGAAATACTTTCGGCCATACAGTAAAATGATGTTTTCTTATCCCGAACTGTGCGTACGTGGAACAATCTACCATCTTCTTTTTTCCGCGGGCATACAATCTGCGAAAATTTAAGAGTAACATACATCAGAACCTATGCCACTTTTCTTATGTCCCTTAATATTTTCCTTATCTCCTTCCTGCCATATTGTGCTTTGCATCATAGGGTATCCCCTTAGCTTGGCTTTATAATAAATAAAAAAAAAAATTTATGAATTGGTATGTTTACATATTTGTCTGTACGGACTTGCTTAAGGTACCATTGTGATAGTTAGGTGAAAAAAACTTACGAACACCGAATCAGCACAATACTGGCAATTCGTGTCTATACTCTACTTTCGGCAATCAGCAACTCGTTGCATTTAAATACATTGCTAGGCGCTCCACATAAAACGAAAAAAAATGTCATTTGTTAGATACAAGCTTTACTGTAAGTTTTAGATGATTTGCATGGCAATAGATATTTCGTATAAGTCTCTTTTATATACATATGTCGTACCTTGTATTACCATTCGAAATAATATAATTTTTAAAAAATGACTGAGATTTTAGCTTACTAGGCTAACGCGTTCTTTCTGGAGTTATCGTGCAGGCAAACAGACAAACAAGCACACCGACACATCATATCACGATAGTCACCATCAGGAAAGCTTCGGAGAATATTTTGATGCCGTTAACATGTATCACAGTGTGTCAAATGTATACTAATTGTAACACCTCTCTTGTTTTTATATGAACCTTTCAAACAAAACCGAATTTTGGAATTCGAGAAAACCGGATTACCCAAAAATCCACAAATTCCAGATTGTCACTAAATGCGCCAAGTCCGTTTGCATAAATCTGCCAAATCCGGACATCAAATGTACCTAATCCATAAATCCGCAAAATCCGGATTTAGGTTTTAACAAATACGAAATTTCTGGCCTACGAATTACAAATTCAAATTCAATCAGCGCTATTTTTACCATTATATTCAAGTTCAAGATTGCATTCTTTCTATTTCTATTTTGAACGTTTTCAATATATACATATATTTAAATTTGTTGAGCTGAATGGAGTCAATGATTGACAAAGTCAGTTACTTTCAACTCAGATTAATGTCTGTAAGCAATACTCACACTGTTAATCGCGACCATCCCTTCAAGTTTCAAAATATTTTCCACAGTTCATAAAGTGAAATGCGAGCTGCTTTCTTATGCTGAATGTGAAACAGTTTACCACCTCTGCCTTACCTCGCACTTAAAATTTACAAAGTTCAAGAGCGACAAGTCGGCACCTCCGTCACTTTTCGTATGTCTTCCAATGCCCTGCCTTGTAGTGCCTTGAATCATAAAGTATTCCCTGAGCTTGGCTTAGTGATATAAGAAAAAAAAAAGTGCCAAAACAGGCAAAAGTATATTTATATCTTTAGAAAAGAGGGCGTGCGTCGCATCTAATATGAATTTTTTAGTAAAGCTGCACGTTGTATTAGATTCCTTATACAATGGAAAGTAGGGTAGAGATTTCTCACCATAGATAAATAGAGAAACTTTACGTAAATCAATGCCAGCAAAACACAACGATTGACATGAAAATTCTCGTGCGAAATTTTGAGCTTTACGCAATGAAAAAAAAAATGTTACCACCATATGCAATGCATTATTCATCATGTTGTATCAGAATAGCATGAAGAGTAATAAAACAAAAGTTTATAAACAAATCTAGATAAAATTTATTAGATGCCTGCCGATAAAAATGGAATTTCTTCACTATTACCGCTCAAGCGGCTAAGTGAACCATTCTCGGCGTAGAATGTGTAAATGCATGTAGGCGACTTTGACGAACAAATTTTATGAATGAAACCATACCGTAGAAGTATTAATTCAAATGGTGCTTAACTAACTATAGGTTCCTACTACACTATGGGCCACATAAATTGATCCGTTATATAGAGATATAGTCTATTTTGAATATTAAAATTAATCTTTTAAGCATTCATTTACCTGGTGCAATTTATTACGATTACACAAAGTGAAGCGATTTAACCTCGTGCACATTTATTATCTTGCCTTTGTGCACTTGTTCACTAAGTGACGGCAATTTATGTACCAAAAATAAACATCATTGCCATGAGAGCATTTGGACTTTATCTGCACCACTTTAATCTTTTTAAAAATTTGAATTTGCAACTTATTTTGCGGTCACTTCTGAAAATTTACAAACTGATGTGCAGATCTGTTTGCTTTCTGTAGCTTATTGTTTTTGTTTTTATCATCGGATCGGAATTCGAGCAATTCAGGCGAGAAAATCATAATGCCATTCTTGGCGTTCTGATTCATTGCGTGAAATGCTGGAAATGCAGATTAGTTTATTTATAATCTGGTGCTTGAAATTCTGCTAATGTTATTCATTCTCGAATATGTGGATTAATACTAGTGCAATCAAGTCATCTGTTTTTATTGTAATGCATGTAAAGATCAAGCGAATAATACATTTAAATATAAAAATATAAATTGCCGACGACACTGAGGTGTCTCGAATTATTATGTACATATTTGTAATTATTGTTTGGGTAACGAAATGTATATGCGATTAGGTTTTTCCCGTCCGGCTGACCGACTTCGGTTTTTACCGTCGTCGCCGTGATTACATGATATACTAGACGGTTATTCTCGATTATTTTGTGAAGTCAGTGAAATTGTTTCAGTTATTTTAAGAGGTGTAATAATTATGACAAATGTTAGTGGTATTGAACTTGTAATTATTTTACTTTTAATTGAAGATGAAGAAGAAAGAAAAAAAAAACAATTTCAGTGCATCCGTTAACTTGATTTGTGATATGAGTAATATTTCAATCAAACAGGAGCACTCCCCTCTGCAGTGCTCCTGTTTGATTGAAATAACACTCATATCACAAATCAAGTTAACGGATGTACTGAAAATTGTTTTTTTTTTCTTTCTTCATCTTCAATTAATAGTAAAATAATTACAAGTTCAATAATTCGCTGATAAGGTTTATCTCACCAGAAGGTGAAGTTCCTTGGCAGTATTGTTTCATTAATTAAGAACTGCTATTCAACTGAATAATGAGTTGAGTGGGCGAACAAAAGAGCAGATGTTCGTGGTCGACCATTTGTCGTATTTGGACGGAATCGTGTCCGCTATACTGATCTTTCGCTATTTTCAATCACTGTTCTTTCAAAAAAGCACCAAAAGTAGCATAAACTATCAAAATCTCATAGTGGAATAATTTCAAAACTCCATTGATTTATACAGTTTTATGCGACATGTGTTCTTTTTTTCACCCACTCCTCAGTAATAACCTGACAAGCTAATTATGAATTTAAAATAAAAAATTAAAATACAAATACACTGAGGTACTGTACGTTTGTTGGCTTAAAGCCGAAAATCGAAATTCCATGAAGCAATTTTGAGAGTATAACAGAGTATTTCGATTAAACAACACAGTATAATCTCATCAGGATAGCGATCAAACCCTGAACTGCCTGCTGAGTAATTACAGTGAACTCATATGCCCAAATAATTGATGGTGGGACATATAAAGATTTTTTTTTTCAAAATCTAAATATGATTCATTTGAAGAAAAATAGGTTCTGTTCACAATTAAAATGATTTTGCGCACCTCATTCTAACTAAATAAAAACGGGAGAGACCCGTGTAGAGTCTACAGGCAATATTTCAACCTACTTCAATTAGCAGAAAATTAAAAGATAAGTTACCGAGGTACTGTCCATTTATTGACAATTTATGTATGTACTTATCACACACGTGTTCAAGAACTTTCGTTGCTTCTGTACTACTTCACTGCCCTAAATTTCAGCAAACCGTCCGCGTAAACCTAAAGGCCGAGTTACAATGTGACGCTGTCGCGAGACGCGGTCGCTGTCGCTAAACCTGTCAAAAGTTGAAATGTATGAAAGTGCCCAAGCGTGGGTACAGTGTGTCGCTAAGGGTGTTGCTGACGCTGGTCGCGTTGCTTAAAGTTGAAAATATTTCAACTTGAGACGCGCAACAATTGACATCTGCAGTGGAAAAATTTGATTTTTGCGGGAAATTTAAATTTGTAGTGAAAATGGTGAGTTTAAAAAAAACTGTAGTATATAATAACTAATTAATTTAATTATTTCCTGTTTGTTTTTTAAGATGTAAACAAAATTAACACATGTTATATTAATATATATATATATTAATTTTATTAAATGTATTAATTTTGTTACCATATAATAATGAAAAATACATTCGTGCTTATACTGTTTACAGTACCTATAAAATAATACAATTTTGTAATTTCTTTATAGGAAAACATAATGTGGAAAAATTTATTGAGGATGTAAGGGGTCACCCCATTATTTTCGATTTGAGTCCTCTTTAATCAAATTTAGTAGCAAATTGTACTGGACGTGATTCATTCGTGTAGCTTTGTAAAACAATTCATTATCGTTGTCCTTAATGTATTTAAAAGTTTTCTCGTAAAATCCTAAGTTGTTTCTTTTTCGATACAGTGGACGTACCCACCACCTGCGTTTCACTTTTCTCTGCCGCAAATATAAGTATGACATATTAAGTAAATAAAGAATAAATTGAAACTCGTCTGCATCCTTAATTTTATTCATTTTATTTCAAATTTTATATACAAAATTTTGCACATATAACTTCCTGATGACAGCCAACTTTGACACTTTAAAGCGACATCATTGGAACAGCAATAGCAACAGGCACTGCGTCCGCGTCAGCATCAACAACATCATTCGCGACCGCGTCTCGCGACAGCGTTACATTGTAACTCAGCCTTAATCGTATGTCGCATCGCAATGCACTCAATGAGTTTTGCATTGCATTCGACAGCATGAATCAGCCGTCGTCAAACCGTGGCCAGCTCCAGATGCTTTCAGGTTCTGAAATGGGTCCAGTTTTTACCTGATCGTATGTCGCCGTCAATTTAATCCTTTGGGATTAATTTGGCCCGGTAAGAATCTAATCGTATGTCGCTTGGTACCGTCTTTTCAAAAAACTGCATTAACAAAACAGCATTGTAACCAAATTACTAAATGCGCAGCAACTGTCCATTTGATCAGATAATTGTATGTATATAAATTTTATAAGCATATCTATACAGGGTGTTCGAAAATAAGTAGGATATAGTATACCAATGGTTCCTGGGGGTATTCTGATCAAGGTTTAACAGCGTCTTTTGGGAAGTAATAGAGGTTACAGATTTTTCCCTCTTATTTTATGAATCACCCTATAATCACTGAACGACACATCATTTGAAATTGACGTAAAATTTCGTAGATGCTCCACAGCTCCTTCTCGTCCCCTACGTTTTGAGGTTATGGCTCAACAAATTCGGAATTACAAAACAAAAATCTTTTTTTTCTTTGGTATCGTTTGGAGTATCGCTTAAAGACCTGTTGTCAAGGATTCCAAAAATTTTTTGATTTGGTTATAAAGATATAATCAAAATGTGCGAAAAAGCACCGTACGGCGGTCCCGCTTATCTTCTATCTAAACTAAAGCTATCTTCCAAAGCTAAAATTTTTATATTATCAGGTTTAGTAGGTATTGAGTCATAGAGAGCTGAAACATTTTTTTTGTGTTAACTTATAAGATTACTCTTGCGTTCGTCTGTTTGAATATTATTGAAATTTGGCAATACAGTAGTGTTTAAAACATATGAAATATAGAGCTAAAATTTGTATAAAGTTTAAATAATTTATCTTAATATATAAAAATCCAGTGTCACTGTCACGATTTCAATGAAATTTTGTGAATGTGTTTGGTTGGTTCCAGCTTGAGAGATAGGATAATTTTGGACAAGGTAGATGACGCTGTTGTCGAGACGTAAAAAACTACCTGCTAACGGGTAGATATGGAAAGCTGAAATTTTGCACACATAAATACATGTTCAAAAATGGACTAAATCGGGCAACTCCCTCGTAGGGTTGCCATACAAATATTTCATTTTTGAGTATATATTTGGAAACTGTCTGACAACGAGTGCACGTAAGAGCTGAAATTTGGTATGCGGTGTTTTCATAGCAATTGCAAAAAAAAATTACAAAACAGACTAATTCGGGCAACCCCTTCTTAGTGTTGTCATACAAAATTGCGGTTTTTCACTATATATTTGGAAACTGTCTCAGAACGCGTCGACGTGGATAGCTCAAATTGTATGCCCGGCGTTTTTAAAAAAATGTAAGTTTAAGTTCAAAAATGGGACAAATCGGGCAATCCTTTTTTGGTGCTACCATACAAAACTTTAGTTTTTCACAATATATTTGCAAACTGCCTAAAACGCGTCGACGTGGAGAGCTCAAATTTTGTACGCGGCATTTTTAAAAAAAATTTAAATTTTAGTTCAAAAATGGGACAAATAAAATTTGGTACATGATGTTTTCATAGCAATGGTAAATAACATTTCAAAAATGGACTAAATCTGGCTACGCATTTTTGGTGTTGCCACACAAAACTTTTGTTTTTCACTATAAATAAAACCACTGTCTCTCCGTGAGTGCTTGACACTTTACTGCTCAATAATAGATAACGTATTTACTAAAGTTCCAGCATAATGTGGTTCAATTAATTCATTTTTTAGTTATCAAAGGCAAATTTATATTAGATTTAAATATATTTAAATTCGATCGATCGACTGTTCGTTGATTAAGACATGATTGCGCGAGCCCGACTCACTCTTGATCGGGGGTTTTTTTTCTTCTTTTTTTGTTTACTTCACACCTGACGCAAATTTTAGCTCAGTGTGCCGCATTATTTAAAGTCCTGGTTTGTGTTGCTCTATACTTCCACTGAAAGTCTTTTTTGTGCTCTTTTCAACATGGCTTTATGAAAGATAAATCTACTAAGGCAGCTAATCTATTGGAATTTATTAATTTCTATATAAACTTTCCATTGAAGTCGGAAAAAAATTCGATTAAATTTTTTGCAGATTTCAGTACTGCCTTAAAAGGAATCAATCGCAGAGTTCTAATTCACAACCTAATTGTTATTTGTTTTTCTACTGCTTTTGTCTTTGTTTTTTAATCAACCCCGTACCGCTTCTCACTCCAGATTTATGACGCTTCAACTTCAAAGTTTCGGTTTAATATCGTCTAATTTCGGTATGACCTGAATGGATTAAGAGCTAATAACTCCTTAACCGTGACAGATAAAATTAAAGAGAAGACCCTAGGCTTTCGAAATTTTGCAACAAAAATGTATGTTAGAGGTTTTTTAAAAAAAATATAACGGAAAAATAAAAATAACAAAAAAGTAAAAAACCGAAATTTTGAATTTAAAGCATAATAATCTGGAGTGGAGAGGGGTACGTGGATGGTTTAACATTCATAGGAAAGACCCCGACGTTCTGCATACAATGCTGTCTTAAAATAGACAGTGTACCTTGTATTTTTCAAAATATAGGGTGTGTAATGAATATATATTTTACTAATCATCCTATAACTCGGTAGGGTGACATTTTGCCCCTCCTCCTGTCATACAATTTTTTACTTCTCTGGACGAGAGGAATCATTTGGCAAAATATAGATTAGTCTGGGATGTATAATCTTCCATTTTCGATTACCAACATTGCTCTGGTGTGCAATCTCCCTAGCATTGAATGTTATTTGGGCAACTGCCATATCAATTTTGTCGATTATATTACGTATCATCAATGAACCTACGCCGAACGTTCCAAACTTGGAATGAAAATTTGGCATGTCGATGACTTCATTACCAGCCTCTTAAAGCGTTTATCAGATTTATGATGTCATATTTTCTTCGCAGAACAACAAAATCAATACGTCAAAGAAATCCAAAATACCTTTCAGGTAATCGAAGCTGTGGTATTGCTAGATTTTTCTAAAAATTATTCATTAATATTATTTATTGAGTTTTGCATACATATCTTTTGAAGAATATAACTCATAGTCCGAGAGCTAGCAACGTCGCGAAAAAAAGAACTTTAGTTCGGCTGATACTTTGCTATCACTCTTCTTTCACTATCTCAATAGGCATGCGGTCCATCTGGGTGGTGAGACGCGTTGCGTTTACTTGTGCGCATTCCGTTTTACAGGTAAAAAAGCAGTTTTCAAAATCATTTTAGTTCGATTTTTGTTTTTTTCATCTGTTTTCGTAAGTATCGGACAATATAAATTCACTATTCCCAGACAATTACCTCGTTGCTAACACCGTGCCAGACGTTTTTTTTTTTTCATTAAAAAAAAATAATATTTTATTACGGCTGTAATTTTTATACGAGCTAGTTTAATTATCGAACCAGATGAAATTAATTTTCCAGACGATAATTCGGTTGATTATCAATAGCCAGATCGATTCGAGTGTGATAGGGAATGTGCCATCCCACGCTAGTACTCTTGATGGAGTATGCAAGCCGGTTATCTAGGGAAGAGGTAAAAGAAGTCTCCCGAGCAAACATGCTTGAATGGGAGTAAATGTAGCGGCTATACATAATTATGCAATGAAATTTTAAACGGAAAATTTGGAAAAGCTTTAAAAGTAAATTGTATCTCAACTGAAAGAAACTGGCGTTGATGTTTTACACCATGAATCAAAGATAGTGAACTCAAACGTCGAGATGAATCGGCTAGCGAGGTTTCAATATGACTAAATCAAATTCGTCCTCATAATTTTACTGCTCAACTGAAAAATGTTCAATACAAGGAAGCACTAGTTAAATTTTTTATCAACCACTGGACTGATGATATGGCGTCTTATATTGGTGATAAAATAATTCATTTAAAATTCAACAAATGCTTCTTTTATCGGGTTGAAAATAATAGAGTCATTAAAGCAACGGAAGAGTCATTATCATGTGAAGAACATGAAGAAGCAGATTCTAGGATTATCTACCATATTTGCCAAATTGATATCGACGCTTCCTTAAAATTTTGGATCAACATGGGTGTGGATAATCATGAATGCTGCATTAACGTCAATGAATTGTACAAAACACTGGGTTCTTCCATCTATATCTAGAGGATTCTAGGCCATAACATGTTGTGATTACACTCAAGCTTTTTTCAAATTACTAGAAGACGCGGAAGATTATCAGCTTGCATTTCAAAATATTGCCACCGATGATGAAAAAATACTGAAGAGTGCATTTGTTACCTTGGAAAGATTTGGTTCGGCAGATTAACAACGTCAACGATGTCAGATTTCATTTGTTTTCTAATACGTATCAGTCAAAAAATTCAGTGCAAGTTAAATGCAGAAGAAAGTTAAATATGCAGAAATTTCAATCCATCAAGCTTACCACCGTGCAGAGCTGAATTGCGGCAGCATTTATTGAGAGTCCAATACCTGACAACATTTTGGATAAATGCTCACTTTAAATCTCTTACATCTACAGAAGTCAATGTATTCAAAGTAAAACTTGTCATTTTTTATATTCCAAATAATTGCTTTCATTAATTTTTCCATGGAAATCTATCCAAGTTCTAATTCAATAGCGGATGTGTATAATAGAGGATTTTTTCTTCCAGTATTTTATCAAGAATATCCTCAAATTTGAGCCAGATATCTCAATTTTGCCCAGAAGCTTTTCTGTAGCTCTTGAAATTCTCTACAAAAAAAGAATAGGACAAAATTGTGCTATCTCGCTGGGTTCATCAAATATTCTCAAAACATCATCGTGAGAAAAAAAACCACTTTACCGTGCTCAAATTGGTCCGGTACCTAATGAGCAACCGAGTTATCGCCTGGCAAATTAATTTCATCTGGTTCGATAATTAAACTAGCTCGTATAAAAATTACAGCCGTAATAAAATATATTTTTTTTAATGAAAAAACAAAAAACGTCTGGCACGGTGTTAGCAACGAGGTAATTGTCTGGGAATAGTGAATTTATATTGTCCGATGCTTACGAAAACAGATGAAAAAATCAAAAATCGAACTAAAATGATTTTGAATACTGCTTTTTTTACCTGTAAAACGGAATGCGCTCAAGTAAATTCAACGCGTCTCACCAGCCAGATGGACCGCATGAGTATGATATGCTTTAAGGAAAGGCATATCAGAAAACTAGGCGAACTAAAGTCATTTCTCGAAAACGTTGCTAGCTCTTAGACTATCAGAAGAGCATATTCTTCAAGAACGATTTTCAAAACTCAAATTGTTGATCGTGTTCATGTTGTAATTTATGGAATTATAAATTGTACCATAAACAAACAGTTTAACAGTTTAACAGTTTAAATCTTAGATATCTCTTATTCCTGTCCACAACGCTTTACATGCAACTTGCACTGCCATACTTCTTGCACGTGTAATCCCTACTGCCATGTTGGCAGCTGAGGTGACAGTAATTTGACATTATACAGTTTTCAACATGGCGGCAAATAAATGCTTGAGAGAAATTGATAAATTTATACTGGGAAAATGAGATTTTCTGAGATCATTTGCATTACATCATTTACCAACACCTTCCTCTTAATTTTGTCTTGGGCTTTTATCATTCTGCTACTTCCTTTATTGCTATAATTTTCCGATATAGCAAGACTTTACGTCTCAATGCCATTTTTTAAATGAACTTGCAACCAAGACGATAAGACAGCAGCTGAACTGCCTTCTGCTGTCAAGTTTAAAATCGCGTTGGAGGGAGGCTTGCATGCAAGCTGTACTACGACTATCTCTACTATCTCGTGTAACCTCCGGGATAGATCTCTAAAATCGGGTTAGTACAAGCGGAGATATGAATTCTTGAAGTTAGGTCGAAAGGGCAAAAATTCGTCTTTTTTGTTATATTCAAGGGGGAATACCCACTTTTCATACAACTTTAGGCCCGACAGCTCCTGAGCGATGTCTTAAACGATGCATTATGATACTCTGGACATATTTTATTAACAATTTTTATTTGAAATTAAGCGAGGGAAAGCTTTGGCGATCGGATGTAGCTTGAGCGACTTTCTTGGGTGAAAAAGTGAACTTTTCTGCTTCTCGTGATTACGCAGAATTAGTGAGTCGTGGAAATGACTTCCTATGAGAAAATTTTTCACACAGAGCATTAATGACTATGAAAGAAAGAACTGCAAAAATACATGCGAAATATAGTAACTAGGGTGTATGTGATCCAAGTGCATAAAAATGGGACATCTGGCAGCGAAAACGTCCCGAGCAAGTTTTCTGAATCGAGAAAAAAGTACACTGCTCGATAGTACTCGCCGAGGCCTTTAATTTGATATGCAACATGCGGTATTGGAACCACCCCCAACCCTAAAAGTATGCAGAGAAAAATTTTCTTCTACGAATTGTAGCTGGTAATGAGCTGAGGCGAACAGTGAAACCCGTTTTCCGGACATAACTCTACCGAGTTAGGTGCGAAAATCAAACTTCTTCTCTGGACCTAAGGAATTTGATTCTAATAGATTTTCCAAAATGTACTAGATCAAACTTTACCCCACCCCCCGCTTAATTGAAATAAACATTGTTAATAAATATGATCAGAGTATAGTAATGCATCGTTGAAGGCATCTCTCATGTTTGTTTTCGTTTATTGCGGAAAATACGCAAAGGGTGAAAATTTGGTAAAATATTTAAATTGTATTAATAATTTATATAAGAGGCAATAAGCTCACAAAATCTTAGGCAATTCGGGGACGTCGCTTCAGAAAGTTGGTCGAAGCATCGCGGAATGACCTAAATCACAGCCTTCTTTATTACAGTTCATGACGTTAAATCTTTTCTATCCTTGCTTATGTATGAGAAACCTTTCAATTGAAAGCTTTTTAATATTCCGCCTTTGGGAATCAAGCACGATTCATGCTTAACAATTTATACTTAATAAACCACGCTTCTGGTGACGATAATTCTAACGATTTTTTATAGGTTAAAATGTTTATTTTAAGAAAGTAAGTAATTTTAAGTATTTCAACAAAATAATTAATTGTTTCCGGGTTTTTCTAAACTCTACCCAATTCTCTGTGAAATGATAGTACAGCTTTCATTCAAGACGAAAGCTCCTTTTTAAGCTTGAAGTCTCTTTCCCCTGCAAATCATGAAGATGGTTTTCTAATGAATGACAAATCCAAATGCATAATAATTAAACTTAATAGTTTAATATAATAATTTACTTTCTTTCAATTGCATTTAATTTACTTGTTTCGTGAAAAATCTCAATTTTATTTTTCTTAACCTCAATAATGACAAACTGAGGTTTGAAAAGTTGGTTAGCAGTGAAAAGAGAAAGAGAGAAAAGTAATTTGAGGGTACTCTAATTTATTTATTATGCTTAAGTGCATATGTATTTGCGATTCAAATCGAAGCAGGCCTAGCCACTGTGACTTCTTTATTGCTTTGAAAGTGAGACACAGCGAATTGGATAGAGTTTAGGAAAATGCGGAAATAATTCATAATTTTGTTGAAATACTCACAATTGATTTCATTTTCCTAAAAGCAAAAATTATGACTTATAAATAGTCGTTATAATTATTTCCACCATAAGCGTGTTTTATTCAGTATAAACATTTAGCGGAATGCTAAAAATCTTTCAAACGATACGTTTCTCATGCATATGCAATTTATACGAGTAACGAAGGCAGTGCCCAAGTACATAATATCAAAGAAACATAGACATATGTATGTCTACATGTTTCATTGATAATAGATATATATTATAATCATTGAATAACTAAGTAACAAAGAAGCTGCATATCAAGTGCAAAATAAACCACTCGCTGACAGAAATTTTAAATGTATTAGTGAGCAATTATTTTACAAAAACCCACGGTACAGAGAATACAAGTACATATTGTCATTAAATTCGAAATTTCATCCACTAATGTAAAGAAGAGAGACACTGAACAAAAAACTATTAGTTAAAACGACAAATCACGATTAGTTGATTTCATATTAGTAATTCGTGTAAATTAATTTCGAAAAACAATTGAGTTATTGATAAAATTGTAAGTGCTAATTAGTTGCAATTTCTTATTGGAATTAGTTGATTTTCCCTTGGTTATTTTGAAAAATACTTTAGATGTAGCTTCTAATTCAATTAGTTCACTTAAAATGTTTGATGATAAATTAACTAATCACATTTCAGAAGACGTATTAGTAAAATCAACATATAAAATTATTAATTTTTTCGCAGGAACAAAGAAACTGTTTGTTGGTTTTTAAGAATATGATTTGTTATACTAGCGAGTTTATGCAATTAATAAGTTCACAATTTTCTAAATTAACGAATTACATTAGTTGATATGAATAATATAATTCGCCCATAAGTCCTACTGAGTTTATCATTTCGCTGGTAACGCATATTGCTAATGAAGAAAAAATGGATTGGACACCCACGCATAATGTTTATTTATTAATGGTAATTTTGATTTTTTCCATCTGTCGATAACTTGAGAACGCTTTGACTTAAAGAGTTAAAATTCTGTATATGGCATTTTCGAAAAATAATAAACATAATTTTAAAAATGGAATAAATCTTGAAACCCGTGGTGTTATCATACAAAAATTACAATATTTTAAGTGTACTGGAAAAACGTTCAGCGCCAATTTACTCTTGTATTGAGAAATTACCTGCGAAATTCATTTACTTCATCGTTTTAAAAACTTATGCGTAAAACCATTAATTTAGACCAATATATTTGTTGAATCGACAAATCTGAAATTCTTTGACAAATATTTTTTCAATATCAATTTCGCTTGGACATTTTAAGACTCAATTCGTAATTTCGACTTATACATTCGTGAAATCAACAAATCAAAAAATTTTGCCTCATATAATTCACACTCAGAACTTACGTATACTGAGTGTATATATGGGGTTTGCTGCTACAGCAGGCAGAAACTCTCAATCGTACTGATGAGTACCTATACATTGAGTTTCTGTCCATATGGAACGCTTTTTTCCTTCTTTTTTAAAAATATTATTAGCCTACTGCGGGCAAATAAATCATATAAAAATAATTAAATTCATAGCATTTTATTATTATGATTAACTAAAAAATGAGTTGAACTTTTCAATTTTATTGTATATTTTGACAAATTCGATTAGTTGATATTCATCAAACTATTGTTTCAGTTGTTTTAAATAATCCTGTATTCAAAACCAACCAAACAATTAGTTAATTGTGGGAATTGAATTTGCTGAAAGAGCATTATTAATTAGTCGATTGTTCTAATGGTTGCTTCTAAAGACAACGCCAAATCGAGAAACAAGCAAACAACAATCGTTGTCAAAATAAGAAATTTGAAAAGGAGACACTTGGGGTACGTTCAATATTACAGCTATATCTGCTTTGATAGGGCAACACTTTGAGAACTGTCAAATTTAGCCATAGAAAGACAAAGCGGCTGCCAGATTGTAAATTGTCAAAAGCTCTTTGTATATAATTGGGAATTTTCATATTGAATTGCTACCCCAAATTATAATGAGCGACCAGAAATATTGATATTGTCTCTATCGCAAATAGTTACCACTTCAAGAAGTTTTAAATTTATTATTATATTCCATTTAAAGAAAATGACAGGCACACATACATAAATATTACCATAGATGCTTTGTTGCTTAGAGTCAGGAGTGTAAGCAACAAAAAACTGCTATGATAGCAGCTACCTTAAAATCTTGGACAGAGCAAATGTCAAAAAGTAAGTAAGAAAAAGCAGCTTTTGAGTTACTTTGGACAGGCAATAGCATACGAAAGCAGCTAAAAGCAGCATTTTTTGGTTTTTAAATCGTGAAGTTTGTACAAAATATATCATCATTCATAAAAATATTAAATCAGGAAATAACATGAAAACATGTTAGTTATGATAAAAAGAAAGTATGGAGCTTTTGCCACGCCATCTACATGCTAGTAGTTCGAAATTCCAGTTTGCAAACTTTCGGAAATGACAGCGTGAAAATAGGATAGAATCTATTTTAATTTCATGCAGCTCCACTCTGGTCTACTTAGAGCCATACAGAGATAGCCATATGTATTACTGCATGCGAATAAAAGGATGCCAGTTGCCACTCTACGCAACTCTAGTCTACTCTGCATTGTGAATTCGGCATTATGTTTTTTCTTCTGGATTGCGCTATCGACAGATGATTAATGATTTTTTATGGCCGGAATTGGATGGTATTGATCTGGACAACGTTTACTTTCAACAAGACGGCGCTACGTGCCATACAAACAACGAAACCATTGATCTTTTACGGGAAAAGTTTCTCGAAGAGGTGATCACAATTGGCCACCGAGATCTTGTGACTTAACACCTTGCGACTTCTTCCTTTGGGGCCACGTGAAAGAGAAGATCTACGCCAAATGCCCAGCGTCGATTCAAGACCTCAAAGATGGAATTCGTGAGGCTATCGAGGACATATTGCAGCCACTTTGCGATTTGGTTATGGAAAATTTCATGAAAAGGATATGGTCCTGTAGGCGTGGTCGTGGTGGTCATTTGGCTGATGTTATTTTCCATTATTAACGGCATACCTTCCTCTTTATAATGAAATAAAGATCCGATCATTTATCTCAAAAAATGGCATTTTTCTTTGAATATCAAAATAACACCTCTTATTGGAAAACCCTTTATATTAGATGTGCATTCACTGACCCAAATACTGTACCACTTAAAATCAAAATCACGCGTTTTAAGTAAAGCTTATGTGTCCAAAGTAAAGCTCTTCATGTAAGCGAAGAGAAAACGTGATCGTTTCTCTTTGAATCCCACTTTTCATAAACAGAGTAGATGTTCCTGTTCATACGAGTAGGTCTGCCCCTGCCCCCTGTCGACTGTCTTTGCATACTTTTAGAACAGAATATTTTCGCGCTCCTGCAAACCGATTAAATGAGAGCAGCAAAACTTAAAAGCTTTCTCTCTTAACAAAAAATAAAAATAGAGATTACTCTTAACAAAGGAATCGTTGCTTCTGCTTCATAGGCACACATTCTGCTATTTGATTAGACATCTAGTATATTAAGTTTGTCTAAGGTCTTACTTAATCAAGAAAAGGATGAAATTCAATGCCCTTAGATTTTAGACCTACTTATTAGTATATCTTCTATAGATAGCGCGCTTTTTTCAACCAAATAAAAACCTTCCTTCCTTGACAATTACGACCCCATCTGAGGACTACATTTAGACAAAGGCATAGTACTCTCGCATCGTCATCATCATTTTATCTTAAATAGGAAGTTTGAGCAGAACTTAATGCGATTAGCTCTTGTGACTCTGAAAATAAGCTCATACTAAATGACTTATAACAATGGACTGAGCGTATGGTCATTTTCCTATAGGAGAGAATGGCACAAGTTTTACAGTTTTCTCTTTCGCCCTATGGCAGAGTTGGAGCTACCAACTTCATTTGATGTTTTTATGTTGACTGTAGTGCAATCACCGCAGGAAGAATAAGAATAAGAAAGTGTTTACCATGCTCCGTCTCTCTTGCCCATACGCAGGATTCAGATAAAAATAACCGTTTGAAAATTAAAATCGGAATGAGTGCTTATAAACGATTTAAATATCACTTAAACACAAGAAAGATATTTTTTTAATTTAAAATCGATTTTCGGGTATAAAATTTCATCTGATTGGTTGAGTTTTACATGTGTTTTATGTAGTAAACGTTTTAAAGGGTGCTCAAACCCTGATATACAGAAACATTTTTGCCACATGAAATAGCAAATCGGTCAGTCCATTGTTATAAGTCAGTGGCTGAATCACAGTAATGGGCAGTTTCACAGTCTGAGTTTAAACCAAATATTTAGTTTAAACTCGACGAATCAGTTTCACAGTTTGATTTAAACCCCGGTTTAAACTAGAGTTTAAACCATGCCATCCCTCGGTTTAGCATTGTTTGTTTGTTTAAGTAAAGAACTTTGTCACTTTGTCTTCGAATCTATTCATGTCCGTTCTCTTGCGCTCTATTATATATCTTTTTTTATGCACTAGGGAAGGCAATAGCTCAACTTCACTTATGCTAAAATTTGCATCCTTTTTGAATGTTGGCATATTTAAAATTAGCAAATATGTATAACTACATATTTTTTATTTTTTGCTTTCTGATGTTTACTTTTTCCGATTGACAGATTGATTGATAGAAAAATTGTTTCACAATTGTGGCGATAACTAATTTAGTTCACAATTTAATCAGTACTACCAACGTTACTAAAAGAATGCACTGTGAAACCCGATTTGGTTTAAACTGCGTTTAAACTAAACTTTGGTTTAAACTCGAGAGTCAACTCTTGGCTAAGCTTTGTGGCTAAAATCTACATAAAAAGTGGCTAGAAGTAGCTAAATTTCAAGAATTTGTGGCTAAAAAGTGGCTAAGATACGTTTGTGCCTATAACTTTAACGACATCTTCTTTCCCCAACAATTTTAAAGAAGTCTTAACTCTTATTGAATTAGGTGTC
The DNA here is from genome assembly GCA_963924295.1 of Dioctria rufipes. Lineage (NCBI taxonomy): Eukaryota > Metazoa > Arthropoda > Insecta > Diptera > Asilidae > Dioctria > Dioctria rufipes. The sequence continues at coordinate 103,875,529 of OZ002741.1, read as the reverse complement.
TTCGGATTCATTCTATTCCGTAGTTTAGATTTCACCAAGTTTATCAATCTGAACAGGTCATCTTTTGTATTCGAATATTATCTTTAACAGTAAAATAGCTAACGCAGAAAGTTAGCTACATTGATTTTTCTCTGCAGCATCTTTATATTTAGATACCTTGATCAAAAAGAGACTTGTATTATTGACGTTTTCCCACTTCATATAATTAATGTTAATGTTTTCTTCCTCAGCCATTATCGGGGGCGGATTTCCCTATAGGCCGAGTAGGCCCCGGCGTAGGGAGGCAAAACTTGGTGAGATTTTTTTTAGTAGTCGCGCCCTCTGTACCCACACGTCAACGTTTAAAAATTCAAAAATGTGTCCATAGCACCGCGAAAAAGAAAATTACACATATTGAGATTACAATTATGAAAATTTTTGGATCATCGAACTGGATCTTTGCTTACTAGTTTACTCCAAGTTCAAGCACATCATTTTAATTTTACTCCACTACAGACTACATATATTAGTATTCTGGCAGTAGAGGGGCGGCATCTTCCATAGGCCTAGAGCGGCCATGTTATCAAATACGCCGTTGGCCGTTATAAATACTAGTTTTTCGAAAAGCAAACTCAAAACTATAACCCATGAACTGTGACGGATCTATATGATATTTAACGGCTGAGGAAAATAAGTCAATCCGATGTAAATTGTTGAAATCAGGATTTTTCCACAAAGCGACTTAATTAAAGACGTAAGGCGAGTTAAAAGTTTTGAGGGATCGAACTTTACCCCGTTCGAATAATTTCACAGCTACTTGTACTTCAGAAACAACACTTTTTAAGGAAATTAAATAAAGTTGATTTGTTGGGCTCGTGTACATTGTAAAATATAACAACTCTCTTTCTAACGACCCAATTTGAAAATGTAACAATAATTCATCCCACTGCTCTAGTATGTATGCGAGATATGACAGGTTCAATTAACAGCCAACGAGTATCACGTACTTTTAAAATCTTTAGTAGCCCTTTTCCACTTTTATGCTCCTTGATTTATTTCAACTTGATAACTCAACCTTCGTGGAAAAAATTACGGTATATCCAAAATATCCCTTAGTCCGGTGATCTTCGTGTATCACCCTCGATACACTGTACTAAAAACTGGTTTTCTTAGCATTATTTTAGAACATTTTCGTGTATAGCCCAATTTAGAGCAGAGGGTTAGACTCGGATGATACACGAGTGTTTTCTTACATATGTATGTATGCGTGTATTCAGTTTGTGTGCATATATATCGTATGGAAATGACGAATTTTCTTTGCTGCTTCAAGAACGTGTATCAACCGTGTATAAACTACGTGTACCATAGGCTGATACACACTCGATACAAAAAGTAGTTTTTACGTCGTGTCTAGCCTCGAGTGTGTATCATCGTGTGTCAGTGGACTTACGATACCGATTTCACACATTTTTTTGCTACACACAGTAAGCATGGTATTTTTTCCTCAGTACAGAAATCATTCGTTCTAGTTTTAAGCTTACGGTTTCGCTACTTTTCCCATGTATATATTTAACAACAATAGTACCTTCTGCTGCGTTCCTTTTCTCGTTCTGAATGAATCTGTATGAATTGATAGAACGATGTCATCATTTAATTCTGTGCTCATAGAAAAGGAACGAAACAGAACCATTTCAAGTGTTTGACATTTCTTCCATTTGATAAAAGCAAGTAAAAATTCGTAAAAATTGTTGTTTAAGAAAAATGAAGCTATTTTCCAACAAAGGCAACTTAAACTCAACTAATACCACCTCGTCCAAATTGTAAATAACACATGCACGAATACAAATTAAAATCGTTATGCTTGAGCGATGACAGATTGAAACTAAATCGTTGGGTCCGAGAAAGAGAACGACATGGATTGAAAAAATTCATTCTGAACGAGAAAAGGAACGCAGCATTCTACTCTCGTCCATCCATAGTATACAAATATTTGAATGTATGTATGTTTCTAAAAACTGTAAGCCCTGGGGAAAGTTCTTAAAAATGCCTGTAATGAAAAAAACAGCTTTGGAAAGAAAAAGTGGCTAAAAAAGTGGGTAATAGCTAAAATTAAAAAATGTGGCCAAGTGCTTTAAAAAGTGGCTAAATTGGCAACACTTAACGCCGACGGTAGCGGCAGTGGTACATACATTTTATTTTTGTAACAACCCGCTTACAAAAACAAAATGCATGTGCATGGTGGTGTTTCAGTCTTTATTCTCTTAAACGGTACTACCTTCTTTGCCACTATTGCATAGAATTCTGTAAAAAAATATAGGCATGACAATTGACAGGAGGTTAATCTGGCTAGGCAATGTCGACGTAAATAGTTCAAAGATGAACGTGGACAAGTAAAAAAGCTAAAATTAATCTATGATACCCTAGATAGATGAATACCCATATGTAATTTCAGGGCAGTTTGATCGTTGAAGTGGTTTTTCGCACATATATCTAGAGTAGTTCCTCGGAGAGTAAAATGATTATAACCAATTTTATAGCATTCCATATTTCAAAGAACTTTTCAGTACAATACAAACGTCTAGGACTGATAGTTTTCATAATATACGTAAAAATCCTAAATTTGTATATGACAACACCAAGAACGGGTTGCCCCATTTATCCGATTTTTGAAATTATATTTATTATTTTTATGAAAACACTGCGTACAAAATTTCAGCTCTTTACGTTGACGCGTTCTCAGCCAGTGTCCAAACATATAGTGAAAATTAATATTTTTGTATGGCAACCTCTTGAAGGAGTTACCTGATTTGTCCCATTTTCGCACTTGAATTTACTTTTTTTTTTTAAAAAAAGTCCATGTGCAAAATTTCAGCTCTCTAAGTACGCGCGTTCTCGAGCTCTCTTGCGGACAAACAGACAGACAGACGGACATGTAAAAATCAAAATAACTTTTAATATTATGCGTGGGTGTCCATTTTGCTCTGCCATAACTATTTCTATGCGTTACAAACGGAATGACAAACTTAGTATATCCTACAGATCATCTAGGGTATAAAAATACACTATAGTTCATGTGCCAAAAATCTTTAAACCTAGGAGAGTATAATATATATTATTTTTGGTACAAGTTTTATTTTTCCAAAAAGGGGGCGATTACTGCACAATTAAATTTATCAAACGCCTTAAGAGGAGTCAGCACTCAGCAAAAATTTCAATTTAGATACCAGCGAGCCTGTAGACAATAAAACTTACTAAACGTAGGTTTGTGTCCTGAAAGTATGAAAATGCATATAAAATTAGCCTAGACCTAGACCACAAGTCACATTAGAGACATCTAGCGTAAAAGACAGAAACCAAACATGCGACAATTTAAGACGAAAATGAAAATTTGCAGTTCAAAGAAATTGAAAATTTTTAACGAGAATGAACTCTCCTAAATTTTATTTTGCACATAATTGTTAAATATGCTATTTTGCTTTATATTTCTAAAACTAAATATCGAGAGAAAAAACAAGTACTATTAGAGTTAAACCATTAAAAAATGCGCCACTAAAAATGAAAAAAACTCGACGTTATTTGCTAGATCTAGGCTTTATCTCTCTAAAATAGTCACAATATAAAGAAATGAGAATACCTACTAAGAGGAATTTGATTTAAAAAAATCAATTTTTACCATTTTTTACAAGTTACCGAGCTAATATCTCCATCCAATACATTTTTTTTTATTTTTCTCGACGTTATTTACTAGACCTCTTCGTTACCTTTAATTTAAGATATAAATCATTTCTCTGCTACAAATAGTTTGCTAGGAATTCGCATTGAAAAATGTATGAATTTTGCAAATCTTGGTACTGACTCCTCTTAAGTTATAAATGCTAATTATAAATGAAAAACTAAACTATGACAAGAAATTTAATTTAACTCTAGTTTCAATTATTTAGAAAGTCCATGGCTGGCATCATCTTAATTTCTTTTGTAAGATAATTAAATCTCTTAAATGAGTTGCATTCTTTGTTTTATTAGCATCATTCGCTTAAATAGTCATTTCCTTCTGCTGATTATTGGAACTAATTAAACTGATTATAGCATATAATTCCAGTTAGGTATTCGACAGAAGCTGGCAGATAATTGGTTAAATGATGATCGATTACTTCTCAAATTATTATAAGCTATTACACTGGATTATTATTTGGGCAACCATTTAAGTTGTTTTCTGTCCCTGATAATAATTGTTTGGTTTGTGAAATTTACATAAACTGATCGTGTTTAATTACATCTTATTGTATCGAAGGGTTTGAGAAGCGCCAAAAAACTCTGAAGGAGGAGAGGGAGGGTACCGCAGCTATAATGCAATACACACAACGCAATAGTAATTGGTTAATAATTAACTAAAACATAATTCTGCTAAAATTATTTTTAAAGTAGGTGAAGTGAGCAACCTTGGGCAATACTTCGCTTTTAGTTGTGGAGTTCATTACTTTTTTATTACGTCATTACGTCCTATGATTTCTTGAATATTGTTCTGAGGGATCCTTGGATTCCTTGGATCACATAGAATTCTGTAGTATAAAAGCATTTTGCATGGGTCAGTGCATGTGAAGCTCCTTTTTATACCCTAGATGATAAAATCATAGAGTATACTAAGTTTGTCATTGCATTTATAACGCATAGAAATAGTGCTGGGGGAGCAAAATGGATTGAACACCCCCACGCATAATATTAAAAGTTATTTTGGATTTTCACTTCTCACATTAACTCGAGAGCGTGTTCACTTAGAAAGCTGAAATTTTGCACAAGGCCTATTCAAAAAATATTAGATTTAAGTTAGAAAATGGGATAAATCAGGTAACTCCTTCGTACGGTTCCCATACAAAAATTTCGTTTTTCACTACATATTTGGACACTGCCTGAGAACGCGTCGACGTAGAGAGCTGAAATTACGTACCTACAAGGCGTTTTCATAAAAATAATAAATACAATTTCAAAAACGGACTAAATCACGCAACCCCTTCATAGTGTTGCCACAAAAATTGAGGATTTTTACGTATATTGGGAACGTCCTGTGCTAGACGTTCTTATTGTATTGAAAAGTTCTTCAGAATATAAAATCCTATGAAATTGACCATACGAAATTGCATACAGGTATTCAGCTACCGAAGTCTATCAGTTGCTGGCTTAAGAGGAGTCAGTACCAAGATTTGCAAGTTTCATACATTTTTCAATGCGAATTTCTGGCGAACTATTTGTAGCAGAATAATGATTTATATCTTAAATTAAAGGTAGCGAAGGTATCTAGTAAATAACGTCGAGAAAAATAAAAATAATTGTATTGGAATGCAGATATTAGCTCGGAAACTTGTAAAAAATGGTAAAAATTGATTTTTTTCAAATCAAATTCCTGTTAGTAGGTACTCTCATTTCTTTAGATTATGACTATTTTAGAAAGATAAGGCAAATAACGTCGAGTTTTTTTATTTTTAGTGGCGCTCTTTTTAATTGTTTAACTCAATTTATAGAAGGGACAGAGATTTGAATTACACGGGTAACAGGGATGGTGGTGGATGCCTAATAGCTGTCAGATGTACCTATAATTCTTTTCGAGTGCAAGCTGTGGAGTCTGAACATGAAATGATTTGGGTAGTCATAAAGGAAAGGACTTTTACACTTCACATATGCTGTGTCTATTTACCTCCCCAAACCTCATACGATGTATACAATTCTTTATTATCGAGTATTAGTGATAAAATCTTGCAGCTACCCATAAATTCGAAAATCCTTTTCTTGGGAGATTTTAATTTCCCATACCTACGTTGGACTCTTAGTGCATCGGAAAATTGTATGCGTGTGTCTGAGGCTTATAGTCTTGCCTCTCAATCTCTTCTTAATAATATGGAGCTTTGTTGCCTGAAACAATACAATAATCAAGTCAACTTTAATAACAGACTCTTGGACCTTGTATGGACTAATATTCCATCATATAATATTGATATATCTACATCTATGTGTCCGCTCTCTAAGATTGACCCCCACCATCCTCCGCTCGACATACAATTGATATTGACACATCCGAAGACTGCCCGAGATTTATTTACCAAGGTTAGAAACTACCAAAGAGGTGATTATGATAGTCTCAATAATTTCTTATCCAATCGTGATTTGTCATCTATTCTCTCCCCTGATCTTGAGCTATCTTTTGAACGATTCTACGAGATCATATATCAAGGAATTAATCTATATGTACCTGCAGTTTGTAAACATAACCGCTTTCCGAAATGGTATTCCCGTCGGCTTATAAAACTACTCCAAGAAAAGGATAGATATAGACGTCTCTATAAAACCAATTCACACCCTGAAACTTATAATACCTTTTCTTACCTTAGGAAAATGTCAAAATTACTCTTAAAGGAATGTTACCGGAAATATGTTGAAAGCACAGAAAATTCCCTTCAAGGTAATCTTAGATCCTTCTGGGCATTTAGTAAAAATTTAAAACGATCTAATATCAATCCAAAAGAATTAACATATAATGACACCACCTCTTCTTCCCCCAAATCTGTAAGCGAAATGTTCTCAAATTACTTCAAATCAGTTTATGACGATAGGGATCCTATAGCCCCGTCTACCTTTCAACAGAACCAATCGATCACTATTAAACTAGGTACCATCTCGCCTGAACATGTCCTTACAGTTTTGAAAGATCTAGATTGTAATAAAAACGCGGGCCCTGACGGCATCCCTAACATCGTCTTCAGAAAATGCGCTGTCAGTCTAGCAGAACCCCTTTGCAAATTAATCAATCTCTCAATAAATAACAAAATTTACCCTGCAACCCTCAAGAAATGTTTCGTTTTGCCTGTCTTCAAATCAGGTGACCCAAAACTCATTACTAATTACCGTCCCATCTCGATTTCCAATGCACTTGCACTCGTATGCGAAAAAGTTATATACAACCAACTGCTACCACTAATAAAACCATTCATCTCGGAACAGCAGCACGGATTTCTACCCGGTCGATCCACAGTCTCAAACTTAGCTCTATTTACGGACTCGATCGCCTGTGCCCTTGACGAAACTAAGCAGCTGGACTCTGTACATACGGACTTTAGTAAGGCTTTTGATAAAATAAACCATAAGCTATGCCTTTCCAAAATGGTTAGCTTAGGGCTTCATCCCGACACCGTATCCTGGTTCTCTTCCTACTTGTCCAAAAGAGAAAATGTCGTAGTCTTTAATGGTCAGGAATCTCCATTATTCCAACAAGTCTCCGGTGTACCCCAAGGCACAATACTTGGACCATTGATATTTCTTATCTATATTAATGACTTGCCTTCTCTCCTTTCATCTAACTGCTTATTATATGCAGACGATGCGAAACTATATAGAGTTATTAACAATGTTACCGACTGCGTCCTCCTTCAAAAGGATATTCTTCAACTAGAAAAGTGGAGTTTAGAGAACTGCATTGAAATTAATGTCAGCAAGTGCAAATTTATATCTTTTTACCGCAAAAGGGACTCTATCTCCTTCGATTATAGAATCCATAATATATCTTTGACTCGTGTTGATGAATTAAATGACTTGGGAGTTATATTTGATCGAAAGCTTCTCTTTGCATCACACATAAATTTCATTACATCTAAAGCTTTCCGTCTAATGGGCTTCATTTTTCGTACCTGTCAGTCATTTAAGAAGCATTCTCGAGTATGCGAGCCAAGTATGGAATCCATTTTACTCCTCATATATATCACAGATTGAGGTCGTCCAGCGTAGATTCACCAGAATCACACTATTCAAGCTTGAAAAAATGTCCATGGAATACCACGAGAGACTAACCAAATTCAACTTGTCTACACTTGAGAACCGAAGAGCCTTCCTGGATTCAATGTTCTTATATAAAATCCTTAATGATCAGATATCATGCCCATCTTTGCTTTCCCGTATAGACTTCCATATTCCGCCTCGGAACTCCAGACATAACACCCTTTTTAGATTGGCAACTAGTAGAACCAACATAAAAGATAAATCGCCCATCGTCAGAATGCAAAAGTCATACAACTCCAGATTTAATAATATAGACATTTTCAACACTGGTCCTCTGTCATTCAAAAGGTTGATTCTGCTTGAGATCGGACAATAAATATTGGCTTATTCCTTTTTCAAATATTGCTTTGCCCTTTCCGTTTATATTTATGCTTAACCCAGTTCTTAGTATGATATTGATGAATATTCTATTTTTATATTATTACTATTTTTATCGTTCTATAGTTCTTCCCATCTTTGATGCCTCTGTAGTCCAACTACAACTGTATTTTTCCTGCTCATTCTTAATTAACTATTTCATTTAGGTACACCTTTAAATGCGCACGCATTGTTCTGTTTTGCTGCTATCCTACTGAATTTCAGCCCTTTAGTGCGGTATTTTGAATTTATTTTGAACTTATTTTGTATGTATGCTTCTAATTTTGTAGTGAATATCCTATTGAATTATGTAACTAGCTGTAACATTGTAGCTTTGAATCTGCTGATTGTTTATATCTGTAATTATTTTATTGAAATTTAGTTCTGCAGTTGATGCAGTGGTTTTTGTCTCGTAAGTACCATATTTGAATTCTGGTTTGTAGTTCTATATTTCTAATCTGTAAATACTAGTTCTATTTTAACTGATTGATATTGAATAGCTCTGAATTTTTCCCTCAAATGTACTTATATTGATCAATTTTGTAACTAGTCTATTGAATTGTACTTTTGTAGTATTTGGTTGTAAGTTTAGTTATGCACTACTAGCTCTTAAGTTATTGTATCACTTGTATTATTTTCTTCTTCTTGATTTAGCTTGTAAAACCATCCACTTGTTTGTATAGCTATAATGGTAGTATCGTAATAGGAGTGTAAAAACTCTGTAATGTACCATTTTTAATTGACCGAATAAATAAATAAAAAAAAATAAATAAAAATAAAAAAATAATAGTACTTGTTTTTTATCTCGATATTTCACCGATGAGAAATTGCAATATTTCGTTGAACGTTGTAGAAATATAAAGCAAAATAGTGTATTTAACTATTATGTGCAAAATAAAATTTAGGAGAGTTCATTCTCGTTGAACATTTTCAATTTCTTTGAACTGCAAATTTTCATTTTCGTCTTAAATTGTCGCATGTTGGGTTTCTGTCTTTTACGCTAGATGTCTCTAATGTGACTTGTGGTCTAGGTCTACGCTAATTTTATATGAATTATCATACTTTCAGGACACAAACCAACGTATAGTAAGTTTTATTGCCTACAGGCTCGCTGGTATCTAAATTGAAATTTTTGCTGAGTACTGACTCCTCTTAAGGTCGAAAATCAAAATTTCATGAAGAAATTTTGAGAATGTACTGTGTGTTTCGATTAACAGCACAGGCCGATCTCATCAGGACAGCAATTAAACCCTGAACTGCGCGCTGTATACCCTATAATGAACTCAAATACGCAAAACTTTTCAAGATGCACAAGAATCAGTTTCCCAAAAGTTTTCGTCTGTTCGGCCGTCTGATATCACTATTTTTTTTTTTTCAAAATTTCTTTTACGTCCGTCTGGATGAACAGTTTCATGATATCTTCCAGTCATTTTTCATAACTTATCTGGATATGATGCTCATTTCATAATTAAGGATATAGCTACAGCTTTTCCTAGAAAATACCAATAAATAAGGAAAGATACATTTCGTTCACCAAGCATGCTGAAGTCAGCCATATAAAATTTAGATTTATCGACTCCTTCCGCTTTATGTCAGAATCTTTAGATAAACTACCATTATTGCTATCGATGGATAAATTAAATATTACAAGAGCTGTATGGCAGGGTGTAGATGATGAAAATATTAAACTTCTTACTCCCAAAGTGTCTTCCCATACAACTTAATTGATGATTTGAATAAATTGAATTTCCAGTACTTACCAACAACTTGTAAGTTAAAACTCCACTCAACCGGAGAAACAGCTATTTATCTTCTTAGTATCACAAAAGAATTTCATTTTTTTTAATTTTCTCAAAACTGCCACGATTGACCCAATTAGCAGAAAATTGGTGTGCAATCACTTTTTGGTAGTCCAAATGTAATGCAACCATTTCTGCTATTATATAACGCCGTCCACGATTATTATTTACAAGAATAATTTTTAGAGCTGGGTATAATCTACCAAAAGAACCTCAATTCACCCATGGAAAACGCCAAACCCATTATTGCACTCATCTCTCTAGCTATAATGAAGCATATGCTAAGCTCGAATGCTATTATTTTGCTTATCATCAGTATTGTTGCAGCTTGCGCATAAATGATATATTCTTAAATTGTTTAGGACTGTTGTACTAGTCTGGAAATTACGGTAGATTCTGACAAAGATAGACGTACTATTTCAGAAGATATAAGGTCATTGTTGAAGAAACTTTGTCTGCACGCATGGGTACCTCTCTGGACGGAATGAGTAAGACGTTAGTACACATTTTGTACGCAGACATTTGAAATTAGCTCTTTAAGTGACGTAATGTACTTCATATGAAGACAGAAAGCCTCCAGTAGGTGTTCGAACGCAAGTTATGTCTTTCCCTCCGTGCTCATCTTGCAAAAAATTATAACAATCAACGTTAATCTGTAGCTCACGTTTGATATTGTAATCGGTTCGTCAGAATATTGCAGCACCCTTCTTATGATGCCACTGTATTGCGAAAATTCAGTAATTTTCTAGCAAATGAACGATTTGCGGATTCTGCTCGCATTCAAAAAACCAATATATACATATACTATGTATTTTTCCTAAAAACTGTCTTTATTTAGCTGGGCTGTAAGGACTTCGCCAGCCTAAAATAAATACTTATCGGCACCTCTGACGAAAAACAAAAGAACTCCTTCTCAGGACGACAAATCTTTAATTTACTGCAGAACTTTTGTGAGGGCACTACCCCTTGCGGTATCACCCAAAAAAGACTGGTCTGGCGCAGAGTCTATGCTACGGCTTTTTCCAGGATGCTCTCGAAAGTTCGGAGTACTTAATCGGGAAATACGCAGCAATAGCGGAGCGGAGATAGACTTAATCAACTGCCTTAATATAGAAAGGGAATAATCTTAATTGGAGATTTACAATAGATTTTTCAGGTCGCGGCGAATGCGAAACTTACACCTGTACACCCGTCAAAAAATCTAATATAATTTAATGTATTTATCTTATAGGATGGGCAATCCAACCAAAGTTAAAGAAGATTTTAAAAATTACAAAATATGTTCTGGAGGAGGACACGATGACGAATTTTGAACAATTATTTATTTTAATATCGGATTTTTTTTTCTATTCTTCCTAAAGAAAATTTTCAAAATTCACTAGCTTTACAGTGGAAGTTTCAAAAATAAATAAATCCTTTTTCATGTTTAATAATCCCGTTTAACATTTTTCTAAGCATTTAACAATTTTTTATCCGTAATTACAATAACAGAATATCTAAGTGTTCTTAACTCGTAAATTTAAATTATCTTAGATGATTTTTAGATAGTACAGTTTCATTCAAACAATCAATAAACTAACCCCAAGTGGATCTCGGTCCCGGATTCTCCAGTCATATAAGAAATTAAAGCAGCTTCCAGGCCTTATGGCTGCGTGAAACGACGAATAAAATTCAAAAGAAATTATGTTTAGGCTGGGCATTTCACCACGAACGGTTTAGAACACATTCTGCTGGGAACAGAAATATGCCTGTGAGTGAATGACGACGATGAGCTAGCTAAATACAATGCATTTAGTGCTAGTTAAGATCCATCCGTTCACACACTTTCTCTACCAATGAGAAATATCGTGAAAAGGCGCTGAACAGTGCGGTACGCGCAACTCATTCGGGAACTCTTACGGGGGCGAAGCAGATAATAATGCACTGTATACAGCAAACGCTTGACATCATTCAGCTGGAATATTGTTTATTTATGAAGTTTCTTTTATTCGTCGTTAAATGCGAAAAAGAAAACTGACATTCAGTAGCACGTCTTTAAGCATTCAACATAAGAAGCGTTTACGAATGTTTCGATGAACTAAATGAAACTACCGTGGATTCAATTATGCAATAGGCAGAAAGGCTTGGCATACATTAAAGCTGCTTGCGATGTGAACTATGTCGTCGCGTTTGGGCGAATGCAATTCCTAAAACGTTTTCGTTGCATATGGCAAATGCTTTATGCATTGTTTGTCTATGGTCTATGCTTTTTCCACTCTATAACGGGTTAATAAGCACTGCAAGTGGACGACAGTAATGTTCACATCTGTCCACTCCATGTTTCCTTGATATGTATAAGACGTGTTATTTATGAAATGACATACCTTGAATGTCAATATATGGCTCTAGAAAGAGAAGAAAAAAATTAAATTGTGTGCGTACTTAATTGGAAAACTTGAGCAATCATTCCTGTTCGAGTCTTTTTATTATCATTACCATTATCACGTAATTTTTTACTATTCGCCAATTATCGGCGAAAGCACATATACAATCACATGTATGCATAAATTTCCAAATAAGGTACAATGCATATGTATACATATGTAGGTACTTATATGATGAATTTTCTAAAATGCAGTTTATGCTAAATACAACTTGTTATGGTACAATATGCAGTTAAAATTTCACAGTGGAGACCTGCGGCTAATATTTTCTATCTTATTTAAATCGCCACGAAAATATGTAGTCGTTTTCATATAGCCCGGTCGGGTTAGTAAAAAAAATGCTTTACCTTGCAAAAATTCCCGTCAGCAATTTTATTGCTCTAACCTTTAGGGACGAGGGAGGGTGGGATCACTGGTAGTCTTAGAATATAGAGCAAACAGGAATGGTGATAAGCCAAATTTTGCGTAATGAATTCCTGGTTGTGTTGGTAGTCCATTTTTACATGTATTTACACGCCATCCCTATTCTAAACAACTTGTCAATTTGCAAAAAGTAAACAAAGGTTTTGTGCGGAGCATTTGTGGTAAAAAATGTTCTTTTTCTACTTTATTCTGAAACAATTCACATAATTAATTTATATAAATCTTTGCTTCTATTAACAAAAAAGATAATTTAGGTAGTGCAGTTGCCTCAAACAGGATTCCCTAGTTTATAATCCAATTTATATTTGCAAGCACTGACCGAACACTTCATTTCTGTTTTTTTAATTGATATGAAGATTTTAACAGGTACTAGTGGCACTATAAAACTTTGCACTAAATAAAGTTCAAAGATAAATAGTTTTGAAAAGAATTGATTCGGTATTTTTGTTAAATTTCACAAAAGAACTTTAAGTTGACCAAATCTGCTCACAAAACAAAAGCACATTTGACAATTAATCTACAGCTTTGACAATTTCTCTATCCAGCATCTCACTTACTCCTATGTATAGTCTCCTGCTCTTGACAAATTACGCTCATGTACACGAATTTTACACGATTCAACCATTCCTGTTTGCTATATATTCTAAGCTGGTAGTCTAAATTCAAAATGGCGATCGAACGAATTCCACCGGTGCATTGGCCGCCATCTTGAATTTAAGGGCGAATTGTTTTAGCTCAATATTCGGCCATTTTCAAGTTTTCAACAAAAATTGTAAGGACTTAAGTTGTTGTAAATTTGATTCTCTACAACTTTAGTCCTTACAATTTTTATCGATCAGGCAATCGGTATTTTTTTAATTAAGCGGGAAAAAGGTGGTAAACTATAACTATCGAATTATCTCGTTTATTATTAATTATTATTATTTCGCTAGAAACCGGTCTTCCTGATGTCTCACGCGACGCGTAATAACTTAAGTTTTTCCAGCAAGTTCGATGATACCGTGTTTCAACAGCCGTGCCAATTCGTCGTTCCGTTTATTCAAATGGTTCAAAATAGCATCCCGGAATTCACGGTTTCGAACCACCGATATGTGACGCCGCACGTTTTTAGAACGGATTTTTTCCATCACTGGATCGACGTTTTCTTTACATATCACAATTGTTAAGCTGAAGTCAATGCAACACATCCTGCCATCTCGAACCGCGCTTTTGATCATCTCCTAATCACTAAATCTTAGGATGAAAAATCTCGTCTTGAGTTTCTTAGTGACTCAGTTAATCTAGTCACTGGAAGATTTTCCAAAGCGAATCCTTGATCTCCTTTTTAATTTCAACCCATTTCTGGTACCGTGAAGTACTAGTGTCATAGAAATAAAGTATTATAACTTTATTTTTCAATTGCAAAGGGAAAATAGCTCATATTTTCTCTGTGTAATTAGGAAATAAAGGCATATGACTTTATGTCGAAAGTATTCAACAGAACTTTTTTCGTGAATTTTTGTAAAAGGCGTCTCCACCTTTTGGAGAAATCATATTCCGCTTTCTAAATGTGATATGATATTATTTTTTGATATGACTTTATTTCCCAACTGCAACGTGAAATGAAGCCATACACAAAATATGAGAACACGAAATTATCTTTGTGTCACAGCAGTTTATGAACTTTTCCTATCTTCTCTATTATTTTAAAAGAAGCGTTAACAACCAAACTGGATTATACTATGGCTGGTCTAGGATTTAAAGCACTCCTGATCCCGAGAATCCAAGTCTTACTTGATACAATTAAGTCAATATACTGCCGACATGTCCCCCCTCCCAAAACGGTTCAAATTTCGTCTATTAGTTACAGAATGCTTGTCGATATCATACTCACAGAAGATAACGATAATACTTGCGTTTCGTCAAGCGCGCCTGACTGCTGAGTATTTGATCATAATCAAGACAGAAGAATGTAAAAGTACAGGTCTTAATCCAAAGCACGTAAATGGCGGGGGTTGATTCAGATGAATTCACCGACTTCCTAAACTCATCTTCTCTGTATCCACTAATAACAACTCTTATATTGATACGGAAATTAACAGACTCGTGTCTAGGGGTGCTCCAAAGAAAAGAGTACTATGACCTCGACTTTGATTATTGATGGTTAATGGAACTCTCATCTATCTACAAATGAAGAGACAGAAAAACAAAAATGTTTTGTTAGTTTCAAGTCTTGGTTTTGCTTATCAACAGGACCCAAACAACAAAATTAAGTGACTTGAAAAACAAATGAAACTAAAGAAATGGAAAAAAATATTAAGAAAATTAATTACATGTGTGTCAGCCAACAGTGGGCTGAAAAAAGTAAAAGAAAAGCTTTTCGTATTAGGAGAAACCACATTACTTCACTACGGCTTGGTTTCTGCCTGTAGTAGACGCTTGAAGAAAAAATCAACAGCTGATCACATCTCATATACACTCAGAACATATTCAGAGTATGAATTATATTAGGCAAACTTCCTATATATTACATGCCCACGAAAGAAAAACACAATGAATATAATTTATCACCAGATAAATCACGGTTTGATTTTTAAGTGGTGGTCATAAATGAAACAGGAGCTAGGAACAAAAAATTGTATCGCAGGTGGGAGGACAACTCAACCGTTTCGGAGTTACAGGGTGATTATATCCTAGCTTTTCACTAAACACCGTAACTTCCTTGCTGTACAACATATAAAGGTGATTTTTAGCTCAGATAATAGTAAACCATCTAAGGTTTCCAAAGAATGTCGAACCATCACCATCATGTCGTTAATTATAGGACGACAAAGTAAAAAAAAATTAGAAAAAATCGTATTTATTTTTTTCATTTGAACGATTTTATGATATTTTATTTCAATGATGATTCGATATTTATTGGAAAACTTAGCGATTTACTCTCATCTGAGCTAAAAATCACCTCCCTCAGTTGTAAAAGAGGATACGCAGTGCTTTGCAAAAAACGAATATAACTGCATGTTTTAAAAAAACGTCTATATAATATTTAATCTTTTTTTGTTTAATGATTTTGTGCATTGCATCTAATTTTATCCGGTGCTTGGTTTATGTTTAGTTTAACATACTAATACTAACACCGAATAAGTGATGAAACGTAGTGGTGGATCCGGGGGGGGGGGGGGCTGTCATGAGCGCCCCCAAAAATTAAAGTAAAAAATATTTAATTAATTGAGTTATTTGAAAAAACATATTTTTTATTTAATTTTTTTATTCATATAATTCAACTTCAAAAGATTATACAAAATATTTTTATTCCAAAACTTAAACTTAATAGGTTTTTCTCAGAATTTGAGTTTGGACTCCAACTTTGGGTGATTCAAACCCTCGAGAAATACTTCCCAAGCAACGAAACAGACTCCCTTACTACCACATCAGAGCCTAATTTAGTCCTAACTCCTAACATTCTAAAATATTTTCAGCGTTCTTATGTAAAACCACTGACATGTATAATATGGACTGAAATACACTGCAGAAAGTGGGCTCACTTCTATATAGCGTTCTCTTTTGGGCTAAGTGCCAAGTACCAACTGAGAGAGCTGTAAACAACAAATAAATAAGTGGGTTCGTCGAAATAAATGTTGTTAAATTAATTATTTGTGTTAATTAATGATAAAAAGTGTTTTACCAAAACCAATATATTTATTGATACACCCACCAATGGTTTTTTCAATATTGGCACCGACGTAAGATCTATTTTTGACACAAAACATTGTACTTGCATGAAATAGCATATTGAGCAGCTCATAAATATTATATATGCCAGTGTGTAAAACTGAGAAAATTTTGGTTTGAATGACTCGTGCAGTTTGCACCCTAAACTACTATTCTATTAAAAAATGACTTTTTGTAAAAAAAAAAGTATACTAAAAAATGACATCGTCCACACCGCTTAATGAGTTTCCTAGTACCTCACTACAGTACTGCGGTGGTTAAACTAAGCGGCTTACGACGCTGGATGTTTTTATACCCTAGATTAAATCATAGGGGTATACTAAGTTTGTCATTCCGTTTGTAACACCTCGAAATAATGATGGTGGAGCAAAATGGATTGGACACTCATTCATAATATTAAAAGTTATTTCGATTTTTGCATGTCCGTCCGTCTGTCCGTCCGTCTGTGCGCACGATAACTCGAGAACGCGTTTACTTAAAGAGCTGAAATTTTGTACACGGACTTTAAAAAAAAAGTAAAATTAAGTTCGAAAATGAGACAAATCGGGCAACTCCTTCTTGGGGTTGCCATATAAAAATTTCGTTTTCCGCTATATATTTGGACACTGCCTGAGAACGCATCGACGTAGAGAGCTGAAATTTCGTACATGATGTTTTTACTAGATTAGCAAATAAAATGTCAAAAATGGACTAAATCGGGCAACTCCTTCTTGGTGTTGCCATATAAAAATTTCGGTTTTTTACGTATACTTTGAAAACGATCAGTCCAAGACATTTTTATTGTACTAAGAACTTCTGCAGAATACGAAATCCTATAAAATTGGTTATTACCATTTTTTCTGTGCGACAAACTATTCTAGAAATATATGCGAAAAACAACTTCAAAATCAATACTAGAATAGATCGTTGACCATACGAAATTTTATACGGGCATTCATCTAGGGTATCATAAGAATTGGTCTTAGACCAATCTTTTTTACTTGTTTTTTGCTCAATTTAATTTGTAAGATAACCCCCTCGTAATTTCAATGCTAGATCCGCCACTGGAAACGCATGTTTTTTGTTGACTGTTTATTTATTCAACGTGTCACGACAGCGAGCTTGTGTTAAGCTGGTTCTGAGAGTTAACATTTATGGCAAATATATAGCTGCAAGGAGCCAAAGATAGTCAGGCTACTGGATAACCGCAGACCTTGATCACAGTAGAATCCTAAAGCTCCCTCTCGAGGACTGTATACTCAGCATCCCTTCAAATTCAAGAATCTTACCATCTACCAGAATTCTGTAGTATCTCTCAAACAGCGGTTCCAGCTATAATTAATGCACTAAGGCTGCTCGACGTACTTTGTGATCAAATATCGAAATTTGCATTGACAGCCATAAATATATGCTTAGCGGAAGAATTAATAGGAAGGCGCCTAGAGTCAGTGAAGACGTTTCTAGATTTACAGACCTACAAACTGGCTAATCGCAAATGGGGAGAACTAACTTCATGCGCGATTTCAAGCAAGCTGTGATTCAAGATATCGATGATCTAGTTCAAAACTGGAACAAATAAAAATTAACTATTTCGAGACATTTAAGTTATAATGAAATGGATGTTCTTTTTTTCAAAACAACTTCAGTTCTGGAATAGGATTTGTAACCTGTTTTCATTACCAAGTCAGCATTTTTCAAATATAGATTCAAATAGTGAATGTTGTACACTACTTATTGCAATACTTAAGTTCAAAACGAATTTTTCAAATTGTTCCAGTATTGCACTAGACCATCTGCTTAAAAGGAGCCGAACCAGGTGTAGGTTGAGAGCGTTCATCATCTACTGTGAATGCCCCAACCTTTCCAAACGTAGAATGGACACATTGGCAGCTTCTTTTTTCGTGAATTGCAGAAAATAGTGACAAAAAGTAGGAGGCCCTAGTAATTCATTAGCTCTTTTGACTGGTTTTAGCGCACTTCCCTAAATTGCGCAATCATCTCTAGGTAAGGTTCCGATAAAATTGTATCACAATGGGCCATTGATGGTCTAAGTTTGTCTAATGGTAGGTATTTCAATAGCCGCCTATATTGATACGTGACTCGTAAAATCCACCTACATCGATTCCATAATTCATGAATCGAGATAATGTGCTTCTTATATCGCCTTTGGACTATACAACTGTAGTTAAAATAAAGTGTTGAATGCTAAAGCCTTCCTCCCAATTATCAGAAACCTTTTCAACCGACTATTCAGTCTGCTTTTATTATATATGTATTATATTATATTTTATTATATTTCATTTGTCTGTCCGTTTTTTGTCTCCACACTTAGGGCCTGTCCGGATCCAAGTCTTCGTCTTCGTCTTGTTATTACAGCTACTGACGTAACATCGAGTCAAGCTCTATCCGAATCCATGACTATGCCACCGAGTTTGCTGCTTTGTATAACAGTTTTGACATCTGGTTAACTTGATCACCGAGTCAAGGTTCGAGTTGACTTATTTAAATAGACAACATATTGTGAGGTTATGTTTGTTTACTGTCTGTGAAATCAAGCTAAGCAAACGAACGAATTCGGACAGGTTAGCTTCCTTCGTCTAACTATTATAATAGCTGAGCTTGTTGTGTTACGTCACTAGCTGTAATAACAAGACGAAGACGAAGACTTGGATCCGGACAGGCCCTTAATAATCGATTTTTCACAAATTTCCCGCCTAGCTAGAGCTCTGAAACTATCGGCATTTATGTATTACCGATGATAAGGCGATTCAATTGTTTACAACATGATGTGTTTAATATTTTCAGAGATGTAAGTAATGTTAATATTTCATATAGAGAAGAAAAACAATATGGCGAAAAGGGGCGGTGTGTTTTAAAAAGTGTGTCCTCGAAAAAAATTCTTTTTACTTACATTTATTTTACACTTATCCCCAAAAACTCGTCGTCCAAGGAACTTGATAATTATTATTAATATATTTACATACCTATATCTAAGATATATATTAAGCTATTCTTGTATATATGTGCAGTATGTATGTTGATTGTAACAACATGCTCTCAGCATTTTAATCTACTTTCTGACAGATTTCAGTTAGTTTTATGCAGACCATTTGATTCGATACTCCATCATATATATTGGTAGAACTGAACTCACTCTTTGGATTCACTTCACCTACATACTCATATCCAACTTCTAAAGATGAAACAAAACAGGCTTTTACTATTAATGGCGTAAATCTTAATTTCTTTTCTCTATCTATACATATCTTCCTAAATTATATGAACAAAGGGTGCTTAATTTTATCCACATACAAAGCCAGGTGGTCATACAATACTGGAAAAAATTACTGATAAATTATTGTGGAGTCATGTAGCAGGGTTTAACGTTACGCCATTATCTACAGCTGCCTATGTGCCAATTTTAATTTTGACGTCAGAAAGGCGCCTTCACGTGCTCAAATTCATTTTCCATAACTGGACAATGTAATATTAAACTTATTTCGCGGGACTGGTGATATTAAACAGACTAGATTTGAAGAAAAGCGAAATTCGAAGCCCGTTAACAAAACACTCGCTTGTCGTTTATATATTTTTTAAATTGCTGTTTCAAACATGATTTGTCGAAAATGTTCAAATCATTGCAGCATCCTGGAGCACCCATATTTAAGCACATATACATATATACGAATCCAAATTGATCCTACTTTTACATAAATGAATCCAACATAATTATTGTAATGATTAATATTTTTTGTTTTTTTTTTTTTTTCAAATACAGGGTGGGCCAAAAGTAACATGGTAGGATGAAAAAAAGGAGGGGTAAGGTGGGGTGGGGAAACATGCTTACCTATGAAGAACAGACAGTTGGCTATCATGTAAAAAAGGAATGAAGAGAAACGGTCAACAGGGTGTGGAGCAATGTACAAACGAAAAAGTTAGTTATTTTTAAACCCCATGGTGACTTTTGGCCCACCCTGTACATATACCTCCATTTCCACCTATAATCAGAATCAACCAATACAAGAAAGCTACCTTTTAGCTCAGTGACATGTATCATCTCTATGTAGTTGAATTTTTATGGGGCAGCATCCTATATACAAGTAGAAAAGGCTAAACAAATGTAGAAAACGATTCGTATCGGCAGAAAGTCGTATACTCCTCAGTAAAAACTAACCTGAACCCCATATACACACTCAATAAAAATATTCTAAGTGTGATTTATATGGTCAAAATACTCATTCGTATTATATTTTAGGTGCTTAGGCATGATTACAGTACCATAGCCGGTGCCAGGCAGAATCAAGAATCAATTAAAAATTGATTTTTGAAACTGCAAAAGCCTTCAGTAGGCAGCATTTTTAAACTAAGAAGGCGTTTCGTATCGGCTGATGCCGATAAGAATTTAAGTTGAAATTCGAGTCGACTTTAACTAAACTGGAGTTTAAAACAATTTAAATTGTATTTCCGTAAATGTCAAGTTATTTTGATTTTTGCATGTCCGTCTGTCTGTCCTTCCTTACGATAATTCGAGAACGCGTTCACTTAGAGTGCTGAAATTTTCTCCACGAGCTTTTAAAAAAAAATCGAAAAATCGAAAATAAGACCAATCGGGCAACTTCTTCATAGGGTAGCCACGCAAAAATTTCGTTCTTCGCTATATATTTGCTGAGAACGCGTGGACATAGGGAGCCGAAATTAGATACATGTTGCTTTCATAGCAATAGTAAATAAAATTTTAAAAATGGACTAAATCGGGCAACACTTTTTTGGTGTTATAAAGAACTTCGGTTTTTCACTATTATACTTGAAACGCGTGAACATGGAGAGCTCAAATTTTGTACAGATCGTTTTCATAAAAATTGTACATACAAGTTCAACAAGTAAAAAAGTTAGAAATGGTTTAAGGCCAATTTCATAGGATTTCATATTCTGAAGAACAGGGCAATAAAAAGGGATCGTTTTTACATTATACGTAAAAAACGTAAATTTTTATATGGCAACACCAAGAAAGGGTTGCCTGATTTAGTCCATTTTTGAAATTATATTTACATACTATTCCTATGAAAACGCCATGTACAAAATTTCAGCTGTCTACGTTGACGCGTTCTCAAGCAGTGTCCAAAAATATAGTGAAAAACAAAATTTTTGTATGGCAATCCCACGAAAGGGTTATCCGATTTATCCCATTTTCGAACTTAAATTTACTTTTTTTTTTTTAAAAAGAGGCACGCGTTCTCGAGCCATCGTGCGAACAAACATATGGACATGCAAAAATCAAAATAACTTTTAATATTATGCTTGTGTGTCCAATCAATTATCATTATTTCTACAAACGATATGACAAACTTTATAATATATCCCATGATTTCATCATCTAGTCTAGGGTATAAAAATTGACCAAATCGGGCGACCCTTTCTTGGTGTTGCCATACAAAACTTTGATTTTTCACTAACTTTTATCTTCATCTAGGATAATATTATTGGTCTTAGATCAATTGTAACTTTTTCTCTTTTTGTTATAATAATATGCTTATTGATTATATTTTCTTGGTGTGAAAATATGTATCTTGCGTGATCCTAACAATGTACCCGTTGCTATACTAAAGGGATTATCAATGCAATTTGAGATGTGAGACTTTCTAGAAGCTTGGAGCAGTTCTTGTACTTTTCTACTTCAAAAGAATGGGCCATCCCACACGCATACCGGTTTTCTAGGGACGAGTTGAGAAGAAGCAAAGATATATCGCTGGTCCATCTCACACGAGTATTCCTGATGCAGTATGCAAACAGGTTTTCGTGGAAAGTTGTGAGAAAAATCAAAGAGATATCTCTCCAAAGTGTAGAGATATCTATTTGCTTCTTCTCACCACTTCCCCACAAAAGCTGTTTGCATACTGCATCCGGAATACTCGTGTGAGATGGCCCAATGGTTGTGAAGAATCAATTATGCACTATAAACTAATGGGCTACCCCACACGAGTATTCCTGAGGCAGTATGCAAGCAGGTTTTCTTGGGAAGAGGTGAGAAGAAGCACAGAGATATCTCTCCAAAGTGTAGAGATATCTCTTTGCTTCTTCTCACCTTTTCCCTAGAAAACCGGTATGCATACTGCATCAGGAATACTCGTGTGGGATGGCCCAATAGCTGTTTCCAAATGATAATTTTCAATGTATATATTTCAATGTATGTAACTATAGTAATCTCAAATTAGCAAAATGGATTTGGTAGGGCTGGCGGTTGCCGTTTACAATCTTCGTGGTTAAGAAATCCATTACTTTAAGAATGAACTTCCAGATCACGATGTTTGATTATGTAAGCGTTTTTCAAAGGTATTCAGGCATCCTTTTATCTTTACTATTATGTCGTAAAATCAATTTTGGAATACGACTGTATTGTTTAGTATGGAGAATATTTTGGCTATACAGGAGTAATTTTTCCGCTATCCATCATAACCATCAGTTTTTTTATATCGACTAAGAAACCCTACCTGACCCAATCTGTATCCAACTCCACTCTTTTTACTTGTTTTTACACTATTTCTCTATGAAAACACGAAATTATATTTCATGAATTCACATGTATACAGGGTGATTATGGAATGGAGGTCTTAAATGAAACAGGAGATAGGTTGAAGTGTGTTAGAAACAAAAAAATTATGGTAGGAGGGCAAATGCATCCTTTCGGAATTAGAGGAGATTTGTGATTTTGGATACTTTTACTACCAAAACCCTGTAACTTGTAGCTCCATAAAACGTTCCTGGAGAAAATTGTTCCTATTACTGCAATATAGTCCAGTCAGTAGGTGTTTTTGCCCTACACAAGGTGTGGTAGCTATGATCTTTATATATGTTATTCAGTTCTGGGCCCCGATCCAAACTTAGACCGTTGGGGGGTCCGCGCGATCCGCCATCTTGGATTAAAGTCCTAAAAATTGGGCCATAGAACAGGGGGTGATAGTAGTCACCTAGTTAAACAAAAAATTTTATGGCAAGGGGAGACCGGCATCTCAACCGTTTTGGAGTTACAACTAGCCATGATCACAATTTCTCCCTAACTCCTAAAGGATGGATTTGCGCCACCTCCCATAAAACATTTTGTTTCTATCGAATCTATCCACTGTTTCATTTGATACCAATTCAAAATCACCCTGTATTTAGCACTATTCATAATTTTGAAACTGGCTAAGTACAAAGGACACAATTTTGGGTGTTGATTATAATATCTATAATCAGCATTGTTTTGTTTATACATTTTGTTAACAATTTATAATTACAGCGCACCAGACGTGCGTACACATCTCTAATTTACAAGTATGTATAAGCGTTTCGGTTACCCAATGTTTTAAAAAGAGCTTATTTTACATATATTAAAGACATAAGATAAATAAAAAACACATACATATTATTGAATATGGACAGATCATTCTTTGGATCACGCCGTTTCCAAAGAATCTGCCAAAGTGTGTAGGTAGATCAGAGATATTTTAACGTTCGGTCACTAGGTACATGAAGAAGCTACATATATGATTTAGTTCATTTTCGAACTAAGATCTACAACAGGTCGAAAAATCTAGTCTTTTCTATGGGAACGCAAAAAATGTGTTCTCGAATTCGTCTCCTTTTAATAGAAATTAAAAATGTATTAAAATCGAGTTTAAATACCAGTTTCAAAACCATTTTGGTGTCCGAAAGTTTTTGCTATGAACGGCAATTATGAAAGACTAAAGCTTTGGCTGTAAACAACAATTATGAAGGATTACATTTAAACAACACTATTTTAAATATATAATGTTTATTAATATTAACTATGATCTTTTGTGTACTTTGTTCTAGAACTCGCATATACTGGGGAGAACAAATTGTTCTGTCAATTGAAGCAAACTATTTGTTCTGTTCGCTTCATTTATAAATCTTCTATGAAAATGTTTTAGACGTTCTTTTGTGTATCTTTAGTTCTGGCCTGTTATGCGGACACAAAAGAACACAGCTAATAATAAACTTGAAAAAGTCGCTGAACTCCAGGAACTCTGGAATGTTTACTTTCAGAAACGTCAAAATAAGTTCAATTAAATTGAATCCGAGTAGGAGTGGAGCAGATGAGTGACTTATTCACATACACTGTATTCACAGCTAACTTTGACTCCTGTTTAGTTATTTATTCAATGTTCAGTACACACTTCTGAGTCATCGATTACATGGTCATCACGAGCGAACAGAGCATTCAACCAAGAACATTTTTTAAACCAATCGCAACGTATTTTTAGTTCACTTTTGGTTAAATTTTCGTTTACATGTTAGTACAATAATTGAAAATTCTGCTGAGCTGTAACTTAATCTGCTACTTCGATAATAGCTGTTCAACTGTTTACTTCTAAATCTAGTCCCATGTGAAGCGAGAGATCTATGAAAAGGATAAGGAATGGTTTCATCTAATGTAAACAATAATTAAATTGATATTGTAGGTACATAGTTATACACATAATATATAAATCAAAACCATTGAACCATGGTTATGACAGACAAATTTCCAAATATGTATTTACCCTTCATATAACACATTTACCCTTATCAACTCGACTTACGCTGGTGCGGTTCATTGATTAAATGTTTATTGAAATCTTTATCAGAAAATTATCGGCACAAGCGCTGACATCATCAACATTTTATTCATCGTTGAACACTTTAATTTCATAACACACCCCTTTTGTTGACTTAACTCAGGCTGTGTTTTGTGTGCTTATTTGTTGCCACTAGCCTTTGTAGTTAAGTAAAAACAAGGCATCTGAGCTGAGCTAGCATTTGTTTTTTGCTGGCGACAAACTTGATAGCGGGTATATCACCCTTTCTGGACGCTTTGCGGTATGGTGTCCGCATTTTATTCGTATCCACTTATTGAGCCTCATAACCATTTATTTTCCAGGCAGTGCTCTGTTGTTGCTCTTCCTCAATTGAATCTCTTCTTGTCTCCACATCTATTTCCAGCTGATCTATTTAGTAACATCACTCACTTGTTTACTTATGTATAGTGCAGAGTCATGCTATGGCAGTGCTCATGTGAGTTTTTGTGCTGTCAGCTAAATTGAACGAAAAAAAAAATTTAATAAAACGTACAAAAAGCGAACGCTTCTATCTCGCTCTTTCCAATTGTGGAAAGTTCTTTAATCGCGGACGAATATGCTGCCACAGCTAGAGCGTGGAGGAATATTTGAAACCGAACAAGTGATCATGACAGTATTCTTCGTGATTTTGATCGTTGTGGACGAAGAGGTTGCGATATAGTTGGTATTGTCTGCGTGGAACTATTTCGTGGTACTTCTACGAGGTCACGGAATTGTCCATGTTTAATGAGCGTTGAACGCGAATTAAGCTTAATAGAGCTATACACGATTCACGATCGGTGTAGAATGGGTATGTGATTATACTACCTGTGATCACTTAAAAAAACATTCCAACGTTCCGGCATTTGGCCGTTATTCTCTACATCTTTTGTAAAGTTGGGTAATTTGTGGTCAATTAGGAACAATTCTCCATTGGCAGTAATTTCAAGTGAAAGCAAATGTAGGATAGTGAAAACTTTTTTTCTCGATATTCTGTGATTGTAATTGTACACCGTTACTTGAAGTGCTAATTTGAAAGAGTGAGAATAAAATCTAAAAAACTTTTTAAAACAAGTAATTTAGATGAGTGTTTTCTACTGTAACTGTGTCGCATTAATTTCTTTTTAAATCTGTTCATATATATTCGTTTAATATCTTCTGCCTATTTCAATAAAGTTCGAATAAGTAATTTTTTCCGAATATTATAATATTAAAATGATTTATAAACATTTGAAAGAGTTTTATGCTGCAGTATTATGCTTATCAGTTAACGACTGTGCATATGAATACAATTAGTGGAAAAAATCAGGTGATCATTGAAACTGCATAATTTCCTAGTTGTAACAGTAATCCGACAAGTGATTCTGAGCCTCCGTATACGAAGGCTCCAGTGAAGGCCCCGCTTTCCAATGTTGTTATTATTACGTCGAAGTATTGTCCGACCAATCTATTTTTTCTGTATATTTCTCGGTAGGTTCTGTTTTAGCCCGATCGATGCCAAACTTCTGCGTTTGAGACGTAAACAACTATTCTCAAAGCTTTGTAGTAAAAGTGTTATGAACATACAGTAACCGTACATATGGTATTGCTTTCAAATTGCAGTTGAAAAGTAGCAGACTTGCAATAATTAAGATCTCATTAGAGTTACATATCCTCCATAGATGAGAGAAAGCACTCCTTCCCTTTTAGAAATTCCTATCCTCTTCTGTACTTCTATACCATCAGATTCGGTAATTGACTATACATATTCTGTGTATCTAGAAGTATTGTTGTAGTTTGAGTTAGTTTCAAATTGGCCGGACTGGTTTTTGCTGAGAGTATTTGTAAAATTATGTTAAATCCCCAATTCGGATGGCCAGCTAACAGATATTATCAAAATACTCAAAAGTTATAAAAGAAAATCTAATTATTTATATTGAAACATTGGACCTGTCGAATAGTCTACGATTGTGAAGGGCACTACTCCTTGAATAATTGTAAAGAGTTTTTATGAAATCTTTGATTTGATTTTCCCCCGATATTTATCTGTATTGTATTGAGCCGAGATGATTTTCATAATCAAGGAAAACCAGATACAAAGGAAACTGTATTCTCACCTGCGAAATTCTTTAAGTAAATCATTGTTGTTATTGCTGTTTGAACAGTCTCATTTTCTGATAACAGTTGAAGGATCGGTGTTGTTTTCTAAAAATGAAATCCAATACTTAGTGGAAAGCAGAATTTGTATTATTTCGTCAACTTAAGAAATCTGCTATGCACGTTGGCTG
Source organism: Dioctria rufipes (assembly GCA_963924295.1). Lineage (NCBI taxonomy): Eukaryota > Metazoa > Arthropoda > Insecta > Diptera > Asilidae > Dioctria > Dioctria rufipes. The sequence goes on along the minus strand of OZ002741.1, from coordinate 103,848,173 downwards.
TAACAATCGTTTTCGAATTCGTTGACGTAGGCTCTTTCGTTAGGATTATATCAACATCATCAATAATGTTGTTCAATTCGTTTTATCCCCGCAAATATGTGCTCCTGCTTACTGCCATTTCGCTTAGTTTCATAAACGCGATGTTGTATCGAATCATTTGTCTAAGTATGCTAAAAGTCGTCAGTATTAAATCAGGTACGGAAAGGCATGTCGACGCAGTCAGTCAAATTAATCAGCCAAATAGGTCTTTCCGCAGAAGCCTTGACCTCTAGCAAACGTAAGAAATTGAAATTTCTCATTAACAGCATCGATTAGTTAATTTGCAACCTGAAAACTGGGATTTTTGTAGGAATACAGAAACCAATATATCATTTAAGTCAATATGCTTTCAACAGTTTACGTACTCAATTCAGTAATCGCACGTAGATTCCTAACCCTTCTGCTGTCACAGAAAAATAATAACCAGATATAGCCCGGCAATGGCATAAAAATAAGCTACAAGAAGAGCAGATAACAAGCCTCAATATTCAACCGATATCGGCTAAGTGGATTACATACGTAAACCAAGTATATGGATAAAAAGAAGAAGAAGATCGTTAAGTAGGAAATAAAATCTAGAGAGATTCAAATAGAAATACAAATGCAAACTGTTCATTAAGATCAAAACAGAACAGGAAATATGTTTCTAGCAAACTATATAGAAGAAAAGTTATAATTTGTCTAAGACCAATTTGTGACAATACCCTACATGATTGTCATAAATATAGCCGCTCTCAGTTTGGAAAATGTCCTCACTAGATTTAAATGAAACGATTCATGATACGGTAAAAACGTCATCACCAATTTTATAGATTTTCAAATTCCGAAGTATTCGTCAGTACATTAAAAACGTCTGAACTGACCGTTTTCCCAGCATCCATTGAAAGTAGGAATTTATATTTATTTAATTTTTAAAATTTCAATATGACTGGCATTACCCGCACCCAAAATATGATAGTTCAGGTTAGCGCATTCTCCATCAGTACTCCAAAACCCGTTATATTTGGATGGAAAGCAGATGCTTAATCTTGCCCATTTTCGAGCTTGAATTCATATTTTTTTCGAAAATGCTGAAAGTGCGTGAAATTAAATTCAACTTTTCTCATAAGTTGACAATATCTGACTATTTCTGTTAATATATTTCTCCTTCGTTTGGTAAGGTTGAAGAATTCACATTACAAATGTTGAATAGTCTCGACTTTCTCTTCAGCTTCTATAGAAGTCGTTCAATGGAGTCCGTACGCTAACCCACATGTCTGCCATTAAAGACAGAGTCCTTTGATGGCTTACCTCAAATTTTTGGAAAAATTTTCAATCATCTTAATGAATAAAATAAAAAGAATATTTTTTGATTGCCAGCAAATCTATAGAAAACTTTCAATTCTATCCGAGTTTTTGCAATTATTCACTCATCTAATGTGATTCCTTATCCAAGTCGATGTCTTAATTTGTTTTTCTTTTTTCAACAGTCAGTATAATTAGTTTTATTTTCCGATAAAAATTACAATACAAATTATGTCTTTTTCTGGTTTGGAAGCTGTCCGAACCTCAAGAAATTTGCTCCCATATAGCAACGGTTAGCTGAGGGAAATATATTCACTTCTTATCCCGTTGCGATATTTGCGTTTGGCTCACGATATTATCTTTATGGCCTGCCATTTCTTCTGGTTGGGAAACATTAAAAGTTAATTAAAAACTGAACGTCAATAAGATTAAAAGTAATTTCTTTGTGAAAAGGAATCAGAAATCCAGAACACCCCATTCGTAAAGAAATAAAATGTTATAACTACCTGCAAGTTATTCCAAAATTTATCAAAACGATAACGCACCTTCGGCTGTTATGAAAGGAATTTTTCCGATTTTCGATACCTTCTAAGAACCATACTAAATATCGAAGGTTATTGAAACGAAAGGAATTCTAGACAAGGGGAGTAATATACTTTGAAGAGTGTTGCGGAATTTATGACATTTCTTACATTTTATGATAGCACACACAAGTAAAACAAGTGGTTGGACCAGCTGTAGTGGCAGAAAAATTGAATGGTTTTCTTTAAGATCAAGAGAGGTGCAAAAAACCAGCATATTAAATTGCTTCAGTGCTACAAGGTGCAGCTATCTATTTAATTTGATTTATAGCTGCTTTCAGAATCAAATGTTTATTTTAATGTGATCATCAACTTTTCTCATTACTCGATCGTTGATTTGTTTAAATACTTAGTAACGGTCTATGTGTGTTCTTACATAGAACTTGAAATGGACATTGAATAAAATGTTGCACTAGTTGAAGAAATGTATAAAATAAATTGCTTCTTGAGAACACCTCGCTCTACTGATATCAATTGGTGCATTACAAAATTTCAAATGTGAGTAACTTTCTTGTACTCAAATAGATACCACATTTTTTCTAGGCCAGTGTAAAGCGTGGCTGCTTGGTGCTTTCTCTATCTTTATACTTAGTAATAATTAAGCTTAACTAGTTGAAATACTATGTACTTATTACAATTTTAGCCCGTACTGTAATTATTTGGACGTTGCACATGTCTCTGATATTAATAACAAAATTGAATAAATTATAATTTTGAATACACCAGTATATAATATGTACATACGCTACGGGGCTGTGAATTTGAGTATTTGACTTTATCACTTTGCAACTGGACTATATTTTGAGATCTGAGCAGTAATTATTTTTGCATATGATACTTCTATTATTGTGTTCTGGGGGGATATCAGTGAGAGTAATTTTAAAAGTGGCCCTGAATTTTAAGAGTGATTTATAACAGTTTATGTGATAACAATTCCTGTGATCTGTTTTACTGTAGCATTAACGCGGGGCTAATTATGCTGGTGACCTCAAATGACCTCTCTACTTCCGTGATGGGATTTATAAAAGAGGATGAAGTATTTATGACTGACAGTGTAAGTTTTTAAATAATTGTTTTATTGCTGTATATAATATTTTATGATATTTTAATAGCATTTAGAAGCCGACGTTTTACTATCATTAACTCCACGGTCATGTCTTCTTCTTCTTTTGAAATAAGTTAATTCTTAACTATATCCTTCGAGTCCATATTTTGCTAAAATTTACAGGTAGAGCTTAAAAGACACTACAGTAGTCTTATAGGCGGAACGAGTCTTTTATTTTATGGGATGTTGATTACTGAATATATCCTGGCTTCCACACTTATATCCATTTTCGAACCATCTGTGCCCCGTAATTATATTTCCACTCTTTTCTACTAAGTATGCTAGTTGAGAAACCTTTCTCACAGTGTAATCCGTGGACGCGGTATATAAATATTCCTTATCGCTGGTTGTAAATATTTCATAAATATCATTTATTTCAAATCTTCTTTTTTTCAGAGCTAATTCTTTGTCGTTCTAAAGGTTCTTTTAAAACTTTCTTAATTTCTTCCGTATTTTTACCGTTTTTTTGTTAGAGTAAGATTTCCGATCCTCTTATTCGTCAAACTATTTTTTCTATCTATAACTTCAGAATGATTCTTTGATACATGTAAATATTTAATTGGAAAATTTTTGTTAATTTTAAACGTGTTGTGTTTATTACGGTATTGGTAGTTTTTTTTTTTTTTTTTTAATATTCATGAAGTCCTCTTGCTTCATGTCGACTTCGTTAAACATATGTTTAATTGGATCCGATCCGATAATATTTTCAATTCTTCTGAAGTTAGTGTAATCTGACTTTCTCTGATAGTTCTACTGAGACTGAAATATATTGAAAAAGAAAAAAAAAACAATCATTAAATTTGCAAATTGCATTGAAAATGCAGAAAAATTTAACTTTTCAACCCAGCGATCAGAAAGGTCCCATCAGTGGTTATCTCTGATCGCCTCCCAATTTGTGAAAATCTATTTATAAAATTAGTGAATAGATAAAAATGTATTTTTCTTCGTAATTAATGCTTATTTTTGCTTAAGGGGTAATATCACCTTGTGTTCACTAAATCTCACGTAATTTTCTGACACGTACCACGAATAATAGCAAAGGGATAGAAATATGAGGCTTTGTGCATATGAAAGTACTAGTCTTTAACTACAAAAAACATATTTAATTTTAATTTTACGATACAAAATGGCGCCATATCAGCGCACGCAAGGAAAAAAAAATATCTCGAATGGTCGACATGGGCTGACCGCTACAGGTCACAATTGTTAATCTGGAACAAAAAACCAAAAAGTTTCTTAAAATATAGTCCAAAATCTAGTGAACGTCATAGGATTTTTTCGAAAGCTTGATTTTAAAAAAATGGGACGTTTACTAGAAAATATTGTTTTAAAGTTGCAGTTAAAAATTCAAATCAATCGGATAAAAATTGAGGGAACTACTGGTACGACCAGTTTGAAAATATGATTTCGAGAAAAACGCGTTTAAAGTTTCAAGTAGTATAATTTTAATTAGAGAAACCAGACACTAACTATTGCGCGTTCTAACGGACTTTCTACAAACAGCTGTTTGATCAGCCTTAAAATAGGGGTAGCAGAGACTACTATTAGTCAAAATTGAAAGCTTGAAACTAATATGTTTCGGTATAAATTACACAAGGAATAATAAAGATCCCAAAAGCATGCATGTTTCATACAGACTTTGAAACTCAATTCACATGATTATTTAATTAATTTGAAATAAAAATTAAATTATTTTATTGTTAGTAAATTAAAACTTATTGCATTAAAAACGTTATTGTAATATTTGAAAACAAAAGTTAGTAATGGCCATATATAAATACATATATGATTAATATCATCGCTATGGCCGACAATATTATCGATTACTCGACTTTTATCGTACTTCGTGAGTGTGAAAATTGAGGACATATTTACGTTATCTTGCCTTGAATTTGGGAATACAATATCCAACTGCAAAGCCCATACATTTCCTTAAATTTGATTGAAAATTTTAGTAAAATTTAGGTAAGCAAATTTGCCTCTGATTTAGAAAATTTTCCTTATTTATTTCCCTATTTTTCCTCATTCCTATGAGGTAAATTAAAAAGAAATTGTTATTGTGTTTTTTTTTTTAATAATTAATTGCAAAGCTAAGATTACTTGAAGGTCTAATTTAAGCAATTATTAAGTAAGAGAGAGAGTATCGTTTGAGGTTAAATTCTTAAGTCTAATTTACGTAATTTTAGGCAAAATAGGTCGATCGATGATAGGAAATTCAACCTGTAATGTTACATGGATCATCGCATTTTTCTAAATTCGATCGTTAACCAACACCAAAATCACATTATACATCCTTATGTGCAATTGTGATAAGAGAGCATCAAGCTCAGAGCTACATCTATTAACCCGGTCAACACTTCCAACAGCGACCAGCCTGTCATTTTCATACCCTAAATGAAATCTATAGGGTATACCAAAGGTACGGTTACACATTGCAACTTTTTCTGCGCAAGTCTTAAGGTTGCAGCTGCAAACTTACAGTGGGGCTTACATGTAATGGAATAAAGCTGCGCGCAACCTGCAGTTTTTGCCGCGCGGTGCTCAGAAGTGACAGCCTTTCGAAAAAAGTTGTAAAGGTGTTTACAGAAGCTGCAGGTTTTGCTGGGCGCAGGTTTTGTTGTCAATAGTCTCCAGTTAAGCTCTGAAGTATTTCGATGATCCAAAGTGCAAGCTGCCTTTTGTTTGTCGTTTATTTTTTCTTATCTTTTTTATTTATTGGTTGTACTGCCATTTGTTGTTTTATACTGTTATACTCCTTTCTTTTCTCTTCTTCTTATATTTAATATGTTCCGTTGCTTTAGGTACAAATTAATAGATGTTATTCTTGTTGCACCAAATCTAATTAATAAATGAATGAATTAATGATTGAATGAATTTTGCTAAAAAATTGCAATAAGAAGCTGAAAAGAAAGTTGTTGGGTGAAAAAATAGATAGCTAATAAAGATTATACTAGACCCGTAAATAATTTAATGAAAGAGTTACGTACTGGAGATGCTTTTTTTTTTTTTTGTAAAAAGTTCTTGATCTTATAACTTACGGTTTCTGAAAAGATTCTAATTCTTATCAAAAGAAAAGATACCTATATGAGGAAAGCAATATCTCCACTGAACGGTTAGCTATAACTGTAAAATTTTTAGCAAAAGGTAAATTTATATAAACAAATATTTATGAAACTATTCACATAGGTCATTGTTTTACAGGTTTTCTAATTTACCTTATCCATTCTTTAAAATAAACAACTATAGATTTTGAAGAATTTGGAATTAAAATTTGGTTACTCACCACACAAACTTAAGCAACATCTTAAAAAACTGTACGCGCAACTGCAGCAAAAGGTTCAACCAAACTAATATTTTTATATTGCACCTGCAACCTTCTACTTATATGTTTACACATTACAACCTTTGAGTAGCGCAGCTTTATGTATTGTGCTGCAGTAAAAGTTTCAATGTGTAACCATACCTTAAGTTTGTCATTCCGTTTATAACGTATAGAAATATTGCTGGTAGAGCAAAAGGGATTGAACACCCACGCATCATAATATTAAAAGTTATTTTAGTTTTTGCTGGTTCGTCTATCAGACAGACAGTCCTAACTCGATAGCCCGAGAACGCGTTCACTTAGAGACCTGAAATATTGCACACGGCGTTTTTATAAAAGTTTTAAAGACAGGTTCAAAATAAACTAAGTCGGGCAACCCTTTCAACAAAAAGTTTTTCAGAATATAAAATCTTATTAAATTGGTTATAATCATTTCTACTGTCCGACGAAATTGCTATAGAAGTAGATAAGAAAAACCACATACCACATACATGACCATACGAAATTACATACGGGTGCTATTCTAGGATAACGTAATAATTGGTCTTAGACCAATTTTAGCTTTTTTTAATGGCTAGTTGTTCTCAAACTACCATACTCAATCTCCTCTAGGCTGGTATCCAAATTGATAAAAAGTAAATTAGTAACTTTATCCACACCACATAATCTTGCAATTTGACCGATTGATAAACTACTATCTTAGAATACATAGCAAACAGGACTCAAAGGCGGTTTCAGACATTTGCTCTAGGGTGTGATAAAATAAAATAAAAATTTTAATTAAAATTGAAAATCAGTATGAAATCGGGTAAAAACAAAAAAAAAATCATAGAATCTATATTATAAACCATAGCCTACATTTGGCACATGAATTACTTGGTATAGTGGTGAAATATAAGACTGAATAAATTTGAAACAATATAAAATTTCATATACCTGTACATAATTTTAAACATATGGAGCATAGCTATGTGTTGCACATAAAATAGTATTGGACGTAAAATAAGGCACACTTAATACAAAGAAATAAATTGGAGTAAGTTACTTAAAATCTATAAGATTTTTGTAGAAATATAACTCACTTTAACAAACATATTGTGTAAAATCCATGAATCGTTTTCGTAAGAAAGGAACGCACGTACGCTTGGGATGGTGGAAGCTTGCTTCGTAATTTGTACAAAATGTGAGATCTTTTGGTAAGATAAATTGTAAAAAACATCATAAAAACACTTTTAGACGAAAAAGTACAGTTACTCTCTGCATCAGTGAGTTTACTACCAATTGCGTGTACATATTTCAATGTAGAACGTGATCGACAAAACTTAAATTTGAAAGTTAGGTGTAATTACAGAAGCTGGTGAAATACATATAGTGCTAAAAATTTTCTTCGATGCGCGAACCTTGCTAATAGCTACATAGTTAAGTGCATGTATTTGTTCAAGATGGAAAATGAGTGTGGAAAGTGTTATTTGTATATCAGTTATAATAAAGGAAGCAATTGAAGTACAATCAGTGGAAATAGTTACCAACGATTTATTCGACATAATTTATAAATGGAATTTCGGGGAATATTGTCAGTATTTTAAATGCATATGTATAATGCAGTTTGGTTTGGTGGAAAACTGTTTAAATTTTGAAATCATTTGGAGTATTTCTTAGAAAACTTGGACCGTTAGTTATCATTTCACATCATTTCCTTATGGGTGTATAGTAAGAGAGTTACAGGATGTTAATCAGCAGGGTTAATCATAAACACTCTCTTCCTTTATTCTTTCATAAATAAAGGTCCTCTATCAGCTCCTGAAGTTTAGACCACCAGCTGTAGACCTCCCTGTACAGCTTTCTTTTTTCGTTTTAGCATGAAAAATTCCTTACCATCCTTCTTTTATTAATATTAGTTTTTTTACCCCGTAAGCGTAGTAAAATTTGGCACCACATAAAATAGAAAATCGGTCAGTCGCCATGAAATACCTTCGACTTCAATGCCGAGGATAGTGGACCGGTTAGTCGCCAATATTACGCACTCCTTTCCTTGTCTTACTGCTGATGCTTTTCATATATGTAGAATTAGCTTGAATTTCGTAAAAATTTCCATAAATTTGTTGTACAAGCAATTTTTTTAGCACCATTAAAAAGAAAACATATTGGCTGGTCTGGAATTTGTTGCAAATTAAAGGCAAAGTTTTTAAATTTATTTCCAATGATTTCATCGACACTTTGTTAATGAAATTTGCGAGGAGTGCTAATTAGGTAGGCTTTAAATTAAATATTTGCAGGAAAACTGAATCTGATATTAATTACCCCGGCTAAGGTGATTTTCCCAACATACTATCTACTTTTCATCAAAATATCCCGGCTTTTGTAAGTTTTCAATAAAAAAAAAATGCAAAGAATTTTCTTGTACTGAATATACATATATATATAATATAATATAATTTTAAATTTTTTGAGAATAATTTAAGACTAAAAAAGAGAAAATAATAAATATTAAAAAAAAAAACTGCTTCAAAATCCGCACTAAAACATAGAACATGATTTTTCCCTTTAATTCTCCTTATTTTTGCATCTAATTAAATTTTGAAATTTTCAAGGTACACAAAAAAAAAGCGCAAACTGTGATTTTGATAAACGGATATCAAAATTGCAATTTCGGGAAATTTTTAGGTATTCACTGTAGAATTAAAATTTCAACTGCTCAGAATTTTCCAATAAAAGTAATAATTTCGAATGTATTGGAGATTTGTTGAACTTAAATATGAATATTAAACCAAAAATTAATTTTGATATTAAGATAATAGTTACACCTCTGCCAACAAAAGTACTCCCACAGGAAATAGAAAATGAAGCGGTTCATCTTATATGTATGTATGTACATACAAGTCAGTGTATGTGCTTAGATAAATTAATATTAAATTATTAATACAATAAAATTAAGAAAATATATACATATTATATGGAAGTACTACAATTTCATTTATTTAATAGCGCACAATAAAAAGTTTTGGCTCTCAAGAAATTTGTTATCACTTTCCGCCATTACGTCCAAAGAATGCAACAAATTTTTCATAGCCTCGGCTAAGCGTGCGTCACATGATAATTATTTCTGACTTTTTTATCTATGTATTGTAAAACAAATATGATGAGGGAATAAAATAACACCGAAACGTCATTTAATTACACCTGAAAGCTCTTCTAACGTCCAGTTGATTAAATTGTAGTTCAAAAAGAGCACTGAGAGCTAAGCACAACAAAAGTATGATAAGCGTTAAAAAATTGAAATTATTCAGCGTTGAGTAATGCCCTCAAGCATGCCATGCATTTTAATGACGACGCATGACATTAGCATGACCGGCGCCGAATGAATGTAAATCCAATTTGTTTTTAAGTTCCGTCCTCTTCTCAATCCTTAGGGTAAAAACTACAAATCAATTGGTTGTAATTAGCGCAATTAATTCATTTTTTCCTGGATGTTATTTTGCTGACCAAACAACTTTAGGCCGCTACACACGCTCAAGCAAATTTTGCGACTTGTGCATGGCCCAGTCGTTTAATTTGCATGAGCGTGTGTAGCGAATGTCGGAACTAGAGTTGAGAAGCATGAGTGAAATTGCCCGAAACTATTGCGTATAAGCAAAATTTATGACTTTGCTATAGAATTGAACTGGACAAAATCGGATATTAACTTTTGCCTCCACTCACAACCATTTTTGTTCCAACTTTATTTCATATGTATAGCAAAGTCGTTAGGTTTGCTTGTACGCAATAGTTTCGTCCGATTTCATTCATGGCAGACTTAAGTCTCAACTCAAGCTCTGATTTGCGATACACACGCTCATGAAAATCATACGACTGGGGCATGCGCTGCACACGCTCAAGCAAATCTTTCGACTTCAGTCGTTTAATTTACATGAGCGTGTGTAGCGAATGTGCGAACTTGAGTTGAGAGAGAATGAGTGAAATCGGCCGAAACTATTGCGTACAAGCAAAACTTATGACTTTTCTATGCAATTGAACTAGACAAAATCAGATGTTAACTTTTGCCTCACTCGCAACGAATTTTCATCAAACTTTATTAATTCATTCCTATAGCAAAGTCGTCAAGTTTTCTTGTACACAATATTTTCGTCAGATTTCAGTCTAAACTCAAGCTCTAATTTGCGCTACACACGCTCATGCAAATCATACGACTGGACCATGCATGTGTAGCGGCCTTTAAGACGCCGCCGCAGGCCCGTCCCGTCATCGTTTGTTTGGTATCAAGTTCAAGTATTGAATCATCTAATATTCCAGGAATTTCCTATAGTTACACACACCATGAATTTTTTTCCTAGAATCATTGAAATCTCAAAATCAAATAGATACTGACACTATCAAACGACGTCGAGGTTTGCTAACCGTTCATACAACCAAAAGATTCGCTTTATAAATCACATTTTAGTTGAAAGTAAATAATTTTGTGTTGGGATTGTAAATTCCCGGTTTGTACTGTGGGAGATTGCGTGGAACGTGTTTGAATTTTTAGATATTATCTTGAACTTTCATTCAATTATTCCGCTCTAATCTGTTCTTATTTTATTATAACTCGAATCGAAGTTACATTACTGTAAATTGAAGACAAATTTCTGTTTTTTAACGCACTGTTTACATTATGATTTTTTAAATGAAGGCCAATTCAGAATCGACGCATCATGCATCAACGCAGCATGCTGCAAAGATTGTGCCGACCAATTCACAATCGGCGCAGCAAGCAGTATAGGAAATTTTGTAAGGCCCAACCCGACGAGAATTTTTTAGGGAAGGAAGGAAATTCCTTCCCTTAGCTTAGACGTGCCAAAACAGTAATGTTGCTTCGCGTAGTTCCTTATATGATTACCGAAATTAATTGTGTGCCTGTTCAATTAAGTCACAATACGTAATGATTATTAACTTTTATATTATCACCTCAAATCGCAAATAAACATCTGTGCAGCCTTCCGATGAGAAATTTCAGAAATTTCGCAATTTCAAAATGACCGGCTTGCTGTAGTATTGGTATGCTGCCCGTACTCCTGATCTAAACTTGGTAGCACACACTTTTGCCTACCCCCGAATACTTCTCACCGGTAAAAAGTGCCGATATCCTCACCTGCTATGGCTAATGCTAACTTTTTTCATAATTCACATTTATTTACAAATATAAAACCTTAATACCTATTTTTTCTTTTGTGCATAATTTTAATTTAGTCATTTTTCTTTAAAAAAAAATAGATCCGGAGGTACATAATATGAGAGGTAAATAAGATTTGAAATTTATTTTTTACCTCAGTATATTGGCAGAACTGTTGCAGCATGCATCAAAATTTGAAATTTTCCAAACTCTTGCAGCATGCATCAATTCATCATGCATCTGATGCGTCGATTGCGAATTGCGCCACATGATCCCATGATATCAAACCTTGCATCACAGCTACCGCATGCTGCGCCGATTCCAAATTGGCCTTGAAGCGCGTTCAAAACTTAGCTAACCATAAGCAACTGTTGTGTACTTCAAATTTCCCAGAACACCTAATTTCTTCAAATATGTTATTTCTGACAGTTAACTTATTATGAGCTCAACTCTATTATGCTCTGGACTGAAGCAAAAGTTAAAAAAGTTAAAATGTTATAGTTGAAATCTGTTGACACAATATCTGGCTATGGAAAGCATATGTGAAGGGATTCTCTTTTATTGCGCGGTGAAATTATTTGCATGCATATATACAAGCAACTTCATTTAAAATAATTTCGCATTTAAAATTACTGCAGTTGCAGTTAACAAATATAATATCTGAGTTTTTTCGTACGTATAGCAAAAGGTTTAAGAAGATCTAACTAAATGGAGTCAGAAAAGCAAACATCGTACAATTGATGTCCATGTGCTGCCACTCGCTTAAATTTATTTGTAGCAAATTTACATTAAAAAGAAAGCAAAATAAAAAGAAAATAAACAAACTTAAGGAAACACGAACAGATCCATATAAATATAAAATATCTGTATGTACATACACATGTATATTTAAGTACCATAGGTATTAAAAAAGAGAGATTTCAGTTCTTTTCTTACACTCTAATTAAAAAAAAAAATGATTTCAATTCTCATTACACATTATGAGGCTTTACAATAAAAATGCCGATGATGAAATTAATTCTTAAAATATTCAATTCAATTTAGGAAAATTCGATTATCGCTTCGATGGCACAGCACGGTTTTTCTGCAAGCATTGATGTTTCAGGCCGAAACGTCTCAAATTTTGTGAAACTGACTCCTCTTCTGAAGATTTCTCTTTTCTTCATACTGCATACCAATCTACATGACCAACTCTTTAAATTCCTCTATTCTGCCGTTCGTAGACAGAGCTTCTTTTATTCTCATGTATTCTTCACCAGTTGCAATTTAGAACAATTTTTATTAAGCTCCTTATTATTTTCATCAACCAATTCAGCCAATTCTGTGAGACACTTAAAATGCGAAATGTGAATAAGTCCATTTTTTTTACTTTAGTATTGGCACAGTACACATACGGTAGACCAACTTAGAGCAAACTACTGAAAAGTGAATTTTAGAATTTTAATTACAAAAAAAAACTCCAAATTTCTCCTATGAGAGGGAACTCTTAAATATGATATTGAAGTAAATGGGCGAACAGTAGCTAGTTGCACAATGGTAGAGAGAAGTATTAGTTTTATGTAAGTACACATCTCGGCAAAAGTACTGCAAATGTATTGCTCCATTACTGATTGTAAAGTGGCGTTCGTTCCATGGACAGTATAACAGGCAAAATGGCTGTAATAATGTTTGTGACAGTTTGGCAGTTCTACCAAGTCGAATGGCATGGGAACTAGAACAACTTATTTTTAGCTTTTTGTTTTTCTTGCAGAAATAGTTTTGTTTGTCATTTTGCCCCTTTTTCTCTAGTACAAGTTTGTGCATGCTGTAAGTTCTCTTTCTTCCACTTTAGATTTACATAGGAACCTTTGTATTAAATATTGACTAGAGTGTTAGTTAAAAATGTTGAAAGAGAAAGTATAGTCACATTATAGAAGCATCCTACTCATGGACAGTTATATGACAGAGCTGTTCTATACTGTATGAATATACTGTGGTATTGGTACTCCATTCCACACAATCAGCATCAGAAGTGAGCTGTTCTTCTGTAATGACTTAGTAAGCACTGGCAGCAGCCATTGGTTCATAGAGGATGCATGGTTAGGTTAGGCTAAAGTGATGGCTATCGCGCGAACCCCTGTGATCAGCCTCACTTAAACCATTTGTGACCCATTGTGATACCAACTCATTGGGATCCTACCTGGGGAAGTTACCTCAGATTTAGGGGGTGCGCTGAAATCAGCCACAACAGTTAAGCCTTACCAGATCCCCTAACTCCTTGCTGCTAGCTAACCATTTCGCCGAAAAAGTAGCTGCCGCCGGGCGCATTCCTTGTATGCTTGGCAAGGTTAGGGCATACATACAGCAGGTGCTGAACGCTCTTAACCTCTTCCTCATCCATACAGCTTCTGCAGAAGTCATTGTATGGAGCTTGCACGCGTTCTGCTTGTTAACCAAAGAGGCAGTGTCCCGTAATAACTGAGATAAGGTTACGCACATCATTACAGTTCCTCCTCAGCAGAGATTCAGTCCTCCTATGACATACATATCTCGAGCCACAGCTGTCTTGAAATCGCGCATGTGGTCAATTCTCCCCATCTGCGATTTGCCAGCTTACAGGCCTGTACGTCTAGACTCTTCTTTACTGATTCTAGGGGATAATCTATGAGTGCCTCCAATAGGATGTGTGGTAATAAGGGTTATCCTGTCGGATATTACCTTTACCACTTCTTATTTGTTAGTAAGAATAAGACAAATAAATAAAATCTCATCATGAAATACTAGACGTGTCTCTCTTCGAAGCTGTCTAAGTTTGTGGTTGTACGTCAATAGAATTGACGTCAAATAATAGATACGTGGTGCTCTAATAAGCGCGTGCAGGAGACGTAAGCTATCGCTATCAAAAATGTTGTCACTTCTAGTGTCTTCTTTATCCGCTGCATATCAGGAATGAATAGACCAGTCTTGTTATAAAAGTTGCTGCAAGTCTTGCAATGAACGCTTCGGTTTATCCCTTTTATAGGAAACTTAAAGTTACCTGTGTTATGTTGACAGGAGAGAAATTCGATTTTCTTTATACTTGCAAAACAAAGGTTATTAAAATCTTTTATAAATTCTCCTTATGGAGGCCTAGTGTTAGAGGCCGTTTGTAAATACGTATTCTACTTGATACGTAATTTTACTCTAAGTACAAAAACTTGCGATTCAAATAATTATTTATTTTACTCAAGCATATTTTATTTATTTTTATTTTGATGATATTTTGGATGCTCTCTTTACAATGATAGAACAGAGACTGACTTATACACTAATATCATTTTACTTTACGCATTCTCATACCTACTTACTAATCCATATAAACTGTACGTTAACGCTCCACAATGTAGAAACTTAGAAGCAGTAGGATTTGAAGCATCCCTAACAATCAGGTCAATGCAGCGGTTGAATGTACAAAATGTATTTCCCACTAAAGTGCGTCGCGTCGCAACAGATGCATGTAGCAGGACTTCTTTGTAAAAAGCTTGGCGAAAGGCACACCACGATTATGGAGATTCTCAAGGATACTGCTGAACTGGCTATGGAATCAGACCAAATGCCGGAAAGACTCTCATCCTTTCAATCACTCAGTATAATGGTGAAGGACCGAGAGAGCTGGGAATTTTCGAATATCCTCGGCGGAGGGCTCGTCTGGTATACGAATGGGTCTGATGTGGGTGTTGGGCCCAGAGTGTGGAGACCTGGCCCTAGGTTTGAGACATCACTGAGCATCGGGGTCACATTGCAGTATTCAAGATGAAGGTTTATGCCATACTGAACTGTGCTTTCGAGAATCTAAAGAGAACCTTAGCAATAAAAGGATCTTTATATTATCTGACAGTCAGGCAGGAATTACAGCAATTTCACAGTGAAATCAAATTTCGTGTTTGAATGCCAAAGCGCCCTTTACAAACTTGTAGCACCTTTCGGGCTAGCGTGATCTAGATCCCGGGACATCAAGGCTTTGCTAGAAACGGGAAAGCTGATGAATTTGCTGGAAAGACTCAGTCTCACCTCGGATCGGCCCAGAGCCGATAGGCCCTCAGTGGCTTCAGAAAATCTAACGCTTTATAACAACACTTTGATTGCAAAACCTTTAGAAGATACTTTCCAAGCTATGAAATAGACGCTCTCACTAATTCTTGATAGCATATTGTTTCAAAACAGGCAATAAGCAATGTTGCGAACTTAGATCTAGCATTAACTCATATGTATTTCTGTTTACTAAATATATAGGTCATTTTCTTACTTTTCAACTTGAACCCTTAGCTTGCGGAGCGTCGACACGATTCGAGCGTTATCAAGCTTTGTTACAATTACAGCGTCACGAACCTCATCCCGATGTGTGAAATACATTTCTTGTTGTTGTACGCTTTTTTCGTAGCACAGCTCACAAAAGTATGAAACATTCATACTTCATCGAGCTACACCTGGATGTGTTCACTGTTCAATAACTCAGCTCTGTTATAAACACTCTCATGCATAGACACACATCATGTTATTCCGAATTACACTAGGTAAAGTTGCTAATCTATGAACTGCAATTTCTAATTTTAGCACGAGTGATTCCCAAAATTACAAAAATTAAAAATAGACCGGCGGTTTTTATCTATAACTTTGGTTATAGACTATAATAGATGTCTCTATAATCATTTCTGTATTGTATAGGAGATGTCGCTACTTGCATAAATGAGATAGAAAACTTTATTTAATGTTACAAATTAAAAAACCCAAATCAAAAATAATATCCACTCATTGAAAATTATTTTATAGGAAGTTTTAAAAGCTTGAAATAGCAAGCGAAAAATAAGTAGAAACATCAACTATGTAACACAGAAGTGATTCTGGAGACATCTACTACAATCTAAAATCAATGTTTAAAGTTACATACCTCAAAAGGAAAAAAACGGATTACTCTTGCGTACGTTCGTCTATCTATCACAGTTGTTTTTATCGAAAACGACGTGACGTAGGAATTTTAAATTTAGTACAATGTTACGCCTTCTTGACGCGCACATATTTCAACAGTCAAAGGTTATGAATTTGTTCTTTTTTTTATTTACATATAATGCTGGTGAGTTGGGCTCCCTCAAAAAAGATTTTTTTTTTATCAAAATGTTGAGTGAATTGATTATAAAAATATAGCTTAAAATACCGAAAAGTCACCGCCCCCGATCTTCTAGGTTTCCGAAGCTAAACATTTGATATTATAAGGATTAGTACTTTACTTTACTTTCAATCATAGATAACAGGAAAACTTTCGGTTTTCTCGTTAGTCTCATAATTGCTGAAAAAAATGTTTTTTGTGTTAACTTATTAGTTAATTTTTATAAGATCACACTTGCGTCCATCTGTTTGAATATTATTGAAATTTTAAAATGCAGTAGTGTTTAAAACATATCAAATATAGAGTTAACTATTTTTATAAAGTTTAAATAATTTACAAATAAATATAAAATAAATATTTTTAAGTATGAACGAATTTTTAACGTCAGATTGAGTTTTGATTACTCTTGAGCATCAATACAACCACTGTCTTTCAGTGAGGGCTTGTCACTTTACTGCGCACAATTATTCATTTTTAGTTATCAAAGGCAAATTTGGATTAGATTTAAATATAATTAAATTCGGCGTATCGACTGTTCGTTGATAAAGCTCTTCTTGTTGGAAGAATTCTCTTATCCTGCCTTCATATCTAAATAACCTTAACCTCATTGCTAATTATTGTATTAATTTTTCAAAACCCTGTACAATCACTAAATATTTACTCTATGTATATACAACAACGAAAGATCATTAAGTTCATGATTTCTTTATTTTCAGTCCCGAGCCTTACCAACATCAGCATCTCCCTTCCGAAGGTGGGGTCAATCATCATTTCGCACACCAAAGACAATAGATTCCCGGTGTCATCTAGCTCGTCGACCATCATCTTTGGCCGCGTCAGAAAACGATGTTTATACGAAATCTATGGATGATTTTAATGTTGACTTTAATTTGAAATTAAGCCAAAGTGACTTATCAGGAGAACCAACAGTGCAGCAAACCGACGACCGAGCTGGTGTCGCTGCCTGGGGAAGTTCATTTGAAAAACTCTTGGAGGATACCACAGGCATTCATACATTTGCTGAATTTCTTAAGAAAGAATTTTCAGCGGAAAATATATATTTTTGGACTGCATGTGAAAGATATCGCCGAACTGAATCTTGTTCGGATCGCGCAACACAAGCTATGGAGATTTTTTCAAAACACCTAGCAAATGGTGCACCAGAGCCTGTCAATGTTGACTCACAAGCTCGAAATACTGCAGAAGATAATCTTCAAACAGCTGACAGAATATTATTTAATCAAGCACAAAAGCAAATTTTTAATTTGATGAAATTCGACAGCTATCAACGCTTTATTAGATCTGATCTATATAAAAAATGTATCGAAGCAGAAGCGAAAAACCAGCCACTACCGTATCCTGGAGATAAACTTGATGCACTTCTGAGAACTATACCAGAAAACCAAGGACATTCAAAAGTAAGTGTTTGTCCTTTATGAGAATATACAGTGATAATTCACATAATAAGCCTTCAAAATATTTAAATTTTAAAATCGAGTTTTTATTAGATATGGCACAATTCATATTATACTACATAATTTTATTCCGAATTCCGATGTTGTTCAACCTTTCCATCTAAGGTTTTTAACTTATACTGATTGTACATATCTGTACAAAATTATGCGTTCTCAAAGTTATTCTTTAGAGAAAATTACAATTGTCATTCTTACATTTCATTCGTATACAAAGGTGCTGTGAGACTTGTGAGACAGATATTTGAATTTTGTGAGAATGTTCAATTGAAACAGGTATTTTTATTTTCCATCCACATTTTCAGGATGTAAAATGTTTGAATTTTGAATGTTGATCTACCGAAACCTTCCTGTCCTCTTAATTAAGCTCATCAGGTCTAGATGAGATAAGCTTTCCAGCTCATCCGCAGATAGTATGGCAGTCGCATCTTTGTTAGATGAATGTCAGACGGACTTCAGTCAGTGAGTTTACCGAGCACAGTTCTGCATTGTTTTCTTCCGAACCACCAGAGAAAATCCGTGACCTATCAATTTTGCCCATCAAGAAACATTGTCGTCACCTGCAAGTGCTTAAGTTCGCTCATCTCTGGTGATGTTTCGCACGAACATCCGCTTTGACGAAAGACCCGATCATTGAGGTGGCAATGCCAAGAACAGGTTCTTGTCCAAGAAGGGGGAGATAGAACCAGACTTGGCTAGCGAGTCCATCCTTTCATTCTCCATGATACCCGTATGCCCAGGTATTCATCGTAGAGACACCGTGCTATGCTATGCAGATCAAATTACATACCAAATAGAGATATTAGTATTAATATATGTAATGAGCCCAGAACGGTCCTGAGTTGTCCTGCTAAAAGCTCTATCACCAAAACCTTCCTGTCCTCTTAATGAAACGTATCATTTCATGATGAGGAAGATTTTTCAACTCCTCTACAGATAGGAGTGCAGAACCTAGAATATCCAGTTGGAATGTCCGTTTCACTGAATTAATAAATTTTTGTATTGGCATATCTTTCCTTTCTGTTGAATTTTCGTAATTTGATGAAAATTGTATGAAATCCTTTTAAGGAACTGGAGCAGTCAGTTGGTTGTAGGATTGCTGCAAACTGTTTGATTCTGTTTCTATATGTTACTATATGCGCTACTTGTTGTTCGACTGTATTCCTAGTTTATTCATTCTTTTGTTATCCTTCCATTCTTCGTCGGTTATTTCTCATAAAATAATTTCTTAATTTTTTGTTTGCTTATTACTCCTTATCGGATTTATATTTCAAATTTGCACATCAAAACTTTCAGGGGCATCTCATTCCACTCTAATTGAATTTTAATTGGATATAAATCTTGTTTTATTACATTCTTAGAATTTCCGAAAACAATATAACTTCACTTTTGATTGGTTTTAGTTGAATCAAACTTTTTTGTCATAATGTTATTTAAAGGCGATGAGCTTCATATCTTCGCACCGCGAAATATTGTCGGAAGTGCCGCGTTGACCTGACCACATAATCCCACAAATAATGCAAAAAATTAAACAAATTTAATTTTAATCGGTTTAATAACCACTGCACTACACATATTTTGATTACAATCCTACCAAGTACGCCACTTAAATTTTTTACCATGGCAAGTCCGTTCGACTTTAATAAAGATGCCGTGTAAAAAATTGCAGCTCTTTACGTCGACGCGCTCTCACTTAGTTTCCAAATTAATAATAAAAAACGAAATATTTGCATGCAAGCCCTACGAAGCAGCTACCTGATTTTTTTTTTAAATTTAAATCTACTATTTTTTAAAAGCCCATGTGCAAAATTTCAGTTCTCTAAGTAAACGGGCTCTCCGTGAGAATGGACGGACAAACAGACAGATGGACATGTAAAGATCAAATTAACTTTTAATATGATGCGTGGATGTCCAATCAATTTTGCTCTACTAGCATTGTTTCTATGTGTTACAAATGGAAGGGCAAACTTAGTATACCCTATGAGACTTCATCTAGGGTATAAAAGTAATATATAAAGTGGAAAATAAAGAAAACGCACTAATTATATCATATTATATGATTTTATTCCGAATTCCAATGTTGTTCAACATTTCCGCCCAAACTATATAACTTAGACTGACTATCTTTACAATATCATACACGAAGTTATTGTAATAGAAAATTGCGTTTGAAATTCCATTCTTATACAAAGATGCTGATATTTTGAGATCTGTGAGGCTCGTTTTTGAGTTCTGTGAGAATGCTGAAATTTATTGAAACATGATATAATCAGACCCATACTTTCTTATGAGGTAAACGTCTGGTGAACGATGCAGGCAAACTCTTGATAAGGTACAAAAGGTGCCTGTTTAAGCGACACTCGCAGATGTAATAGCGACGTCAACTATGTGAAGAGGTAGGCGAAACCGCTAAGATCATATGCGAGTGCCCAACGCTTGCTGCTGTAAGCTTGCAAGTCACTGGAGAAGCATTTATCACTCTAAATAATGTTTGCAAGCATACCCCAATGCAATAATCGAGCTCGTAAAGAGGCTAGATTTTTTTTAACCACTTTAGGGGAGGATACAATAGATCATTTCTGATCGTGGTGTCCGAGAGTCCTAGTGGTCTACTCGCCCCCACTCTTAACCTTAACCTTACCCTTAACTTGACGTTCTACTGTAGCCGCTTAGGCTGTTTATACTTACTTATTATTACTTATCAATCTATAGCTAAAGCAATGCAATCTTGAAACCCCAGTCCATATGATATCCCAAATGAGGAACTCCAGTGAGAAGTCAATTAATTTTTAATTTTAGTTTATAATTTTTACATAAGTGCTTGCGAGGCTATAAAAATCTCACAGTCAGTAACACATCGATTCCAAACCTTTATTAATGTGCTTAAACTGAATCCCCAATATTCGGTCATACTCAATTCAAGACTGGATCAACGTAAAAATTTAAAAATGCGAGAAGATAATTGGATTGGTCACACACTACAATGTAATAACTTGACAAGAGTCAACACGAGACCCATTTTAGTTCAAATCGCAATAACTGATAAGCTGGTACTTGAAACAGGGTCCGACGAAGAATTTTCGTACCCCCTCGAAGGATAAAAAGAGCAACTTCATAAGAAAAATAAATCACTCTGATTAATAACACACTTTCGAGCATTAGTTTCTCGTCGTTGATTTTTTTAAAATCACCAGAAGACCTTGTTGAACATGAGTTACGATCCACCAGCAATATTGATGAAGGGCATAAAATGTTGTTAAAGATAATGTGAAATTGATATACATATATCAGCTCTTAAGAGTCTTCATTAACGATGGAGATCGACTCAAGATTAACTGACTACTGTTAGTGTATTAGATGCTTTCAATATCGGTAGTTTTTAAAGGCAAAAACTTAATTTTTTAATGCCTATTTACAATACAAAGGAAAATACATTTTCGTTGCGCAAAGCAGTATTTTGATAATTGAAAATGTTATTACTATTTGGTCAATACAGCGCAACGGTTCAGAAAAATACAGGTTACGGCAAAAGTGTTATACATGCTGCCACAGCCTTAACCATTGCTACATGTCAGTGCTTTTGGAAAAAGTCTCATAGAATAGGACCATTCGTTATCCATTACACCAAGCCGGTATATTTTAGCCAAGAATAAAAATAGGTAGAACGAATTTTTCAATGATGAATGAAAACAGCATTTCTTTTCGTCTATCAGTTTTACAAATTTTAAAAATAAAATTGAAAGATTAATGCCGCATTCACAATGCAGAGTGGAGCAGAGTGATCTTTGAGTCCAGAACGAAGGTGTTCACAATATAGCGCAGAGTGAAATTCGAACCTTGAAATTAACATAACAAATCGCCACAACAACGTCAAATAAACAACGAACTTTGAAATTAACATAACAAAACGCCATAACAATGCCAAGTTAACAAACAAGCAAGCAACTATCGTTGTCCAAACAATAAATTCGAAAAAGGTAACACCTGTTGGCACCATCAGATTACTTCGAAACTAGCTAAAAATTAACGTATTTTTTAGTTTTTAGATCATGAAGTTAGCAAAAAATACCTCTCGTTTTTTATTAGCATTCATAAAAAATTTTAAATCAGGAAATAACATAAAAACATTTTAGTTATGATAAAAACAAGTATGGAGCCTTTCCACGCCATCTACATGCTAGTAGTTTGAAACTCCAGTTTGTAAGCTTACGGAAATGGCAGCATGAAGATAGAATAGAGCCTATTCTCAAGCAGCTGCACTCTGCTCTAATCCGAGCAAACAGAGATGGTCATATACACTACTGCGTGTAAAAAAAAGCATGCTAGTTGCCACTCTACGCCACTCGACTCCACTCTGCATTGTGAATTCAGCATAAAAATTAAAATTATTCAGGGGTGTAATATGCTAATTGAATTTACTAAAATTCTGTTTTTTGTTTTTTGTTTTTAATAATATTTTTTATACAATTTGTAGTTGAAGAAATCTGCAAGCAATGCTGAAGATCGTCACCGAAAAAGTTTGCTCCCATGGCATCGCAAGACGAGATGCAAATCAAAAGATCGTGCTGAAGCAGACATCAATAGCAATAAATCAGCAATCAAATTGCAATCTGCTGGGAATTCTCTAAAAGCTTCAACCGCAAATTCAGCAAGTGATATTCACAGTTCACGGAGTTCTCTTTCGAGCTTTGATGCTACAGTTGCAGCTTCAATTGGTAATGGGCCAGACGATGCTAAATCGATATCCTTGTGTAGAGTAATTTTGTGCGATGGTGCCACTACGATTGTTCAGACCCGTCCAAAAGAAACAGTTCGTCAACTTGTAGAAAGACTTCTTGAGAAACGTGGTATACATTACCAGTTCTTTGATGTAATTATAGGTGGAAGCTCTAAGGCCATAGACTTAGAGAGCCCAGCTATTATGCTTGCTGGTAGAGAAGTTCAAATTGAACAGAGGGTTGCGTTTAAGTTAGACTTACCTGATCCAAAAGTGATATCGGTGAAAAGTAAGCCGAAAAAAACTCTTTGTGATGTCCTTCGACCTATACTTCATAAATATAACTACCGCTTAGAAGAAGTGCAAGTACTACACAGAGAAACACATGAGCGTTTGGATATGACACTTCCAGTTACTGTTGCTGATGGACAGCGACTTCAAGTTGTATTGATGAAAAATGAAGGTAATATATTGCTCTCATATTTTAACATTTTTAATAATTTTTGTCTTTTTTATTTATCTATGTATATCTACATATAATTTAAGCAAACAAAACTAGCTAAATGCTTTCAGTCCTTTGGTAAACTATTATCATTAACATCAATTAAAATGTGATTAATAGCTTCATACATGAAAAAGTTAGACCTTGCGAAGCTTACATTTAACAGAAGCAGCGTTCTCAAATTGTTACTACTATTTATCACCGCTAAATGAGATGGTGGGCGTGCGTACCTAACAAAATAATTGAATAAACCCAATTCTATGGAAGGATTCGAGAACTCTCTGGACCAACGTTTTGTAAAGCCCAGCAAGGAGCTACTCTTCGATACCATGTAATTCATGTGGTAGATAAAATCCAACTTATGTTCACATTTCACACCCAAGTCATAGATAGAGCCCACATGAATATCAAATCTTTAAATTTCCGGCATAAAGAATGGACTTTGCTTATTAAAGAAATTCAAAACCTCACATTTGTCGATTTTGACCTCTAAATTATTGCTATTAATATTATAACGAACATATTATCTGAATGTATATCTATAATTGTTCACAATCATAAGGGGACTTAAAGGAGCTTTTTGAAGTTGACTTCGGGCTTCCATCCAAGTATGGAGTTTTTTACACATTCACAACAACTCGAAATATACTATATGTCATCTTATATCAACGATTGGGGAAGAGAGATTGATATTCCAGCTTCCAATCTTACCTTAGAAACTCCCGTGAGCGATTATTAACTGGGAATATGGGTGTCCCCAAAAGTATCGAAATAAAGAACCTTTTCCAGTATTCCAGTCACATTTTCGGTAATTTTAGAGTATACTTAACTGAATTATAATAGACACAAGTAAGTGCAAAGGTGTGGGGATTTGTAAAAATCCTCGATAGTTCTATCACACTGGACAATCTTAAATTTATTTTTCAGATTTAACATAACACTTTATCATTCCGTATTGTAACTAAACTGTTACTTTACTAGAATTAAGGAAAATATAACATCAGCATACTGCAGGTTGAAGTGTGGATATCAGACAGATGCTGCTTCATTTCGCCGAGCCCATTTCTAATAATCTGGATAGTTTGCGGCTAACATAACAATTCTAGAGGAAAGTTTATGAAAACATAGAGGCGGGGAAAAATTGGAATGCCTGACTTAGATAAAGTTTACTGTCAATGTAAAGTTCTTTTACTTTACGCTGAAATCTTAAGACAAGGTTCTTGTACCTTGACTTAAGTGGTGGGTGTGAGCGGTACTTGAACCACCACACCAAATCTGAAAAACTAAGAAATTATTAAATATGCTTTAAAAGAAACTACCGACTTCACGTGTGCAAACAGACTAGAATTTATTTAGATGTAACCAATCTATTTAAATACAATAAAAAACACACAAGAGTTAAGTATCCAAAATTACATAATAGAAAAGACGCGCAACTTGCAATTTGGTTCTCACGAAAGCTTTCTTACGCAGTAGCATTGCATTATGTATGTATGCACATTACAGGTGCCGTGTCAATTTCCGTCTACTACTTTATGATTAATTTGCTTACTGTGGGAAATTAAACCTGAATATTATATTTTTATTTTATGGAAGTTAATGGAATGCGTGAACCTTAACATCCTACCCCCGTTGAACTCGTTCAACTGTCCTGGTCGATGTTGATGACAAAGTCTTGATGAACATGCCGAGGCCGAGGCTTGGGTTTGGGATTGTTGCAAGGAGAATTACAGACATAAATAACCAGGCAATAATTATGATGACCAAAGCTAGTCTAATGTAGCCGACAGCCAAAGTATGCATCGTATGGGTAGAAATATCATATGGGAAATCGAAGCTCTGCGTTCTAATTCGAGTTTGCAGCTCTTGTAGTTCCCTTAATTGGGGATGATAACGATCTTGTTCTTGAATAAGGGATGCTAAATGCTCTGGTGTTGTGGTATTGAGAATTTCTCCTAATTTAGTATAGGTCTTGAATCACTCGAAACCGTTCAGCAGTGTTGATACAGTTTCATTTTTACAAACAGCGTTGATGCGGGTATTCTTCTTGAGGGCGTAAATCCATTGATTTGTCTGAGATAGTTGAATCCATATTGGATGATTTTCTATTGTGATCAGGTGACATGCTCCTGGATTGGAGATTCCATTTAAGAGGGCAGATTCGCACGAACAAACATTTGCCTTCCTATGATACACTGGATGAAGTTGCTTGCATAGGTATGAATCTTTCTATGTATGTTTGCATGACGCCAACTCCTGATAGTGTTGGTCCCGGTGTGAGGTAATCGCCAAATGTGAAGCGCAGGGATGTATAGCTATAAAAGTGCCATTAATGTACAGTGTCGCCGGTACTATTCTGAAGAGATCAAATTGTTCAATGTTGATGAGCAACACATTTAGTTTGAATATTACATAGTTGTTAATTGCTTGCCCATCTACAGTTATGATTTTGTACAGTTGCAGAATATTCTCTTAGTTCGCGGGCAACCTCGAATTCTGCGGTAGGTGAGTTTGCATGCGCAGTTGTGATGGTGAAAGCAGTTGTGAAGGAATTTGACCATGATGGAAATCGGTCAAGACATCCATAATTGTCGAGTGAATCCTTTGCAAGTTGTTAGAAATCGGAGTCATTTGAATAGCCAATGACGAAAACAACTATAGTATTCTATACTGATACGCTTCGTCCCCGGTGCCGTTGATGCGGCTGATCAATTGTGTCATTTGAGCTTCTAATGCACGAAATCTCTGGTCCGTAGCTTTCTGATCTCGCTGGATTATATTAATTGTCGAATCAATAATGGAAGTTTGATACTTGATCAGCAACATCAGCTGGTTTTCATTTCCCTTGATGGAATCGATAGTCTTAGCCATGTCTTCTGCGTATTGAGAGTCGAGCACTCCGAAAAGTAAATTGGCGACATTTCCGACTATATTTAAAACACCTCTTCTTTTTCGGTTGGTTGGACCTTGTATTGGTAGTAAATCGTTGTAGTTTCTTAACTCTTCAAGCACATATTGAAATTGAGTAATTACGGCGCTACATGAAACCTTCTGTTTTATTTGATTGCAAAGATGTTCAAGCGTCCTGGTGCCATTCTCAGAGGCGTTAAATTCTGTCCAGTATGGCTCCAGATCATAATAAGCTACTAGATTCCATTCCGTAGATACCAACTTCGTAGTTCCCAACTGTTCAAAATATATGCCCGATTGTGTATCGAATTTGGACACTTCCACTAGGCTACCTCTAATAGAGGATGCGAGTAGGCAAACCAACCACGCCGATACTATTAAAGATCCGAGAGATGTACGTGCCTTTTTCCTTGGAACAGTTGTGGAATGATCGCGTGAGTTGCCTGTTGATTGAATAACATCGTTCGCCTCATTGCTTGGTGGAGTGTTATGACTCTCCTCAATCTCATGGATTTCCTGACTCTCTTGATCTATAGGCCCTTCATGGGAGTGTTCTGTTTCGGTTGGCAAGGGTGATAATCTGTGGATAGGCCTTCTAGCATAGTCATCTGTTCCCTTTTGAATCTGTATCTGTTCCCTTGTGAATCTGTACTATGCTTCCTAAGGACCATTTCATTACAGGAGTGTTGTCTTCTTTATAACGACAATTTTGCCTGCCTCTACGTTTTCGCAATGATTCTTCCACTTGAAATGGTGCTGAAGCTCGTTTCAATATTCATGGGACCAGCGACTCCAGAATTCTTGTTTCAGGTGGGACACTAATTTCCATCGAGTTAATCGGCTTACTTTACACGGCTTCGACATGGAATCAATGGGAGTAGTCAATGGCTCACCTATAACAAAATGGCCGGGAGTTAACGCTGTCAGATCATTGGGATCTGTTGAAATCGATGTTAAAAGTCTTGAATTTAGTATAGCCTCATTTTCGACAATCACCGTTTCTAGTTCTTCATGCGTCAAGGACGATGATGTCATGCTTCTTTGGAGTAAATATTTAGCCGATTTTACTGCGGCTTCCCAGAAGCCACCGAAGCCACCCTCATGAAATGAAAATCGATGCCGCGTGAGCTACAGGATGAGCCAATTTTTTCTTGTGTCTCACTTGAATATATTGTATTTGATAACTTGTCTAGTTGATATCGTGCTCCAACAAAATTGGTGGCGTTGTCGCAATATAGATTTTTACAATGCTCTCTCCGCCCAATGAAACGTTTAAGGGCACCTATGAAGGCCTCTGTGGTCAGGTCTCCGACAACCTCCAAGTGTACTGCCTTCGTGGCGAAACAGCAAAAAATCGCTATATGTATGTAAACCGGACCACAGAAGTCAACGCCTGAATTAACAACGGTCGGGCAGACTGGATCCGATTGGTTGGCAAATTTCCCATCATCTGTGATAGGAATTTAGACTTTGCCTTACTGCAACGTATACAATGTTGAACTACAGATCTAGCCAGGGTCTTGCCCTTAATTGGCCAAAAGCGTTGTCTTATAGTAGCCAGTATCATTTGTGGAGCGCAGTGAAGGTTCTCCTTATGTAGGTCCATCACTAATAGTTTTGTCCACTGGTGCGAATAAGGAAGAAGCATGGATGTTTTTACGTCTGATTCGGTAATGTATGTATACCGTGCCACAGAAGTCAACGCCTGAGTTAACAAATAGTTGGGAAGGCTGGATCCGATTGGGTGACAAAGGAAGAAACATGGGATGTTTGGCGTCGTAAGAAATATTTGATGCCTCCAATCGCCCGCTTACACGAATTATCTCAATTTTATTCAAAAACGGTGAGAGGCTGCTAATTGGGCTATTTTTGTTGACTTCCTTTTGATGTTCAAGTTCATGAAACTCGTCTTTAAAGCTGGATTGCTGCGTTATTTTTATAAGGACATTGAGTGCAGCATCAAGTTCCTTAGACGTAAGAGCTATCCCCTCTGATGGTGGGGTGAGGTTCTCGGCCTTTAATTTGGTGCGATTGAAAAACCTTAATGCAGTGATCATATGTTATCGTCTAAAGTACTTTCCGTGCTCGATTTCGTATAGTGGGTTAGATAAGGAAAAATCATTATCCTTGGAAACCGTAGCAATGGCTGATGCTTCCAAACGTTTTCTTTCACGTCACATGAAATCTGAAGTTCCTTTCGCTAGTCAGGAGGCCATAGTGACTGTTCTCCATGCAAGTAGGGAGGTCCATTGAACCAGAGGTTATGTGTCTTCAATTTGTCTGGTGTGGTACCTCGTGATAAGACCTCGGCTGGATTTTCCCTCGAGCTGACATGGCGCCATTGCTGAGCAGTTGTCAGTCTTTGAATTTCGGCAATACGATTGGCGATAAAGGTGTGAAAGGATGAAGATGAAGAATTAATCCGTGCCAATACCATACGGAATCGGTCCAGAGGTGAGTAACCGTATCCTCGCATTCTAAAATGCGCTTCGCACGATTGACAAGTTCGGTAGCCAATTTTGCGGCACAAAGCTCGAGCGTTGGTAAGGACACCTTCTTAACTGGTGCCACTTTAGACTTGACGCATAACAATCTGACAATGATTCTCCCATTAGTAATGATCGATCTGACGTATATAGCAGCACCATATGCCCTTTCGGAAGCATCTGCAAAGTCATGGAGGTGTGTTGTTCTTGCAATTTCATTCGCGAAGATGTGTCTGGGAAACTGTATCTCCTTCATGTTTCTTAGCCCTTCCTGAAATTCGACCCACTTTGTGTGCAGTTCCAATGGCAGGGCCGCGTCCCAATCCAATTTTAACTGCCAAAGCTGTTGAAGGAAAATCTTCGCTGTGACGATGACAGGTGACATCACACCCAGAGGATCAAATAGTCGTGCTATGTGAGACTCAACACTTCGCTTTGAAATCTTGTTCAATTCAACGCAGTTATGTTTGACGGTAAATTGATCGGACTTGGGTAACCATTTAAGCCCCAAAGTTTTTATTTTTTTTTCCTTTTCTTGTGCGAAGTCTAGTTGTATTGCTCGATCCTCTGAGGGTATGCCTTGTAGCAAGCGCGGATGATTGGAACACCATTTCCTTAGCTTGAATCCTCCTTCTTTTAGCAGGGATGTAAGCTGAGATTGTGTTTGGATAGCCTCAGATAGACTATTACTGCCAGTCATTGCATCGTCGACGTAAAAATTTTGTAGAATCGACGTTGTAGGCATTTGGTAGCCAAATATGGGGCTGGTGCTGTTCCATAAGTGATCGTACGCAGTCGATAGCATTTTAGTGGCTCGTTTGGATCGTTCCTCCAGAGAATCAGCTGATACTTTCGATCCCCTTCTTGAATTAGTACTTGCCGGTACATTTTCTCAATGTCCGCAGTGAAGACAAATCGTGGCATCCGAAACCGTAATAAAATTGAAAAGAGATCGTTTTGCAAACTAGGGCCAGTATGCAGTACATCATTTAGCGAGGTGTTGGATGAACTCTTCGCAGAGGCATCAAAGACCACTCTAAACTTTATGGTACTGCTGTCGGGTTTGTAAATACTGTGGTGTGGTAAGAAGTAGTACGGTGGTGTTATTGCTTCAAAATTAATTTCCTCCATGTGACCTAATCGGTTATATTCCTCCATAAAATTTACGTATTGCTCTCTTAATTCGGTGTGTTTGGATAGTTTTTTCTCTAAAGACATGAACCTGCGTAGAGCTACGCTTCTGGATTCACCTAACATCGAAGCATTATCAGAGAATGGCAATCTTACTATAAATCGCCCACTAGGCTCCCGCTGCAGCGCTTGATTATAATAAACTTCACAATGACCTTCTGCTGGTGTCATCTGAGCATTAACTTCTTCAACCTCCTCTAGTCGCCAAAACTTCTCAATAGCTTGGTCTTCAGTGCATATTCCGCATGTCGTTGTGATAGAGGAAGTTCGTCCTATTTTGTATTGTTGGGAGATCTTCTGCTAATTTTATTTGGCCTATTGATAGGAGCTGATGATAAAATTCAGCCCCAAGCAATAGATCAATGTTTTCTGGGCGGTTAAAGTTGGGATCTGCTAGCGGGATGTTCAGTGGTATGCCCCACGTAGAAATGTCCAATACTCGAGCTGGTTGAAGCGAGATTATGTTTAGAAGAACAAATGCTTCTACTCTCGCAGAATAGCCATTCAATCTGGATTGAAGCAATACATTTATCGTTTGTTGGGTTCTTTGTCTTCCTTGGCCGATGCCTTCTTGATAGTCTGAGGATATTTAGGATTTGACAACGATTGTTCGTAAAGAGTGTGAGTAGTCTTGTCCAGTTTCTTCATGAGGATATGAAGAAGCATCGGATCCCAGTTTTTATTCGACGCTCCCATATTTTCTAGAGCTAGTAAGCATTCTTGTGTGGTATCGCGTAACGACTTGATTGCAAAACTTGGTGTGTTGTCAGAAAAATGACTCGGTTGTCCCAATATTTATTGAGTATAGCAGTAACTAATACTCTTGTATTGTTGCACCTATCTTGTAGCATTTTCCAAGCTGTTAGGTAGCTCTCTTCTGTGCGCGAGAGGTGTCTGACAAGTTTTTCTGCTTCGCCTACCAAGTTTGTCTTCAAATACCACATCTTTTGGCAATTCGACAGTGGGTGGTTATGAACCATTTGATTGAAGAGGTCATAAAATTGTCACCTTTTAAGATAGGCGCCATAGAAACGAGGTAGAGTAATTTTTGGGAGCTTTAACGCTGGGTACATGGCTTGATGGATGGCATGCGTTTCAATTGGTATTACGTCAATCTTAATCGACAATTGCGCTAGAGTTTGCTGTAGTCTTTCCTCTAACCTTGTGTATTTGTCTGTGTTGTGTCCCAATTTAACTTGCTTCAGTTAATTCCCATAAGGTATAGGACTGTTCTTCGATCTGGGACCACTGTCTGCTAATAATATCGCCTTTCAGCTTCAAATACTGTTTAGTATTTGTTTCGTTGAGTTCAATGCCTTCAAGCATGCGACTTAGGGACTGCATCATGCCCTCCTGTCGACGTAATATTCTAGTTATCTCTTAGTGGACGTCAAATATGGTTTTGGAATGGCTCCCTTTTTCCATTGATCTTTGGCAACTCTTTCATGATTTTTCTCTGGTGAGACTTGAGCTGTGGCGCCATTTTGATCGTCATCCTCGACCTGGGTTTCAGGGCCTGCCAACTCTTGAAAGTGTTTGTGGTATATGGTGGTCATATATTGCGATAACCTCTTGGTACTAATCCTAACTGAAATATGTATGATCGAGTGGTGGATCATCTATTTCTCTGATTTTATTTTCAGTTGCCTCAAAGGCACTCCATGCATGCTCTAGTTCTCCAAGTCTACGTTGATAATAGTTGCTGCTTTCCTCTCATATGGATCCTTTTTATAATTTCGGATAAGATCCTTGATAGCCTTTCCTTGCACGGTTTCTGTTTCACCTAAATCACGTCGATGCTATGATGATGATGATATGAACGAGATTTAAGTGTTTCATCTAAATCACGTCGGGGTCACCAGAAATGTAAAGTTCTATTACTTTACGCTGAAATCTTAAGACAAGGTTCTTGTACCTTCACTTAAGTGGTGGGTGTGAGCGGTAGGTACTTGAACCACCACACCAAATCTGAAAAACTTAGGAAATTATTAAATATGCTTTAAAAGAAACTACCGACTTCACGTTTGCAAACAGACTAGAATTTATTTAGATGTAACCAATCTATTTAAATACAATAAAAAACACACAAGAGTTAAGTATCCAAAATTACATAATAGATAAGACGCGCAACTTGCAATTTGGTTCTCACGAAAGCTTTCGCACGCAGTATCATTGCAGTATGTATGTATGCACATTACAGGTGCGGTGTCAACTTGCGTCTGCTACTTTATGATTAATTTGCTTACTGTGGGAAATTAAACTTGGATATTATATTTTTATTTTATGGAAGTTAATGGAATGCGTGAACCTTAACAGTCAACATAACCTGAAATGCATTAGTAATGAGTACATTCCTTACGTTGACCTGGCTGAGGAAGGCAGGCGTAATGTTAATAGTCAACCTTATCTAAGTCAGGCATTCCCATTTTTCCCGCTGGGGTAACCCACACACCCCAAGCCAGTTCAGATCTATGTTCAGTCTCAGATAAGTATACCCAGATGTCTAAATCTAATTTGCTGCGATAGAACACACTTTTATCAGAATGATCTCCTAGTCCATCAACAGATTTTTCCAATCGAAATGTATTACATCTAATCATTGGATTTCTTATCTGGGGTATAATGTATTTTCTTAACTATGAGCTAAAATTAAAAAAAAAAATATTGAATTATTTAATCAATTCTTCCGACGAAGATCGAGGCTCGTCGCGTTCCTTATCCGAGACGAGGCGGTTAAGTATTATTTTAAAAATATCCACAGAACCACTAATGTGTTATAGATGCTATTAGAGATTTCATATTACCGTAAAGCGGTCGTTTGTATATATACATGTACCAAATACTTAATGTTTCAGTCAAAAAACAAGTTTTTTTACTGCTTTTATTACTTATTATTGACCAATTTTCTTGCTCCACCTACGTTGAAAGTTAATAACCAATTGATTTCTCATCGTGTTTTTACTACTTATATACATCTTTATATGCTATCCATTTTTAATATTAACGATCTTTTTCTATGTCAAGGATGCCGTTCAGATGCAGTGCAGAATTATAAACATCGCTCTAACTCCAATTATATGCATTCATATCAAAATCACACTTGCATGCAACTGCCGAAAAATCCATCGTTTCCATCTAAGGGAATTAAGCCTGTCATCCAGCAAAGTACTCTAGACGAGATCACGAACAAAGTCTTCAATGAACTTTTACAGGGAAAAGTAGAATCCCATGCCAATCAAAGCCTTTCCGTCAAACCTTCAGATCAATGCTCATTACAGGTAAGATTTCATTTACTAATTCACCAGTACAGTTAAGGAACATATTTCTTAGTCAGAAGATTGCGCATCTGAATCCTCGTCCATTTTTGAGCGCCTACGTCGAAAAGACTCAAATATTCCAGCATTGAAAGCATTCAGACCAAAGAAAATTGATCAGCCTAGTAAGTGTTCAATAGCTCCGTCCGATGATGGTGTCAGTTCTTCAACACAAAATACCAGCGTGAGTGATCCCACTTCGAATGGTATTAAAAAGCCGCTAATTGCTAAATGGAAAACTGGGGCAAGAATTCAAGTAACCGGATTGACTGAGAATCATGGTAAGTTGAATTAACGGAAATGAAATTTTCAAACTCATACATGTTAAATCTTATTCCAAGAGGAATTTCTGGAAGGTCTCAAACGTGCCCAGAGAGCCCGATTGGAGGATCAGCGCGGTACTGAAATTAACTCTGAACTTCCTGATTTCCTAAAAAATAAGGAAAACTTAAGTGTAGCTAGTAAATTACGCAAAGTTCGAGCCAATCTTAGTCCAATAGGAGGTGTAATCAACTCTTCTGACTCCAATATTAATGATGAAGGACTATCAAACTCTCGAAACCCTTTCGAAATAACAAACCCTGTCATGGAAAGACCTCAGCCAGCACCACGCTTGTCAATAACGAAAAACGGTACAAATGTCACCATCATTTCTCCTGGAAAAGGTGACATTAATGCATTGGAAACGTTAACTGATAAGAATACTCAATGTACCCTAAACGAGTTCGAATCTGATTTTTCATGTAAAGGACCTCCTCCTTTGCCACCAAAACCTAAAATTCTTCCAATTAAACCATCAAATTGGGGCCAAACTACTATTCCAAATAGTTTAGCGCCGAGCAAGATTCCTGTAGACATAACAAGGAGGCACTTAGGATCATCAGAGCAAAATGGTAGAAATGTATACTTGGACCAGCCTAGTAGTAGCTTTGTCTAGACCTTATATCTAGGAGCTAAATAGGTGTGAATTATTTGTGATTAGGTATGGATACAAATATGATTCTAAGATGCTTTTACAAAACACTCAATAACACTATTTTAGACTACTCTTTTTGTTTGTGTGTATATTTTTAATTTATTTATTTTAACTGTTATAGCAGCAGTAATTTTACAACTAAGAATAAAAGTAAAATTTTTGGAAATTAAATCAATTCGTACTACCTTCTCCTTTATTCCCATTCCTGCAGAATTTTCCTTCGGTGAGGCTACTCTGCTTCATAACAAAGCAATATCCATTTCAGATATCAAAGTTCAATCTAATGAGCTCGACCTCGAATGGAGAACCTGAAGTGCAAAATAATAAAATCAAACTCATTATAGCTCAAGATAAGTGAAGTTATTCTTAGACTTATTATTACACAGTTGGAACTAATCAAGTTAACATCATCCAATTATTTTTAAGGACGTTTCAATGAATTAGCGAGTTTTACTGTGGAAAATTTAAAAGTGACGAGAATTTCAATCGGAAAATCATAATTTGCCGGTACACAAAATAAAAACAAGCAATTCCACAGTCTAATGGATTTGACGAAAAATGGATGAGCCCATTCGTTATATAGAAGGGTTTGCGTACGAAAATAACGAGTACGGATTTCAAGAATACCACATGTCATTCATTTCAAATAGTTATGAGAGCTTAATGTACACGGAATCTTATTTATTTTCATCTATGGTATAAAATTATCGGTCTTAAAGCAATTATAGCTTTTTCTCTTGTTCGATTGAAATTGCATTAGGCGAGACTCGTTTGTTTTTTTTTTAATAAATTAACTGTGTAATTAATTATGGTTTCTTCGATAGATTGTTGTAGAATTTCAATTCGACAACAAATCTCAAATAGCTCGCGGGTATGGCTACGGAGATAAAAAAATATGATATTTTTAAACTGATGGAAAGTATGACAAAAGAGCAGCACTTTGGCTTCAGAGCATAGTTCTATCAATGAAAATTAATTCATTGACATAGTACCGTAGAGAACGACGGAAAGAATCCTCGAAAAAATCAGGCTACGGTACACATGAAGTCTGTAGTTTTTCTGGCGGATCAGTACAAGACAAAAGAAACACAAGACATATTGAGGGTAAGTATATAATTTAATTTTCATTTCTATCTTGTAACAGAGAGAAACCTTCTGACAGTGCTACCCATATCAACTCTAAACAACTGATTAGGCAGCTGCTGCAGTTGGCAACTCTTGCTGCAAAATTCATCCTCGGGACTGTGAGGACGACGACACAGTATTTCGCCGCTAGCGATCAGCCGGCTTGGGCGGGCTCTTGTCGTCCTCATGCCTCGGATGCTAGTTTACTGTGTCAATAATAGTAACTCAGACGGACAGACGGACATAACGAAACACTTACATTGAAATTGACGTACCTAACGATCCTGCAGCCCAATCGAGGTCGTACCTGAAATTTAGAAAAAAGAGAAAGAGAGATGAGGTCCAGATGTTGAAGAAGCTCCAACCTTGGGCTATTAGACCCTAACGTGCAACTTTGGAACCTCACGAAATTTATTATGCTCGAAAAAAATTTGGTTAATATTTTTGTTAATGTGTTGAATAAATATATATATAAATTATTCATAAAACTAACTAATAGAAATATTGTGTTTTAATACGACCTTTCCGGTAAAAAAAAAATAAAATAAAATAAAGATTTGTTGATATTTTATTAATGTTTTTGATCTTTAGCTTTCTAATAAATTATTCATAAAACAAAACTAATAGAAATATTGTGTTTTAATACGACTAAGTAAACCATCAATAAGAAGCAAAGAAAAAGCATCTGGTACTGTAACTTCATTTACCTTTCGAGCATCAAGGCAGAGTCGGACTTTCCCGTTTTGCTTTTTCATTAGGGTGACCGGGGACGACCAGGAGCTCTGGCTTTCCTCAATAACTCCCAATGACAACATTCGATCAAGCTGGTCATACAAAGATCTTTCTTTGAACTGCGGGAGACACTGCATAATATCTCTGTTTGATAGGCCTAGCAGTTCCGTCGTCTATGTCGTGTTCCACCAGATTCGTGAGGCGAAAGCCCTGATTAATAAAAGAAGGAAAAGTGTTAATCACTGTGTTTAGCTTTTTGGAATCTTCCTCAGATAGAATGTGTTGCTACGAGCAAACTGGAGGTGGATTGGACAAAGAATACAACTCGCTAATCATAAAAAAAAATCGATTTCCAAGTAAAGAGGTTGTTGAAGAGCAGTTATAATAAGTAGTCACATTAACCGAGTTTCTCCCCCGAACTTTACAAGAACTTTGATATGACCCAAAACTTGGTGTTGCTGACCATCCGTCGTAGATATGCCAGTAGGCAATAAATGAAAAGACATTCCGAATTTACTCAAAAATTTCTCTGGTCTAGAACCAAGAACACTTACACTGGCTCCGCTATCAAGAAGTCCCCTAATTCGTTTCCCTTTTATAAACACGTCATCATAGGGCCAAGGGTCAAAATTAGTGGCGACAGCAGTTTCCGTCACTGCAGCTTTTATATGTCTTCGCAAGCTTCGATATTTGTGCGTTCGCTGAGATGTTCGGGACAGAAGAGAAACATGAACAGGTAACACTTTAAGATCAATATCATCGTTGGTTTCCGATTCAGAAGAATTAAATGAAATGTCCTCACTGGACGAAGTACAACTACAATTGTCAGTGAGGCCCATATCCGTATCACTAGTAACTTGCACACCTATATTTTTAGAAAGCCTTGGTATTATTGAAACATTAGAAGAACTTGTCATATTTGAATTTGAAACATTTGAAGTCTGGACACACATAGAATGTGAGGTATTATTATGATAGGACGGAACATTTTTAGTTACAAAGTCATAGCATTGATCGTCGTCGGGAAAGCCTAGCAGCTCTCCACCGGCTCGGTGTTGGAAGCTGCTTCCTCGGTAATTCGCCTGGAGATCTGAGTAGGAGTTAAAACTCGGGATGTCTCCGTATGTTTCTGACTCCACTTCTGGTTTCTTGATACGCAAGTAGGACAACAACTACACCACAGCCATAACAAAAGATTCGTTGTAGAATTAAAGAACAATCATGATAAGAATGTCCCTCTCTTTCGCAATTCCAACATACTAAACGTCGGGGATTCTGCGGTCCCTAATTCGATTTGAATGGAACTGAGGGAGCTGCTGTAGCTCTCAAACCAGGCTGAAACGCCTCCACATTTTCCCCAGAATAGGCAATAGGTATATTTTCAATCAACGGATTATCAGAATAAAGTTCATGAACAGATTTGCGTATTATTGGCTCTCGGGGAGCACCAATTTAAGACAACAGATTTTCATACTGATTGCACAGATCTCGCATGTCAAGAATATGACTAATTGGACAAAGTAGAAGAGCCTCCTGTAATGAGGCTTTCATTTTTCGACGAAGAATTTCAATTAATTCCCCTTCAGGAAGAGGATGAACCATTTTGGTCACCATAACATGAACTGCAAGACGGAAATCACTGAAGGATTCACGATGTACCGTTTACGACTTACAATCAATTTACGTATTTCGTAATCAGTATCCTGACTTCGAAATTCCCGGAGTAACGCAGATCGTAAATCTTCCCAAGTATGATTTGGGTAGAGACGTAAGAAAGGCCAATACCAATTGGCTGCCTTACCAGAAACTATGGCATGGAATCCAGCGCACAAGCCAACCCCTGACACTCTCTCCAAGTGAGGTAATCCTTCCAGATGAAAAATAAATTCTGAAACATCCAATCCGGATGCTGATCCATCGAACACTAGTTTCCATCTAAAAGTAGAACTCCGTGTAGGACTACCCCTTCGATTACCAAAAGAAAATGAAGGAGCGTTTGTAGAATCTAGAACTTGCTGGACCTGGAACAACGGTGATACAGCCACTTCATATGTATACGAGCAGGTTGATTTCCAATAAAAGAACATTCATTACTTTGATGAGTAATGAGAGCATTCACCGCCGTAGGGACGGAAGCAGCACTTGTGAAGCGAGTAACTGGATTTAACGGTGGACAATTCGAAATCCGTTTCGGATTTGTTGCTAGAAGAGGGGTATGAACTGAGTTATTAGCCTGCTTAGCAAATACCGGTGGTGAATTCCATGGATTTTCAAAACCCAAGAAATCTTACGCGTTATGAACTTAGTGGGCTAGTAAACTGTACATTAGAGCCTGACTTTTCGGCAACAGATCTAGTTTTCTTTATAGTTCCAGAGTTACTAGGTGACTTTCCGCCATAAGCTCCCTGGGACACATGATCAACATTAAGAAGATCCTTAAAAGAATTCGCAAAACTCAAACGGTCTTTCAAACTAAACATAAGCTTCTCGGCGTTTTCCTTAATTAACGGAGAATAGTTAAATATGTGCTGGGATCTGTCCAGTAAATGGGTGCTCAGTAAATCTTTTTGTAACATTTAAACACAATTTGTCAGGGTCAGACATTCAGATTTAGGATTGGTATGATTATGGGACATAGTAGGCGTCAACATTCTCCGCTTTATACTTTTGTAGCAACTTATTTAGGGTGTCTGGCTCTAAGCTCGAAATGTCTCGAATTTGAAATTCGATCCCCAAATCGTCCAGCGACAGTAATGAAAAATCCATTTCTTACCGAATACAAAATTTTTATACAAAACAAAACTTCACGCTTGCGAGGTGAGATGTACTATCGGCCATAACCCCAACGGATGCCCGGATGATATTAAACGAAAACAAAGTTTTTTTTATTATATCTTTAAGGATAACGGATGAGGAGGATAGCACAAAACTAAACGACCATCTGTCGCGAATGATGAACTCTCTCTTAAAAAAAAATGATGAAAAGACTGTAGCCTCATCGATCACACACGCCAGCAAAAAAACTGAAATCAAGTGGTCGCCTACCCCGTGCTCACGAGCCGAAGCATAAGCTTCAGACGGTGCGACTCATGCACAAAGTTTGCTTTCCGCCAAACAGGGAAGCACTTCACCATTAATACGAAAGATCAATTTCTACTGAAGGTATATCAATCAATAACCACGAAACAATACAATAAGCTAGACCATCAAGCACAAAATTGATACACAAAACAAACTTTAAAGCTAAACGCACAAGACACATCCTCATGCAGAACTACCATCCTGGCAAGAGCGAAAAGAGTAACCTTACGAGAGCACTAGGCTCCATGAAGACCAAAAGGGATCCCTCTACGCAGGTGTGCTGCACTCACGGCAAATTGACGTCCGCAGAAAGCACTACTATTTATAACACGACTGAATTTATTACACTAATTGAAATACGAAAAACCCGTGTAGAACAAAAACAAAGTTTGAAAAAAACCGAGAAAGAAGGTTTGGGCGCCATTTGTAACAGACAAATGAGAGATCCGAAAATATTAGAGTTACACTTCAAGCGAAAAATACTATAAGAAAAGACATTGTACGTTAGACCAGATAAGCTTGTCTAAGCGTGAAGAAAACCGAAATTTGGGCGCCATTTGTAACAGACAAATGAGCGACCCGAAAATATTAGATTTCCACTTTAAGTAAAAAATACTATAAGAAAAGACATTGTACGTTAGACCAGATAAGCTTGTCTAAGCGTGAAGAAAACCGAAATTTGGGCGCCATTTGTAACAGACAAATGAGCTACCCGAAAATATTAGATTTCCACTTTAAGTAAAAAATACTATAAGAAAAGACATTGTACGTTAGACCAGATAAGCTTGTCTAAGCGTGAAGAAAACCGAAATTTGGGCGCCATTTGTAACAGACAAATGAGCGACCCGAAATATTAGAGTTCAACTTTAAGTGAAAAATACTATAAGGAAAGACTTGTACGTTAGACCAGATAAGCTTGTCTAAGCGTGAAGAAAATCGAAATTTGGGCGCCATTTGTAACAGACAAATGAGCGACCCGAAAATATTAGAGTTCAACTTTAAGTGAAAAATACTATAAGAAAAGACATTGTACGTTAGACCAGATAAGCTTGTCTAAGCGTGAAGAAAACCGAAATTTGGGCGCCATTTGTAACAGACAAATGAGCGACCCGAAAATATTAGAGTTCCACTTTAAGTGAAAAATACTATAAGAAAAGACATTGTACGTTAGACCAGATAAGCTTGTCTAAGCGTGAAGAAAACCGAAATTTGGGCGCCATTTGTAACAGACAAATGAACGACCCGAAAATATTAAAGATCAAACTTTATTACTGAAGAGAAAACCGAAGTTTGGGCACCATTGGTAACAGACAAATGAGCAACCCGAAAATATTAAAGATCAAACTTTATTACTGAAGATAAAACCGAAAAAGAAAGAGTTTTGGACGACGAGACAGTATTTCGTATTTCGGCTTGGACGGATTGTTGTTGTCCTCATCCCTCGGATGCTAGTTTACTGTGTCAATAATACTACCTCAGACGGACATACCGAAACACTTACGTTGAAACTGATGTACCTAACGATCTTGCAGACCAATCGAAGTCGTACCTGAAATTTAGAAAGAGAGATGAGCTCCAGGTGTTGAAGAAACTCCAACCTTGGGCTATTGGGCCCTAACGTCCCCTACCAATTTGGCTAAGTCTCCAAGGCTGTATATAAATTTAGCCCCATTGTTCTTCATGAGTGCACACGGAAAAGCTAATAGGCCTTACGCCAACCCTCACCTGTACCATCCATCCTCAAGATTAACCGATTCTCAAAACATGCTGGATAACACTAACCCAGACAAAATGACATAGAATAAAATTAAACAGAACGTTGTTATGGAACTATGCAGAGTGAGAAGTTAGGACGTGAAGTCCAGATTGCCAGCATGAGCTGACAGATCAGTCGGTGTCGGTGGACAGCGTTGTAGTGCAGGGCGGCACGCTAGCTCGCCTCGGCTATTGGCGGAGAGTGTGGGGGTGTTCCACAAAAATGTGCCGCTGTCACCTACCATATACCAAAAGAAAATTCACACTTACCTTTCCTTGCTGTGAAGGCGCAGGTGGTTTTCCTTCTTTCTGCTGTTGCTCCATCCAACATAAGACACTGAGGGCAGTTATTTATTTTTCTTCAGCGTCCCTTATGATATGTAGACCTTTGCTTCACAGACATTTTCAACCTAGGTATAATTTTTGCAAATTGGATTTTAACGAATCAGCGTAAGGTTCCTTTTAATTTTGTGGTCCTACGAAAGTACTTTCACCAGGGACGAAATTATTAAAATATCTGGGCATATGAAAATCCTCACTGCATATATGGCGAGCTGCTTCCAGCAACAATACAGCAATACACTCTGGACATGAATTGTAGGAGATCATCTAATTGGCCCTGTAAAAAAAGAGGGCACTTTGATTGGAGAGAAATACTTGGAGTTCCTTCAAATAACTTTGCCTGAACTCTTGGATGACCTTTCTTTGAGATTACGGAATAGAACGATAATCCAGCATTACTGTCCACCAGCGCATTAGAGTTGACAAGTGCGAAATTGGCCTAATGAATACTACCTCAAAAAACAGTGCCGGATCTAGGAACTTTTATATTGGAGGGGGGCACAGACGTTAGTTACCACCCCACTTACAACAATTTATATTTAGGGCAAATTTTATTACAGTTCTAGAGTATATTATGCACCATATGTATATGATAGATGATTATTATATGTATACCGCATACCCTGGAACTAGAACCAGAACTCAGACACCTAAATGCAAGAGGAATGGTTGGCTAATGCACATAACTACACGATTAATAATATAAAATTAAACGAAGTTAAATAAATTATTAAATAATAAATGCGTCCCGGAACAATAGAACATTTTGGGGAATATTTACAAAAGAAATTAAAAAAAATCCTCAGGAATGGATATGAACAATTTCGATAATAATTCACATGGCAATGACTAAGTTCGACAAAAATAAAAACAAGAAATGTGGACAGAAATCCCAGACAGGGCTATCTTTAGTTCCCTTCTAATATCCGTTTTGCGTATATGACGAACGAAACATGCTCCTCCATGAAGGCCTCCTGGAGAGTAACGATGCTCCTGAAATTATATAAAAAGAAAATCCAAAAAGAATATAACCAGAAGAAGTCTGGTCGGGATTCCCTTTACAGGAATATACATTAATTCGTTTTCTTAAAGGACACCTATGTCACTGGCAGCATTACGGAAGTATAAATTCAGTTATTAGTATTAGCAAAAGGTTGCCTAAAAATTCAATAATAATTTAAGAAAAACTAAGATTAAATAATTGATCCTTTCTTAACTATTCATTATCGAACCTAATCGCTTACAGGATATTTTGAAACTCCCGAAGACAATTGCTGGGGTTTCAATGACCTCATTAAATTGTATCACTTGAAAGTATTAAGGTTCTCAAATTCTATACTGGGGTGTGAAAATCTACTTCATTACTCTTTTCTTTGAAATCTACGTTTCTGGTTGTTGTCTTTAGAAGAAATTACTCTACGCAAAATATCACTGGGAGTGATCGTATTGATGATCTACTAGTATCTCAGACTATATCTTATTTTAGCGTACTC
This sequence comes from Dioctria rufipes, assembly GCA_963924295.1. Taxonomy (NCBI): domain Eukaryota; kingdom Metazoa; phylum Arthropoda; class Insecta; order Diptera; family Asilidae; genus Dioctria; species Dioctria rufipes. The sequence goes on along the minus strand of OZ002741.1, from coordinate 103,805,478 downwards.
TACAGCTTCGGAACCATTTCTATCTCCTATATATCTGCAGACGTCGCTCCTAGTATCTCCTGGAACTTTCCAGTAATTTATCATCGGCATAAATGTTGCAAATGCCCCCTAAGCTTCGAAGTTCAAGAGTCCAACAAGATGTGTCAGATTATTATCTCAGATCTAGCATAACAGGGTAATTGTTGCAAAATTTGTGTCAGCATATATGACGGCGAGGTCAGCATTTGATTTGTCCTGTGTAATTTCCAATGCACAGAACTTTTATGGAACCAACTATAACTGTGACTTGTATGCTGCCTACTTTTTAGGGTTCCGTACCCACAGGGTAACAACGGGAACCCTATTACTAAGACTTCGCTGTCCGTCCGTCACCAGGTTGTATCTCATGAACCGTAATAGGTAGAGAGTTGAAATTTTCACAGACTGTGTATTTCTATTGCCGCTATAACAACAAATAATAAAAATAAAATTAAATTAAAAATTAAAAGGGGCCCCCATACAAGAAACGTGATTTTTTCGGCGTGTTTTCCTCGTTTTATTCTCATTCATATTATCATAAGTAGGCATTTATTTTATTTGTTTTTTTTTCAAATTAATCCTTATGGATAAGGTCATTCCTTTCTATCTTAGTGAGAATGTTCTCGTGTTCTTAGACGATTTATTAATACTGTCAGTAGACTTTGATTCTCATATCATTCTACTATCCCGTGTAGCGGATTGTTTGAGGAAAGCTGTCCTCATTATCAACGTAGAGAAGAGTATGCTCTATATTACAGAGATAAAGTACTTGGGTTTTATTGTCGGGAAAGGAGGAATAAGAACTGATTCCGATAAGATTTCAGCCATAGTTCATTATCCGTCACCTAAAACTGTTCGGCGAGCCAGACGCTTACTGGGTATGGTAGGATGGTATCATCATTTCGAACTATGCTGATTTAACTGCCTCCATAACTGACACTTTGAAGAATCCTAGTCAATTTCAATGGAATCCCTAAGCCCAGACGTCTCTGGAATTGTTGAAGCAGAAACTTACCTCTGCTCCGTTGTTATTGAGTCCAGACTTCACCAAACCATTCGTTATCCAGTGTTATTGCGAGCCAGCAAGGTATTCGTGGAGTGCTGCTGCAACTAGATGACGATGGCCATGAGAAGCCAATAGCCTACGTCTCGAAAAAGTTGAACTCAGCACAGCGAAATTACACCGTCACAGAGCAAGAGTGCTTAGCAGCAATACTAAGCGTACAGAAGTTCCGGCCTTTTATAGAACTCATGCCATTCAAGATAGTGACTGACCATGAGCGGTAGACTTGCCCGGTGGAGTTTAAAGCTTCAAGGTTTCGACTTCACCATTGAACACCGAAAAGGAAGCCTAAACGTCGTTTCTGATACCCTGTCACGGATTCACTGTGACAGCCTCTCACCATCTGAAGATCCTGGTCCGGAAGTTGACCTTAATTCTCCATATTTCAACTCGTTGGAATATGAGGAGCTGCGGCAAAAGGTTAAATCAACTTCTGATAAATTACCAGATCTTTGTGCCAGGGATGACTTCGTTTATATTCGGACTGTTCCGAGATCAGGCGATCAAATTCAGGGGGAAGAGGCTTGGAAACTTTGAATTCCGCGAAGGCTTGTCTTCGTGCGTCGACTTTCTAGGTCCATATCCCCGATCAACGAATGGAAATGTCTGTATATTAATACTCCTTGACCATTTCTCCCAATTCCCGATTCTAAAACCGACGAGGAAGGCATCTACCTCTAATGTATGTAAATCCATTAGAACGGAAGTGTTTCATACGTTCGGAGTTCCAGAGACGATAGTCTCTGACAATGGGGTTCAGTTCTTCTCTGTTCAGTTTACCAAACTCTTGGAAAAATATAGCGTCAAGCACCTGCGAACGGCTGTTTATTCACCACAAGCTAATGCATCAGAACGAGGAAACCGGTCTCTGTTGTCCGGAATTCGAGCGTCTATTCAGAAGGAACACACTAAGTGGGAAAATATGTACTACGCGTTCGAACAGGGTTCAAGGGCTTATAATCTTAGAGCGAAGCCTGTTAGTTTTAGAATTGGTCAAAAGGTATACAGACGGAATTTCATACAGAGTAATTTCCAACAATAGATTAGTGCAAAATTAGGACGTAAATTCTTAAAGTGTCGTATTAAAGCAAAGAAAGGAAACTCCCTCTACGAACTTGAAGATCTGCGGGGGAGGTCCATAGGCGTTTACCATGCAAAGGATATTAGATCCTTATTGCTGTCACGGATTAAAAGACCTGCTATACTTACCTGACATTCATTTTTCTCCTGGTAACCCTAAGAAGGCATCCAGCCAACTGGTAAACCACAGGATGCCAATGTGCCGCGTAAGACTTTTCCAGCCTAGCGGCCAGTATACTTCTCGTTGGTAGCTCCACTCTTTCACACTTCCTCGTCTGGCAATGCGTCAGAACCCCTCCCACATGGTACCTTACGACGGATATACCGCCGTAGGAATCCCACTTGCACAGTGCCTCTGAAAACTTAAAATCCTTCATATCCCTACCTTTAGGATGATTTGGGGACACACCCTTGAACGAGGTTGGTCCGCGATCGGAGGGAGATTTCGAAATCGGAAGAAGCTTTGCAATCGGTTGGTTAGGTTACCGATTATGGCTTCTCCGACTCATCTTGGTGGAAGAAGGCAGAGTGGTGCTGGCCGACTGGATTTTTTGGGCTGCTAGCCTATTGGTGCACCTCTGATTTCCATCCCAGAGAATGACGTCGAACTCTGCTCAAGGACGGACGTAACTTCGGGTATGTGCCTCCGTTTCATCACACTCAGCGCAGTTTTAACAAGCCTTGGACGATCTTCTTCATCAGTACCGTCTCCCTGGTGGAATAATGCTTCCCGGGGTCGTGGATCGAGTCGCACATTGGGCGCCCGCAGCGATGAGGCCTATGCTTAAGACCGGCTAGCTCAGTCGACCATCTTTCAGTGTCGTCTTGACCATAGGTGGACTAGACAACCCTGCCCTGTTATGATCGTAGAATGCTGCATGCAGCATCATGCTACACTGAAGCTAGCTGCAGTATGCTATACCAAACCACACTGCGATCGTGCTGCCATTTTTCTCGACGGCTGTGAGACGGAGACTTGGCGGGTGAACGATTCCGGACGGAAAAAAAAGAAATAAGAAAAAGAGAAATCGGAGATGCCGGATGAGTGACAGCCGGCCATTTTTCTGAAAGAAGTTCTAGGCACAAGTATAGAAAAAGTAATAGGAAAAATATATGGTGAAAATTTCGGGAATCTTTTAAAGACAACGAAAAGGAAATGGTCACTAGAATAGAAAGAAGAACGAAGGCTGAAATACAGCAAGTCTCAAATAATTTACAGCAATTTACAGCAAGGTAATAATTTGGACATATCAAGTTAATTTTGTTGTAATTTTCTAATATAAAAGGTAACTGTGGCAGTCCTGGCAGTCATTACCAGAGGCCCAGACAAAGAAAAAAACTACGCCATGATTAATGGAATGAAGACGGAAAAGAAAAACGTGCAAATCAGGTACCCTAGAAAAAAAAAAAAAAAGAAACAAAAATAAAGGAAAAGGAAATATAGGCGCCACAAGAATCCACATGCCGTTGGAGCAAGAATTCGGCATTGCTGCAGGCTTTAAGTTTAGTATATGTGCGCGTCCATATTACATTACCATATTTGAACATATACAATTTGGATTTCTTTCAAGAAATTTATACCACGGTATAGAACTGTGTTATTACACGGTGGGCCAAAAGTCACCATGGGTAACATATGGTAGGATGAAAAAAAGGAGGGGTAAGGTGGGGTGGGAAAACATGCTTACCTATGAAGAACAGACAGTTGGCTATCATGTAAAAAAAGAATGAAGAGAAACGGTCAACAGGGTGTGGAGCAATATACAAACGAAAATGTTAGTTATTTTTAAACCCCATGGTGACTTTTGGCCCATCCTGTATAAGATACGGGGTCGCACGTGGAATTCCGCCCCAATATATGCCTAAGTATCACTAAGAATTACAATCGGATGTATGCCCATCAGTCTGGCGAGAAGATTTATGCCAGAACATTTACTTACCATATTACTATTCATCCGACCTCGCTTAATTACTTATATTCAAAAATAATTAAATTGGGATTCTTAAAAGCTTTTACATTGTTGTTCAGGCCTTCTGCCTTTCTTCTGATTTCCTGCATAATAATTATCTCTTTTTATAATTGCAACTTAATATGTAATTGAATGTAAAATTGTTTCTATTGCTGTATAATCATTTTTTCTAAACTTGTATAAATCTCCAAATATTTCGAATTTGTTAATCCGATGTAACAAGCACCCTGTGTTTAGTCTAGTCATTTGCTCCACAAAAAAATCTATTGTTAAATCATTGCTGTACATTTATCAATAGGCAGTAAAACGAATTGTAATCGTGATGTATTTAACTCATCACAGTCAAGAACGTGCGCTTGGATTGTTAAGAACCGAAGTAGAAAAAATTCATTAAAATCATTTAAATATCAAATTAAGAAATTCTTTCAATAATTCTTTCAATTTCTAAGTACCTTTTACTCCCCATTGGCATTATTAGCGAGGGAAATCAGTTTTTGTGTGCAACTAAATTGGTGAATATCACGAGCGGATATCATCAGAAATCAGACACAGCAGTAGACGATAGCGGTTTGTCAATATACATACATACAAAGTGGTCCTTCAAAGCGGGATTAATTTGCGACAAGACACACGGAAAATACATTGTACTCTACAAGCAACAGATAAGTACATTTTATATATGATTTTTCATTATTCTGAAATAATTATTGAGCTATATACATACACAAAATTTAAATATAATAATTTCACAAAAAAATGCATAAAAGACATTGCTCATATTATGGTGAGTTTCTATCAATTCCAACAAAAAATAAGTGAACAAGAACTGTGAGTGCTATCTCTTCCAATAAATTGTGCACATTTCAAATTACATACATACTTCGATATATATGTACATATACAGTCCATCTATTTAGAGATAGTGACTATAACAGTTTAACATAACTGGGTTGCATACCAAGCGGACTTATTAGTGGCACGTACTGAAATATCGTGAGCACATTTTCATATACCTTTTTTGAAATAAAATCTTTTTTGTGATTAATTGATCGAGACTTTAGCAAGATGAACGAAAAAAATAGCTTAATTCAAAAGCGCGGGCGGGTTAAAGGTACACTGACACGTCTCAAAACGTATGCGGATAGCCTAGAAGACATGGCAACATTAGAAGATATAACCTCGCGTTTAGGGAAATTAGATGAAACGTAGAAGGAGTTCTGCGTGATTGAAGATTGTCTTTTACTGATTGAGGGACAAATCTCTGTAATTGAGGAAAATGAAAGAAGATATTTTGACACGAAGTCATTGCTTTTACGTGCTCTTAATGGTCGCACTCCGAGAGTCCAGTCTAATAATACAGATAACACGAGCGAAGCTCTGAATTCCACCATGAACAATTTTTTGTTGCAACCACAGTCCATTTTCCAAAGCTTAGATCGGTCAGGTGCTCACCTCAATATAGCTAACCTACCTAAGTTGAACATAACACATTTTTCCGGAGATTATAAAGAGTGGTGTTCATTCAAGGACCTTTTTGAGTCAGCCATTCAAGCTAATGAGTCACTAAAGGCTTAAACACAATTCCGACGACAGAGCGACAGAACGACAGACGACAGCGAATATTTCGCTGCGAAACAGGCATTTGAAAAATTGGGAACACAATTGCAACGACAGGCGATGAGCGACGATTGTGAGAGAAGAAGATATTGAAATTTCTTTTGTTAAATGTTTTATAAGGAGATTTTTATCAAGAATATTTTATATTATATTGAAAGAAATGCAATGAACCAAAGTGTCGAAAAAAACTGAAAATGCAGATATTAACTAAATTAAACGGTTTGAAATATCCATCCAACCCACGTCTTTTTTGTCCACTTGTCTTCCCTATCTTGTAAACTATAAATTATTTTATGGATTTCGCATTTCCTCGATCAATTTTTCCTCAAAGCTCATTATTTTAAAATTACCGCGGCGTGCTACCACCTAAAAAGAAAAAAGTGAATGCCACAACCATTTCATTCGATTAATTTTGTTGGTAGGACTGCAGCGACGACGGCAAAATAAGAAAGTGATCAATCCCGGCGATAATGTCGTCGATCGCTCAACGTCGGTCGTCGCAATTTGGTGCATTCGCATAAGATGCTGTGTTTTTAGAAGTTTGACAGCGATATATCGTCGTCGTTTGTCGTCTGTCGTCGGAATTGTGTTTAAGCCTTAAATGGGGCACAAAAGTTCCAGTATTTAAAGGGACTATTAAAAGGAACTCCAGCGAGCTTAATCAGACATTTACCCGTAACCGATGCAAGCTTTTCTGAGGCATGGGATAAACTTAAGAAGCGAAGTGACACCTACGACGAAGTGATACGCGGTTTGAAAGCTTTAGGCAAAGAGGCTGAAAATCGACGTCCTTAAAGCTGGCAGAACCAAAATGGCAGAACGGGTTCTGAGGTAGTGGTAAATTTAAGGCTCATTTAAGGCTAATTTAATGCCCAAAATCTAAATTTAAGGCTCCCATAGTTTTCCCAGAAATCACGGTTCTGCTAGCTTTAGATAAAGTTAGCAGAACCAAACAAAAAAACCTATTAAATTTACAATTGCGATATAAAAAGTATATAGGAATTTAAGGCTAGTTTAAGGCTCCATAAAAAACGGCACATAAATAATTTTAGTTAAAGATCCCACAGAATTCCTCCAAAGGACAAGAAAATTGGATCTGATGATTTATAAAAGAATACCAACACTGGACTAAATAGCCCTACAAACTAATTTCCAAGAACAAATCGCATTGGTTTTGAGGTATCTAATTAGAATTCAATGAGCCTTAAATTCTGCCGGTCCAATTTAAACTGTTTTTTAATAATAGGTGTCGATTTGGTCCGGTTCTGCTAACTAAACGCGGTTCTGCTGCTGACCCTAGTACTAAAATGCAATTCCTCTTCACAAAACGAATCAGTTTTTCAGCATTTAATTAGAATTCAATGAGCCTTAAATTCTGCCGGTCCAATTTAAGCTGTTTTTCAATAATAGGTATCGATTTGGTCCGGTTCTGCAAGCTGAACGCGGTTCTGCAAGCTGAACGCGGTTCTGCTGCTGAGCCTAGTACTAAAATGCAATTCCTCTTCACAAAACGAATCAGTTTTTCAGCATTTAATTAGAATTCAATGAGCCTTAAATTCTGCCGGTCCAATTTAAGCTGTTTTTTAATAATAGGTGTCGATTTGGTCCGGTTCTGCTAGCTAAACGCGGTTCTGCTGCTGACCCTAGTACTAAAATGCAATTACTCTTCACAAAACGAATCAGTTTTTCAGCATTTAATTAGAATTCAACGAGCCTTAAATTCTGCCGGTCCAATTTAAGCTGTTTTTTAATAATAGGTGTCAATTTGGTCCGGTTCTGCTAGCTAAACGCGGTTCTGCTGCTGAGCCTAGTACTAAAATGCAATTCCTCTTCACAAAACGAATCAGTTTTTCAGCATTTAATTAGAATTCAACGAGCCTTAAATTCTGCCGGTCCAATTTAAGCTGTTTTTTAATAATAGGTGTCAATTTGGTCCGGTTCTGCTAGCTAAACGCGGTTCTGCTGCTGACCCTAGTACTAAAATGCAATTACTCTTCACAAAACGAATCAGTTTTTCAGCATTTAATTAGAATTCAACGAGCCTTAAATTCTGCCGGTCCAATTTAAGCTGTTTTTTAATAATAGGTGTCGATTTGGTCCGGTTCTGCTAGCTAAACGCGGTTCTGCTGCTGACCCTAGTACTAAAATGCAATTACTCTTCACAAAACGAATCAGTTTTTCAGCATTTAATTAGAATTCAACGAGCCTTAAATTCTGCCGGTCCAATTTAAGCTGTTTTTTAATAATAGGTGTCAATTTGGTCCGGTTCTGCTATATATTCTGCAATTCAAAAAGAAGGTAATTGTGCAACTCGCAGCTCTTTTTCTACTACTAAGCCGGCTCGATATTTGGATTCCATTGCAGTTATTGCAGAAAATCCCGTTTCACATAAGTATCATATGACGAATGGCAGCAGTACTTCCATTGCTTTACTCGACAAAGTATGAAATTCTTCACTTCGATTTAACTAAAATTGAACTAGGGTTTCACTCTGAAATTTATGTTTCAATGTAGAATCGCATGATAATTCTATGAATTTTTTCCTTTTCAATAGATGACAATTCAAATTCATCATCTTGTTCATTGACAAATGGATTCTGTATTCACGCGAACTTTGTAAAGTCAAGATCTTCGAATTATTCTGAAAAGTGCATTAGCAAACAATATTAACTCTGGCGCAGAAATCATTTAAAAGTGAAAACAAGTCCAACTTGTTTTTTTACATTTGATTTCTATAGCTCCAATTTCTTTATGAATGCTTTCACTCTGTCTTTTTAAATCAGTGAATTTGCATTGATTTAATAAAAACACTAAATTTTCCAAAAATTTCAACCTGGTAAAAGTAGAAATCAAAAACTTAATAAAAGTATTATTATTTGTGGCAGCATTTTCCTTCCTGTAAAAAGGTACATAGCACCGGCACTGATAAAACGAGTGAATAAAAACCGGGGAGTTTAAGTATTCAACCACAACAGTAGTTGAAATTTTCTTGCAATTATTATCACAGACCCTATATGCAGAACCGCGTTTAGTTATCAGAACCAGACCAAATCGACACCTATTATTAAAAAACAGTTTAAATTGGACCGGCAGAATTTAAGGCTCGTTGAATTCTAATTAAATGCTGAAAAACTGATTCGTTTTGTGAAGAGTAATTGCATTTTAGTACTAGGGTCAGCAGCAGAACCGCGTCTAGCTAGCAGAACCGGACCAAATCGACACCTATTATTAAAAAACAGCTTAAATTGGACCGGCAGAATTTAAGGCTCGTTGAATTCTAATTAAATGCTGAAAAACTGATTCGTTTTGTGAAGAGTAATTGCATTTTAGTACTAGGGTCAGCAGCAGAACCGCGTTTAGCTAGCAGAACCGGACCAAATCGACACCTATTATTAAATAACAGCTTAAATTGGACCGGCAGAATTTAAGGCTCGTTGAATTCTAATTAAATGCTGAAAAACTGATTCGTTTTGTGAAGAGTAATTGCATTTTAGTACTAGGGTCAGCAGCAGAACCGCGTTTAGCTAGCAGAACCGGACCAAATCGACACCTATTATTAAATAACAGCTTAAATTGGACCGGCAGAATTTAAGGCTCGTTGAATTCTAATTAAATGCTGAAAAACTGATTCGTTTTGTGAAGAGCAATTGCATTTTGTACTAGGGTCAGCAGGAGAACCGCGTTTAGCTAGCAGAACCGGACCAAATCGACACCTATTATTAAAAAACAGCTTAAATTGGACCGGCAGAATTTAAGGCTCGTTGAATTCTAATTAAATGCTGAAAAACTGATTCGTTTTGTGAAGAGTAATTGCATTTTAGTACTAGGCTTAGCAGCAGAACCGCGTTCAGCTTGCAGAACCGGACCAAATCGATACCTATTATTGAAAAACAGCTTAAATTGTACTGGCAGAATTTAAGGCTCGTTGAATTCTAATTAAATGCTGAAAAACTGATTCGTTTTGTGAAGAGGAATTGCATTTTAGTACTAGGGTCAGCAGCAGAACCGCGTTTAGTTAGCAGAACCGGACCAAATCGACACCTATTATTAAAAAACAGTTTAAATTGGACCGGCAGAATTTAAGGCTCATTGAATTCTAATTAGATACCTCAAAACCAATGCGATTTGTTCTTGGAAATCAGTTTGTAGGGCTATTTAGTCCAGTGTTGGTATTCTTTTATAAATCATCAGCTCCAATTTTCTTGTCCTTTGGAGGAATTCTGTGGGATCTTTAACTAAAATTATGTATGTGCCGTTTTTTATGGAGCCTTAAACTAGCCTTAAATTCCTATATACTTTTTATATCGCAATTGTAAATTTAATAGGTTTTTTTGTTTGGTTCTGCTAACTTTAACTAAAGCTAGCAGAACCGTGATTTCTGGGAAAACTACGGGAGCCTTAAATTTAGATTTTGGGCATTAAATTAGCCTTAAATGAGCCTTAAATTTAACACTACCTCAGAACCCGTTCTGCCATTTTGGTTCTGCCAGCTTTAAGGACGTTGAAAATCGTGATCCATGGCTCATACACATGGGTCTATTTAAGATCGACGCTGAGACTAGAGAATTGTGGGCTCAAGAAATCGCAGAGACAGATTATCCGAACTTTGAAAAGTTCATAGATTTCCTTAATAAGAGATGCGATGCATTAGAAGCTGCGAATATTGGATCAAAGAAAGGGCATGTGGTAAAAACATTTCATAATTCGGTGTCACCACAATGGCTCAAATGTCCTAAGTGCGAAGCAGATCATGCGTTATATAAGTGTCCTGAATTTAAGAATTGCTCGCTAAGTAACCGCAAATCATTAGTGACATCCCAGTCGCTTTGCTTCAAGTGCCTAAGCTCCAGTCATTCAGTACGAAACTGCCGTTCACACGTTCGATGCCAAATGTGTAAGGGAAATCATCATCCACTTTTGCATGACACTTCAAAATCAAAATCTGCTCCATTCAACCCATCGAATAATATAAAATCTTCTCTCAACCTTCTTACTTCAATCAACTCCAAAACTTCAATCAACATAGCACCTACTATCAACCAAACCGTGTCAAACAACGCTCCAAGTTCTAGCTGTAATTGTGTTACGTTTATACCTATACAATCAACAGAAATTGAGTTAGCTCAGTCACCATATATTTCTTATCGTCGTTCAATACTTGGACAAGTACTTCCACAATCAGTGCACCATCAGTTTCTCTTTTGCCTACTGCTCTGTGCCATATTCGAGATTCAAGGGATTCCCTCCAACAATGTCGTTTACTTTTAGATTCAGGATCCCAAATATCTCTGATATCAGAGCCATGTGCTAAACGTCTTGGGCTCAAGCGTGAAAAGGCTCGGTTGTCTGTAAATGGATTAGGACCAAGGGAAAGATTTCTCTTCAAATGTCCGCTTTGGGAAACAAAGTTCATCAAGTTAAGGTTAATGCATATGTCATTGACAACTTATCGTCGAACATTCCAACAGAACCAATCGCAGAACAGATGTTCGAGAAAATTAAAAATGTTCAATTGGCAGATCCAAACTTTGCGAAGCCAGCAGTCGTAGATATCATTCTTGCAGCAGACATATTTTTGAGAATCATAGGCGAAGCAAAGTTATATGATGACTTAGGGCATCCAATTGCGATGGAAACTATATTTAGCTGGGTAATTGCTGGAAAATTAGTGCGAATGAAACGCCGATTCTGAGCATGACATCGGTACTGCTGACAGATTTGGATAGATCCTTGCAGAATTTATGGCAAACAGATGAAGTAGGAATTGAAAATGCTGCCTACACTGAAGAAGAATCTCTTGCAGAAGCGCATTTTCAACGGACTTATTTTCGAGACTCAGCTGGACGATATGTGAATTTAAAGAAGCCTATGTAGAATTCATGCGTGATTATAAACAGTTAGGCCATATGGAACTTGTGCCGGAAAAAGAAGAATGTGTGGAAGACGATAAATGTTTTTATTTTCCTCACCATGAGACTTCCAAAAATGAACCCGATCCGAAGATAAGAGTCGTTTTTGACGAATCATGCAAAAGCTTTATAGGAGTAGCTCTAAACAAAAATTTAATTGTGGGGCCAACAGTGCAGCGAGACTTAGCGGCCATCTTACTGAGTTTTCGAGCCCATAAAATAGTCTTCTCAGCTGATATTCAAAAAATGTATCGCCAGGTGCTGGTAGACAAAATATACCGAGATTATCAGCGCATATTATGGCGGGAGAGTGAAACATTGCCTGTGCGGCATTATATATTGACCACAGTTACCTACGGTACATCATCTGCTCCGTTTTTGGCCACCAGAGCATTGAAACAAATTGGAGAAGAGCATAAAGAAAGTTCTCCAAGAATCGCATCTGCAGTTCTAAATGATTTTTATGTAGATGATCTACTGACGGGCTGAGTCGGTAGATAAAGCAAAGCAGTTGAAGGATGAGCTCCAACAGCTCTTGCCTTCATGCGGATTTGTGTTGGCCAAATGGCGATCAAATGCATGAGAATTCTTAGCTGAGGAAGAACAAAATAACAATGTTACTGAATCACTTAACATAGTAGATACTTCTGGTATTACCAAGGTTCTAGGCGTTGAATGAAACCCAAAAGATGATACATTTTCCTTTAACGTAGCAAAGTTTGCCTCAAATCCAAACACCAAACGGAAGATCTTATCAGGATCATCACGAGTTTTTGATCCCCTGGGATGGTTAGCCCCCATACTAATTTCGATTAAGATTCTCTTTCAAAAATTGTGGCTACTAAAATATGACTGGGATGATCTCTTACCAGAAGAAATAATTAACCAATGGAGAGGTCTGAGATCTGAATTATCAAGAATCACGGAAATTCAAATTGCACGGCGCATCTTGATGTCAAGGAATCCAATAGAGCTACATGGCTTCGCAGACGCCTCCAAGCTGGCGTATGGATCAGTTATCTATTGTAGAAGTCAAACAGATGAAGGAGAAATATGTATGTATATTGACAAACCGCTATTATCTGATGATATCCGCTCGTAATATTCACCAATTGAATTTAGTTGCACACATAAACTGATTTCCCTCGCTAATAATGCTAATGGGAAGTAAAAGGTACTTAGAAATTGAAAGAATTATTGAAAGAATTTCTTAATTTGATATTTAAATGATTTTAATGAATTTTTTCTACTTCGGTTCTTAACAATCCAAGCGCACGTTCTTGACTGTGATGAGTTCAATACATCACGATTACAATTCGTTTTTCTGCTTATCGATAGATTTACAGCAATGATTTAACAATAGATTTTTTTGTGGAGCAAATGACTAGACTAAACACAGGGTGCTTTTTACATCGGATTAACAAATTCGAAATATTTGCAGATTTAAACAAGTTTATGATTATACAGCAATAGAAATAATTTTACAATCAATTACATATTATATTATATTTAAGTTTAAACAGGTCTGATAACAGCTTAACAGCTTTTCAAACAGGTCAGATAACAGGTAAACAGTTTTCAAACTGGCCTGGTCGACAGATGGAATCCTCTGTGATATGCTTGATTATAGGGAATCCAGGTTGTAGCCTCCAAGGCACACTTCCGGATGAAGGACCTGACGCCTTTTCGGTTTCTAAGGTGATGCCAGGGGTTCAAGGTCGAGCCCATGTGTAAATGTTTTTTCTCAAGCCGTCCTAGCATTCTAGGTAAAGCGCTCAACCACCTGATTAGGAGCCCGCTGTAGTGGGCAAATATTATCAGGAGTTCTGGACTTAGTGGAAAAATTGAATAAAAAGAATAGCATATATAAAATATCATTATTGATTTATTATAAATTGAACAATATTAACATTTAATTCTTAGTGTATCATTCAATGATCGGTTTCCCTATAACTGTAATAATACTTTATTTATTTTACAATAATGTATATCTTAGGCTATAATACAATTAAAACATTAAATAGTATTTTATGTATAATACAATTTATATTTATAATACATATCTTAGACTAGCCTTAGATTATATTATTTCTGCGTCTGCTCCTTGCTGTTCTGATTGAATAGAGTAATGTCCCCATGATAGAGTATCCATTGTACCACTCATAATATACCGCTTGTTATCATGTGGACTTAAAGCTATCTTCTTTTGGTTGATGGTGTAGAGATTGTGGTTATGCGCTCGTATGCACCTCTGATTTGCAGTTAAAAGCTGCTTGTTGTTCAGGCATTCAACGTAGTCTTGGAGCAACATTTGTCTTTATTCCCTTGGCTTTCTTTACAGTTTTACCATCATTTATGCGTAGGCTGTACATTTTGAGCGCAGGCCTTCAAATTCACACATGATTTTTCCGTTCAGCTCATCCTTCATAAGACCAGGAATCTTTTTATTCATGAGCGGTATATTGAACTGATTATTTACAGGGTAATCACTTGTATCGAATTTAGAAATGTTTTCAGCCATAAAGTCAAATATGTTTCTCTCTTTAATTTCATATATTAGGCAGTCTGTATCGGTATACATGACTTTACATTTATCACCAAACTCGTGTTTTTGAAATTTCCAATATAGAGTGGGTTATTAAACAACATTTTCAGTCTCCTCAATTCCACAGCAATTAGGTTCTCATCAAATATTTTCGTAGTGGAAGTTGGGAGCTGCAATCAGAGTTTTGGCACCATGGCGGCCTTCCCACTTTACGCAAAGCTTGATGTCACTATACTTGCGTACATTTTCCATGGTTTTACCAAACGCAGCATTATTCATCTTTTTATAGCTGCCTTTTTCATGATCGCTGGTAGCCTGTTTCCGTTTGGAGGTATTCAAATCAATGTATGGTTTAAGCCAAGCTGACTGGTTGAATTGCAGGATCCGTGGTACTTTTTTTAGGATGAGGCCATGTGATAAGCATTGCTCAAATTTCGATAGTGTATAATATATTTTTCTTTATGGTGTAATGTTATTAAAAGTTTTTCTAATTTTGAGCCTGGTGGTGCGGTATGCTCAGAGAAAAACGGTAAGTCTTTATGCTTATCATGCAGATGTAGAGGATAATCTAAATCAACTTCGAGTATGTATCCAGTTGGTGAATCATCAGGAATTTAGAAAACATCAATATCGAGACTATAAGCTCCCTCCGGTAGGTAAATGCCGTGACATGTCCCATCCGTAAAGGTTGTTAACATCATAATATATCAAGTATTTTTGTTTTTCATCCGGGTTAAAATCCCGTATATATTTATTGTTGGCTTCACTGTATCTATTGGAACATTGGCTTATACTGCCCAGAATACCTCTCTCTACGAATAGCAGTATGTCTACATCAGTTATGAGCTCCAATTTCACTTTGGTATATTTTAAAATTGCATGCCATGTTAGACCTGGCATGGTGTAATAATGTGCAGGATCTAAATTGTTCGTCTTCATACAGACATCTCGAAAGTTCTCGAAGACATCGACCAATAGAAGGACATCAGTTTTCAAGTATAGATCGGAATATTCGCCAAGTGTCTGTATTTCAAATGTCCTCCACACCTTTTCTGCGCGGCTGTATTCCTCAGCAGATATATCACTGTCAGTCATTTTATTATAGAATTGCTCCTGTGCCGGTAAGTGTTGGAAATCCAATTTTTTCCAATTGTCATCGAAGTCTTATGGGAAGACACCTTTGCGTGTAAGTAGTTTAAGGTCATCATCATTCAAATCCTACCAAATAGCTCTTGTTATTTAATTTATCCATTGGCAGCAATGATGATAGCTTATGTAAGGATTCTATCATAAAACGGAAGGAATCGATGAATCTGAATTTGATATGACTGCCTTCAACGTGCTGGGTGAACGAAATGTATCTTTCTTTATTTATTGGCAGGAGATCCACTTTCCCAGGAATGGATGTAGCTATATCCTTAATAATAAAGTGAGCATCATATCCAGATTATGAGAAATGACTGGAACTATGGAGCAGTCTTGATACATGAGATTGCATGAATTGTGTGCTGGCCCTTGGTATTTTCCTGTTAATAGAAATTATGAAAAAATGAATTGAATTATGATTCTCAGTATTTACCTGTTAAGTGTCATTGATCCCGGACTTGTTCCTCATCGGCTACAAACGTTTTTTCGCATATATGGCAACAAGTACTTTCATGTGAACGCCATTCCTCTTTAGTCAGGGGCTGCATTGGTCTGATATTCAGCTTTTCCTGTACAGCTATGGATGCGATCTTTTGCAATTCTAATGCAAACCATAGTTGGAAATTCTTCCCTCGATATGCTCTGTATGAATTCGCTGTGTATTTTGATCGTTTCCCTGAATCGGCTTCAATATTAACTCAAGATCGGCATATACACAAAACGAGACTAGATTCTTATGGTTATAAATCTTATATTCCAGCTATTTCTTTTCCTCTGATGGAAATACAATTCTGCAATTATTTTGCTTCTCGCATTGAGGAGTGTGTGATGCTAATTTTTCTTCAGAGTAAAAGTAGAGCAAGCATCTGTCGCAAATACTCGTATACACTCTATGAATATGTTTTGAAGTTTGTTTCGATACGAGGCGTCAAAAATCTTTAATCCAGCAGAAATGATATCTGCCAGCATCATCATCATCGTCATCCATATGACCTTGATCCTTCGCATTATCATAGCTGTTTAGTATCATATACGAAGATCCTCGAAGCTGTTCAAACTTGTTGATGTGTACTGCCAGATGTTTATAGAGTGCAGTGCCCAGCCATTTTCCTGGAATTCTTCCAGCTGATACATGAGAAAATGTTTGATTTAAACCACTCCTCTAAATTATCCTCCACACTGATTGGAGCAGTTCTCGCTTGGAAGTATTTAATGTCTTTTATAATTTCATTGTCACCAGTTTCTTTAATAAATTCACCGCAAAACGTTGTAGAAACTTTAATATTAAAATAATGTTTTAAGGTATTTTTAACATGACGCGTAAATAATTTGGCAGCGTCTTGCATAAATAGCTTCGGCTCGATATGTTTTAAATTTGCAATAACGCAATAACACTTTGTCGAATTCTGTCTGCGAACGCTGTCTTTACTTCCTAAATGCTTTACAAAATCACTTCTTCTTACGCGAGTAATTCCTCCACCTCGACGGGGAGCTCTCAATAGCGCTCTCAATGCTTTAATTTGCTTGATGTACCTATATGGTATCTAAGAGTAGTTCTATGCTGGGCTTTATCAAACGTTGGTCCCGAGAGTTCTCGAATCCCACCATAACAGTGCGTTTGTACACTTGCTTTGTGAGACCTCTCCTTGAATACGCTAGCCAGGTCTGGTCTCCATTTTACGGTACACACATCGACCGCATCGAGTCTGTTCAGCGGAACTTCCTGCGCTTCGTTCTTAGGCACCTACCCTGGGACAATTCATTGATTCTTCCATCTTATGAGGATCGCTTGAAGCTCTTGAATATGCACTCCCTTGAAAAACGTCGCATGGTCGCCGATGTAACTTTTGTGCATCAACTCTTAAACGCGAATATTGATTCTCCCCTTCTACTTAGCAAAATCTCTTTCCGTGATAGTGCGCACAATTTGAGAAGGTTACCTCTGTTACATGTTAACTCCGCAAGATCCAACCTTAGTATGTAACTTAACAAATAGGAGTACATGCGACGAGGAATACAACACCTAATCACGTGTAATCATCATATCTCGCAGATATCAACATTAAGCCAAATCGTCTCCAAGCCACCTGTGGGAATTGCAGCGATTGCAGTTTTAACATCATGTCTCATGCTTGCATGCCAACCGTGGGAATCATATTAGCTTCAACTTGGCGCTTTACTTTTAGATTATTTCTTAGTTCAGTTCTCATTTATATTTCACGAAATAAAGTCGGAAGTTAATTTAAAGTTGTTCTATTTATTTTTTTTTACAAACGTATAAGTGAAATTATTAACTGGCGCCCTAGCAGGGACCGGTGTAGCGGTAAAAGTGAAAAATATTTATCCCTATAGCAGGACAACCACGCCTAAAGGAAAATAGGAGACAAGGATTATCACGCCTAAAAACATGATACACAGGACAACCACGCCTGGAATAATTCTGTTAAAGACACCATCCGCAGCATCGGTCATCATCAGAAAGGATGCGAACCCCGCACCTAATTTTCATATTGTGAGTTAAGTTTTATTAGAAAGTTCCTCATTCTTAACTGGTTTATATCAAGTGATTTGTTTTATATCATTAACACACTGAACGAGTGAAATATTTCATCAAAATAAAATTTTATTTTCTCTTATTTTTCCAAATTATCGAATTAAAGTGAAATAAAGGAGTATTATAAGAGAAAAAAAATTATTTAAAAAAGAGAAAAAAATTTTGCAGAAATATTTTCTTTTGTGTTGTTTTAAAATAAATGATAAAGTACAAATTGAGCCCAGAATTTTTAATAGTATTTCAAGGAAAGAAAAAATAAAGATTTTAAGACAACTTCATCAGAAAGGTGAATTATTTACTGGAAATCCAGAATAAAAAAAAACGGTGTGAAAATGAATATTATCTCAAAATATATTTAGATAGAATTTAATCATCTTATAGAATTTAAAAGTGATCATTGAATATAAAAAAAATACATATATATAAATAAATAAGTGTTTGCAGAGTTCTGATACAAAAATAAAAGGTGCTCATTAAATATTTTTGAGAAAAAAATAAATAAATTTTTTCCAGAATTTAGAAAAATTTAAAAAAGTGTAAAAAACAAAAACAAATCAATTAATTTTCAAAGAAGTTTTTCTGCTTTCTACATTTTTCTACTAGTGTTCATAAAACATAAAATGGCGAATCCTAATAATACTTTGAGACCGCCTAATTGAAATGCGACATCTGTAAATTCAAGTCCACCAACTCCTAAACCCAATGAAATTATAAACCCACCTCCGCAAGTTGTTAATACTGAGATTCAAGTAGCAGAGTTGGTAAATAGGTTAGTAATAAATGTTCTTAGAAGAGAAGGTAGAACTATTCTTCAGTCCCTCCTTAATCCGGCAGTGGACATTGTTAACGACATTGACCAGCGAATTGACGCTGGAAACGAGGGTAATTTATCAGAAATGGATAAAATTCCCGATGTCGTGAAAGGCCTTCGAGAGTTTTCAGGTCAACCTGGAGAGTTCTCCTCTTGGAAAAAAAGCGTTGAGCGAATTCTCACAATTTATGCACATTTAAAATGAACCGCGAAATATTACGGTATCCTAAACGTGATTCGAAATAAAATTACAGGTCAAGCAGACGTAGCTCTCGAGTCCTACAATACTCCACTAAATTGGGAGAAGATCTCAAAGTGCCTCACTTTGCACTATGCAGATAAAAGAGACTTAGGAACGCTGGAGTATCAGATGACGACTCTGGTACAAGGAAACCAGACAACTCCTGAATTTTACCAAACAGTCTATCGGCATCTATCACTAATATTAAATAAACTTAGTAGCATGGAGATGAGCAACGAGTCCTTGACAAACATGGCTCAAGCTTATCGGGACAAAGCTTTAGATACCTTTGTTAGAGGTCTTAAAGGTGATCTACCAAGACTCCTCAGCATGAGAGAACCATCAGATCTACCCCAGGCATTACATTTATGTCTTAAACTCGAAAATGTAAACTTCCGAGTTCAACATGCCCATCATACTACAAATAGACCTCAACATAGACCCATACCGCTTACTCCTCCAAGAAGAAGTAATTACCGAGAAGAAAATAATTATCAATTTTACCCTGAACTTGTCCATAATCCTCAGAGGATACAAAAATCTAATTTTCATTGGCAACAGCAGCCACGCTATTATTCCCAGCAAACACCACTGCCGCCGAAACCATCGACTAGACCCGAGCCTATGGCTGTGGATCATTCATTACGCTCTCGCGCAGCGAACTATCAAAATTATCCAAACAGGAATCGCCAATTCATTAACAAGCGACCACCCTCTCAACAGGTTCATTCTTCATATAAACAGCAAAGAATAAATCATATAGAACAGGAGGACCCGAATGAAGTTTCGATTACCAATCAGCAAACAACCGAAGAAAACGAATACGAAGAAGACATAAAAACTGAAGATTTGAACTACGATCAAAGCCTAAGTAATTACATAAGCTCTGACAGCTCTATCTTTGATCCACCCGAACGACTAGATGATATCTATTTTTTAGATTAAAGCGCTCTTCGCTTCCCTATTTTGAATACACAGCGAAGAGCGGAAAGGTTCTGAAATTCTTAATAGATACAGGATCAAATAAAAACTACATTCAACCTTATTATGTTCGACATCCCATTCCGAATAAAAAACGATTTTTCGCTACCTCAGTCGGAGGCAATATCGAAATTACCCATCATATAATAGTAAATCTTTTTGGACCAGAAACGGCAAACTTAAACTTTTTTATTCTTCCCAGTCTTATTTCATTCGACGGAATAATTGGCAATGACAGTCTCAAGGAACTTAATGCTGTTATCCACACAAACCAAGATTTCATGATTATCAAACCAAACATTCACATAAAACTCAAACAACACATATCTGATTCTATTAATTCAATTGATATTCGAACTTCCCACATGAATCAGGAACAAATTGCTAAGCTTAATCACATAATTAAGCAAAATCCCAGTCTCTTCTCTGAGCCTGATGAAAAATTAACGTACACCACTACTGTTAAAGGCGAAATACGAACAACCTCGACTGACCCAGTCTACTCAAAATCGTACCCTTATCCCATGTCATTAAAAGATGAAGTCGAAACCCAAGTAAAAAAACTACTTGAAGACGGTATCATACGACCATCAAGATCGCCATACAACTCACCAGTTTGGCTCGTCCCAAAAAAACTGGATGCATCTGGCGAGAACAAATACAGAATGGTCATCGATTACCGCAAACTAAACACAGTCACTAAACCGGATAAATATCCAATCCCAGAAATTAACGAAGTGTTGGCAAACCTAGGGAAAAACAACTTCTTCACAATAGTAGACTTAAAAAGTGGTTTCCATCAGATACTACTCAAAGAGTCTGATACTGAGAAAACCGCCTTCTCTATCAATAATGGAAAGTATGAGTTCACTCGTCTACCCTTTGGGATGAAAAATGACCCTGCTATTTTTCAAAGAGCCCTAGACGATATTCTGCGGGAACACATAGGCAAGATATACTATGTTTACATCGACGATATTATCATATTCAGAAAAAACGAATCAGAACACTTTGAAAACCTAGCAAAAGTATTTAACACTTTAGAAGCAGCAAATATAAAGATTCAATTAGACAAATGCGAATTTCTCCAGGAACAAGTCGAATTTCTTGGGTTCGTAGTGTCGAAACAGGGTATTAAAACCAACCATAAAAAAGTGGAGGCAATAATCAATTTGCCACCGCCTAAAACACTAAAAGATTTGAGATCATTTCTCGGTATGTCAGGCTATTATCGTCGTTTCATAAGAGACTATGCAAAACTTGCGAAACCCCTGACATCCCTTTTAAGAGGGGAAGATGGACATGTGTCCAAAAATCTCTCGAAAAATAAAGTTATTCACCTCGTCATAGAAGCCATGGAAGCATTTAACAAAATCAAATTATCACTAACATCAGAAGAAATTATTCTACACCACCCAGACTTCGAAAAAGAATTTGAGCTCGCAACTGATGCGTCAGACCATGCTTTGGGAGCGGTGCTATCTCAAAACAATCGACCAATAACATTTCTGTCGAGAACGCTAAGTAAAACTGAAGAGAACTATGCCACCAACGAGAAGGAAATGCTGGCAATTATTTGGTCCTTGAACTCTTTAAGAAACTACCTCTATGGAGCAAGAAAGGTAAAAATCTATACGGATCATCAGCCCCTTACGTACGCTCTCAGTAACAAAAACACTAATTGTAAGATGAAACGATGGAAAGTTATCCTCGAAGAGTACAATTACAAACTCGAGCACAAACCTGGCAAAGCGAATGTGGTAGCCGATGCACTATCAAGACCACCCTTAGAAACGCATCTAAACCCACTGACCACAACACAACACAGTGATGAGAGTTCATCACATAACCTCATTCCAACAGTAGAGTGTCCTATAAACGTCTTCCGCAATCAAATCATCCTACAAATAGGTCAAGAAACAAGTTACCAGCCAAAATCCCCATTTCCAAATTATCTCCGTCACATCATCATTCAACCTCAATTTACCACAACAGAAATTATTAATTTATTCAAAAGATATCTTAATGCACGTACTATAAATGGTTTAAAAGCGGACGAGTCTATAATGGGTAAAATACAAGAGATTTACCCAATACACTTTCGAAATTACAAATTTAGATTCACCACCCAAACTATTGTGCAAGACATAGTAAATGAAACAGAACAAGAAGAAACAATTCTGAGGGCTCATCAAAGACCTCATCGTAATGCTAAAGAAAATAGAATTCAATTATTGGAAAAATATTACTTTCCACGAATGAGTTCTAAAATAAAATATCTGGTTAAACGCTGCAATACATGCAAAGAAAACAAGTATGATAGACATCCAAACAATCAACATATAAATCGTACACCTATTCCAAATTACCCCGGTCACATTGTTCACATTGATAT
The DNA here is from genome assembly GCA_963924295.1 of Dioctria rufipes. Lineage (NCBI taxonomy): Eukaryota > Metazoa > Arthropoda > Insecta > Diptera > Asilidae > Dioctria > Dioctria rufipes. Next base: position 103,783,148 of record OZ002741.1, on the reverse strand, counting down.
CTATTCTACCGAAAAAAACCTTGTTCTTACTGCCCTTGATAAATTTACGAAATTTGCACGTACAAAAATAATTAAATCCAGTCAATAGAGGATATAAAGCGTCCTCTACGAGACATATTATTCTTTTTCTGTGTTCCTGAACACGTAATAATTGATAACGAGAAGGCACTGAACTATACCACGATAACTTCCATGATGGAAGATGGATTAAATATAAAAATTTTCAGAACACCATCTTATAAGAGTGAAATCAACGGTCAAGTTGAGCGTTTCCACTCAACTCTCTCTGAAATAATGCGATGCTTGAAGAGCGACGGCGTTGAACGCTCATTTGAAGAGCTTTTGGAACGATCGGTCAATGAGTACAATTTTACCGTCCATTCTACAACTGGAAAAAAACCAGTTGAACTTTTTTACGGACGAGACCCTAGAGTCGGCCCAGAAGATTTCGAGCTATCCCGCTCAAACAACATCAGCAAACGCAGACAAAAACAACAACAAGATATTAAATATCACAATAAAAAAAGAAAGCCTATAAAAAACTATGAGATTGGAGAACCAATTTTCGTAAAGCAGAATAGGTGAATAGGATCAAAGCTAACCGTTAGGTACATCAAAGAAATTGTGAACGAAAATCGCAACACAACTGTTCTCACAGAATCAGGAAAAGTCATACACAAAACTCACATAAGAAACTGAAATTTCTCATTTCAGACATGTCATCTACTCGATCAGAGGAGAAGTCCAAATCTTGGACTATTCTAATTCACAAATCATAGTTCTAAACGTGGGAACTGCAAGGATCCAGGAAGGTCATTTTAAACTTATCCACATAATCGAGTTAAATATTTACGAAACATTTATATCTGAAATATCTTCACTTGTAGAGAACCAAATTCCTAAAAATTATACCCTCTTCCCTTATCTTTCCCACGAGATATCGCAAATACAGAATTTGTTCAACAATTTAAAGCCACATAAGGCAAAAAGATCATTAGATTTTATTGGCTCAGCATGGAAATGGATAGCTGGAAATCCTGACCATGACGATTTTGTAATGATAGAGAATAAAATAAATAATGTTTTGTCGAATAATAATAAACAAGTTATTATCAATGAATTGTATAACGAAAGAATAAATAACATTACGAATATTACAAATCAAATAATAAAGTTAATAAAAAATGACCACTCATTAAATGATCATTTAGTATTAAGTATTCAGTATAAATTAAAATTAATAAAGGAAGAATAAACTAATATTGCTTACGCCATCCATTGGGCCAAAGTTGGAATTGTTAACTCAATAATACTATCTAAAGAAGAAATTAAGTTAGCTACAGATATCTTAGATAAGGAGAACTTACCATATGCTACACCAGAAGAAGCGTTAGACTTTGCTATTGTTAAAGTAATTACAAACTCCGTGTCATTATTTTACGTTATAAATATTCCAATTACAAGTAACGTAACATTTGAAAAACTATTAGTCAAATCAGTTAAGAGGAATAATGTAATTAATGATATAACTTACACAAATATCCTGAAAAACAAAAATAGTATTTTTGGCATAGCAGAAAATTGTAAAAGTTTAGGTTATTTGTCAATTTGTAAACAAGATAATATCATAGACATTAGTAATACTACGTGTATTCCCCATCTCCTAAAAAGTACAAGCGCGACCTGCAATAAAATCAATAATCAACATGTATACATCAATAGAAGAAATTTCCGAAGGTATTCTGCTACTCAACCAATTTAGCGGTGCCATAAGGATCGAAGTTGCGGTACACAATCTTAATGGAACCTTCCTCATCAAATTCCACAATTCGACAATAAGTATTAACGGAAGAACCTTTATCTCCAAAGAAAAGCCAACCCTTCATGTCTTACCTGCTATATTGCAATTCAGTTCAAAGGAAAGTCAATATCGAGAATTATTATCACTTGAAATGATGAAAGACCTACATGTAAACAATACTGTTGCGCAGCGTGGCCTTTGGTTCATTATTTAAAACACAATATTAAATATTTAATATACAAGTTCTTTATTTAACTTCTGATCATACAAAATTCATAAACTTTCAATTAATCAACTACACTTTAATTATCGCTAATACTGTACTTTCAATTATCGCAATCTAATTACAACACTTTCGCACGTTATTACTTTCACTTGTTAACACTGCAACGTCTAAGACAAGACTCTTTTTCTGGCTATGACAACTATTATATTTATACCATAGAAACTCTCCAGATTATTCTCGATTGTTCTATTTTCCAGAAGCTTCTTGACTGTTCTATTCATTCTATTCCTGAACCTTCCTGTACATACCATAATCAATTCTCCGAACCTGAAGTCGTTTACTCTCCATTGCCAGTACATAGATGTCACCAGTTGTCTCTTTCTATTGCACGTAACACTGCCCCCTTCTTAAATTTGTTCGTCCCGAACAACAGGTGGTCCACGGTCTTGATGCTCGTAGTATTGACACAAGCGGTCCAAATGAACAATTTTATGCTTGCCTCTTGTGCCACGCTGAATCCTGTATACCACGTCATTAATTCTAGTTACTACTTAATACGGTCCTTCCCAGTGTTGTTGCAATTTTGGAGAACGTCCCTTACGTCGTCTCGGATTGTAGAGCCAAACAAGATCACCTTCATTAAATCCTGCGGAATTAGCACGTAAGTCATAGCGGGTCTTCATCCGATCAGTATTTGTTGCTAATTTCGTCCTCCTGGCCTCGTGCACATCAGCTAATTGTTGTTTGAGCTCCGATACGTAGTCTTCTGGTAACTTTTGTTCACCTCTGGGGGTACCGAATTTGAAGTCGCTAGGTAAACGCATCTCTCTTCCGAATATGACTTTAGCTGGGGTTTGTCCGGTAGTACTATGAATGGCTGATCTATAAGCCATTAGGAATATAGGAATGTGTCGATCCCAATCGCGTTGATGATAGTCAACTACTTTCTTTAGATGCTCGATCAATGTTCTGTTGAAGCGCTCTACCATGCCATCAGCTTGTGGGTGTAGAGGAGTTGTTCTAGTTTTTCTTATTCCCAACATTTTACACATCTCCTGGAAAGTCCGAGATTCGAAGTTCCGTCCTTGGTCCGAATGAAGTTCGTGAGGCACTCCAAACCTACTGACCCAATTCGTTATTATTTGTTCCGCAACTGTGGTTGCCTCTTGATTAGGGATTGCATAAGCTTCAGGCCATTTACTGAAATAGTCAATGGCAACTAAAATATAACGGTTACCGCCATCCGTTTCAGGAAAAGGTCCAGCGATGTCTACAGCTATCCTTTCAAAGGGGGCTCCGACGTTATACTTATGCATTTCTCCTCTGCTTCTGTGTTGCGGCCCTTTGCAAGCAGCACAGACAGTACATCTGCGGCACCACTCCTCCACATCTTCTCGCATATGTAGCCAATAAAACCTTTCTCGTATTTTGGAAATGGTTTTGTTCACTCCCAAATGTCCTCCAGAGGTTCCACCGTGCATTTCTTCTAGAACATCTTTGACGTTTGATGCTAGCACGACTATCTGCATTCGGAATGATTCGCCGTTAGGTGCTTCCCATTTGCGTTTTAATATACCACATTCAACATGAAGAGAGTTCCATTGAGCCCAGTAATTTTTCAGCTTCTCACTCCGTTCCGAAATATCCTTCCAGTCTGGTCTTTCCATATCTTCTTTCCAAGCGAGAATAGGTGAAATGCCCGGATCTTCTCGTTGTGCTGTTCTCAGGTGCTCGTTGTCCCAACCTGTAGATGGTTCCACGGTTACCAACTGTATAGTTGCTGTTGTTTCTTTTTCTTCCACCCGTGCGCAATGTTTGTATTCAAGTTTGCATGGACGTCGTGAAAGGGCGTCTGCATTTCCATGGATACGACCTCTTCGGTGTTGGATCTCAAGATCATAAGCCTGGAGTCGCTCTATCCATCTCGCGACTTGTCCCTCAGGGTTCTTAAACTGCAGAAGCCATTTAAGCGCTGCATGGTTGGTGCGAAGGATGAATTTCTGCCCGTAGAGATATTTATGAAAATGTTTTGTTGAACTTACAATAGCAAGTAGCTCTTTTCTTGTAGCACAATAATTTTTCTCTGGCTTTGAAAGTGCTTTGCTATAGTAAGCTACTGGAACTTCTTGACCATTCTCCTCCTGTGAAAGCACTGCACCAATACCTTCATTGCTGGCATCCGTATCTAATATAAATGTTTTTCCCAGCTTTGGATAGTGAAGTACTGGAGCTTCACAGATTTGTTGCTTCAAATTTTCAAAACTTTCGTTGCATTTATCCGACCATATGAACGGCCTTCCCTTTTCTGTAAGTTGATGTAGGCTTCTTGCTATATCTGCAAAACCTTTCACGAATCGCCTGTAGTAGGTAGCTAAATCAAGAAAACTCCGTAATTGATGTTTGTCCTTTGGAACTGGCCAATTTTTGACGGCTTCTATCTTCTCTGGATCGGTTCTTACTCCTTGTGATGAAACTATGTGCCCTCAATATTTAACTTCATCTTTGAATAGAGCACATTTACTCGCACTGAGCTTCAATTTTGCATCTTTGAGTCTTTGAAGTACGTCTCGTAAGTTGTTTTTATGTTCCTTGAATGTCCTTCCGATAACTATTATGTCATCCAAGTAGACAAGACATGTTTTCCAGGTTAAACCACGTAGAACACATTCCATTAGTCGTTCGAATGTGGCTGGAGCATTACATAACCCAAATGGCATTACTTTGAATTGCCATAAGCCACTGCCAACTGAGAAAGCAGTTTTATCTCGGTCCTCGGGATGTATTTCCACTTGCCAGTAACCACTCTTCAAATCCAATGTGGAAAACCATTGCGCTCCGGAAAGGGTATCCAACGTGTCATCAATCCTTGGTAATGGATAGCTATCTTTTCTCGTCACGTTATTTAGTTGGCGGTAGTCTACGCAGAATCGGGTGCTGCCATCGTTTTTCCTAACCAGAACAACCGGCGATGTCCAAGGGCTGTTAGATTCCTCTATTATGCCTTGTTTCTTCATAGAGTTCATCATGTCTGCAACTTCTGGTTGTTTGGCTAATGGCAATCTTCGTGGTGTCTGTCGAATGGGTCTGGACTCTCCTGTATCGATCCGATGCTGGACAAGATTTGTTTTACCATAGTCATCATCATTCATTGCAAATAGTTCCGAAAATTCATCGATCACCTCTTTGGCATCGTTGTGTTGTTGTTTACTTAAGGCACTGGACGAAAGAAGTTTCTGAACCTGTTGGGTAGTAGCTGGTATAGTTTTTGTCTCCTTGACATTACTACCATTACCAAAATTGACGATTTGGTAAACAGGTGCACAATTTCCAATTATCGCACCTTCTTTTAGTTGTACCCCATTTTCGGATGTGTTAAGCACTCTGACTGGTATTAATGTTTCACCTTCTGCCTTCACTAAAGTCTTCCCCACAATGATGCTCGATGTGACTTTTGTGGGGTTAGGCTCCACCAGATAGAATCTGCAGGTCCCGATGTCATCAGTAAGCTTTGTCCATATTAGTGTCTCGGAGCATGGCGAAAGAGTTATATTTTCGCAGACCATCGTCCTTACTTTCACAGGATGATCTGCTCCTTCTCCTAGTTTCATAGGAATTTCTGTTCCCATATTTGAGAGTCCGCTCTCCAACATCCAGATTTATTTTGTATGTGGTCATGAAATCTATTCCAAGAATGCATTCATCCGTTATGTCTGAAACCAGAAAAGTGTGAGGAAATAGTAGTTCGTCTAGTTGAACATCTAAAGTTATTTCTCCAAACACCTGTGCTGCTGCTCCAGTTGTTGTTCTTAGTAGATATTTGGTGGTATTATGAAGCCATTTATTCTTAACAAGATCTGTTCTAATAATTGATCTTGCAGCTCCAGTATCGATAGTGACTGCGCAATCATTTTTTCCTACACTTCCATATATAACAAGACTGCTATTATTTCTCTGCAACTGGCCTACTTGAATGATGACTTCGGGGCTGCTGATTCCACCAACCAACTTCTGCCCCACAAAGTTGGTTTTTACTAGTTTTCCGACTGATCAACAGGAGAGCTGATGCGACTAGTCGCTGCTTGATATCTAGTCTCTCCATGAATAGCTTGTTCCCTGGCTCGACATCTTTGGCATTCTTCTTTCCCTTCTTCAGGTGATTCCACTCGTCGACGTTTTCTGCAGTCTCTTTGAAGGTGCCCTGATCTATTACAATTCCAGCATCGAAGGACACCACGTGAAGGCGGGCTCTGTGATGATTGCACTCTGTTACAAGTACATTCTTCCACTGAAATTTCTCTTACTCGTACTGCACTCCGTGAAGCTTGTCTTGCGGATTCATACGCTAATGCATAGGCTAGTGCTTCTGCTGTTGATTTCTTTCCCGCTAGCCTTAACGCTTGTTGTAAATTTTGATCTGCAATAGCGTTCACAAATGCCTCCGTCGCCACTTCATTAAGAAAATCCGCATTCACGCTGGAGTATGAAAGATGCGCTAATCTTTCTACATCTGCCTGCAGTTGTTGTAGTGATTCGCCATGTTTTTGAATCCTGTTGCGCAACTGTAGGCGATATACTTGCTGCATGTGTTCATCTCCGTAACGTAGTTCTATCGCCTATACTAATGAATTGTAATCCCGTTGCTTTTCAATCGGTACAGTTTGTAAGAGTTCTGACGCAGGACCTCGAAGTGCTAACACCAGAGCTATACCTCTGTCTTCATTATTCCATCCATTTACCTCTGAAGCTGCCTCAAATTGTCTCTTGAAGATATGCCACGAATTTTGTCCATCAAATATTGGGGGTTTCATTCTACCTGCACCGGATATTTCAGCTGCTACGTTTAGAGGCTGACGATGCTTTAATCTTTCCAGATCTGCTTTAACGTTTTCAAGTTGCTCGGTGACATTTTGTTGAACTTCCGAAACCTTTTGTTGAAATTCGTGCTCAATTCCTTCAATTTTCAAATTTTGTTCTTCTAAAGAACTTTTTAGAAAATTTTTCTGATCCTCTAAACGAGTTTCTAGACAATTCTCCAGAGAACTCTTTTGTTCGTCCAAGCGGGTTTCCATAGATTTCTTCTGCTCATCTAACCGGGATTCCAAAGAATTCTTTTGTTCCTAAAAAGCATTCTTTTGCTCATCTAAACGGGATTCCAGAGAATTCTTTTGCTCCTCGAGAGAATTCTTTTGTTCCTCATTGGAATTCTTCTGTTCATCAAAACGAGCTTCCATAGATTTCTTTTGCTCATCTAAACGGGATTCCAGAGCATTCTTTTGTTCCTCGAGAGAATTCTTTTGTTCATCAAAACGGGCTTCCATTTTGCTCATTAAAGTACTCAAAAGCTGTTCCATTTTCATCGCTGGCTCTTCTTCAACTTCGGTTTCTTCCAAGTTCTCTTCGAAAACAAATGTTTCAGGATTCTTTCCTTCCTCTATCAAAGCTTGTCTGAGTCGCTCGACTAGAACTTTCTTTGCACCTGTCGTTTGTAAAGACCGGTTCCCTAACTCCACTTTCAAATCCTGCGTTCGAAGCTCCTCGAATTTTCGCCCCATTACTTTAGTAATTCACTTAAAGTTGAATATAAATTATTTTCCAGAACTATCAAAATTTAACACAATTTCACAAAACTAATCACACTTTGAATTTTTAAGTCAATTGCCACCACTTTATTTCGCGAATTTATTTCACTTCTGACACCAGTTGTTGCGAGCGTGGCTCTTCTGGTTCGTTATTTAAAACACAATATTAAATATTTAATATACAAGTTCTTTATTTAACTTCTGATCAAACAAAATTCATAAACTTTCAATTAATCAACTACACTTTAATTATCGCTAATACTGTACTTTCAATTATCGCAATCTAATTACAACACTTTCGCACGTTATTACTTTCACTTGTTAACACTGCAACGTCTAAGACAAGACTCTTTTTCTGGCTATGACAACTGTTATATTTATACCCTAGAAACTCTCCAGATTATTCTCGATTGTTCTATTTTCCAGAAGCTTCTTGACTGTTCTATTCATTCTATTCCTGAACCTTCCTGTAGATACCATAATCAATTCTCCGAACCTGAAGTCGTTTACTCTCCATTGCCAGTACATAGATGTCACCAGTTGTCTCTTTCTATTGCACGTAACAATACCAACAAAATAGAACTTCTGGAAACCGAGAAGATTCTTCATCAATGGACCAGTTACGGAGTGCTTACCTCAATAGCCATCATATTAGCAACTTTGGTAATATTTTTCATAAAAAATAAAAAACAAACGGAAATCCACATCAATACAAGTAAGGAAACAGCTCCAAAGTTCACTAACCTAGAAAGCAAAGAAATTCATCCAGCTTTAACCACATCAGCAGTTCTTGATCTTGCCCAACATTATTCCATAAGCCGGCCAAAGTTCTACGAGATTTAACGTATGAGGACATCCGCATCTAAGAGGGGAAGACTTTTATGGCCAGTTTCACAGTCTAAATTTAAACCAAATATTTAGTTTAAACTCGACGCATGAGTTTCACAGTTTGGTTTAAACCCCCGTTTAAACCAGAGTTTAAACCATGCCATCCCTCGGTTTAAACTCAAGATAAAAGTATTTGAAAAGTGTGACATTTCATTTTGACAGTAGCATTGTTTCTTTGTATCAAGAAAATAATTTTATCATGGATTTAGATTTAGACATTTCTAGCGATGAAGAAGATTTTTTTTAGTTAAATTTTCAACTCTGTCGACAACTGACAGTAATTAGAAATCGGCCAAATCATTTTAATGAGTGGGACGACGTTGATTTTTATGCTAGGTTCCGTTTAAGTAAAGAACTTTGTCACTTTATCTTGTCTTGCGCTCTATTATGTATCTTTCTTTATGCACTAGGGAAGGCATTAGCTCAACTTCACTTATGCTAAAATTTGCATCCTTTTTTAATGTGGGCATATTTAAAATTAGCAAATTAGCAACTACATATTTTTTATTTTTTACTTTCTGATGTTGACTTTTTCCGATTGACATATTGATTGATAGAAAAATTGCTTCACAATGGTGGCGATAACTAATTTAGTTCACAATTTCATCAGTACTACCAACGTTACTAAAAGAATGCACTGTGAAACCCGATTTGGTTTAAACTACGTTTAAACTTGGAGGATGGTTTAAACTCGACTGTGAAACCGGCCATTAACAAATAGGAGTACATGCGACGAGGAATACAACACCTAATCACGTGTAATCATCATATCTCGCAGATATCAACATTAAGCCAAACCGTCTCCAAGCCACCTGTGGGAATTGCAGCGATTACAGTTTTAACATCATGTCTCATGCTTGCATGCCAACCGTGGGAATCATCTTAGCTTCAACTTGGCGCTTTACTTTTAGATTATTTCTTAGTTCAGTTCTCATTTATATTTCACGAAATAAAGTCGGAAGTTAATTTAAACTTGTTCTATTTATTTTTTTTCACAAACGTATAAGTGAAATTATTAACTTGTATGAACCCATCAATCGCATGTGCATTGTTGTTAATATTAAGTCTGAGCATTTTGTCGTTGACACTTCCAAGCCTGTTTTAAAAAAACGTCTATATAATACTTAATTTTCTGTTTCCATGTCGCATTGCATGTCATCTCATTCGGTGTTTGGTCTATGTTTAGTTTAAATGACTATCAGAACCAGCTTAACACAAGCTCGCTGCATGGACACGTTTAATAAATAAACGTCTCAACAATACATGCGATTCATCACTTATGGCCAGTTTCACAGTCTGAGTTTAAACCAAATATCTAGTTTAAACTCGACGAATGGGTTTCACAGTTTGGCTTAAACCCCGGTTTAAGCTAGAGTTTAAACCGAGCCATCCCTCGGTTTAAACTCAAGATAAAAGTATTTGACAAGTGTGACATTTTATTTTGACAGTAGCATTATTTGTTTCTACCAAGAAAATTATTATATCATGGATTCAGATTTAGACATTTTTAGCGATGAAGAAGATTTTTTTGAGTTAAATTTTCAACTCTGTCGACAACTGACAGTAATTAGAAATCGGCCAAATCATTTTAATGAGTGGGACGACGTTGATTTTTATGCTAGGTTCCGTTTAAGTGAAGAACTTTGTCACTTTATCTTTTCTTGCGCTATATTATATATCTTTCTTTATGCACTAGGGAAGGTATTAGCTCAACTTCACTTATGCTAAAATTTGCATCCTTTTTGAATGTTGGCATATTTAAAATTAGCAAATATAACTACATATTTTTTATTTTTTGCTCTCTGATGTTTACTTTTTCCGATTGACAGATTGATTGAAAGAAAAATTGCTTCACAATGGTGGCGATAACTAATTTAGTTCACAATTTAATCAGTACTACCAACGTTACTAGAAGAATGCACTGTGAAACCCGATTTGGTTTAAACTACGTTTAAACTTGGAGGATGGTTTAAACTAAACCTTGGTTTAAACTCGACTGAGAAACCGGCCATTAGTCGGTGTTAGTATTAGTATGTTACACAAAACATAAACCCAAACACCAGATGAAATTACATGCACAAAACATTAAACAGAATAGATTAAATATTATATAGACGTTTTTTTAAAACATGCTTAGAAACGTCGAGAACAAAATGCTCAGCCATATTATTAACAGTAATACACATGCGATTAATAGGTTCATGCTTGGTAAAGTTAGACCTTGAGGAGTTAACATGCAACAAAGGTAGCCTTCTTAAATTGTGCCTACTATCACGGAAAGAGATTTTGTTAAGTAAAAATGGAGAATCAATATTCCCGTTTAAGAGTTGATGCACAAACGTTATATCGGCAACCATACGACGTTTCTCTAGCGAGTGCATATTTAAAAGCTTCAAGCGATCCTTATAGGGTGGAAGAATTAATGAATTATTCCAGGGTAGGTGCCTGAGAGCAAATCGTAGGAAGTTCCGCTGAACAGACTCGATACGGTCGATGTGTATACCGTAAAATGGAGACCAGACCTGGCTAGCGTATTCAAGAAGGGGTCTCACAAAGCAAGTGTACAAATGCAATGTAATGGTGGGATTCGAGAACTCTCGAGACCAACGTTTTATAAAGCCCAACATAGAACTACTCTTTGATACCATGAAGTTTATATGGGAGACGAAATTCAATCTTTGGTCACATTTGACACCTAAGTCACAAACAGAACTAACACGGCGAATCGAGGAATTCGAGAATTCATAATCATAAGTGATTGGTTTCAGATTCCTGTGGAAAGTCATAACCTCACATTTGTCGATATTGAGTACCAAATTATTGCTTTTGCACCAGTCGTAAAATTTGTGGAGGTCACTCTGTACAAGTTCACAATCGTTAAAAGATTTAATCTGAGCGAAAAGTTTAATATCGTCAGCATAAATCAAGACTTTGCAGTGCTTCACAACAGATACAATGTCGTCAATAGATAGAATAAAGAGCAACGGGCCCAGGTGACTCCCTTGAGGTACGCCGGACGAAGCTTTCAAGACTCTAGAGAAGGAATGGCGGAAATTGATTTGGTATGTTCTGTTATCTAAATATGACTCCGTCCATTTTAGGAATGTTAGGGGAAACCCATACTTTTCCATTTTAAACAATATGACGGAGTGAGATAACTTGTCGAAAGCTTTACTAAAGTCAGTATAGATACAATCTGTCTGGAAGCCTTTTGCAAACCCGCCATTAGTATCCAAGATGAATTCTAATAAGTTGGTGGTTGTAGACCTGCCCGAAATAAACCCATGTTGGTTTGAAGAAAGCAAATTCTTACAGGAAAACGATAGCTGAGAGTAAATGATTGATTCAAATAATTTGGGCATGCATGATAATTTCGCAATAGGCCTATAGTTAGATATATCATTTTTACTACCTGTTTTGTGGATAGGTATGATGAAAGAATTTTTCCATAGCTGCGGAAAACAACCACTATCGAGCGATTTTTGGAAAATAATTCTCAGCGGGGCTACTAGGGAGAGGCAACATGACTTCAGAAAGGCTGGAGGAATCCCATCGGGACCCGTTGTGAAGTCATTTGGAAGCCCATTAATATGATCAAGTATATCCTCATGTGTAATTGTAGGGATAGTGAATGAAACTTTATGAGAGTCGTTCATATAATTAAAGTTACTATTACGAGGTTGGAAATTTGAAGAGGAAAATGCATTTTCAAAAAATGAAGCAAACATATTGCAAATTTCAGACGAATCATCACTAGTAGTATCTTTGTACTTCATGTTATTGGGGTAGTTGTCGGTTTTTTTTTTCATATTAATAAACCTAAAAAAGTTACGTGGATCACTAAATAATTTCACATGCATACTTTGAATATACTCATCATAGAGTGAAGAGGAAAGTTCATTGAACTCATTATAGGATGTGAGGAAGTTGCTGTGACTTATAATGTCCTTGTCCCGCAAATATCTTTTCCACAGTTTATTCTTTCTATTTTTAAGGCGTTTCAGTTCTTTATTGAACCATGGCGGTGATGTTTTAGAGATCCGCTGACCCTCACGGGGAACATGAGAAGCGAATAAATCGAAAAGAATTATGTAAAACTTAGAAACATCTTCATCAACACTATTGCAAGACAGCAATGTGTTGAAATCAATAGAGGTAAGTCTACTAGAAAGTTCTGAAAAGTCAGCTTTTCTAAAATTGAAAAAGTATTGTGTTTCGTCACAATTTGCGAGATTTTCGGTTTCATGGCAATATGTAATTAGTAAAATACTAATACTAATACTAACACCAACTAAGTGATGAAACGCATGTATTGTTGACCGTTTATTTATTAAACGTGTCCACACAGCGAGCTTGTGTTAAGCTGGTTCTGATAGTCAAAAAATTAATTCGCAAGCGGCGCAGCATGCATCATGATGCAAGAGTTTGGAAAATTTTAAAATTTGATGCATGCTGCAACAGTTCTGCCAACATACTGAGGCAAAAAATAAATTTCAAATCTTATTTATCTCATATTTCCTCCGGATCTATTTTTTTTTTAAGAAAAACGACTAAATTAAAATTATGCACTATATAAAAACTCGGTATGAAGATGTTATGTTTGTAAATAATTGTGAATTATTAAAAAAGTTAGCATTACAAAGTTTCCTACACTGCTTGCTGCAAATATCCTTGCTGCGCCGATTGAGAATTGGCCGGCAAAATCTTTGCAGAATGCATCATGATGCATGCTGCCCCGATTCTGAATTGGGCTTAAGGTTCGCAACTATGTAACTATCTATGAGGCCTGAATTACAATTACGACTGATCTGTCGACTGCGACATGATTATAAGCCGAAGTCGACGCTGAGAAGCTTCAACTGCTTGAACAAACCAGAAGTCCTGACTTCTGTGATTGAACTGAAGTTGACCGCAGCGAACACCAACTTTGCACTTTGAGCAAAGTTTAATTTCAGTCCGAGTCGCATTCGAAGTTGCAATTGTATCTTGCCCATTGACATGTATAATATGGACTAACTACGTTAATAGAAATGCATTGCAAAAAGTGGGCTCACTTCTATATTGCTGACTCTTTCGGTCTAAGCACCAAGTACCAACTGAGGAGAACTGTAAACAACAAATAAATAAGTGGGTCCGTCGAAAAAAATGTTTTTAAATTTATTATTTAGGGTTATTACTGATAAAATTGTTTTACCAAAGGTAAAATATTCATAAGATGTGCAGCAGAAATTCGAAACGTTTTATTATAATCGCTTTTCGAGCTGCACGCTTATTTTTTCAATTTCCCGCCTATGATTTTTTCAATGTTGACATCGGCGCGTAAGACCTTTTTTTGTCATAAGTAATTCAGCCCACATGAAACAGAAAGTTAAGGCTTAAACACAATTGCGACGACAGACGACAAATAACGACGATATATCGCTGTCAAACTTCTAAAAGCACAGCATCTTATGCGAATGCACCAAATTGCGACGACCGACGTTGAGCGATCGACGACATTATCGCCGGGATTGATCAGTTTCTTATTTTGCCGTCGTCGCTGCAGTCCTACCAACAAAATTAATCGAATGAAATGGTTGTGGAATTCACTTTTGTCTTTTTTAGGTGGTAGCACGCCGCGGTAATTTTAAAATAATGAGCTTTGAGGAAAAATTGATCGAGGAAATGCGAAATCCATAAAATAATTTATAGTTTACAAGATAGGCAAGACAAGTGGACAAAAAAGACAAGGGTTGGATGGATATTTTAAAGCGTTTAATTTACTTAATCTCCGCATTTTCAGTTTTTTTTTCCACACTTTGGTTCATTGCATTTCTTTCAATATAATATAAAATATTCTTCATAAAAATCTCTTTTTAAAACGCTCGAAACATTTAACAAATGAAATTTAAATATCTTCTTCTTTCACAATCGTCGCTCATCGCTTGTCGTTGCAATTGTGTTCCAAATTTTTCGACTGCCTGCTTCGCAGCGAATTTTTCGTTGTCGTCTGTCGTTCTATCGCTCTGTCGTCGCAATTGTGTTTAAGCCTTTAAGCAGTCCATATTATATACGTCAGTGCCACATGCATTTACCATTTGGGCAAAGTAGTAGTCGACTGATCAGTCGTAATTGTAATTCAGGCCTAATGTACCCAACACTTCCTTTTTTACTAATTAATATGAAAGAACTGTGAAAATGAACTAATTTTAACATTTTAAATTGATCTAGTAGAAAAACCTTACAAATAAACGTTATTGTTCATTAGATTCGCATGACGCACTAATGGCGAATCTAGGGTGCGGGGAAGTCATACTTGTTAGTCTGTATACCGTGAACTTCTCCTATGAAAAGATAATGAAACATAATTTAAGTTTATTGTCGTATATACGGCTAGGACCCATGCTCTATTTTACATATAATTTTTTATACTTGAAATTATGGAGCCAGAAGAAAAACTTCAGCACCAAGACTAACGGACATGAAGTTCTGAATGTAAAAACAATAAATAAGAAAAGAAACCGGTGTTACTGGTACTTGAAACTACTTTATTTTAAAAACGATAATCTGGCGCAAATTTAATATTAGATAATTTAAGGTAAAGCTAGCTTCTCCTTAGATTAACCCTTTCCTGCTTCAATTGCAGGGATTACTTCTTCAGGCTTAATAGCCTCCACCGTCTTAAGGTCGTCATCTATCCTATATGTTATTTGAGCTGGCTGTTTTGGAGGCACCCAGTCGGGAATAATTTTTTCATGCAACCTCCAGATTCCATATTCGTTAGATATTTGCTTCTCAAAGACAACATATTCTAGCACATCCTTGGCTAAAATTTCACTGCCATGCATCAATCTTCCAAATCTGTCGTAGATAGCAAGAACTTGTTGAGTATGAAAACGCACTGTCACTTGTCCAAAAAGATTTTCTTTTGTTATTACATCAGTAACACGAGCATGTACAACTCGCGGCGGTTCTAATGAGGCAAGGAACTTCCAGTGAATTGTTTTATCTTTTATATTGTGCATCATTTCTGGGTATGCTCTTTCTGTAATATATTCTCGAAGGGAATGCTTGTCTTTCGTACTCATGCTCTCATGAGCTTTTAAGTATATATCCTGCGCTGTCTGACTGAATTGAGTAGTTTCAAAATCTTCATCGTAATTTCTTATTTTGCGCACAGCTAACATGCTCTTCGATTTCTTTTCTAAAAATTCGAACTTTTGTTTTGCTCCCGTTTTTGTTATAAATGAGCTTTTCCCATCACCTTCAGGTGGGACATATGGCTCAAATATTCCTCCAGTGCAACTAATATGAAACGGCCGCTGTAGCCAAGGACGCGGAGGAAAAATTCCTTTCTCCTTTAAACGGCTACGAATCACTTCTTGTGAAAGATCCTCCGTTTTTTCCTGAAAATTTGGTAGCTCAACTTTTACAACTTTTTGAGTCCGTAATTTCTTCCATTTTGGATTCCAATGTTTGGTTTTTCTGTGCCGAACGAACTGAAGATTATATGCAGCTTGCCCAACACCAGGATGAACAACCTGAAAATGAATTAAAATTGTGTATACTGAAATTTTAACACCACTCAATGTACCTGCAAAAACTTCAGATAATTTCGAGCACCTAATCCAACTCTCTCCATTTTTCGGAAAATAAAGCGAAATGTAAAAATTACAACCTAACCTGTTTGTTTACTGCCAATTGTCATTTCCATCCCATTCCATCATCCACTAAGCACTGACATTTGGCATATAATAACCCTTGGAACAGAATTGGCTGGATTACATTACAATGCCGACGCCAGCGTGGTCTCGTCGTCGTCGTCAAACGCCAAACAAAACGCCGGGAAAGTTACATTAACACTGGTCGGCAGCGCCATACCTTAATTTCCCTTACATTTTACAGTTGAGTTATTTGCTTGTAATCTCTGCCGGTTTGCAATAAAATTTTAAATAATAATAAATAATATATTTTCTTTCCTTCAAGTCCACATTTTTTTAATATAATATCATTTATTTTCAGAAATTTAAATATCGTTTCATTTTGTCATGTTTTTTCATAATAGATTTAGATCTGGCATATTGGCAGCAATGGACTGCCAGCGTCAAGCGTGAAATACAATTACGGCTGATCTGGCGACTGCGACTTGATTTTAAGTCGAAGTCGACGCTGAGGTGAAATTTGTAATTAAATTAAAAGCTTCAACTCCTTGAACAAACCAGAAGTCCCGACTTCTGCGATTGAACTGAAGTTGGCCGCAGCGAACACCAACT
Organism: Dioctria rufipes; assembly: GCA_963924295.1. Lineage (NCBI taxonomy): Eukaryota > Metazoa > Arthropoda > Insecta > Diptera > Asilidae > Dioctria > Dioctria rufipes. The sequence goes on along the minus strand of OZ002741.1, from coordinate 103,766,402 downwards.
TTGCACTTTGAGCAAAGTTTAATTTCAGTCGGAGTCGCAGTCGAAGTCGAAGTTGCAATTGTATCTTGCGACATGTATTTACTATTTGAGCAAAGACGAAGTCGTAATTGTAATTCGCGCTTAACGGGACTTCTGGTTTGTTCAAGGAGTTGAAGCTTTAATTTAATTACAAATTTCACCTCAGTGTCGACTTCGACTCAAAAGCAAGTCGCAGTCGACAGATCAGCCGTAATTGTATTTCACGCTTTAGAGATGGGTCGACGACGACGTTGGCGTGGGTAATGTAATGCATTTCATACATGCAGTACTGTCTCTAAATATTTTTGACATAAAACGATGACCACGCCGACGTCGGCGTTGTTAATGTAATCTGTGACCAAATGAAAGTAGCCACCACGCAGGCGTGTATCTTTTTTCTTTATATTGGCAGCACTTATGATATGTGAAATATCTATTGAAAATACAAAATTCTTTATAAAAATAAATAAATAATAATAATAAAGTTATAAAAATAAATAAGGGGTGAAGGAAAGAAAGGAATATGGATTTAAAGAAGTATTCACATTTTTAATAGGATTTTTTTGCACTCTATTGGTATTACTGACGGATTGCTCCAAATGCTCCGAGGTTTATCTACGATTAGTTAGAGCACTCTGAGCAATAATAAAGATACACGTTCAGAACGCTCAGAGTACTCTGAAAGTATATAAAAGGTTTGTTCGATGAAAACACTGTGTAAAAACACCGTGTAAACTTTCCCCTGCAATTTTCCCCAAATTTACCCGGGGTTTTGTGCATTCATCGAACAAGTTTTTAAAACACCGGGTAAATCTAATGTAATGACATTTCTCTGACAGTTCTCCTGAGCATAATTTAAATAATAATTTCTAGTGATTTGTCAAAATTTATTTATAAAATAAGTGAAATAATTAAAAATTTAGGAATAAATAAATATTAAAATGCACAAAAAATATTTCTCAGTTTTTTCTTAATTACATATTCTTTTATTAGCTTTTTTACATCGATACTATCGCCTTTTCTGTAACTTTACTTGGAAAAAACGACAATTGGTTCATCTGTGACCAGATATAGCTCCATCATTTCTGCAAGAAACAGTTGTGCTGCACTATTTTCACTTTTATCATCAGATGTTTTGTCTGTAGGTATTAAATTAATAGTTTGGATGATCAAAATCTACAGACATGATTTTCTCTATCCCGTTGGCTTCTTCTCGAGTCACTATTAAACCCTTTCCTGACATCTCATTTAAGAATTTAGAGAATTTCTTATATGTTGTTTGCTTCAAATCTATTTGCTTGGTAGCTGCAGGGATAACGTGAAGTCTATAAAAATTACTTGTTAATAATTGGCAAAGAAACATTTTACGATCAAATTTCTTACTAGAAAGGCAGAACTTAAGATTTCATCCATGTCCTTCGAGTTTAATCACCTCCTCAAATATTTCCTTATAATTTTCATTCGAATTTCCTATGTGCATATTATCGATGGGTATTTTGTCATCTAATTTCCTATTCAACTTCCTTATATAATCTGAATTTGGTATGAGCTCCACGATTTTTTCACTGTTATATACAGCACTCGACCGCAATCACCGAACAAATTACATGTGACAGTTCACAAATGACAAATGTCAAACGTTTACCCCTACAAATTTTTTGTGCAAGTTCGGGGCACGAAATCAGAAACACCGGGCTTTCATCGAACAAGTTTCAGAAACCCCGTGTAAGCCCAGGGTTTTCAAAAAACAAGATAGTACAGCCCGGTGTAGCCCGGGGCTTACCCGGTGTTTTCATCGAACAAACCTAAAGATACAAGAAATCGGTGTTCAGAGCGCTCGGAGCGCTCTGAGCAGAATAAAGATACACGCCCGCAGAAGTAAGTTATAAGGCAATGCCATTCTTAGAATATAGAGCAACAGGATGGTTGAATCGTGTAAAATTCGTGTACATGAGCGTAATTTGCCAAGAGTAGGAGACTATACGTAGGAGTAAGTGAGATGCTGGATTGACTAATTGTCAAAGCTTAGAATAACTGCCAAATGTGATTTTGATTTGTGAACAGGTTTATGCAATCTAAAATTCTTTTGCGAAATTCAACAAAAGCACGGAATCAGTTTTTTTCAAAACTATTTAATTTGGAAGTTTATTTTGTGTAAAGTTTTATAGTGACACTAGCGCCTCTTAAAACCTTCATAACAATTAAAAACACAGAAATGAAGTGTTCGGTCAGTGCTTACAAATATAAATTGGATTATAAACTAGGGAATCCTGTTTGAGGAAACTGCACTACCTAAATTATCTTTTCTGTTAATAGAAGCAAAGATTTATACAAATTAATTATGTGAATTGTTTCAAAATAAAGTAGAAAAAGAACATTTTTTACCACAGATGCTCCGCTCAAAACCTTTGTTTACTTTTTGCAAATTGACAAGTTGCTTAGAATAGGAATGTGTAACGTTCCTTTATTGCTTAGGGACGTTGCTTAAAGAGAAATTGAAATAATAATAAAAGAAATATATATAATAAAAATACTCTTTAATTATAATTCGATTTGGCGCGGTCTATGCTATACCAGGGTTTGAAAGCAAGAGCGAAGAGTAAGCAATGCACTAAATCATGTGCTTCGCTTTGCTCCAAGAGCAAAACATATTTTGCTGCGCTTGCTCCCGAATACTTTGACTCGCACAGGGTTTCAAAGCAAGAGCGAAGAGTAAGCATTGCTCTAAATCATGTGCTTTACTTTGCTCCAAGAGCAAAACATATTTTGCTGCATTTGCTCCCGAATACTTTGGCTCCCTAAAGCATAAAGAGCTGTTTTTTTACTCTCAGTTGCTTCAACAATATTGTGTTACAAATTGCCTTGATAACATATCGATTAAATGCTTTGCTTCGACTCTTCTCTAAAAAACACTTACTTTCACTTATATATGTACTTTGCTCCGCTTAATTTTGCTTTGATATAGAGTAACAAGGTATGATCGTTTATATTTATTAATAGGTTTTGGAAGGTTACATGATTACCAATTTACTGTACCTGTGCTTTGGGATTTTAAGATTTGTGTGAATTGCAAGTAAGCAAATGTGCTCTACTTAATTAAATTGTTGATATTTAGGGCTTAATTTTCAGCCATGCTTGTACGAAAAGATACTGTTTGGGAACATTTCGAGAAAAGTGATGATCAAGGTGCCAAATGCAAAGTATGCGGGATTCGCATGAAAGCTGATCGGACAAACAATCTAAGGAGGCATTTGGAGAAGATACATAACTTACATTTAAATCGAGCAAGCATAAATGAAAATTAAAACTCAAACATGACAATTTAAAAGAAATCTGTTTCAAGAAAAGTGCCTGTTAAGGTCAGGAGGGATCTTTTTAGAGCATACGTCGGCCTTGTTACTGAAGATAATTTACCGTTTCATGTGTTAAACTCGGCAAATTTGCGAGCAATTTTAGATCCGATTTGTGACGGTTTAAGACGATGATGAAAATGAAATTTTATGTAATTTCTTACTACAAGGAGTTGGTAATAATTCTAATAAGAATGTGGACCTAGAGACAAAAATACAGAATTTTACTCCCGCATTTTCTGGCATCGATGTACACATCCTCGATTATTGGAGAGCAAGAAAGCATTCTGATCCTGAATTACATGCTCTAGCAAATGTATGTTTTGCGATTCCGCCGACACAAGTGTCTGTAGAAAGAGCTTTTTCTGCTCTTAAACTTGTATTATCGGATTTAAGACATCAGTTATCTCATCAGCTACTTGAGGATATTTTATTAGTTAAGCTCAATCGAAATTTTCTTGATGAAGCCGTAAAAAATTTGCCCCTATTTGAGCAAGCAGAAAATTTAGACAATAATAACATATCTGACTAAATTTTATATTTTTTTATATTTAATTTTCACAATTCTTGTATTGAATTACCATAGTTTATTTAAGCATGAGTATAGCTTTTTATATGTAATATGTTTATAATATGTTTGAAATTAAAATGTTTTTAAAATGTTATTTATTTTCATGGAGAAAGTTAAATATTTATTTCCCTTTTTACCAATACCGATCTTTGTTTCTATTTTCCTCATCCAGAGATTAGAGTGTTATAATATTTCTTTGTAAAAACATGAGAGCGGAGCAAAGCATTCCAAGCATTTAACAGCAAAGTAAAGCAAAAATTTCCAGAGCAAAAAGTTTTATGAAGCAAAGCATTTAGAGCAGACTAGTTTTCAGAGCAAAGCAAAGTAATGAAAGTTGCTTAATGATCTTTTCAGAGCGGAGCAAAGCAAAGTAACTTTATTTTGTTTCAATTAAGAGCAAAGCAAGAGTAAGAGCAAGAGCAATTAAAAAGCTCGAGCATTTTAAACCCTGTGCTATACATTCAGTTCTGACAACTAATAAATCTTCTTCTTAATTCTAACTTATGTATATGGCTCCTGCGAGTCATCTCGAGATATCGACGCGTCTCGACATCGTTACATCCTTCTTGTTGTTGAAATGAAAATTACAGGTCAAGCCTTATGACTGGTCTGATGAGTCTTCCCGATCTCGAGTGCTTGACATCGCTCTGCATCACCGGCTGCTGAGAATTCGTTTCCCGAGTTGCTGTTCCCGATGCTGCAGGTTCCGTCTTTGATTCAGCCTGTTGGATCGTTCTCTCCTGTGCAATTGGAGTTAAAGATCCATTTGCTGGATGACTCCTTGAATGAAGTATGTTGTGGTTCTGCGACGACGCTAGTCCTTGTCTTTATAATGTCACCCTCGACCGATGTTGGACGAATGAAGCTTGTATTTCTCCTCATAACTGATCCATCGTCCCTCTCAATCATGTAAGCTCGATCGGTTACTGGATGTAATATATTTCCCGTATACCATCTGCTGTCGTTTCCTCGAACCAGAATTCTAGAACCATCTTTGTATGTTCTAGCTTCTTATTATTTTCTGTTACTCGTTTTGCTATGTCCACATATTTTTCTGCCAAACCGTTCGACCTCGCGAATCGTGGACTTGATGTGTAGATCTCGAACTTCCAGTCGTTTGAAAATCTCTGAAACTCCCTCGAAGAATACACGGCGTTGTCGGAATGAAATTCTCTTGGTATTCCGTGCGTGGCAAACCAAATCTTGAATTGGTTTATTATTGTGCTTGCTGTTATTCTGTGCATCCTCTTGACTTCAAAATATCCACTGTAGCTGTCCACCAATACCAAGTATTGTTCACCCTTGTAGTCGAATGCATCCAATGATACTATCTCAAATACAAATACAAATACAAAAATATTTTATTGAAAGACCCTGGCCGAGGCCACGTCCTTAAAACGGTGGGTACATAGATCTACAGCAGTTTTTTATATTAAATATAAGCATAAACTCTAGAAAACAATAAAAATAAAGTAAATAGTGTAACACTTAAAGTGACTGAGTACAGGTACTAAAGAAGTTTTTTTTCTCAATACGAAAACCTTAAACCTACAAGTTAAATCAGGTACCTTAATATTATTCAAAGTAATTCACTGTAAGTCAAAAAGAACTAAATCAAACTATCCAGTCATAAGAGATATTAAAACTACAACACCATCCACACTGAACACTCAACTCTCAATAAAGTCAGGCAACAGTACAATTATTAGTAAATCAGCCTTGATATTCACAGGATCGAATGAGGGAGGACGTTCGAATAATCACAGCCGATAACGCCACAAAACCTCGAACTTTGCAACCATAAAAACACTAAGAAAGTTTTTAATACTGTGGAAACACCATAACATTAAGACCATACCTAAAAGGATCACGGTAGAACACATCAGCACAAGCAAGACCAAGAGGAAGGGAAAGAGCTCAATAATCTAACGTAACCTAGTCTCACTCAAATTTTTAAGAAGCCTTTCACTGAATGAGCTCATGGAAGCAGATTCCCTAATCTCCCTAGGGAGAGAGTTCCAGATGACTGCATCCTTAGAAAAGACCGTTCTTCCACCCCACTGAGTTCGTGTTCGACGGAGAATGATCCTCGTTCTATCCTTAGTACTCCAATAAAACCTTTCACCAATGTAAGGAGGCATCAAACCAAGTTTGACACGAAAAATAAAACGGAGAGTTCTGAACTCAAGAAACTTAGATAGTGTGCAAGATAGAAACTCCTCCGCTAGAGCAGACACATGCGCCCGCCTATTCAGACGATAAACATATCTCACACAAGCATTAAGCGCACGAGACAATTTCAAAATTGCAAGGGCAGGCAAGGGGTAGACAGCAGCATCCGCATACAGAAAATGGGGAAGAATCAATGCTCGCACCAGACCAGCCCGAATACCCGAAGGCCAAAATATACTCGCGAGCAAATACGGTTAACATGGGGACCCCAGGCGAGTCTCTGGTCCATCAATAGCCCAAGATTTTTCACTGGATCTGGGGATATTGGAATGCTCCGACCGAGAAGAGTAACGGGAGGGAGAGCAGCTGAAGAGAAACCACTATGCCCACTAGTATAGATTATTGCTTGCGTCTTCTCAGGATTCAGATCAAGTCCATTAGCAATGCACCAATTAGAGACTCTGGAGAGAATCACATTAATGTCAAAGATCAGAGAAGGAAGGCCGTCCCTTAGAACTCCGGCATAGATTTGTATATCATCAGCATAAAGATGAAAATGAGCACCATGTAACTCCCGAGTTATATCGTTGATGAAGAGCGTGAACAAGAGCGGAGCCAATACCGCCCCTTGGGGCACTCCTGATAAAACCAACTTAGAAGAGGACATTCTCCCATTGGACACCACAGTCTGTGTTCTTTGATTTAAATAGCAAGAGATTAGCCTACATGCAGAAGACGAGAAACTAAATTGACTTCGCAGCTTATCAACCAGAAGCACATGCGGGACTGACTCAAATGCCTTTTTAAAATCAAGGAGAATATGAATGACGTCATTCCCTGAATCGCAAAGCGAACGAATATCTGAGACCGCCGACGTAAGAGCAGTACAAGTGGAGTGTTTATTCCTGAAGCCAGACTGAAACTTTGGGAGAAAATTATTATTGCTAACGTGTTCCGCAATTTGGTCAGTCATCAATGACTCAAACGCCTTTGAGATCGAGGGTAAAACAGTGATTGGTCTCCAGTCACCCACCGAGATTGGCGAGGAAATCTTAGGAATCGGAGTGATGAGGCCAAGCTTCCAGCAGATCGGGAAGTATGAACAAGTGAGGAGCTTGTTGAATAACTGGGTAATCACCGTTATTAAATGCGGCAGAATAGTTTTGAGGAATTTGATAGGAACACCATCATGCCCCACCGCATTAGACCTGATTCGCGAGATAGCAAAAATTACTTCCTCCTCACTAACATTTCGAAAAGCAAGGCCATCCCCATCAGTTCGAGTTGTAATACCCTGGTCAATATTATGAGAGTCTCCATGCATAATTCCACGGGATCCAGCAGTCGATGCGGAATGAATGAACTCACTAAACTCAACCGGATCTACACGCGAACTCGTTCCAGTCATAGATCCAATGCCCAAACTCCTAATTTTCTTCCAGTTAATTGGACCATCGAAGCAGTGCAGTGTGAACTCTCTGGTCTTAGCCCTAATGAGATGACTTGCCGAATTTCGAAGTCGCTTGAAGTCTCTGTAAGTCTCGTCAGTTTTCAGCCTTTTCCAGGCTCCATACGCGATATCACGCATCTGACAACTGAGCCGTACATCTGGTAGTAGGAGGATTTTGGACATCAAAAGCCTGGATCGAATCGATTTGAGTGGTACATGTGTGGTGAAGAGAGTCTGTATAGCCCCAGTAAACAACTGTGCTGACTCCTCCGGATCAGGAGAATTGAGCATTGTGGTCCAGTCAGTCAGTAGTATTTCGGCTTTAAGAGCATCAGGCTGAATCGCTGCAAAATTTCTGTAAGTGTACCAACGGGAGGGTTGAGTACAAGGGTATTCGAAGGAAGCAAACACAGCCTCATGGTCAGAAACTCCAGGAGCCTGCCCAGACCTGATGGGATGCAAGTTGGGGGATGAGATCATAAGGTCCAAGGCAGTCGCTGAAGTAGGGCCATGACGAGTTGGGAAGCTGTTAAGCAGCAGCAGGCCACGTTCAGAGAATAGATCCCGGAGAGGTACACTAAGACCCAAATTTCCACAAATATCAGCATTGAAGTCGCCACCTATAAAAACCTTCGAGTACTGACTGACTAGATTATCCAAACAGGAATTAAAAAGGACCAGACTGTAGTCAGAAAATGTGTGGTCGCAGCGGTACACTGACATGAGTATAATCGGATCACTATTGGCACTGTCATCCCAAGTCATAACAACCAGAATCTCCCAACTATTGTCAAGAGAATGAAAAATTATCTTAGATTGGAGAGTGTTAACGACATAAACCGCCACTCTACCGCCCCTCCGAGATATACGGTCCAGCATATGTAAACGGTAACCAGGAATTTCAAGCATTTTGTCAGTGTGGTGAGGCTTAGCCCAGGTTTCGCAAATAAGCATAGCACTAGCATTGCAGTGCCGAGCAAGATGCCTGATATCTTCGAGGTGTTTCATGGAGGAGCGGGCGTTAATTGAGACTATGTTAAGCTTATTATTGAGGAGAAGATTCGGAAGAAGCTCCCAATTCGGGAGATAGTGATGGCTGTGCTGCATGAGTGATATCAGGGGTCCCAACAAAATTAGTCAATTGTACAACCAAAGAGTCAGAGAGACGCTCAAAGAGAATATTATTAGCGTTGTTGGGATCCCTGCGTACCACAAACACTTTTCTATTTCTGGTAAGAACCTGGGAGATTACTGATCTAGTGTTAGTGGAACTTTTCCTCTAATCTTTTCAAAGTAGGCTTTAAAAAACTCGTTACACTTAACCTCAGTGTGAAATCTAATAAGTCCTTTAGGTCTAAGGCTGGACCTCACAATCGAGTTAGTCGAATCAGCACTATTATTCGTGAATGGAACCACTGTTTCAATATTTGCAACAAAGGAGGGATCAAGGCCCACTGCCATACAGAGGGATTCTAAAAATTGTTCACCCTGTAAGAATGCAGCTCCAGGAATGTCAGCAAGAATCAGGGATCTCTTCTTTTCAGAGCTTAAAGCGCGGGCTTTAACGATATTCAGATCTTTACCTAACAGAAAGATGTCTTGCCGAACTTGATTAATTTCATCACCAAGGGCTGCGATTTTCTTGTCTAGATCCGTCAAAGATGAGTTGGATTGCAGGAGCTTGGAAAGCGCTTCTATCTTCACAATGAGGTCAGTAAGACCAGAATCAGAAATTGGATGTGAGATAGAAACAGGACTAGCAGACTTGTGTTTGACACCGCCTCTGCCTTTTTTGGTCTTAACAGAACCAGCTAGATGCGATTTAAGACAGCAGAAGCAACTATCACAGAACCATTTGATTTTCTTATCAGAGTAGTGTGACAAATAATCCACATCACTAATACTCTCACACGAGCAATGATACAAAGCGGAGCATGCGGAGCAATCAATCCAGTTGATCAAAGACCTATCGATCACTCCGGATCCAAGGGTCAGCACAGAGGGTGGTTGATCTAATGACGCACACTTTACGCAGACCTTAGAGCCAGGTACGATTCCACTAGGTAGAGACGACTTCGAACTCCTTATTGCAGGTGGAGACGACTTCGATTTCTTTGGTGCAGCCAAGCCAACAGGCAGAGTCAACTTCAATTTCCTAGTTACAGGTGGAGAAAAATTCGATTTCTTTGCTGTAGACAAGTCCTGAGACAGAATCACCCGAGAGTCAACAGACAGAATATGAGACGTGATGCAAAAAATGAGTTTGGATCACCCCTAAACTCGTAGACTTAAGAAAACTGCACCGACACAACTCGGAGTCAGGATACCATCAACGGTTAAAACACCACTGGATGACAGAGCTCCGTTGAAATATAGACTAACACCAACAACTGAGGCAATATCTTGCCTTAAAGACAGTGAGTCCAACTACAATTAACCCGAATATCAGTAGTTGAGCCAATATAGATAGTAACTGAAGTTGTGTGTTATAACTAGTTAAATGCAAACGATGTATATTATTGATAGATAAGTAAAAAAGATGGAAAAAAGTTATAAGTTATAGGTTAAATATGAAAGAAAATAGAATTAAGTAAGGTTAAATATTAATAGTTAAATACAAAATTTAGATGCTACTGCTATCAGAGGCTATGTAAAATGCTATGTGAATTATAGTTAGGTTAGGTATGAAAATTGAATAATGATAAAAGTTAAAACATTAACTGCGAAAATTAGACACTAAAGGTTAAATATGAATTGAAAGTTGATAATGTTGATTATTATAGCTGATAGAAAATGTTAAAACATTAACTTAAGCAATGCTGCGGCGTTGCCCCACGGGCTGATAACACACTTCCTGAATGATTCTGTGCCGCCCAGCTCTTGACTAATCTGGGAGAATCCGAGTAACTAGGATACACACATACATTAATTTAATTCACCCGCAAATTCCGCAAAAGATGATGAGCCTTCAAATTATTTCCACTTGCACAGATGATACTGTAATAATAATTGTTCAGTGGACCGGTTGAACTAAAATTCGAATTGGATCTCGAAATGGAGGCACAAATGGCGCCAAACCGATAACCTTGAGCGGGAAAAGACCACGCTTAACTTTGTGCAATATTGAGCAGAGCTCCAAGTGTTATTCCACAACCGGCGATATATTTATCCAGCTCGCAATCAAAAGAGCTCCCTTCCAGGTAGGACTTGGTGCTGGATTTATTACTGCAAATTTTACTAAGTTATTATAGCATGCTAAGATGCTTATAAGGTGAAATATCCAAATGAGGTTGTTTGAGTACTTCGCTTGAGTATATAATTCAATAAAAATTGTAAATTGTTTTGCCAAAGCTCCTCACATTCGAATGCAAAATGGCTGCAGGTGACGCCAAAAGAGCACATTCACTTTCTTTGGAAAAGGTCACTAAAACGAACAGAGCGCGTATAACCTTAATTAATTACAACAAGCAAAAATCACTAGACGGGAATGAACCGATTAAAATGACTAAAAACGCAGTAATTAATTAATTACAATTATAATTTCAAAAAATATACAGAGCTCGGCGCAAACACGACCTGACAGCTTGACAGTGTAGTTTGGGGAGCTTCGGGATCCTTTTCATCTTTACTGTTTCCTTTACTTGTTTTCTTTGTGTATGCTGACATATTTTACATTTTGCTACCATTTCTGTTATGTCGTTATTCATTCCTTTCCAGAATATAAACTGTCGCGCTCGACGTAACGATGACTGTATTCCGGGATGTCCCTTATGTACCAACTCTAGGACTTGGGATCGTTCTTCCTCTGGAACCATAACTCTGTCTCCTCTGAAGATCAGTCCTTCGCAGAATGATAGCTCGTCTCGATAGGAAAAGTATGGTCTCAGCTCTTTCGGAACCTGCTCTATCCCTTTCGGCCAACCATTTTTAATTATTTTGATTAGTGCTTGACACGACGTATTTTTACTCGTTGATTTCTTGAATTCTTCAGCTGCACTATTTGACATTGGTAGAATCAGGTGGACCTCTATTTCTTCCTCATCGATTTCTTGTGTATCTTCACAATTCCTACTGAGTGTATCCGCAATTTTCAGTTCACTTCCCTTTCTGTACTCTATTCTCGGATTGTACTCTTTTAAATCCAATAGAATTCTTCTTAATCTGGGCGGTGCTGAGTGAGTGGTTTGCTCCAAATTGTTTCCAATGGTTTATGGTCCGTCTCTACCTTTATCTCTTTCCCCCAGATATAATCGTGAAACTTACTGCATCCATATCTAATAGCGGACGCTTCTTTTAACATTTGTGGATAGTTTTGTTCAGTTTGAGTTAACGATTTCGTAGCATAGGCCACTGGTTGTCCTTTCTGCATTAGAACAGCTCCTAATGCCTTTGAAGAAGCATCAACCGACAATACAACTTTTTCGTTGACACCGTAGTAACGCAGTACTGGTGCTTGCGATAGAGTTCTTTTAATCTTCTTAAACGCCTCTTGCTGCTCAACTTCCCATTTCCATTCCATTTCCTTCTTTAATAGAATTCTAAGTGGCTCTGTGAGTGCTGACAAGTTTTTTATAAACTTTTCCAAATAAGTAATCATACCTAGAATCCTTAAGAGCTCCTTTTTTGATTTAGGTACCTTTAGCTTTTTAATTGACATTAAATTGTACATTAAAAATACATTTCTCCTTGTTCAGTCTTAATCCTTTCTCATGTTTTCCAATAAGAGGTGTTATTTTGATATTCAAAGAGAAATGCCATTTTTTGATATAAATGATCGGATCTTTATTTAATTATAAAGTAGAAGGTATGCCGTTAATAATGGAAAATAACATCAGCCAAATGACCACCACGACCACGCCTACAGGACCATATCCTTTTCATGAAATTTTCCATAACCAAATCGCAAAGTGGCTGCCCTATGTCCTCGATAGCCTCACGAATTCCATCTTTGAGGTCTTGAATCGACGCTGGGCTGTTGGCGTAGACCTTCTCTTTCACGTGGCCCCAAAGGAAGAAGTCGCAAGGTGTTAAGTCACAAGATCTCGGTGGCCAATTGTGATCACCTCTTCGAAAGATAACACGGTCCGGAAACTTTTCCCGTAAAAGATCAATGGTTTCGTTGCTTATATGGCACGTAGCGCCGTCTTGTTGAAAGTAAACGTTGTCCAGATCAATACCATCCAATTCCGGGCATAAAAAATCATTAATCATCTGTCGATAGCGCAATCCATTCACCGTAACTGTTGCTCCAGCCTCATTTTCGAAAAAGTAAGGTCCAATGACCCCGCGGGACCATAAACCGCACCAAACAGTCACACGTTGAGGATAGAGAGGCTTTTCAACAATAACTCTTGTGTTTTCCGAGCCCCAGACGCGACAATTTTGCTTGTTGACGAAGCCATCGAGGTGGAAATGGGCCTCATCACTCAAGATGAGTTTTCGATGGAATTCCGGATCATTTTCATGCATTTCAAGGACCCAATCAGCAAAGACTCGACGTTGTTGATGATCGGCCGGCTTGAGTTCTTGTGTTAACTGAACTTTATAAGCCTTAAGACCCAAATATTTATGCAAAATACGGTGTAATGACGTTTGTGGAGGAAACGCACTTCTCTCGGTCTGGGTGCATTCGAATATTCTGTTTGACAGCAGCCGGCATACACGCTGCAGTCTCTCGTGTAGCATATTGCAATATGCAATACGCTACGACCATAACAGGGCAGAGTGGTCTGGGCCACCTCTGGTTCAGACAACGCTGAAAAATGGTCGACTGAGCTAGCCGGTCTTAAAGGGTTCAAGGGTGTGCCTCCAAGGCGTCCTCGAGGTAGTGACCTGCTGGCACTCATCCTAAAATTTGCGGAGACGTATGAGCAAATGGGATTCCTACGACAGGCTATCTACCACAGGGTTACCATGTAGGAGGGGATTGACGTAGTGTAGCATTACTATGCTAGGGAATATGGAGAAAGGGAAAAATGTACTATGGTCCAAAAGGTATGCCGGCCGCTAGGCTGGGGATGTCCTAAGCGGCACATTGGCATCCTGTAGTTTGCCAGTGAAGCTGGCTGGATGCCTTATTAGGGCTACCAGGAATAAGTGACAATAGATAGACGACGTTTCTAGGCTGGTTATCACTGCCTGATGTCTTTGGCGTGATAGACTCCTAGCAGTTTCCCCTGCAGATCCTCAAGCTCGTATAAGGAGTTTCCTTTCTTGGCTCGAACCCGACACTTTACAAATTTTCGTCCCAGTTTAGCACTAGTCTGCTGTTGGAAGTTGCTTTGGGCAAAATTCCGTCTAAATACCTCTTGACCCACTTTGAAATCAACAGGCTTCGCCCTGAGATTATAGGCTCGTGAACCCTGTTCGAATGCATGGTGCAAATTTTCCTGCACTCTCGCACGGATCAATCTCAGTTTGTCCCCAGCATCTACTCTCAACGGCTCATTAAGAGTTCGAAGGCTCCTCAAGATGGAATAGGAGCTTCCATGTTCAATCATTTGTTGACCGAAGAGTGTTCGATAGGGAGAGAAACCAGTAGCTTGGTGGAAAGAGCTCCTAAGGGAACTAGCGATCTGGCTTAGCTTCTCATCCCATTTCGTGTGTTCTTTTCGAATATATGCTCTAATCCCTGACAATAGAGACCTGTTTACTCGCTCTGAGGCGTTTGCTTGCGGCGAGTAGACTGCCGTTCGCAAGTGCTTCACCCCATATTTGTCCAGTAATCTGGTAAACTGAGCCGAGCAAAACTGGACTCCATTGTCAGAGACGATCATTTCCGGGACTCCGAAGACATGGAATACTTCCGTCTCGATGAACTGGCACACATTGAGTGTAGACGCTTTTCTCATAAGTTTGAGAATTGGGAATTTGGAAAAGTGGTCAAGAACTATTAGCATGCAGACATTTTCTTTTACTGACCGAGGATATGGACCTAGAAAATCGATATAAAGCTTTTGCCATGGTCGTTCTGTCACAGACTGGACTCTCATAGGTGGTCTCAGTATAGTATTGGGGGCCTTAGTTTCTTTACACACGTCACAGGCGCCTACGTAGTTTCTGACATCAGCTGTCATTTGTGGCCGGTACAAGTGTCTTCGCAGACGTTCCAGTGTTTTCCTTATACCTCCGTGTGAAGCTAGTGGCGGCTCATGAGCTCTTGAAATGACGTCGGTGACAAGCCCCCGTAGAATCCAAAGCTTCCAAGCTTCTTCCTCCTGAATCGGATCGCCTGTTCTAGGAACAGTCCGAATGTAAACAAAGCCATCCCTGACGCAAAGATCTGGTAGTTTGCCAGAAGTCGTTTTAACTTTATGGCTCAGCTCTTCATATTCCAACGAGCTGAAATATGGCGAACTAAGGTCAACTTCCGGGGCAGGATCTTCAGGTGTGGACAAGCTGTCGCAATGAATGCGTGACAGCGCATCAGGCACGACATTCAGGCTTCCTTTTCGGTGCTCAATAGTGAAGTCGAAACTCTGAAGCTTCAAACTCCACCGAGCAAGTCTACCGCTGAGGTCCTTTTGAGACATCAGCCATTTCAAGCTCGTATGATCCGTCACTATCTTAAACGGCATAAGTTCAATGAAGGGCCGGAACTTCCGTACACTTAAGATTGCAGCTAGGCATTCCTGCTCTGTGACGGTATAATTTCTTTGTGCTGAGTTCAACTTTTTCGAGACGTAGGCTATTGCCTTCTCATGGCCATCGTCATCTAGTTGAATCAGCACCCCACCAATACTGGCTGGCTCCCATCGCACTGTATAACGAACGGCTTGGTGAATTCTGGGCTCATTAGCAACGGAGCAGAAGTAAGTTTTTTACTTTAGTAGATCAAGACACGTCTGGGCTTCAGGTGTCCATTTGAACTGACTGGGGGCTTTCAAGGTGTCTGTAATGGAGGCAGTTAAGTCAGCGTAGTTCGGGATGAACCCTTTATACCATCCCGCCATACCTAGTAGGCGTCGGGCCTTGCCGAACAGTTTTAAGTGACGGATAGTCAACTATAGCTGATATCTTGTCTGGGTCAGTCCTAATTCCTCCTTTTCCGAATATAAAACCCAAGTATTTGGTCTCCTTGTTACAAAACCTACTCTTCTCGATGTTGATAGTGAGGCCAGCCTTCCTCAACAATCCGCTACACGGGAAAGCAATGTGAGATGAGTGTCGAAATCTGAAGACAGAATTAATAAATCGTCCAAATAGACGAGAACATTTTCACGAAGATCGAGAGGAATGACTTTATCCATGAGGCGACACATCGTTTCTGGAGCGTTCCATAGGCCAAATGGCATCACCGTGTACTGATAGAGAGGATGACCAGGTACAGTAAAAGCGGTCTTCTCTCTGGAATCAGCGTCTAGTGGGATCTGCCAGAAGACGTCTTTCAGGTCCAGGCTCGTAATGTAGTTTGCCGGAGGAAGTCGACTCAGAAGCGCATCTATCTGCGGCAGCGGATAGGCGTCCTTCTTTATAATAGATTTGACTTTCCTGGCGTCACAACAAAGCCGAACCTTTTCAAGCTTCCTCACTAGAATAACTGGAGAGCTCCAAGGACTCTGGCTCTCCTCTATCACACCCAGCGATAGCATTCGCTCTTCTTCCCAAGCCTAAAGAGGCGAAAGAGGGGAAAACCTGTTTCGTGGCTTCCAAGCGTTGTTGTTCCAGACTGGAAAAAATATAGCAATCGGTGTCAGAGGTAGCTGCTAGACTCGGATTCACTTCTGCAACTATACCAGGACATCTGGAGCCAACCCAAATAGACGCCAGAAGTCTATTCCTAGATACAGTGCTTGTGTGAACCCAGGAACCACGTAAAAACGCACGTTTTGGGTCTTACCATGGAAAGTGATATCCAAGTCCACATGACCATGCACAGTCGTCATGGCACCATTTGCTACTTGAACCTGTGTACGATACATCTTCCACTCAACCTCTTCTTCTCCAAGCTTCTCTAGAGCTCCCTGGCCTAGAATCAAGTAATCCAGTCTCAGTTCGCCCGAGTAGTCTTACTTCGGCATACGGTCGAATGTCGTCTGGCATCGACACGGAAATCTGTTCCAGTTTCTATCTTTCCAGTCGCATCAGTATTCCCGCCAACGAAAGGTTGATCGTTTCTTTTTCGGTCTAATATCCAGATCAGGAAATATGATTTCAGCTAACTCCGCCACTGAGGAGAAGATTCGGTCTCTTACTGCATTATATATCTGCAGACGCGTATGATACGGCGTCAGCGGATGTACATACTACAGGCTCACGCCCACTCGTCATAACAGAGTTTGGTGGCCGTTTTAATACAGAAATGCCGTGAGGCAAAATCTCCTGCTCAGTGACCTTGTCAGCTAAAAGTGCTGTCGGTTTTATCGGGACATCGAAAATTAAATACTCTTCCAAAGAAGTGTCTAATAAAGTCATGGGCTCCCCAGAAGTGGAAATGGGAGCTTGAAGATCTGCGGAGAAGTCTATCAGGTTCTCCGTCTCTATCAATGAAATGTTCGTACTATCAGGTGTTTGCTGACATCATCAGAATCACTGAATGATATCAGTGGACAATTCAGGGATTCGTCAAGGTTTGCTAATGAAGCGGACCTTCCTCCTTGTTCAAGGCTTGAACTGGAGTGTTCGTTGCAGTTGTCGCTCGCGACGTTGATGCTGGTCGGAAAGAGGTGGTGGTATTCCCAACCCGTCTCAGGTTTTTCTGTCGACAATAGCTGCAACCGGGCTTGCAAATGTTTTTGCGTCCCCATACACAGCAGAACACAACTTGTCTCTCCTGCCGGCAATCTTGATAGAAGTGACCGGACCGGTCACAGTTCCAGCAGATTACATTCTGAGGGGTTGTAATAGCAGCTAGTGCTACTGATTCCTCACTGCGTTCATGTGTCATATTCAGTTCGGCCTCTGTCGGACGATACTCATCCACCTCGCTGACTCTTTGGCTGCGATATGTATTCCAGCTGCTCGCTGTCGCGATTCGCTGCTGCGTCGCCTGTATTTGAGTCACGAGACTCCGTAGTTGGTGTATATTGTTAGTGGGATGTAGGCAGATTTTCTGCTGAATGTCTGGAAGCAAATTCGACTTGACGATTTCTAGGAACTCTCCGTCCGCCAAAGGACTTTTCAGTTGATCGCGCAACTGTACTAGGTGGTGTTGGAGGTAGTTCGCAAATGACTCCCCTGCTTTCTGTTTTCGCAGCATCAGCTGAGCTTTGACCTTAAGGTCATCTTTCGGTACTCCCCATTCAGCTAATAGAGCTGTTTTTACATACTCCCATGGAGGCGTGCAATTTTGCCTCAGGAGAGACCAGTACCATGTGTGTCATGTGCCTTACCAGAAGATCGAAAACTCCTTCTAAGGCTGAATATGTCAATGCTTCTACTCGATGTACAAATTCGTCAACAGTGAGCCGTGAGCTGTCACCGCCATAAGATATATTCCATCTGCGGATGGGTCTGCCCGAGCGTCGTTGTCCTACGCCTGCATGGCTACGAATAGGTGGTGGTTGTGGAGGTTGGACAAAATCTGCTCTAGGCTGACCAAGAGCTGAATGCGGTCTCTTTGACGACTGCCTACGCGAGTCGTCGAATTCTGGTGATGGTCTTGGGTCACCCAACGACGGAGGTGGTCGTGAGAAATCCACGGGCGGCATTGCTGCTGAGATCTGTTCTCGGACGTTATTCATTAACGCAGTCCGCAAAACATTGAGGCTCTGTTCGAGGCCTTCCCGTACTAGGTCTTGCATTTGTAGCCGCAAGCCTGCCATCAAAGCATCCGTAGCTGCTGAGGTGTGGCCTTGAGCTGTACGCGCTGGACTGTCTTGCCATGAGCTAGGGTTGGTGAAAGTCCTTGAATTCAGATATGGCATTCCAGGAGAGAGGGATCGTCGACTTGGTGGTGGAATTGTCAACGGTGGTAAGTCAAATGTCGGGATGGGAGGCAATGGATTGTGACTGACAGATTTTCCGGGCTTCGTCGTCTTCCGGACAGCGCCTGTATACTCAGTAAAATCATACTGAGTGAGATGAAACCTTCAGTTAGGGCAGTTTGACTGCTGCCCAATCCACATTTTCAGACACGCCTTGTGGAACACATGTCCACAAACTGTCTTCACTGGCTTCCTCGGTTCTGACCAGTCGCCCTCCTGGCAGATGGAGCACTGGTCTGGCAACGGTACCGGTACACCAGTCGCTCGCGGTGGTGTTCGCTGTGTAGCCATTGTAAATTTAATCGAAAGTCAAGCTTTCAAAAAGAATTACAAACCAAAGGTTTGAAAGGAATGTCAGAAAAATCCAAAGAATTCAAAAGTTCGGAAACTAACAGGCTCTTCGAAAATGAAGATAACGAAATACTGATTTAAAAATTTGAAGGTTGGGACGATATACTAAAATTTCAAACAAAAAATTTTCCTAAACGTTCGGAGAAGATGAAAAAAGTTCAAAAAAATCAGGGACTCGGAAGTTAGCTACGTCTTCTCAAATCGAGGCAATATAAATACTGGTTGAAAAAATTCAAAAGTTCGGAAGCGATAGCAAATTCTTCGAATGACAAAATTTCTTCTAATAGTTCAAAAATGTGAAAAACCAAAAGAGCACAAACGTCCAATGGAGCGTTTCAAAAATTCTTAGTAACAATCATACGATTTCTCCTTCACTTCCAGGAGCCACTCTACACATAAGAATCTCCAGGTCGCTCTCTCTTTCTGGTCAGAAATATTGATGCAAGCAAGTGACGTGAATGTGTGCATGAAAGATGTCTGAGTCCTCACAGAAATCTGGGAAAAGTCGAGTTGGAGAAGCTAGAGACTGAAAATGATACTAGAGATTCTTCAGCCAGGCAGTTAGCAGTATGCCAACTCCTGATTACTGAAGGGCTCCAGCATCACTTCCATCGTCCAACAACTCTTTCCTACCTCTTCACTTGATTGTCGTGTCCAGCTGACCTTCCAACTGGGCAGAGTCATGAATCTGGTCAACTAGTCAGCTGACAGCCAAAAAGTCGTCTCACAGATTCACGACCCTGTCCAGCCAGTTGGCCAACAGAGACATGTCTCCGTGAGAGCACAAACAAACAAAATTTTGTGAGGCCACCTACCATATCCATGACAGAAGGCCAGCGGGAAAGATCATTCCGAAAAAAAATTTAAAAACGTTAAGACGTTACGTTACTTTACTTTACTCAATTCAACTTTCAAAAATCAAAATATCAAAACTTCACAAATCTTTACTTTACTTTACAAACTTTCAAAACTTTCAAAACATTCAAAACTCTCAAAACTTTACGGTACTTTAATCGTTACTAAAAATTCAAAATACCAAAAACTTTACTTTACTTTCAAAAAATTTCTATTAACAAGACAATCAAACCTCAGATCCACATGTGTTCTCCACTAGATATGAGACTACCGAGTCAGACGATTTAGCTACAAGCTAAATGTCCATATCTCAAGTAGCCTCAGTCCCCAGTGTCAAACACATTTGAACACCGAAGTTGACTGAGGTGGCCCCAAGTTGGGCGCCATTTTGTTATGGAACTATGTAGAGTGATTGGCTTGGACGTAAAGTCCAGACTGCCAGCATTAGCTGACAGATCACTCGACGGACAGCGTTGACTACAGGGAGGCACGCTAGCTCGCCTCGGCTATTGGCGGAGAGTGTGGGGAGGTTCCACGAAAAACCTGCCGCTGCCGTCAGCCATAATCAAAAAGAATTCGTGCCTATCCAACAAAAAGCCGGCACGCATTCAGTCCTGAAGGGACTTTTACGTCACTTACCTACATCCATCGTCGAAGGCGCAGATGATCTGCCTTCTTGCATGCCCCTGCCACCCATCTGACTCTGAGGCAAGATTTTTCAGAGTCCCTAGTTGACCTGTAAAGAGAGACTAGGCGGACCTAGACGACATTCGCGTGCGAGAGGACTCCAGGAAAGTGAGAGGAGAAAATGAAAATCCTTACGGAACCATTACGTTATAATAATTTAATTCTATAGATATCGTTTCTGCAAACTAGAAGTCTTCGCCTAGCTGGATACTTAACAAGTGTTCCTTTTTAATTCAAGCCTACACTTGACGATTATCAAGACAATTCTTCTTACATTTAAGTATACAGGTCATAAACTGATATCCGCTTGTCCAGGACAACTATGAGTATGGCTATTGTACAGGACCATATTAAACTATACTAAAGTTCTTACAAAATTTCGTTAAAACAACATGTGATTACTAATCTTCCTCTACCTTAAGATAATTTGCGGATTTTTGCTCACGACGCTCACTGAGCTTACAATACATGGGCATCTATGCCTTTTGTTTCCCTTTCTTTTTTTTTTTTTGTACTTAAAATTTATTACTGACTAAATATTAGAATCAAAACTTTAGTGATGGCGTTGTAACTGCATTTGGTAATAAAATCAGGTAGGACTTCAGAACTATCGAGAAACTCTTACTTTCTGAGGAGATTGACACATGGAAAGACCACTAGAACTATGGCTGCTTCAGAACAAGAAGTGTTCCTGATTATGATGCGGAGTAAGTCAGGCGAATTATACTTTTAAAAGAGATATTACTCTACACATGTCAAGATTAACACCACATTTTCTTTTATTATCTTGGAATATTTATATTGTAGTATAATCAGGAAATATGATTTCAGCTAACTCCGCCACTGAGGAGAAGATTCGGTCTCTTACTGCATTATATATTTGCAGACGCGTATGATACGGCGTCAGAGGATGTACTACAGGCTCACGCCCACTCGTCATAACAGAGATTGGTGGCCGTTTTAATACAGAAATGCCGTGAGGCAAAATCTCCTGCTCAGTGACCTTGTCAGCTAAAAGTGCTGTCGGTTTTATCGGGACATCGAAAATTAAATACTCTTCCAAAGAAGTGCCTAATAAAGTGATGGGCTTCCCAGAAATGGAAATGGGAGCTTGAAGATCTGCGGAGAAGTCTATCAGGTTCTCCGTCTCTATCAATGAAATGTTCGTACTATCAGGTGTTTTGCTGACATCATCAGAATCACTGAATGATATCAGTGGACAATTCAGGGATTCGTCAAGGTTTGCTAATGGAGCGGACCTTCCTCCTTGTTCAAGGCTTGAACTGGAGTGTTCGTTGCAGTTGTCGCTCGCGACGTTGATGCTGTTCGGAAAGAGGTGGTGGTATTCCCAACCCGTCTCAGGTTTTTCTGTCGACAATAGCTGCAATCGGGCTTGCAAATGTTTTTGCGTCCGCATCCACAGCAGAACACAACTTGTCTCTCCTGCCGGCAATCTTGATAGAAGTGACCGGACTGGTCACAGTTCCAGCAGATTACATTCTGAGGGGTTGTAATAGCAGCTAGTGCTACTGCTTCCTCACTGCGTTCATGTGTCATATTCAGTTCGGCCTCTGTCGGACGATACTCATCCACCTCGCTGACTCTTTGGCTGCGATATGTATTCCAGCTGCTCGCTGTCGCGATTCGCTGCTGCGTCGCCTGTATTTGAGTCACGAGACTCCGTAGTTGGTGTATATGGTTAGTGGGATGTAGGCAGATTTTCTGCTGAATGTCTGGAAGCAAATTCGACTTGACGATTTCTAGGAACTCTCCGTCCGCCAAAGGACTTTTAAGTTGATCGCGCAACTGTACTAGGTGGTGTTGGTGTTAGTTCGCAAATGACTCCCCTGCTTTCTGTTTCCGCAGCATCAGCTGAGCTTTGACCTTAAGGTCATCTTTCGGTACTCCCCATTCAGCTAATAGAGCTGTTTTTACATACTCCCATGGAGGCGTGGAATTTTGCCTCAGGAGAGACCAGTACCAGTCCATAGCTGGTCCAGAAAGCATGGTTGTCATGTGCCTTACCAGCAGATCGAAAACTCCTTCTAAGGCTGAATATGTCAATGCTTCTACTCGAAGTACAAATTCGTCGACAGTGAGCCGTGAGCTGTCACCGCTATAAGATATATTCCATCTGCGGATGGCTACGAATAGGTGGTGGTTGTTGAGGTTGGGCAAAATCTGCTCTAGGCTGACCAAGAGCTGAATGCGGTCTATTTGGCGACTGCCTACGCGAGTCGTGGAATTCTGGTGATGGTCTTGGGTCACCCAACGACGGAGGTGGTCGTGAGAAATCCACGGGCGGCATTGCTGCTGAGATCTGTTGTCGGACGCTATTCATTAACCCAGTCCGCAAAACATTGAGGCTCTCTTCGAGGCCTTCGCGTACTAGGTCTTGCATTTGTAGGCGCAAGCCTGCCATCAAAGCATCCGTAGCTGCTGAGGTGTGGCCTTGAGCTGTACGCGCTGGACTGTCTTGCCATGAGCTAGGGTTGGTGAAAGTCCTTGAATTCAGATATGGCATTCCAGGAGAGAGGGATCGTCGACTAGGTGGTGGAATTGTCAACGGTGGTAAGTCAAATGTCGGGATGGGAGGCAATGGATTGTGACTGACAGATTTTCCGGGCTTCGTCGTCTTCCGGACAGCGCCTGTATACTCAGTAAAATCATACTTTCAAGCGATTGGTGGGTGTTAGCTGCAGAAATTTCTGACATGCGAAAAGCTGATGGTTCTCATTACATAATACGCATTTGGTTCCTACAGCATTTGTTGATACCAATGCGTTAACCCGTCTAGAAAACTGGTTGGGCTTCCGATGGGTCTCAGGCTGCATCTTGCCTTTGCTTCCAAGGGCTTCCAATGACTGGAACCGTGTTTCCAGGAAGTTTAGAAAATGATGCACTGACTGCAGAGCTCTAGGTTGGTCAAGAGATTGTTCATATAAACTATGGGACATTCTGTCTAATTTGCCTATTAGTATGTGGAGCAGTAATGGGTCCCAGTTAATTGTCTTGACTTTAAGGTTCTCAAGTCCTAGAATAGCTTCCTTCGTGGTGTCATGTAGAGACTTAAGCGTTGATGCATTCTCTGAAAGCAGTTTTGGCTGTGACAACAGTTTGTTTAACAATGCTGTCACTAACAACCTGGTATTGTCATATCTGGCTTTCAACATCTCCCATGCAGTCGTATAATTTTCGTTGGTTAGGCTAAGATGTCGAATTAGTTTTTCGGCTTCTCCTCTCAGGTTGGTTTTGAGGTACCACATTTTCTGGCATGCGCTCATTGGCTGGTTAAGTACCATCTGAGCAAACAAGTCATAGATTTGCGCCACTTCAAATAGTCGCCATCGAATATTGGAATTACAATCCTTGGCAATTTCATCGATACATTATTGTTTGGAGTATCGTTCATGTTGGTCATGGAACATTGAGCTAAATTATAGGAAAGCTTGATGATTATAGATTGCACCCTCTCTTCAAAGTTGTAATATTCATCTATATTGTAACCTGCTGATGCCGGTTCTTCAGATAGTTCCCAAATTTCATTGTTGCTTGCCTCAATTTGCGACCAATATCTCTCAATAGTATTTATATTACATTCATAGTACTGTCTGGAATGTGATTGATGTTCATTGGCTTGAATTCCTTGCAGCAGGCGACGCAAGGATTCCAACCTCACCCTTTGTCTTCTGATGATCTTGTTTAGATCATTGTCTGTATTAGCGGAATTTTGACAAGAGCTGTAGTCGATAGGTGGTGGAATTCGCTCTCTCCCCTCCGTTGGGTTATCAGAAGAGGCATCTGCATTGTTGTAACTATCATGCTCCTTGCGGCGTGCACCCTTACTAGTGGAAGTTAACAAGGGCTGGGTTGAATGGCCCTCCTTTCTGGTTGTGAATTGAGTTGGTTGGCCTAGAACTTCTTCTTGCACACCATTTTTCTTTGAAGATGATAGAATGGTGTTATCGATGCTGACATCTAGTTGCTCACTCGCCATATCTAACTGCTCAATACTTGCAGCAGGCAAAGCTCTTGGTAAGTCGATTTCTGAATAAGATTGAATCTTTGTTGAGATTTGATCTTGATACTTTTCATAGACTGCTCTAATGCCATTGTAGTAGTCCTTAACGTAGTACAGATGGCTTAGCTCTTCAGGATGATTGATTCGTATAATATTGTCCCTAGATTCAAATTCATCCCAGAGATTGGTTAAACGTCTTAGCCTCTCTTCTAGGTAAGGAAGAGTTTTTCTGGATGATGAATCCTCTGTATAGTTCGAGATGACCTGTTCAATGGCTTCTCCGGTCTTATTTTGCGCCTGAGCTAATTCATCCATGGTGCGGCTTCTTGTGGTATGATGATCTTGATCAAGTATGTACTTCACAAGATCACGTCGGGGTCACCAAAATGTTAGGCTCCTTTGCCTATTGTCGTGGCAGGGCAGTCAAGGTTCTTGTACCTTGGCTGTTGATGGTAGTGTATCAGGTGCTTGTACCTGTACACTAAGCTTAAAAATGTTGACTGCTGAAAAGGAATTTGGTTAAATAAAAACACCTAACTCGTGCGATCTTAAAAAACACAATGATATATTTAATTTTTCGCATCTTATTTATATATTATTACAATTTGTTGCGATTGCACCTTTTCACTTATTGTGCAATTCCCACGGAAATCGTACATACGTACATACATACATGCATAATTTTAAAATTCATAATTCACATAATTCGCAGTGTCATCTGACGCCGAATTCTACCCCGTGACCATGAAATTCTTATGATAAACGGCTATGTGGGAAATTTTTGCATCGCAAGCTTTTTGTTTGTCGTGGAGAATGATCGCAATGAGTGAAAAGGTGCTATGACGGCAAAATAATATTAAATTAAATTTGATCACATTTTCTAGAAATATATCGGAATTTTTCTTAAATCTAAACAGTCACAATAGATCTTATAGGTCGAAGTGACAAGATGAGAGGCAGAAACCCTGTCTGCATCCCCCGTAATTAATAATAATAATAATAACGGTCGTAGCATATTGCATGCAGCAGTATGCTACACTGAGGCAAGCTGCGTCATGTATACGCGTACTGCTTTCTGTATGGACGGAGCGTCTGTACGCACCGAACGCCACCTAATTGACAGGGCAGCGCTTCCAGATAGAACGAGTTTGACGAAAGAAGAAGAGTCGCATAGAGGGACAGCAAAAAAATGTGTGTTTGTAAGAAGTGACAGAAAAATCCAAAAGTATCGCGAGTAAAATATAACGAAAAAGGAGTAGAAATCAACGCGGTAGACAAGTTTAGTTGCGTGTAAAGTTTTAGCGATAAATTTCGTCGTTGAGAAAAAAAATAAAAAAACATTCTGTTTATTTTATCCGCTCTGTTAATGTGGGAAATAGCTAGATGAAAACACGACGAACTTTCAGAAATGCTCTGTAAATTGGGCGCAGGTCAATAAAAGCAGATGTGGAGGTCCCTAAAGCAAATTTCAGCAACTTAAAAGAGCCTACCTTGGGCTTAAAATGCAGTAACTTGCTCATCAAATGATCAGCCACCTTCGTTTCGTCCATCCAAAAGGTATTCAGATATTTCGGGCTTAATTGCGTTGTATACAGATCCGCAAAGTAAATAGCAGTATCATAAGGCTGAACTCATAACTGTAAGAAATTTGCCGACGGATTTAACTGCGGTTATTTGGCATTACGTGGGGCCAATAGCATTGTCGGCTAAGTTCTAGCATATATAGGTATATGTTCTGATTACGAAGAATGCTCTAGTTCAAAGAGTATTTATCTACAAACCCTTGCTTAGGGCAACGTAAGACGTTGGAATCTAAGAAATTAAATAGTTTGGCACTTAGTACCTCAATGTAGGAGATCATATCGCATTATAGAACTACGTACAGTATTTAAATTATATAAAAAGAAACCAGATAATAAGCTGGACCATACACCGTATTGAGACTAGATAGGTAGCAACTAGAGATAAACAACTCTTGCATATCGCAAAAGCTCGAAGATATGCGCCATGCGTGTTTGGTTAAGTTACAAGCAATGAGCTATATTTCGGTTTAAATAAGTAAATTTTTATAAATGTAAATGTAAAGTATATTACTTTGCATAAATTTAATTTTCATTTTTGCATGCATTAGTACCAAAAACCTACAGTATGAAATAGAATCCAGTGGCATAGTGGAACTTCTCGGAGGTGCCTCGGCGAGGGATCCGCATCAACAAAATTTATGTAAGTTGCTGTCACCCAATTACATATTTACCTAATCGGTTTTTATTATTACATTGTTTGAATGATTACCTTTGGAATCTTGCTAGTACGTACTCAATCTAGCTTTTATTGTAGCGTTTTTATCTCCTAATATTTAAACGCATAAGCAAGAATTCGGTTTGCTATTATATAATCTAACTAACTTAATCAGTTCGTAGTATTACATTGTTTGAACGTACTCAATATAGCTTTCTCATGGTGCTTTTTCTCCCAATATATAAACGGATAAGCAAGAATTAGATTTACTATTATTTATATAATCTAACTAACTTAAATTACCTTGATTGAACGAATGAATTTTATAACGTAATGGTGAATTAAGTTTTTGATTTTCCTTTCACTCTCCCGGAGCCCTCTCAGGATGATGATCGAATAGGTCCGCTCCTCTAACGTTTGAGATATCAGATCAACAGGGACACTGGAAATACTCTGCCCTGAGTGTCGATTGGGTGGATAGAGCGACGGGAGCAGAAAGCAGAGCATCTGCGCCTTCACATGGTTAATGGTAAGTAGTGTAAAGGTCCCTTCAGGACTGGATGTGTGTGACGGCATTTGGTTTGTCAGGCACGATTTTTTTTGTATATGGCTGGTGGCAGCGGCAGGTTTTCGTGGAACCTCCCCACACTCTCCGCCAATAACCGTGGCGAGCTAGCGTGCCGCCCTGCAGTCAGCGCTGTCCACCGCTCTTGCTGACAGTCTGGACTTCACGTCCGATGTCAATCACTCTACATACAACCATAATAAAATGGCGCCCAATTTGGGGCCACCTCAGTTGGACTTCGGCGTCTAAGTGTGACTGATGCTGAGGGGACTGAGATTGCTTGGAGATATGGACATTTGGCTGTTAGCTAATTGTCTGGCTCGGTAGTCTCATATCCAGTAGAAGTTACATGCAGACCTGAGTCCAACTGTTGTTGTTAAAGTTTTTGAAGTTTGAGAAAGTTTAGAGTTTTTGGAACTTTTGTCATTAAAGTAAAGTTTTGTTTTTGAAAGATTAAAGTTTTGATATTGCTGTATTACCGAAAGTTCGACTTTAGGTTTGACGTTGGTCAAGCCTCAAGTCTTAGAAGTTTTCAACTTTTTGCATTTTTTTTTTTTTTAATTTTGCATTGTTGATCTTTCCCGCTGGCCTTCTGCTATGAAAATAGTAGGTAGCCTCACGAACGAATTTTCGCTTGTGTTCTCACGGAGGCATGTCTCTGTTGGCCAACTGGCTGGACAGAGTCATGAGTCATGTTTTCAGAGAGTGGGCCTGGGAGACCCTTCCTTGTCGTGAGAGTAAGCTCTTGGAGAGAGAGGGAGAAATTCTATTGATTTTTTTTAATTATTTACTTTATGAGAAACTTTGAGTTTAGCTCAGCAGAACCTTGTAAATTTTTTGAAGGAGTAGCTCACAACCAGATTCTTGATATTGTAGGGTTACGATTTATCGATTCATTTTTCTACAATTTATTTTCGCTTATTTTTGCTGGTACGATTGTCGGCTTGAGTTTAAACCTCGACTTTGATTAGAGCTTCGACGATCTATCTTGACGGAATAGTATATCTATCGTGGAAGTTATATAGGCGAACTTTGACCTATTTTGTCGGCTTTGTCAACCTCGATTGAATTTCTTTTGACTTTTAAATTTTAGGATCAGACGGAATAGGGTATCCTGATTCCAATAATACCTAATTTTCATTGACTGTGTAATTTTCTGATCATGACTACTCTGCGAACACCACATCCCGGTGAAGTTCCAGTATCTAGACCAGACCAGTGTACCATCTGTCAAGACGGAGACTGATCTGCTCATAGAAAACCAGCCCTGACCATCTGTGGACACCCATTCCATAAAACAATTTTGCGGACATGGATAGGCGAGCAAGGGAACTGGCCAAACTGCAGGTGTCCCCTCACACCAAAAGGTTTCACCAAGCACACAGGTACAGTTCCGAAAAGAAACCATACCCGACAGGATAGCCAGATTAATACGTCTCATCAGCTTCCGCAGCTCAATTTGCCACCACCGACAGCTCCACCTTCAATTCGTAGATCCTTATCTCCTGGCTTACAGTCAGTAAACATGTCTCATATTAGTTCACGCATGAATAGTCCAATGCATACTACGCATGGTCAAGGCCTGGTAGCGTCCAAAGCGTTGATGGCTGGCTTAAGAATACAGATGCAAGACCTGATACGGGAAGGAATTCACAGGGTATGAGTACACTGCGAGATGAACTCTTTAATAATTTTATTCGGCAAGCTCCTGCTGCGCCCATTCCGTCAGTAGATACTACTAGACCACCACCACCTCTGGGTGCGCCTAGAGTACAACAACATGAATCGATGCCTAATAATGATATTTCACAGGCACAAGCATACCAGAATGCTAGACCTCAACGAAATTCGTGGTCTAGACGATCAGGAAGTCCGATACGCAGATGGAACATCTCATATAGCGGCGACAGTTCCAAACTTTCGGTAGATGAATTTGTCTTTCGAGTGGAAGCACTCCCATACTCGGCCTTGGACAGAGACTTTGATCTCTTGGTCCGACATATGACAACCTTTCTTTCTGGAAGGGTTTTCTTCAATTATTTGCTCAATTTTATTTAATATCACTGCAGTGAATTTAAGAAGCCGATTACCATCTCGCCTTTTTTCTAGCAACCCACAATTTTTATTGTATTGCTTGATAATGGACTTCGCCGTATTTTTATTGATGTCAGCTATTTCTGCCGATTCATTGACGGTTTTATCATCATTGTAGCAGTTTATTAGAATTTTTTTTATCAGAACTTATTCGGTTTATGTATGCGGACGATTTCGATATCTAACGGGACTTTCAGAGCTTGACTCAGGAGATGAGTACTCATTGTGGTCCTTTTCAAATTAAGAAGTTTTAAAAATGAAAGCATTAAAACTATTGGGTCTTAAATATCCATGCTTACCTTACACTAATAACACTATTTACATAAATGTAAATTAACTAAAATTATCACAGCAATTACTTTTGTTGGAATAATCTATGAAAGATGAGCAACGTTTCTATATCAACGGGGAATAGTATGCCATGAAGTAATTCAGCAGTCTACAGTCAACTCAAATATTTTCTGCAACTTCCTTAAGGAGTTATTTCAGAAATTGAAAGACGATAATCTGAATGAAGTTTGGCTGATTTTGGACAACGCAAGTATCCACAAGACACAGGACGTGCGTGATCTTGTAGGTCAGACCATACTCTACTTTTTCTCCCACCATATTCTCCAATGCTTAACCCCATTGAAGAAGTATTTTTAAAAATGCAAGAAATTTGTTAGCTGATCCTTTAAATCGTGAAAATTTGGTAGATGTAATTAATAACTCTGTTGAACGATTACGTCAGTAAATTCTTATAATTATTATATGAATATGTTTGTTAAGTTACCAGCTGCTGCTGTAGGAGAACCGTTATAGACCATATTATACTACATTTTTGAATTATTTTGTTTTCGTACATACCTTCATTTCCATATGTAATTATGAATTATAATAAAAATTTTTGATTTCTTAAATGTAATTAATATTAGTGTTTTTTTTTTTAATCTAATATATATGTAAAGTAAATGTACTTGATTTTCAAAAGGGTGAATTTTATTTGCAAAAGGGGGAATTTCATTTGCAAAATTGTGAATTTCATTTGCAATAAAGTGAATTAAATTTGCAAAAGGACGAATTCAAATTGCAAAAGGGCGAACTTAATGTAAAAAAAAAACTGTATACGAAAGACAGAGAGCGCAGAGAGTACCGTGCTTTCCTATACATTTTCCTTAGAATATAGAGCAAGCTTAGAATATAGAGCAAACAGGAATGGTTGAATCGTGTAAAATTCGTGTACATGTGCGTAATTTGTCAAGAGCAGGAGGTTATACATAGGAGTAAGTGAGATGCTGGGATGAAGATTTGTCAAAGCTGGGTGCAGAATTGTCAAATGTGATTTTGTTTTGTGAACAAGTTTATGCAATTTAAAATTCTTTTGCGAAATTTAACAAAAGTACGGAAGTAATTCTTTTCAAAACTATTTATGTTTGAAGTTTATTTTGTGCAAAGTTTGATAGTGCCACTAGTGCCTGTTAAAATCTTCATATCAATTAAAAAAACAGAAATGAAGTGTTCGGTCAGTGCTTGTAAATATAAATTGGATTATAAACTAGGGGATCCCGTTTGAGGCAACTGCACTATCTAAATTATCTTTTTTGTTAATAGAAGCAAAGTTTTATATTAATTAATTATGTGAATTGTTTCAAAATAAAGCAGAAAAAGAACATTTTTTACCACAGATTCTCCGCTCAAAATCTTTGTTTATTTTTGCAAATTGACAAGTTGCTTAGAATAGGGATGGCGTGTAAATACATGTAAAAATGGACTACCAACACAACCAGAAATTCATTACGCAAAATCTGGCTAAGCTTAGAACATAGAGCAAACAGGAATGGTGATAAGCTCTATATATTTGCTCTATATTCTAAGATTCTAAGGTTCTAAGGCATTTTCACGATATTCGTCACTAATGGCGGAATGTGGTTCGTAATGGGAATAAAGTATTCTATAACCTTGTTTGACCCGAGCTTTCAAAATAAATCAGAGTTGCTGTGCATTCGGTTCCAATTCCACCAAATGTTGACGTCTGTTTGAAGGGGAACGCACCATTTCTGTTTCGTGTTGTGTGTGTCACTCAACTCTTCTCTTCGATACATAGTTCTTTGTTCTCTTTCAGCCAGAGTTCGGTGGTTTCAGAATTGTCCAGTTGAAATATTGTTTGTGGGATCTAAATAAGCTCCTTATTTAATGTAAGTAGATAAATTACTTTTAAGTGCTATAAAATGCGGGCATTAGTTATTTTAAAGTTTACAAAGTTAAGCCGAAATCGATGTAAAATTGTGTTTTTCCCTAACGCGTGGACATGGATTGTGTATTAACCAAAACTTTAGGATCCGCTTCGCCCCGCAAGTTCATATTGCTATCTTGCTCCTAACCTAATTCAGAATTGCTTCTATTACAGAAAGAGGAGTTCTTTCATTTTATGTTAATGAGTGGTTGTCGTTGTGGAGTGAATACGGTTTGGAATTAGAACAAATTTTCAAGAATATTGCCAGCATAAAATTCTTTTCCCCCATATCCTTGCCACGCACTGCCAAAGAAGTTCTAATTCTGTTTTGAAGGCAGGTCTTGATGTTCTGTTTTGATTTCTGTGGGCGCGTTTGGGCGGAGACCAAACCAGTTTGGAAGAATTGGTAGCGTTTGGTCACAACCATGTAAAAATACCAACCATTCCGGTATGGTTTGTATTTATGCGGAGGAAAAATTGGTAATTTTGACCGGTTTGGTCTCCGCCTAAACGCGCTCTGTGTGTGACTTCGAGCAGGGAAGTAAAGGCACTTTCACATCAAAACCGAAAACCGATAAGTTCTACACCAGAAATTCGCTTTTGCTTTCACATCAAAAACCGAAAACTTGTTTCGGTTAAATAGAAGTAACATTTAATTATCTTAAAAGTTGTATGATGAGAGCTCATACAAAAAACGTATTTTAATTTTACTTCGAAGTCCCTATCCGTATTATAATAATATAATTTTCAATGTAAACACAAAAGTGAGGTTTACTACGACCGAAAAAATTTTGTTCCATATGTGGAAACCGAAATTTCGTTTTTCGGCCGAAAAAAGAAAAGTTTTTCTTCAAAATCTGAGATAAATACTCTATTTTATTAGTAAAATTATTAGTTTAACCTATTTCCCATGATTTTATTAATCATTGGAGCAAAAATCTTGTTTTAAAGTGGAGTTTTTCGGTTTTGATGTGAACGTGCCTTAATGTCGATTTGCATTGATATTTTAAGAAAAGTGCACGTCATGAATGGAAAACGAGTTCAATGGAATGCTGTACCCGGCACGTTAAGGCCTTTTAATGGGTCGGTGCCTTCAGCGACTTCATGGCTTGTATTATATTCCTGGGGTTACGCATGAAGTCGCCGAAGGCACAAACACATTAACGTTTAACGGCTTTAACGTACAGCATGCAGTAAGAGCTCACTCTCACTGCTTTTCGTATACTCGTCATGGAGGAAAAACTAAAATTTCATCTTAAACAGGTAGTAAAGCCCAAAACTGTCGCTCCCACAGCAAAATTAAGTTAAAGCAAATTGCAGCCAAATATGTTATCTTTCTAATAGTTAAAAAAAAATAGCATCTAGAACAAATTTATGGAAATTATAGCGTTTGAACAAAATACAGGCAACTTTTATATGAAAAACTCCTGCATTGAGACAAGGCAAGAAGACTGGATGTCGCCTGCTGACCGGCCCGCTGCTCTCTTTTTTTCGACTTTGTTCATGGCTCGTATATTCCGGGGGTTACGACCAGTGGCGTTTTGACGTACACTTTTTCTAGCAGTGCAGGAGGGTGATTCTGATCTTTTGTCGTACTTGAATGTCAAAACATACGACTAAATTAAATGAACTTTTCTACTGATTTTTTTCGTGTTTTTATTCAGGTCAGCAACCCTTGCATGATTTAGAATGAACTGAAAATGTCACCACATTACAAATTCAAAATAATATTTCCAATTTAAGCACTTGTAATGCTCTAATTAGGCGTAGAATTTCTATTTACCAGTGTAAAATTTTTGTCACAACCTCTGGGAGCAGTTGACTAATTTGTCGTATATTTAGACGTGTTTTTTGACGTCTGTTCAGCGAAAATTCATTATAGTTCATTCTGTGGTAGATAGTAGTGAAGACACAAAATGAACTGTGTTAAAAGAAAAAGTACGACAAAATATGTCAAAATTCACGACTAAATAATACGACAAAAGTTCAGAATCACCCTCCGTCAATGGAACGATTTTGGTGTAATATAAACAAACGTGTAATGGTGAATTCTTTTCACCTGAACTGAACCATAACTCGTTCGGTTCCTACACCCAAGTTGTTTTCTTCACCGCACTGACACAGAACTGGTTCAGAACGTATGTTCTTTTCACAGCGGTTCATGTTCGGTTTCTGCTCCGGTTTTGAACTTTCTTGTTCCATGAAAATTTGTGGTTACGGTTCCGAACTAAACGTCAAATCAAAATTATTTATCAGTGTGATGTGCAAACATTTGGAAGTGAAATTATTTTGTCGAAGTGATTTATTTTTTTATTAAAATTATAAACGACGAACATTTTAAAAAGGCATTAAAAGTATAGATGTGCGGAATTATTTTATTAAGTGATGGGACACCCGCAGGCTCATTTATTATGCCAGGAGCAGTAGTATTATTACTCAGGGCAAGGCACTCTGCGGCGCCTAAAAAAATTAAAACCTTGTTAGTCATGCTTAACAGAAACAAAAATTGAAGGAAAACAAATCAAATTTAATTTATTCCTACTTACTTAATAAATTATCCAAATTGCTTAAATAACTCATCTTGTACTGCGACGCGAATCACAAATAAAACAAGTTCCAAGTCTCTACCTGGAGGGTGATTCTGTGCTTTTTGTCGATCTATTTAGTCGTGAATTTTGACATATTTTATCGATTTTTTTCTTCAACACAGTTCACTTTGTGTCTTCACTATTATCTACCACGAAATGAACTATAATGAATTTTCGATGAACAAACGTCAAAAAACACGACTAAATAATCGACAAATTAGTCAACTGCTCCCAGAGGTTGTGACAAAAATTTTACACTGGTAAATAAAAATCCTACGCCTAATTAGAGCATTACAAGTGCTTAAATTCGAAATATTATTTTGAATTTGTAATGTGAAGTGACATTTTCAGTTCATTCTAAGTCATGCAAGGGTTGCTGACCTGAATAAAAACACGAAAAAATCAGTAGAAAAGTTCATTTTATTTAGTCGATTATTTTGACATTCAAAATCGACAAAAGATCAGAATCACCCTCCTGTTCTTTTCACCACAAAACCGGGCTGGTTCAGGTATTTTACTTTCTTGCATTCTTTTCACCTTGTCCACGCTCAGGACAGGGCTAAGTTCGGTGTAGATCTGACAGGTTCTGGTTCAGTTCAGTTCCTGCTCGGTTTTGGTGAAAAGAATTCACCATAATACTTCTGATAGAAAACGTGATCAATGGAAATCAGTATAAATGCAGTTGACATGATCCGTGATAGGGCGCAGAAGTTGTGTATATGGACCACTGACATATAATAAGAATGGACTAAGCGTTCTTGCTTCAAAAATGGCACAAATATTGAACAGGCTGTGAAAACCCTAAATTGCGTGCAATGTACACGGATTCATAATTTATTATTATGTGTCGATTAGAAACACTAGAGATGTTGAAAAATAGTATTGCATTACATAAAAATTATTTAGGAAGCTAAACTCGTTTTAATTAACGCAAAAATTAATTTTTAATGTTACTGAAAAATGTGCTCCTCTGCAGATTTGATGTCAACATTTTATTGAGCTTGTAAGAGATAGACGTATATAAGCATTCTATTTGTCTCATTTTTTTGTCAATTCCAATGCATTCCAATTAATACAGCCGTACTGGGTGCGTTCACCGACAGAAAGAAAGCGTGCTAAAAGTCACTTTTTGTCACTACCAAACGCTTTCGTGCGTTCACTGAGCACGAAAAATGACAGATAAACGCTACCGAAACACTTCCTTTTACTTTCTTCTGCGTTCACTGAGTCCACTGAGAGTGACTTTTAGCGCGCTACCTTTTACTATCGTATTATGGAGAGTAAAATGTAGCGAAGTGATGTGTTACCATGGATACGGATACAAGAACGACAATAACATGGCAAATTTATAGGTCAGCTTATACAGTTCGAGCATTTATTATATTTTTCTCAATCATTGTTAGTAAGTTATGTAAATAGAGGCAATTAAATGGTCTTTCCAAAGTTAAACGTATTATTTTATACAGTTGTAAAGGCTATCTTATTTTATTTTAAATGAAAAAATCTTCGTTGATTGTTGGAATGATACCATATCATGCCTTCATGATAAAACGGTATTAATAGGTGGTCAACCATAAAGCATCGGAGTTTTTATTTTATTGTTTTGCTAGTACTAGTAGGATGGACTAGTTTTGTTCTCTTCATGCCCTACATAGAACGATTCTGTTGGTTCAGTGTTTATTATTTCTTTAATAAATTTCACACATTTTTATATCTATGATTAATGTAATCCGCCAGGAATTTACACTATATTTAAAACCTTTAAGTATATATAAAGGAATGGGTTTGCTAAATAAAATCTTTGTTAGGTTAGGAGACAGTTTGCCAGATTGAGAAATTATAAGAAAATAGCAATATTAAATTGTCTAGGATCATTGTATTGTATTTATTCGTTTTAAATGTTTCTTCATACATTTTCGTACATATTTTATAATTTTATGTTAAAAAACTCACATTCTAAAAATCGAAGTTTTTACTACACTACGCTACGCTTTCTTTCGTTCACCGTGGCAAAGTGGGTAGCGTAGTAATTAACTGTCAAAGTTATTCTTTTGACATATGTTTACTACGCTACGCTAACACTTGTAACGAAGTTACAAATTAGAATTTAAATTCTTAAATAGCCGTTAATGCATGCCGTATAATAGCAAGTAGTGCTTAACCCGATTGACTGATTGATTTGTGTCCGCTGAAGTAAATCACTTAAATGCTCCGATATAAACAAACCCTCTTGACGTTCCATGATTGATGGTAACTCAGGATGCCTGAGATGTCAATCGTCACATGGAATCATCAGAACGGTAACACTTTTCGGTCTATAAAAGTCGAAGCTTGATGATCGACTGATTTATCCACGCCATCAGCTCGCCTTTTATAGACCGAAAAGTGTTACCGTTCTGATGATTCCATGTGACGATTGACATCTCAGGCATCCTGAGTTACCATCAATCATGGAACGTCAAGAGGGTTTGTTTATATCGGAGCATTTAAGTGATTTACTTCAGCGGACACAAATCAATCAGTCAATCGGGTTAAGCACTACTTGCTATTATACGGCATGCATTAACGGCTATTTAAGAATTTAAATTCTAATTTGTAACTTCGTTACATCCCCCTCTTTCTTCCAAAAAAAACTGTTACTGTGGTAGAAAAGGACGGCACAAATCTTCGGTACCATGACGCAATACCCAAAAATTGTCTCACTTCTTTGACAGTTGTCGGCGCGGATAGTGTACTTATGGCTTCAACTTTTGACGGGTCGGTATGTATACCTTGTGAACTGACAACGTGTCCCAGATATCGGATCTTTTCTTTCAGAAAATCACATTTGTCGGGATTTATTTTTAAATTTGCGGCTATGAGTCGGTCAAACACTTCTTTTAGTTTTTCCAAATGTTCCTCCAAAGTACGGCCAATGACAATAATGTCATCCAGATATGCAAAAGCATATGGTTCCATTTCCGGACCGATTACTTGGTCTAGAGCTCGCTGAAATGTAGCGGGTGCGGAATGAAGTCCGAATGGCATAACTTTCCACTGGAACAAACCTCGACCGGGAATGGTAAATGCTGTGTATTGTCGGCATTCTGCTGTCAGAGGAATTTGCCAGTAGCCTTGTTTTAAGTCAAGTGTAGAGATGTATTTTGCGCCTCTCAATTTATCCAGTATATGGTTGATTTGAGGTAACGGATAGGCGTCTTTAACGGAATGTTCATTTATTTGTCGGTAGTCAATACATAACCTCCATCCGCCCTGTTTTTTACGTATTAGTACAATGGGTGAACTGTATGGACTTTTTGACGGTTCTATCTGGTCTTCGGCAAGTAGTTCATCTATTTGCAAGTTGATAATTTCTTGCATAGCGGGATTACGAGGAAAGTAGCGTTGTTTTATCGGCCGGTCATGTTTCATTTGGATATCGTGCTGTGTTATCGGAGTGGGTCCGGAGATTTTGGCAAATCTTTGAATTTGAGTGGACAGGAATTCGGTTATTTGGTTTTCCTGTATGTTGTCTATCTCATCTGGTATTACCACTGTACATGTTGCTGGTTCGGAAATTTCCTCTTCAGTGTTCATGATTCCTGGTGAAATTTCCTAGTTCCACATTTTTACTGATATGTCAGCTTTCCGAAGAAAGTCTACTCCCAGTATGATGGTTTCGGCTAGATTTGGCATATAGTAGAATAAATGTGACATTTTATGATTATTCCACTGTGTGTCCACCATATATGACTGGTGGATTTTAAATTCACTACTGTTCGCCATTCCAGTTCTCAAAGAACATGATATCGGAGGAATGTTATGTAATTCCAGCAGTTTTTTGACTTCGTCACCAATAAATGATTTAGCAGCTCCAGTGTCTATGAGTGCTATACACGGTGTTTCAAATATTGACATGGTGATGAAATATCGGTCGTCCTCATAGTGTACGTCTATCATGGTTGCATCGGGTAGACTGGTTTTTAAGGCATCTGATTCTGGTTCTGGGATACTCGGCTGCCTTGTCTCTCCGGTATCCCTTGGTCTTTTAACGGTCTGTTCATGTTTTGGCCATGACAGTCTCTAGTTAACACACCTAGTTTTCCACACTGTGAACAAAATATTTTCGGTGGATTTCGACATTCGTGTCTACGATGTCCCAGTTGTCCACATCTCCAACAGCTCTCTCGCCTTATATGTGAAACGTTTATTGGCAAGGCTGGGGTGTTTTGTGGTGGTCTACTTATCTGACGGATAGGTGGTGTTTCGGTATTGCGGGATTTTTGTTGAACTTGGATATATTCATACTCTTCTGCGAGTTGAATAAGTTCAGACAGTTTACGGAAATCTTTCCTTCGGATGTATAGACGGTACTCTGGTAACATGTTCTCATAAATTCGTTCTAGTTTCTCTTCGGTTGACACGTTTGTCTGCCAGCGCATGAGTGACTGGATGGCCGTGATATAATCTTTGGCCCTTTCTCTAGGTTTCTGTAACCTAGTTCGGATCTCATCGGCTAGTTTAATACTGAAACGTGGTGGCAAGAAAAATAGTTTGAAGTCACTTATGAATTCATCCCATGTTATCCATTGTTCTCGGTTGTTACGATACCATGCTAGTGCTGTCTTTGTCAGCAGCTCGGGTAATGTATTTAACATTCGGTCGGTTGGTATACTGTAACATTGTGCCATTTCCTCAATTCTCTCGAGGAAATTTAACGGATCTTGACCTTGGTCAAATCTCACATTCCATTTTCTGACTTTATCCATAATGTCAGCGTCTGAAAGTGGTCGGTCTCGGATTTCTATCGGGTACGGAATATTTTGAATATTTGGTATATTGTTACAAGATGTCTCCTTGTCGGTAACACTCAGGCGTGTTGGCGGTATATTCGGCTGAAACCTTTGCTCATCGGTTTGTGTTTCGGTATTGATTATCGAAGTTATCAATATATCGGTCTGTGTTTCGGATGTATTTGTAATCGGAGGTGTCATTTTATCGGCCTTAGTTTCGGTTGACACAATTTTTAACTGGTTCTGCTCCTCCTCTTGAAGAGCCTGTTCACGTTTTACACTGTCTGCAAGACGTTTTCGCAGTTCGTCCACGGTTCCCTTTGTGTTTAAACTCCTACGGTTTAACTCAGTCACTAAGTCTTCCTTTTTCAACTGGTAGACGGCACTGACGGTTATCTCACTTTTGTCGGTCATTTTTAATTTACACGGATACAGTTTTGACACACAGATATTTATTTTGTTAACGAGTATTGTTTATTTATTACACTGGTATTTATCCCCTTCTCGGTCTGGTCTCTGGATATTTATATTCGGTGACTATTCTACTTCATTCACTGACGTTTCCTCAGTGGCAGAAAAGAGAGTCCCTGCTCGGGCGCCATTTTGTAATCGTGTAATTTCAAGTTGAACGTTGCGGGTTAGCTCTGGAGTTACGCCGGGGTCAATGCGTTCAACGACGGGGAAGAAGAAGAAATAAATACCAGGTTTTGACGTTTTAGAGGTGAACACTTATTTAATGTGATACTGAACAAATGTTTTTATTAAATAGACTGTATTGTTTTTGTATTTATACAAACTTAATTCTAATGCACAAGCTATGTTTACCCTATGACAATTCAAAATCTTAATACTATACACTTTGAATATTTTTATCTTTTCCCACTAGGTATTATATAAAACTGTCAAATTATTGTCGGTGTCACTTACACAACCTTATAATCTTAACTAACACACTTTATTAATAGCCTTTTTGTCAGAAGGTTTTACAAACTTAACCTAATACACTTTTCGTTTGTGATACTACACAATTTTAACTAACACACACTTTAACCTTTTGTCCATAAGGTGTTTAACTTAACACATACTTTAACCTTTTGTCCATAAGGCGTTTAACTTAACACATACTTTAACCTTTTGTCCATAAGGCGTTTAACTTAACACATACTTTAACCTTTTGTCCATAAGGCGTTTAACTTAACACATACTTTAACCTTTTGTCCATAAGGCGTTTAACACTCTTAATTCTAATACACATTTATTTTGAGGTTGTTTTCACAAAATTTCCCCTTTTTTTCTTGGTTGTATCTTCTTCAGTTTACTTCTTTATTTACAGTAAATATATAACTAGCTACAGGAAGACGGGTAATCTCAAATGCGGACAATCTCACATTCGGTCGGAAATAGATTTTCTAAATACAGAGGAAGACGGGTAATCTCAAATGCGGACAATCTCACATTCGGTCGGAAATAGGTTTTCTAAATACAGAGGAAGACGGGTAATCTCAAATGCGGACAATCTCACATTCGGTCGGAAATAGGTTTTCTAAATACAGAGGAAGACGGGTAATCTCAAATGCGGACAATCTCACATTCGGTCGGAAATAGGTTTTTTAAATACAGAGCAAGACGGGTAATCTCAAATGCGGACAATCTCACATTCGGTCGGAAATAAGCAATTCTAACTACAGGATTTGATAGGTAATCTCAAATGCGGACAAACTCACATTCGGTAGTTAGAATTGCTTATTTCCGACCGAATGTGAGATTGTCCGCATTTGAGATTACCCGTCTTCCTCTGTATTTAGAAAACCTATTTCCGACCGAATGTGAGATTGTCCGCATTTGAGATTACCCGTCTTCCTCTGTATTTAGAAAATCTATTTCCGACCGAATGTGAGATTGTCCGCATTTGAGATTACCCGTCTTCCTGTAGCTAGTTATATATTTACTGTAAATAAAGAAGTAAACTGAAGAAGATACAACCAAGAAAAAAAGGGGAAATTTTGTGAAAACAACCTCAAAATAAATGTGTATTAGAATTAAGAGTGTTAAACGCCTTATGGACAAAAGGTTAAAGTATGTGTTAAGTTAAACGCCTTATGGACAAAAGGTTAAAGTATGTGTTAAGTTAAACGCCTTATGGACAAAAGGTTAAAGTATGTGTTAAGTTAAACGCCTTATGGACAAAAGGTTAAAGTATGTGTTAAGTTAAACACCTTATGGACAAAAGGTTAAAGTGTGTGTTAGTTAAAATTGTGTAGTATCACAAACGAAAAGTGTATTAGGTTAAGTTTGTAAAACCTTCTGACAAAAAGGCTATTAATAAAGTGTGTTAGTTAAGATTATAAGGTTGTGTAAGTGACACCGACAATAATTTGACAGTTTTATATAATACCTAGTGGGAAAAGATAAAAATATTCAAAGTGTATAGTATTAAGATTTTGAATTGTCATAGACAATAAAGTGACAAGTTTACCTTATGGAAAAAGGGTAAACATAGCTTGTGCATTAGAATTAAGTTTGTATAAATACAAAAACAATACAGTCTATTTAATAAAAACATTTGTTCAGTATCACATTAAATAAGTGTTCACCTCTAAAACGTCAAAACCTGGTATTTATTTCTTCTTCTTCCCCGTCGTTGAACGCATTGACCCCGGCGTAACTCCAGAGCTAACCCGCAACGTTCAACTTGAAATTACACGATTACACACTACGCTAACACTACGCTACAAGACGCTATCGTGTCGGTGAACGTACCCACTGTTTCCAAAAATGGGTTACAGTTCAGTGTACATTTTGAGCTTGAAAGAGACAAATAGATTTTAAGCAAAGTTTGTGCCATTTTTTACATTCT
Organism: Dioctria rufipes; assembly: GCA_963924295.1. Classification (NCBI taxonomy): domain Eukaryota; kingdom Metazoa; phylum Arthropoda; class Insecta; order Diptera; family Asilidae; genus Dioctria; species Dioctria rufipes. The sequence goes on along the minus strand of OZ002741.1, from coordinate 103,724,673 downwards.
TATTTTATGTCAGTGATATGGACTGACTTATCTCCTGCTTCATGTGGCACCAGTTTTGATTTCAGAAACTACGCTCTCACTGGCGCTGTATTTACAAGGCTATTTTGGTTGGAAATACCGCTGAATCATTACAGTTCAGTGGTAAAGTATGCTCTCACGGAAAGAGACAGGAACATGAAAGTGGTTCCATTTGCCTTCATGCATTTTTGGTTCAACGAGCAGTCAATTTATATATATGTCAGTGAATGGACTGAGCGTTCCTGCTTCAAAAATGACACAAATATTGAACAGGCTGTGAAAACACTTTATTTCGTACAATTGCACACCAATTTATAATTAGTTATGTGTTTAATTCATATACATTTTTATAGGAAAGAAAGAGAGCAGATAGAGTATTGTATCCTCTGTACCGTGCTTTTTTACACATTTTCACGATAATTCGTCACTAATTGCGAAACGTGGTGTATTCTATATACCTTAGGTTACGCTCATGTGCACATATTTTATACCCAATGCCTACTCCATTAGCTTCCTGCTCGAATTTGTGACTTCATTTGTTCCGAATTCGATTAAAAATTGTTTTAAAAAGAAATGCATAGAATTTTATAAAATGTTAACGTTGTTGAAAGTATATTCTAAATACTAATAAAGATTATTCTATTCTATTCTATGCTTTACAAAATCAAATGTGAGTATGATATCGCCACTTAACCCAATCAAATTGTATTTGGAATTCTAAGCTGCTTAAGGAACGAGTACGACGCCTGAAGCCGAACCCGTCATTGTGTCATCGACTCAAGTCGAAAGAATTCAAATGTAGCAGAAAAAGACTACCGCTTAATATCTTAGGCTGGCTTCAACTAGAGCTTTGGCCGTGCTCAAAGTAGATCTGCTGCTTTACTTTAAGAGATTATATTTCCTGAATTTTTCCTTATTTGTGTGGTGGGGATACAATTTTCAAGGTTATCCGAACGACTTTAAACTTGGAATGCATTAAAGTGAAGTACCAACATCTGCAGAAGTTTACCCAATTCTTGAGCTAGCAACAGCAAGATAAGAGTTCATACCCAGTAGTTTTCTGAAAAGATCAGCTCAAAGCCAACTTCTTGTATGGAAAAAATCGGGCAATTCCCTTGGTAGTGTTGCATTTTCACTGCATATTTGGTCACTGCTTGAGTTAAAGATCTCGTTAGACTTTTAGGTACAAATGTTTTGTGTGTAATGTGAAAACTTATTAAATTGACTACAACCTTTCAATTAATGATTAACCGTTCAATAAATGAGTGAGAAAAAAATAGTTCTTGTACACTATATGTATATCTTCAAAACGGAGGGCTGGTTTTATTTACGGGCATTATCGTAAAAATTGGTGTTAGACCAATTATGGCTCTCCTATACACAAGATACTCCTCTCGAATCGGCCATACCTTATTATCTTTGTATCATAGTTTCAATATATGAAAAAGATGTAAAAAAGTAACCGCAGTTCATTTGTTAATTAAGCCAAATGACGTAAAAACAACGCAGTTCCTCGGCAAATTAAATAAACTGAAAGAGACTTGTTGCCATATCCCTTCGTAGGATTCAATCGGAAATAAGGTTTTTCTCGAAAACGACGTTGCGTAGGAATTTAAGATGTTGTAGAGCGATAGTATATAAAATATTTAATTTTTAATTGGGGTGAGGGGCCCTCAAAATCTCTTAATAAACGAACGAAAATAAATCTTTGCAAAAAGTATCTCGATTTTGGCCTCTGTACCTTAAGGCTAAAAACGGGAACTCTATTACTAAGCCTCCGATGTCCGTCCGTCCGTTACCGGGCTGTATCTCATGAACCGTAATAGGTAGACAGTTGAGATTTTCACAGACTCTATTTCTATTGCCGCTATAAGCCTATTTCGTAAAGTAGTATGCTGTTCGAAAGAAACAATCAATGTTTAGATCATGGAATGCAGATGGCGCTAATATGAAGTGGAGACATTTTACCGCAGCGATTTATATATCCAGACATATATTTCGCACGAAAAAGTTGACATATACCCTTTGAAGTTTGGCGCTTTGGCACTGCACATGGAATTTGTGATTTTACGTGTATTACTTCTGTCAGTTTAATGTTATTTAAGTGGTGATTTTACATTTTCTCCACAACTTTTTTCCGTGAACAGCGTACTAGGCTATAACAACAAATAATAAAAATAAAATTAAATTAAAGGGGGCCCCATACAAGAAACGCGTTTTTTGGCGTATATATAGTGTTAAATTTTGTACGGTAGTACTGAGTCCTTTATGTGCGGGTCCGACTGGCACTTGCCGGTTAATAAATTTTTGTAAATTACTATGATTGTTGTATACTTGTATAGATCAAATCAACTTCGAATTGAAAAATTATCTTTTACCATTGAATAAATAACTAATACGGAAGTGGGGTTTCGTGCGAATACAGTGTACGTGCGTAGGCAATTCAATGACAGTCAAACCCCTGGAGCGGGGGGAAATGACAAGAGGGCTGGTCACTTATTTGAAAATTCTGCTTGACAAGTCACTTAAATTATCATAGGCAACGCCAAGGAATATTATCTGAAGATAATGGCTGATTTACATTACTCGAACATTGCTAGAAAACAGATTTTACTGACAAAGTGAGTGAGAGGGGCATATTACTTTCCACTGTTAGAAAAAAAGGAAGAGGTGATCGACTGTCAAAACATTATTTCCCACTCTTTTATAGCGAAGTGCCACTGTGGCATTTCATCAATTTGTCAGTTTAAACAATCTTTTATAGCGAAGTGCCACTGTGGCATTTCATCAATTTGTCAGTTGTGAGGTTTTGCACATCTAGATGTTAGTTGTCTCAGTATAAAGTTACTAAAAGTTGTCGAAAATTGGCCCAATTCTTTATTAGCTGCTACAAAATTTTTTCGCATTGTCGCTATAAAGACGGGAGCAGTCTGCGGATAATTTTGAAGTGTTCTACAGGCTACGAAAGGAGCGCAAGCAGTATCATAGGTGATTTTTAGTAAGTTGTATTTCTTGATGGTTTCAGAGGGATCATTCCTGCATAATATGCATTGAAATACCAAGCGAAGTTTTCTGATTGGCGTTGAATACCATACCTCCCGTGCAAATTAAAAACACATTATTTGCAAAACCATCAATTTGAGAAAACTGAGATCAAAGACCGTGGTGTTAAAATTAAGAAAGGGTTTAAATTATAGCTGAATTTGGTCTCATTGTAACAAAGTATACACATCTTTGATATATTTAATAACATTCTATACAATTTCTTCACTTAATTCTTGGATATTTTTAAATATTAGTTTTTATAATTTGTAAATTTGCAACAATAATATCCTGAAGACAAATAAAAAACGCATTTTTCCACTTTAAGGGGTTTTTCATTTTTAGCTTAGCTAAAATTGTTTGCTTGAGAAAATATAATAAGCATTTAACTACTTTAATGCGATTTTTTGTTGAAATAATTTCAAAACCAAACTACTACTACATTTCCATTTGATACACGTATGTGGACTTGAGCGGTAGCTAGCAGGACAGAGTTAGATGCGAAAACCCTTTCAACTATAAGTGAATTAGTAGTAGTAGTAGAAGTTTCGTTTAAGAATCACGAGTTCGAGGCTAAGGTTTAGCAAAACATTTTTTATTGCTACGATTGATGTTATGGAAATAAAAATTGAAAATAAACAGCTAGACAGCTTTCTTTCTTTGTGAGATCAAAACCCCGAGTTATTCATTCATTCATTCATTCATTTTTATAACGGTGCTGATAGAATGACGCAATAGTGTAAGATATATATTGCAGATTAATGGTGGAAGAAAATCGAGTGATTTCTCATTTTAAAAATTCAGAGAAAATGAAGGGAAAAAGATTGGCAAACATTATAATCGATAATTTAAGCGATTCAGAAGATGACGAGGTACAGCGTGTGCAACAAGCAAAACGGAAACGAAAAATGTGAATGCGAATGAAGACTTCAGACAACAAACTTGCTTCAAATATTTTTATTTTGTGTGCGTGTAAACAATTATAATCGTACACGCTTGTAGTTATATGTATGAGTTTACTGCCATAATAGCAAAATTTACTGCCATAAAATATACTTCTGGCTAGAACTTTTTATGGCTAATTATGGCAGTAAAAATTTCCCCTTCATAGGGGAATTTGACATTTAACTCAGTAAAATTTTGCTGGATTATGTTTTGTCCTTATCGTTCTAAAGTATTTTCAGATAAGGGGAAACTACTTACTCTGTTTTCTAGCAATGTTCGAGTAATGTAAATCAGCCATAAGGCGGCGCCAAAAATTTGTTTACATAGCAATTTGGATTATAAAAAATGTCCCCTTCAAAATTTCACGATTTCACGACTGCCATGACGAAACGTATACAAACAGCGCACTAATACAATTCGCCGAGTGGCTTAGGTTCACCCCGATATGCCTTTTCCTTATTAATTATTTATTCAATGTTTTTTAGTTAGGGTTTTATTGATTTTAGTAAAAAAAAAACAAATGGCGATGGGCTGATGGATCTGATTGAAATATAAGACATAGCACACAGATATTGGCACTTTTTACAGGTGAGAAGTATTCGCATGTAGGAAAAAGTCCGTGCTACCAAGTTTCGATCTGGAGTACGCTGCGGCCAACTTCAGTTCAATCGCAGAAGTCGGGACTTCTGGTTTGTTCATGGAGTTGAAGCTTTAATTTAATTACAAATTTCACCTCAGCGTCGACTTCGACTTAAAATCAAGTCGCAGTCGACAGATCAGCCGTAATTGTATTTCACGCTTTAAAAATCGTATGCACTTGCAAATTCTTCACAATTGCGGAATGCAGCCCCTGGCGCCGAATTTCGCAACTATGAATTGAAGCGTGTACACTTTCTGGGGCCACGGAAGTAAAGGTCAAGAAGAATAAAGCGTGAATTACAATTACGACTGATCTGTCGACTGCGACTTTGCCCAAATGGTAAATGCATGTGGTAAGATACAATTGCAACTTCAATTGTGACTGCGACTGAAACTAAACTTTGCTTGCAAAGTTGGTGCTGGCTGCGAGCAACTTCAGTTCAGTCACAGAAGTCTTGACTTCTGGTTTGTTCAAGCAGTTGAAGTTTTAATTTAATTACAAATTTCACCTCCGGACGACTTCAGCTTAAAATCAAGTCGCAGTCGACAGATCAGTCGGAATTGTAATTCACGCTTAAGTCATAGCCCACACAGTGGAGATTATTGACACTTTTTTATCGGTAAGAATTCGGGGGTAGGAAAAAGTCCATGCTACCAGTTTCGAGTATGGGCAGCATACCAATCTGCAGCAAGCCGGCCATTTTGAAATTGCGGAATTTCGGAAATTTCTCATCGGACGGCAGTACAGATGTTTATTTGCGATTTGAGGTGAAAATATAATAATTTATGTAATAACCATTACGTGTTGTGAATTTGTGATACAGATATTGTTTATATCAAAAACTGTGACTTAATTGAACACGCACACAATTAATTTCGGTAATCATGATAAGGAAATACGCGAAGCAACATTATTGTTATGGTACTTCTAAGCCAAGGGAAGGAAATTTCTTCCTTCCCTAAAAACTTATCGTCTGGGTTGGCCCTAACAACATCGAGAGAGCGGAACTAATTTTATTTACATCCATTGTGCTGAACACTATTTACGTAACGAACAGTAAAGCGGGAAACAATGCTACGGTCATCAGCTCAAATTGCAATTTATTCCTATATCTGATAATAGAATGGAATGAGGTCTGAGCTGATGATCAACTTAACAAACGTGTAAACAAAAATTTCATCCAAGTACTGTCATGAAATTTTATTTACGAAAGCTACTCTCGCCGTGTAAATGAGCATTACTTCTTTCTCTTGCTGCGTTCCTTTTCTCATTCAGAATGAATTTTTTCAATCCATGTCGTTCTTTTTCAAGGGCCGAACGATATAGTTTCAAGCTGTCATCGCTTTTTCGGACTCCGAATCGTTCTGAATGCACATGAGTTTTTCCCGGATGTAAGCAGAACGATTTTAATTTGTATTCGTGAAGTATAAACTTTAAACTTTAACGTTGTTTGTACTTTCGTAGATCTTACTGATGAACGTAATAGTTTCAGAAATACTGTAATGCAAATTTATAGATAATTACCTCTCTAGACATTCTTTACATTTCTTTTTTATAGAACATATTTATATCCTTTTGACTTAATATTAAGTTAATTTTAATGCTTAGTCTGTAGGAGTTTTTTCTCTGTAGACCTAAATAAATAAAGTAGCCTCGTTTTTAGTCCCTCACCTCTTCTTGACATATCCATCAGTTAACTTGCGCCAGTACGAAAACGAGTTCCACTCAATTCAACTTTTTAGCGAAGTGGAACCTGAGATATAGTCAAATTGAGTGTATTTTCTGCAATTGGTACACGTTTTGATTCAGATAGTCATTTATAATATCAGCTGGTGTGGAACTTGTAAAATGTCAGCACATTTGTGTTTGCGCTTTATACAAAGAACTGCTTTTTATTTTTCAGTAATAAATTTCTGAAATTTTAAAGATAATTACGTAAGCAAAAATATTATTCCTTAGCAATCAATATGCCAGGAACGTACTCGCACTTTCTTTTTTCTTAGAATTTTTCCTCCGAAATTGCTGCACAATGAATGACCTTTTCAATATGTAATTTTTCACTTGAAATCATTTTCTATCAAAAATAAATATCTTCACATTTCACAAGTTCCACGCCAGATGATATTATAAAAACTACACACATCAAACCGTGTACCAATTGCAGAAAATACACTCAATTTGACTATTTCTCAGGTTCCACTTAACTAAAAAGTTGAAGTGAGTGGAACTCGTTTTCGTACTGGCGCAAGTAAACTGATCTGTATATCAAGAGGAGGTGAGGGACTGAAAACGAGGCTACTTCGGACAGTAACTTCGCTTGTGTGAACTATACTTGAATGGGTTGTTTTGTTTACAATTAGTACGAGGTAGTAATAGTTGAGTTTAAGTTGCTTTTGTTGGAAAATGGCTTTATTTTTCATAAACAACAATTTTTACGAATTTATACTTGCTTTTATCAAATGTACACACATTTGAAATAGTTATGTTTCGTTCCTTTTCTATGAGCACAGAATTAAATTCATTCATTCATTCAGGACGCAACATTTAATTCAAGAAGGGAAATTCTTGCTAATATGGCAATATCACATTTAAATAAAAATCCCTCCCAATCTGTCTCGTCATATATTTATACCGCCTTATCTGTGTCTCATTCTCTTTCATTTCAAGTGTTACTGTGTGTGTAATAGCACACGTTTTTCAATTATTTTCCCTTCAGTTCTTTTTTTATTTTGTCTATAATATAAATTCAATTTTAGTTTTTAAAAATTTCACAATAATTGTGACAAATAAATATTAAATATAGTTTATTGATTTAAGGCAGAAAATATTGGCTTAACTCTGAAGTATTGTGAAATTACCAAGCTTGACGTGTACAGAAAAAAATTAAGGTGTGCGTGAAATTGCGGTGTTAGTTTTTCTACTTAGGAATTTTTATTTTTCTGGAAAAATTTTCTGTTTCTTGGGACACAGTAGGAAAGTAAGTAGAAAAAATTAATGATATAAAAAAATATTAAAGTTTTTGGTAATTGATATGTTAGTGCAACAATGAAGAATTACTTCCGATCATTGACCTTGTTATTGCACGTTGTTCACTTCATATCTAAATATAGGTAAAATTTCTTTATATAAAGAATTTTTAAGAACAAAAGCAGAATTACCGCAAATCTTATTAATATATTTAATTATCAAGGCTGCCATATGTAAAGAGCATGTGGCCTGGCCTACTTTGTTTTTGAGGTTAAGTATTATTATTTCTTATTTTATTTTTTATTATGGATGGACAAGGAACTTCGAGTTTGACGTCACCTTACATTAATAGGTACGTTACCCTATATTACATTAAAACTGACAAAGCTATCTTCACATAGAAAATTTCTTTGAAAAGGTTCAACTAGCAGGTGGAAATGCTTCGATTTGGCATCCTTCATTTAAAATTAGTAAGCGCTCAATAAAAAAAACCTAAGGCAACAAAATAACGTTTTTATACCCTAGATGAAATCTATAGAGTATACTAAGTTTGTCATTCCGTTTGTAACACCTCAAAATAATGATGGTAGAGCAAAATGGATTGGACACCCACACATAATATTAAAAGTTATTTTGATTTTTGCATGTCCGTCCGTCCGTCTGTGCGCACGATAACTCTAGAACGCGTGTACTTCAGAGCTGAAATTTTGTACACGGACTTTAAAAAAAAAAGTAAAATTAAGTTCGAAAATGAGACAAATCGGGCAACTCCTTCGTGGGTTTGCCATATAAAACTTCCTGAGAACACATCAATATAGAGAGCTGAAATTTGGTACATGCACTGACTTATAACAATGGACTGAGCGTATTGCCATTTTCCTATAGGAAAGCATGGCACAAGTTTTATAGTTCTCTCTTTCGCCCTATGGCAGAGTTGGAGCTACCAAACCAACACAAAATATTGCATTCGGGAACATTTCCTCATGCCATTTGATGTTTTTATGTTGGCTACAGATGCAATCACTTCAGAAGGAATAAGGTAAAGATAGTGTTTACCATGATCCGTCTCTCTTGCCCATAAGCAGGATTCAGTTAAAAATAAATTTTGAAAATTAAAGTCGGAATGAGTTTAATTCCTTATAAACGATTAAAATATCACTTGGACACAAGAAAATACATTTTTTTAATTTAATTCGATTTTCGGGTGTAAAATTTCATCTGATTGGTTGAGTTTTACATGTTTTTTATGTAATCGTTTTAAAGGGTGCTCTAACGGTGATATACAGAAACACAATATTTTTTGTGCCACATGAAATAGCAAATCGCTCAGTCAATTGTTATAAGTCAGTGGGTACATGGTGTTTTCATTGTACTAGCAAATAAAGTTTAAAAAATGGACTAAATCGGGCAACCCCTTGGTGTTGCCATATAAAAATTTAGGTTTTTTACGTATACTGTGAAAACGATCAGTCGAAGACATTTTTATTGTACCAAAAACTTCTTCAGAATACGAAATCCCATAAAATTGGTTATAACCATTTTTTCTGTCCGACAAACCGTTCTAGAAATATATGCGAAAAACAACTTTAAAAATTAAACTTACACAGAAGGGTGACAATACGAAATTTCATACGGGCATTCATCTAGTAGGGTATCATAAGAAATGGTCTTGACCAATTCTAGCTTTTTTACTTGTCTAATTTTTAAGTTTGTCCCAAAATTTTCATTTAAAATTCAATGATTTTTCGAATTTCTCTAGTTTGCGGAGCGCGGCTGCCACAAATTTTTAACATAAGCTTTTGGAAGTTAATAAGCAGAAAATAACGTCTTCTAATTTTTAAAATTCTATTTATATCTATGACAATTTGACGCAATAGTTTGCTCTACCTGCATTTTACCCATTAAGAAAGCAATCTATTGCATCAAATTTTCGTAAAAGTAAGTAGAATCTTACATTTATTTTCTGCTTATTATCTATATTCAAAAAGCTTATGTTAAAATTTATTTAATGTAATTCAAATTTGTAGCAGCCCCGCTCCACAAACTAGAGAAATTAGAAAAAAATTATTGAATTTTCATTTTTAAATCATTTTCAATAAAAATTGGAGGACAAAATTAAAAAACGTTATTTTGTTGCCACAGGTGTTTAAATAAATATTGCATTAATCCATTTGCGAATTATTCAAAAATATTAATGCCCCATCCCATCTTACAAATTGTGCACCGAGCTGTCCTATTTAGGACAACGACCCAGCCTTAAGGCTGGGTCTATGTCATAATTGGGACAACTCGGTGCACAGTTAGCAAGATGGGCGGGGTGTTAAGATTTTTGAATAAATCGCAAATTAATTAATAGAATATTTATTTAAACACCTAAGGCAACATATTAACGTTTTTTAATTTTTAAATTTGTCCCCCAAGTTTTATTGAAAATGATTTAAAAATGAAAATTCAGTGATTTTTTTTTAATTTCTCTGGTTTGCGGAGCGGGGCTGCCACAAATTTGAACTAAATTAAATAAATTTATAACATAAGCTCATTGAAGTTAATAAGCAGAAAATAACGTGTTTCGATTTTTAAAATTCTACTTATTTTCGTGAAAATTTGATGCAATAGATTGCTTTCTTACTGGGTAAAATGCAGGTAAAACAAATTACTGCGTCGAATTGTCGTAGATATAAGTAGAACTACAAATGTAAATTTTGTATCAGTAATATTGGTAGTGCCAGCAAACAAACGAAAACAAAAGCAATACAGGGTACTAGATTAGGTTTTTTTTCACTCTTTCCTAGATACAGTGGCAAATGGTTCTACTTTGTTTTAGAAATGATTACTTCTTTTTTTTCTGATCTCTAAGCGACAGCTATTGAGACCGGTATATTCCAATGTGAGACATTTTTCAAATCCTACAGATTAAGTCAATTTTTATAATATATTTTAAGAAAAACACAACCAAGATTAAAAGACTTCATAATTTCTTTCATTAAAAGTGTAAAAACTGCAAAATTTCGTGACTTAATAAATTGCATTAGTTTCAACGAAGAGTTTTAATAAAAATTGGGGATGAGCCCCAGTAGATGTAAAATTAAGCTAATTACATATGTAAATATTATTTGTTTTATTATTCTGCGCATTTATGGTAATGAAACGTTAATTTTCGGCTACCATGATCACGCAGATTTTCTCTATGTAAAAATTGCATATTTAACCCCTAAAACATCCATTTGCAATTCTGTATCAATTTTAAAATAAGCTGTGTTCTTTTGTGTACCTTGTTCTAGAACTCCCATATACTGGAGAGAACAAATCGTTCTGTCGATTGAAGCGAACTATTTGTACTATTCGCTTCATTTATACATCTTCTATGAAAATGTATGAGGCGTTCTTTTGTGTATCTTTTGTTCTGATCTGTTCTGCGGACACAAAAGAACACAGCTATAATGAATCCTTTTCAACTCGTTTTATGGTTAGAATGCATAGGAGAAACTTTCCTTCAGTCTGGCAACTGGGATAAGCCCAAACAGACGTAAAATTAAACCAATTACATACGTAAATATTATTTATTTTATTATTCTGCGCATTTGTGGTAATGAAAGGTTAATTTTCGTCTACCATGATCACGCAGATATATCAAAACTGATGTTTTCTCCGTGTTAAATTTGCTCTATGTTAAAATTGCCTATTTAACCCCGTAAAACTCGTACACTTGCAGATATGTATCTAAAAATAGTGCTTTCATGGTTATGGTGGCATTCAATATTTTGAATTCTGGAATAGACTCGCGCATAGGTTAAATTAAACTAATTGCATACGTAAATACTATTTGTTTTATTATTCTAAGTATTTGTAGAACCTAATATTAGTTTTAGTCTGCCATGCATAGTAAGAGCTTAGGCTTATACATAAATTACATAACAGGCATTGAAAGAGGATACTCTCCTCAATACATTGATTGATCATTACCTCGACTCTCTGCCGCGAACGCAATCAATAACTTCCTACTTAAGCTGTTATTCTAGGAATTCTAAGGTCAACTTGAAAAGAAAAATTACAAAAACTGAACAAACAAACGTCAAGCTAACCTCCAGATCACTAACCAATTTGGCTATAGCCGGCTACAGCCCTATCCATTAATTCCAAGGCTGCCTCATTTATTGTTTTGTGGACATTTAGCCTTATTTCAGAATTTTTCCACTTTTTAAGACTTTTCATATGTTCATTTTCAGTTTCATGGTTCGCCACTTGGGATTTAGTTTCCACCACTTCTGAAATCCAGCTACAAATGTAAATTTTGTATCAGTAATATTGGTAGTGCCAGCAAACAAACGAAAACAGAAGCAATACAGGGTACTAGATTAGGTGAATAAACTATTCACGACCGAAAGATCTTTTTTTTTTTTTTTTTTTTTTAACTCTTTCCTAGATACAGTGTCAAATGGTTCTACTTTGTTTTAGAAATGATTACTTCCTTTTTTTCTGATCTCTATGCGATAGCTATTGGGACCGGTATATTCCAATGTGAGACATTTCTCAAATCCTACAGAGAACTCAATTTTTATAATATATTTTGAGAAAAACACAACCAAAATTAAAAGACTTCATAATTTCTTTCATTAAAAGTGTAAAAACTTCAAAATTTCGTGATTTAATAAATTGCATTAGTTTCAACGAAGAGTTTTAATAACAATTGGGGATGAGCCCAAGTAGATGTAAAATTAAGCTAATTACATATGTAAATATTATTTGTTTTATTATTCTGCGCATTTATGGTAATGAAACGTTAATTTTCGTCTACCGTGATCATGCAGATTTTCTCTATGTAAAAATTGCATATTTAACCCCTAAAACATCCATTTGCAATTCTGTATCAATTTTAAAATAGTGAATCCTTTTCAATTCGTTTTATGGTTAGAATGCATAGGCGAAACTTTCCTTCAGTGTGGCAACTGGGATAAGCCCAAATATATTTAGTTTATTATTCTGCGCATTTGTGGTAATGAAATGTTAATTTTCGTCTACCATGATCACGCAGATATATCAAAACTGATGTTTTTTCCGTGTTAAATTTGCTTTATGTTAAAATTGCCTATTTAACCCCGTAAAACTCGTACATTTGCAGATATGTATCTAAAAATAGTGCTTTCATGGTTATGGTGGCATTCAATATTTTGAATGCTGGAATAGACTCGCGCGTAGGTTAAATTAAACTAATTGCATACGTAAATTCTATTTGTTTTATTATTCTAAGTATTTGTAGAACCTAATGTTAGTTTTAGTCTGACATGTTTAGAATGCATTGTAAGAGCTTAGGCTTATACATATAATTACATAACGGGCATTGAAAGAGGATACTCTCCTCGATAAATTGATTGATCATTAGCTCGACTCCCTGTCGCGAACGCAATCAATAACTTCCTACTTAAGCTGTTATTGTAGGAATTCTAAGGTCAACTTGAAATGAAAAATTACAAAATTTAGTTAGCATCGCCTTTTGTAACATTTCGCTTGCTTTAATTTGAAAATTGATGACTTATTAATTGCTTTCACGAATTTTTAGGACAGCAATCTGGACTTTAATATGTTGAAAGAAAAGATAAAAATGTCTACGTATTTTTTTTTTTTAAATGCAAGCATTTTAATTAAAAAATTCCAAAAATTGAAATGTTCTTACTTTGGCAGCACATTTCTTTCTGGTGGGGAGCAGAAAGGCGATTGAAAGCTATATTATACCAGAAAACGGTTCAGTTCCTTTTCTCATCGATTTTTTTTTCACTCTTCGAGACCTATCACTGGTCGGTTGAAATCGCGACACTCGGCTGGTCGCTTGAAATTGGATACATAATATATAACATCCGTCTATACGTTATTGAATGTCCCTCCAACATCAAGCAAAACACCCAGAGTGTACTCCTTGTATTCCATGGATCTAGCAGACACCACTGCATGTAGTGCAGATTCTACTGATTTACATTTTGTATAGGCATATGCTTGCTATTGCTAGTACTGCAGCCCTGCTATACTCTTTTAAATGCACCTATATTAGTCTTTCTAAAACAAACATAAAAGCAGCGAGACTAATGGATCGAAGTCCTTTGCCTCACATGATTCGTTCTGCCGGCTTTTGGAATGAAGATCATCTTTACCTGTCAGTCCTTAGACACAAAACCAAGCATGGCACTAGCCATGCTATTATGTATTTTAGTGGCTTTTAAAATATAATAGGCCTCAGTTCATTCACTCCTTGTCTCCTTGAGGCGATTAAACGAATTGATCGCTCATTCTATCCCTGTACGCTAAGTATGGAGTTCTTATTTTCTGTTCCCATAGTGTCGTCCTGAAGAACTTGACACCGCCAGAACTACCTTCCCGGTGCTGAACAACAACTCCTTATCTGTTGTTGTCGTTATCCAGTCTTCGTTCTCCCTTCTTATAAATGGCGGAGTTTGTGAACCTCAAGCTAGCACCTTCCGGATCTTGAACGCTGCTGCATTATATTCTATGGACTAGCAAAAATTACTCTGGAGGATCTTTTTGTCAGTCTGAGTATAGAAGAGTCTGAACTTTATAAGGTCTAATATCTGAACATTTCCCCCACGTACCCATGCTTCTTGAATTGGCGTCACATCTATGCGTTCCTTATTTAAAGGCAGCAGTACACTTACCGACCCGTATTTTTTATGGTGGAGCTGGGGTTTAACGGCACTACCTTTATCCTGCTACGTCTTCCTCATCACAGGTAAGGTTCCTCATTTATATTAGAAGAAAAGTACTCGTTGTCAGTTTTCGTAAGATCTGAAACCTTTGATCAAACCTTTTTTGTATGATCTTTTCTTTATAACCCTAGGACTGAGTCCTGTTGGAATGCCCTGTACTAAATTTCAATCTTTATAATATATATGATATCTTCATAATAAACTTTAACCGATATCGTAATAAAGAGGGCTCTTATTGACCTCGTCACAAGTTGTGAGCTTGAACTACGTCATTTTGATTGTTTCAATTATCTGCCTCTGCTGGAGAGCCTCTGACCTCTCAATCGTCAGTTAAAGATTTGCCACAAATTTTCAATGGGATTTAACACTGATAACGGGCCATTCCAGCATTTCAATACGTTTGGTAACGCTAAAATTGCTGTATGTTTTGGATCCCGTTACTGCTGAAACCTCCAACGGAGTGGCATCTTTCCTACGTATGAAGGCATTCTATTTTCCAGGATATCCTTGTAATGTGGAGCGCCTTTATTACTAGGATTCGTCGGTCATTTTCACAATGGGTTTAGTTATCAATTAAACTTAACATTGCAGTTACTTACGTTTTTTTTTATTTCGCTTTTATTACTTTATTTGTATTTTTCTTTGTCTTTTTACTTGAAATTTTGGGAATTTTCACAATCATTTTGTCATTATATAATAATATGGACATGTTATAAAGATTAACAAGGTTTGGCTTTACCCAAAGTATTAGCACCATCTTTTGTATGGCTCATCTATTGGCGGACATTTTGTTTGAAAGACACGGTGAATTGTGCATTATTAAGTTATAAAAGCAACACTCGATTAAACATTTAACAAAAAATACGTTAGTTTGATGGAAAAGCCACAATGCGGGGTGTTTCCCACTAGGAGGTCAATAGAGCAGGAGGTGATAGTACTCATCTAGACGAACCAAAAATTGTAAGACATTGGTGGGAAGGGGGGCGTTTAGGAGTTACAGGGTGATAAAGAAAAAAAGCTAGCTTTTCACAAAACACCCTGTATCTTAAAAACTACGGAGCGTATGGTCGCAGTTAAGAGCTCATTGTATACAGAACTTCATGGCCTTTCCAACGACTATTCAACGAGCCCCATACCTTAGAATATATAGCAAACAGGAAGCCAGATTTTGCGTAATGAATTCCTGGTTGTGTTGGTAGTCCATTTTTACATGTATTTAGATACCATCCTCTAAACAACTTGTCAATTTGCAAAAAGTAAACAAAGGTTTTGTGCGGAGCATCGGTGGTAAAAAATGTTCTTTTTCTACTTTATTCTGAAACAATTCACATAATTAACTTATATAAATCTTTGCTTCTATTATTAAAAAAGATAATTTAGGTAGTGCAGTGCCTCAAACAGGATTTCCCTAGTTTATAATCCAATTTATTTTTGCAAGCACTGACCGAACATTTCATTTCTGTTTTTTTAATTGATATGAAGATTTTAACAGGCACTAGTGGCACTATAAAACTTTGCACTAAATAAAGTTCAAAGATAAATAGTTTTGAAAAGAATTGATTCGGTATTTTTGTTAAATTTCACAAAAGAACTTTAAGTTGACCAAATCTGCTCACAAAACAAAAGCACATTTGACAATTAATCTACAGCTTTGACAATTTCTCCATCCAGCATCTCACTTACTCCTATGTATAGTCTCCTGCTCTTGACAAATTACGCTCATGTACACGAATTTTACACGATTCAACCATTCCTGTTTGCTATATATTCTAAGCCCCATACCCCACTCATATCAAGAATTATGGTTGTATAAACTAAAAACTTGAATTTTTTTATCTTTGTTTTTTTTTTTTAATTTAACCTCTATTGTTTTTGCAAAAAGGTCGTTAACATGACTTTTTTTTTTATAAAAACTGTAGACTCTTCTCTTTAAGTTGACCTATTACACCCTGTGTTAACTGTAGCCGTTAAACAGTTATTAGCTCATAACCTATTCAGGTCACACCGAAATTACACGGTATTTTTTTAAATGGCGTGCTAAGGGATCAAATTATCGTTGAGAATAGGTTTAGAACTAATAACTCTTCAGATAGCACATTGGGTGTAATAGGTTACATTAAAGAGGAGAGTCTACAGTTTACAATTTTTATAAAAAAAAGTTATGTTGACGACTTTTTTGCAAAAAGAATAGAGGTTAAATTAAAAAAAAAAAACGATAAGAAAATCCGAAATTTTTAGTTTAGACAACAATAACTCTTGATGTGGGAGAGGGCTGATTGAGCAGTCGTTTGGAAAGGCCATGAAGTTCTGCATACAATGAGCTCTTAACTGTGATACAGGGCGTTTTGTGAAAAACTGACTTTTTTTCTTAATCACCCTGTAACTCCTAAACGCTTGATATGCCCCCGTCTGCCATAAATTTTTGGTTCGTCTAGGTGAGTACTATCACATCCTTCTCCATTGACCTCCTAGTGGGAAACACCCTGTATTTCTAATTAGATTATCCTTTTGAAAATTTGTTGAGTGATTGACAAAGATTAAATTTGAAACAAACGAAATGTCCATTAAATACCGTTTCTATCAATTCGTAGTTCGGATAAATTGGCCGATATGTCATATTTCATTTCGTTCCTTTGGCACACAAAAGGATATTTTAATTGTAAATTTCGGTACTTTGTCACTAGTACTTATTCACAGAAGAAACTATGTAATATTTTTGTGAAATTAGTCTATAACTTAACGCAATGAGAATTTCTAAAATAGGATTTATAAAAAATTATCTAAGACTGCATAGTAAGCAATTGTTTTTCTTTATCTATTTCAGCAATTTATTGTATGAGTCAAAAAACCGAAAGACCAGTACTATCAGGTCAGCGCATCAAGACCAGAAAAAGAGGTATGGTATTTAAATAGTAAATCAATATGCAATTATCTGTATTATTAATTTATATGAAATTAATAATCTTATAAAAAGTTTATATTCACTTATTTTTACAGATGAAAGAGAGAAATACGACCCCACGGGATTCCGTGACGCGGTCATTACAGGTCTCGAAAAAACAGAAGGCGACTTGGAGCAAATCTTTAAGTATCTAGATATTGCTGGTAACAAATTAGACTATCGTCGCTACGGTGAAGTTCTTTTTGATATTTTAATAGCTGGTGGACTTCTAGGTATAATTGTAGTTTAAATTTACATATGTTTAATTACTGTTTTGTCTTTTTCCAGTTCCTGGAGGTTCCATTTCTCAGGATGGCGAGAAGCCTCGAACAAGTTACTGTATTTTTACAGCGTCCGAAGATATGGAAGCAATGCGAAACCAAGAGCAGGTAATTTTTTAAGAAAATTTTATTTGTAATAATTTTCTTTTCTACGAGTGTTCGGAAAGTCTTGTACTATATGTGTAAGCACAAGTGTCGAAAAAATATCTGTTGAAGAGTGAGTGTGATTTTGGGTGCATTTTCCATTAACACCCTGTAACTTTCTTATTATAAACCGTATAAAAGTAGTCCGAATATCAAACAATAGTAAAATGTCTCCATTCTTACTTTGTCGGGAGTTATAGGACGTAGGAATAGAGAGGTATTGTTTATTTTATTTTTCTTTCCCTTAAAGATTAGACCTTACCATATCTGGACAATTTTTCAGGAGATTAATTAAAGAAAGTAACATTTCAATCGATGGTAATTCGTTTTGCCATATTAAAAATGTAATTGATTGACAAATTAAATCGTATTGCCGAAAAAATATAAGTTTATTATTATTGTTTGTCGTGTTTATTTATCAAGATAATTATATTTCGCACTAGGTCAGACATGTTCTTTTGTTAGTGTAGCTTCTAACTGTTAAATCAATTTTAATGACAGACACAAAAGCAAGAAAAAATAAAAAAAAATTTCCGACTTTTTCTCATTTAAATGTTAGCAGGTACAAAACGAAAGAAATAAGGAAAAAATTAAAAATTTGCCAATCAATTACATTTTTAATAAGGCAAATTGTTTGAACTGTTAATTGATTACATTTTTAAATGGGACTGCCGATTGTTTAGTCGATTGATATTTTATTCACCCGTCAATTGAACCAATGGCAGAAAATAAAGCTCTCGATTCAGAGTTTCCAAAATTTAACTATGTAGTAGTAGCGTGAGCTTTCGATTTAGTGTCATACGCAGAAGCAGTACTTGCTGTATATATCTTGACCTATCAGCAGTACATAATCAATGATGTATTGACATGTCAAACATTTTTCTCCTTTATTTTCCTCTAGGAAACACGTCTACCATATTGAAGCCGAAGGGTATAGTGTTTATTTTTGCTCTCCATACAGACTGAGATCGTTATGCCACATTCTTTGTCTTCTATGTATATACATACACAACGGATCAAACAATTTGGGTTGAATAGGGGGCATTTATACCTATAGATATTCAGCCATTCTACACGAAACCGATCACCTTGGAATCCGACCTGGATGATACTATCACAGTTTGTAGGGAATACCAAAACAGTTCATTGATATTTTTGTTGAAAGGTCTCGGCGAGTACATAACATAAAATTAATTACTTTTCGGCTGATTTGGCCCAAAAAACCGTTATTTTTGAATCCATATTTTTGGTAAGTGATGCCACCTTGGAACTTTCTTGAACAATCCTTGGTTTGTCTGCTATTTCAAAGTAAAAATACAAATAAAGTGCTAGAGGTCCCCAATAGAAAAAAAAACAATATATTCCCCAGTGCAGTGTTTCCATACAGGCTACTTTGGATATTTAAGTTATTTTATTTCTTCATTGGAATACAATTTTGTTTTGTAGCTTTTTAATTTTTCGAGCGTTATTTTCGGATTCAGAATAGTTATGGGCAAAAAAATAGTTCTACTAAGGAAGAAAGGAGCCTAATTTGGAATTTGTTCCAAAAGGAACAAAACATCAGTAAAATCGCCAGAACCATGGGCTGTTCGAGGAAAAAAGTGCAAAATGCTCTCAAACACTACCAAAATCATGGAACTTTTGAGAATCTGAGACGATCTAGGCCGAGAAAAACTTCTAATCGAGAGGACAGTCTGATAATCAGGCATGCTCTTAGAGAGCCTTTCGACACTTCAGTGGAAATAACAGCCCGAATGGAAGAAAATTATGGCGTTAATATCTCTGCCAGGACTGTCAGACAGCGGTTACTCGAACATAACCTCTGAGGTTGTCAGAGTCTCAAGAAACCAAAGGTTACACAAGGTAATCGAAGAAAACGAATAGCTTTCGCTAGAAGCCATCGATCCAAATGTCAATCATTTTGGAATTCGGTCATCTGGAGTGATGAATCCAAATTTAATCTGAGTGGACCTGATGGACGAACCTACGTGCGACGTCAAATATTGAATTAGAATTTCTTAAATTAAAGTATTTCTTTGCCCTTTATCCTTATAAATAAATCGTTAGGTGTGCTAATTAGCTCGCCACCCCTGTAATTTCGTTTAGTCACCCATCTGTGCAAGTTTGATTTTTGAAGTGGTTTTTCGCATATATTTCTAGATCGTCGGACTGTAAAATTATATCCAATTTCATAAGATTTCATATTCTGAAGAACTTTTCAGTACAATAAAAACGTGTAGGACTGATCGTTTTTACAGTATACGTAAAAAACCTAAATTTTTATATGGCAACATCAAGAAGGGGTTGCTCGATTTAGACCATTTTTGAATCTTTATTTACTATTCTATGAAAATACCGTATACAAAATTTCAGGTCGCTACGTCGACGCGTTCTCAGGCAATGTCCAAATATATAGTAAAAATCGAAATTTTTATATGGCAACCCTACGAAGGAGTTATCCGATTTGTCCCACTTTCGAACTTAAATTCCCTTTTAAAAAACAAAAAAGCCCATGTTCAAAGTTTCAGTGAACGCGTTCTCGATTTATCATTAGGACGGACAGACTGACGCAAAAATCAAAATAACTTTAAATACTCATTTTTCTCTACACCCTATGATTTTATCTAGCTAGGGTATAAAAATAATATTATTAACAAAAAAAAACTTTCGTTCGGTGCTGTTATATATATATATATTTTGTTTTTTTAAATATAAATCATTAAGCTTCATTTGGCATTTGAATGAGAAAAATCTGTTGCTCCGCTCTCGAGATATGATTTTTTGAAAACGACGTTTATCGTAAAATCAAGAAAAATCTAACCCAGTGGTAGGAGAAAGCAAAAAAAAATGGGTAAGCTATTTTACATTCCCTACAAAGTTTCATCCAAATCGAAGATGGTCGGGTCCAAAACAAACCCTTTTTGGTTGTTTTCGTGTTGAATGGCTGTGTTTCCTAGAAACAAAAGTTCTTCTCATGCTGATCAAATTTAGCAATACTAACCCATAATACTTATAAAGTACTATTTAAAATTAGCACATATATCAATTGGGTATTGATAACAATTACTATGTTTGCTGAATACACGTAGAATGACAAAAATCGAGTATTTGCGTGGATACAAATTCTCAATTTCAAACAAATATACAATAAAACAGTGAAAAGAGAACAGAAATCCAAATAAACTTCTCGGCTTATATATATTCTAAATAAATATCTTTCGTCTCTTTTTAACTAAACAATAAACGGAAAATATTAAACGTTTTCCCTTTTTTCTCGTTGCATTCACGATCCACTCCAAAAAAAAATTGGACACACAGCTAGCAGGAGACGTGCTGCCCTTGCGCTACGACGCGCCGTGAATATACATTATGTACATACGTGTAGGATAGGGACTCATTTTGAGATTCGTCATCTCGGACAGCTTTTGAGAATTAAATTTTTTTACAAATTTATTTTTATAAAATAAACTGCTTCCGAGATTTTTCCAGGTTTTGGGCTACTGAATAAAATCACCTCAATCTTCATTCTCGTGTTAAAATAAACGTATAGCAATAAATTTTATTCAAGTTACAGGGTTCTCAATTTTAATGTTATGGAAATGAAAAATATTAACAAATTTGGAGAAACAACTCTGGTAGCATTTACAAATATGTTATGTTTGGAAAACCTATGTACGAAAAATAATTAAAATTGGTGTGTGCATGAAAATGTTTTTAGTACCGGGAGGAAAATAAAAAAAGGTTTTTGATTAAAAAAATCGGAAATCTTTTTTTTTTAAATCCAAGCCCGGTAGCATTTGAAGAGTTTCTAATATTTTACTGCAGATTTCAAATCAATATCATTAAAATTGTGGAAAATAAAAAGACCGAACAAAATGCTTGCAAATTTATTCAGCCTTAAATAAAATTGTCGTAACAATATCAAGAAAACTTCAATAAAATACAAATGTAGTGTAGGTACAAATTTCAGGACACCCCTGTATATGCATGTTATTTTTGTATAATTTTTATTATTTGCACCTTATTAGAGCCATTTTTCGGATAAAACTTGCGTTAAATGGTGTCGAAAAGATGCTAGATTAATATATGCAATATTTACTTGACTTGAATTTGACACAATTCGATTTCAAGGTTTCTTAATACTGCAACATTGTTTCTTTATATTTCGAATCACAAGCAAAAGTTTTCCACTGTCAAGCAGATTTTGAACCGATTTTAAATGGAATTGGAAAACGACATTTGAATGCTTGCATTATAAAATTTCCACAACATCTAGAAATATTTTATTCTAAAAAAATTAAAATCCCGTTACAAAAATGGTAAATAAGGCACAGCAGTTCTTTTTGTTAAGAGTGATTGGTATAATTTTGCCGGTTAGAAAAACATTTTTTTCTCATTAAATATTTTGTCTATAAGCCTTATCCTCACTCTCATACAAATTTTCAATTTTTGCAGCTGAATACCTTCCCATTTTCGTTGATTCGAGCCTATAGCTCGCTAATTTGTTTTGGAGGATATGCTAAATTTGCTAGCTAGGTATTTTATAATGCAAAAATGAAAAACATATTTCAATGTTATTTATTGCTGATTCTTTTAAAATGTGTAGAGTGAGCTATTCATTAAATTATTAAAATACAGTGGTTTACAGTGAGAGTGCGCAGCAGTTTTGAATATTTCAGGATTACACACTCCATTTTTCTAATAAAATTTACGTTAATTGGTGTCGAAATCGTGCTAAATTTATATTTGCAATATTTTGTTGCCTTTAGTTCGTAATATAGATTGAAAACTGTCCAATAAAATACAGATGCAAATATAGTGTACAAATTTCAGAGCTCCCTGTATATGCATATTATTTTTGTATGATTTTTATTATTTGCACCTTATTAGAGCCATTTTTCGGATAAAACTTCCGTTAAATGGTGTCGAAAAGATGCTAGATTAATATATGCAATATTTACTTGACTTGAATTTGACACAATTCGATTTCAAGGTTTCTTAATACTGCAACATTGTTTCTTTATATTTCGAATCACAAGCAAAAGTTTTCCACTGTCAAGCAGATTTTGAACCGATTTTAAATGGAATTGGAAAACGACATTTGAATGCTTGCATTATAAAATTTCCACAACATCTAGAAATATTTTATTCTAAAAAAATTAAAATCCCGTTACAAAAATGGTAAATAAGGCACAGCACTTCATTTTGTTAAGAGTGATTGGTATAATTTTGCCAGGTTAGAAAAACATATTTTTCTCATTAAATATTTTGTCTATAAGCCTTATCCTCACTCTCATACAAATTTTCAATTTTTGCAGCTGAATACCTTCCCATTTTCGTTGATTCGAGCCTATAGCTCGCTAATTTGTTTTGGAGGATATGCTAAATTTGCTAGCTAGGTATTTTATAATGCAAAAATGAAAAACATATTTCAATGTTATTTATTGCTGATTCTTTTAAAATGTGTAGAGTGAGCTATTCATTAAATTATTAAAATACAGTGGTTTACAGTGAGAGTGCGCAGCAATTTTGAATATTTCAGGATTACACACTCCATTTTTCTAATAAAATTTACGTTAATTGGTGTCGAAATCGTGCTAAATTTATATTTGCAATATTTTGTTGCCTTTAGTTCGTAATATAGATTGAAAACTGTCCAATAAAATACAGATGCAAATATAGTGTACAAATTTCAGAACTCCCTGTATATGCATATTATTTTTGTATGATTTTTATTATTTGCACCTTATTAGAGCCATTTTTCGGATAAAACTTCCGTTAAATGGTGTCGAAAAGATGCTAGATTAATATACGCAATATTTACTTGACTTGAATTTGACACAATTCGATTTCAAGCTTTCTTAATACTGCAACATTGTTTGTTTTTTTTATATATACAGGGTGATTGAGATCAAGATACCTTCCGGTATACCACGCGATGGTAAGCTGATCAAAAAATTGTTCCACATACCAACCCCCACTCCCTCCCCCCGTTACAAAAATGATAAATAAGGCACAGAACTTCCATTTGTTAAGAGTGATTGGTATAATTTTGCACGGTTAGAAAAACATTTTTTTCTCTTTAAATATTTTGTCTATAAACCTTATCCTCTGCGGTAAACTGTCATACAAATAATTTTTGCAGCGGATTGGTTTCCCATTCTCGTTGATTCGAGCCTATAGCTTACTAATTCGTTTTGGAGGATATGCAAAATTTACTATCAGTCATTTTAATAAAGTAAAAAAAGTTTTGATCTGGTTTTTTCATATCTGGGCTTGTAGTGACCATTTCAGAACGTCAAATTTCGGATCCTCAAGCAATTTCCCCTTCCTTCGGTAAGTGTTCAAAATTGATATGTATTGAACAATCTTAACAATATTTAGTTTAGACATCGAGGCCTACCCAGGTATTATTGCAAGAACGGAGTGGTGTTGGACTATCTTTTACAATTTTGGAACTGTTTCGGGCTCTTGTTAGAATAACAACTGCTATTCTTTGAAAGTCGATTACTGAATAGGAATTGGGAAATTATCTTGCAAAATTTGTAAAAATTCTTTCTGTATTATGTGTGCATTCTAACAACTTCCATTCTCTTTATACACCCTCAACCATGATTGAACCACCTCTGCTTCACAGTTGCTTTGATCTGGCTCCTCTGTTAAATCTTAGAAGCCCACGATCTGCCATCTGACTGGAAGAGATTTACTTACAGCAACCCGCTTCAGTGAACGTCTTGCAATCCAATCCTAGTATCCTTGTTGCATTCTCCTTAGTTAATGTCATCGGCAATTCTCGAGATTATCTTTCCGATCAGTTTCATTTTCAGCCTAGTTGTTATTTTTCAAACACTTTACCTTTTATTCTAATTATCGAACTTTTTGGTGATTTCACGGCTAGATTCACCTGTCGCCATTTAAAACAACGTTTTTATTTCGTCGTATAATGGCTTCATTGTGCCAATCAAGTTTGTTTTTAGTAAGTTCAAATGGCGACATAAAACTGTCTTTTTAACCCTTAAAAAAAGCAATTAACTGGTAATTTTCAACGTGCAAAATTGTGCCAATGACACTTGACAAATGAAAGTGCCTTATTTATTATTCCTTTCTAGATATGTATATGTCGTAGACATTTGGCGTAACTCAGCATTTCACGAAAAGTCTAGACACTTCATGGAGAGTAGGCAAGTAGTGTAACGGTTTTGACTTAGCCACTTTTTACATTATGTGTCTGAAATTTTTAGTCACTTCATCAAATGTTAAAAGCGTTTACGCCGATAATGTAATACCACCCGATATAACCAAATACTAGAGAGGGAGATGGGTGGTGGAGGGGGAGGTCGCATTCAGGCCTGCGACACCCACACTCACATACAAACACTCACTCACTCCGCGTGTATGTGTGTGCATATGTGTTTGTATGTAGGTTTGGGTGTCGCAGGTCTGGGTGCATTGTATTTGGTTATATCGGGTGGTATTACATTATATGATTGTACTTCTATGAACCTACAAGTGATTTCAATTCGCAATTTCCTGTGTTCTGCAGTGCACTGCACGGAACCAAAAGAACACAGCTATTATGTACATAATATACATATATACAGTGATATGTAAAACAGCTTTTCATCTTTTCGGCATGGACTCGATTAGTTTTTTTTTTAATAATCATGTGATGCTACTTCACTCTGCAGCAAAAAAGAGTTCGTCTACATAAAAGTGAAAACACAAACGTACTTTGTAAATATGTACATATTCATATTCATATTCTTACTTTTAGCCTTTTAAATCTATCTCTTTTTAATTAAACAAATTAAAATTTTTGTTTTCAGGTATTCATCAAGCTCATGCGTCGATATAAGTACTTGGAGAAGATGTTTGAAGAAGAAATGAAAAAAGTGTTGGTATTTATAAAAGGTTTCACACCAAGTGAACGGATTAAGTTAGCCCGTATGACGGCGTTGTGGATTGGTAAGTAAATTTTTAACAAATATATGAACAACCCTTAGAACATGTAACTAAAGGAAGCGAAATAGCGTGTAAAAACTAGACAGTCAGGGAATCTCGGTTCTTTGGCGACTTTTTTTTTTTTTTTTTTTTTTTTTAATTGAAAATCTTTAAATTTTTCAGTTATTTGTATTAATTTTAAATAAAATTGTGAATTGTGCTGTACAGTGCTGTTTAAATAATCGCCGGAAAAATGCTATTAGGAAGGTTGTATTCCTGAAATTCAGTTTATTTTCTAGAAATACGTGCACGGGAAGTGAAAAAAGGATAGTAAAACAAAAATATATCTGATCACATTTTTGTGCTACCAACTTTTTTTTTTCTCTTAAATGTTTCAGTGACATTTCACGATTTTGTTTTATTTTAAATAATTACGCTAAATATTTAATTCCTAGGAATTATTCTGCTCTTATAAAATAGGCCTAGGGCAGCCTACCCGGCGTGACTATTGGTGGCTATGCTAGGTGGGTGGTGGTGAGGGTTGGCAGGGGTGGGGTGGTTAGAGATGTAAATGTATGTTATGTAATGCATAATATCTAAGCAATCACCGCGCGATTCCGTAATTGAGTTGTTCGCTGTGTGTTCATGTGTTTCTAAAAAATAATCAAGACAATCCGATTAAAGATGCCGAGATATCGAAATAACAGTGTCGGTATATATATCATTTGTCATCGTCCCTCCACAAGCATTGCGAAGGAGTAGGGGTGGGTCCGAACTATACAGGGTGTTTCTCACTAGGAGGTCAATAGAGCAGGAGGTGATAGTACCCACCTAGACGAACCAAAAATTGTATGGCAGTTAACCTATTACACCCTATGTGTTAACTGTAGCCGTTAAACAGTTGTTAACTCATAACCTATTCAGGGCACACCGAAATTAGACGATATTTTTTTAAATGACGTGCTAAGGGAACAAATTATCGTTGAGAATAGGTTTAGACCTAATAACTCTTAAAGGCTTCAGATAGCACATTGGGTGTAATAGGTCACATTAAAGAGGAGAGTCTACAGTTTATTTTTAGTTTTGACAACCATAATTCTTGATAGGAGTGGGGTTATGGGGCTGGTTGAGCAATCGTTGGAAAGGCCATGCATACAATGAGCTATTAACTATGACTAAGATACAGGGTGTTTTGTGAAATACTAGCTTTTTTTTCTTAATCATCCTGTAACTCCTAAACGGTTGATATTCCCCCCCTCCCTGCCATACAATTTTTGGTTTGTCTAGGTGAGTACTATCAGCTCCTGCTCTATTGACCGCCTAGTGGGAAACACCCTGTATACACCGATCTCTTCTATACGAAATAGCCACATGAATGATTAAAATTGGTTAAGAAATGACCGAGAAATCAAGTTAAGCCTACTACTACTTTTCGTAGAAAATCGTACTAGTATCGATTAGGCAGGTCCAAGATACACTCTGGGCCGTCGATTAACTATAAGCAATAAAGAAATACTCACTCTTAAATATACCTAGCGCTTAGTCCTCCGGCCTTGGGTTCACTATAAGCAATCTCAAGAACAAGCTGTCAGACTTGAACATACTCAGCCCTCCGAACTTCGGCCTGAGCCGTGGATTCACTATAATCAATACAAAGCTCCCAGTCTCAAACAGAGCAGCAACCTAACATTAATCTTCAAAGCTGGACGACCACAGGGGACACCAACCATAGAAAGACTCTACTAAGCATTCATCATCCATTGGAAGAGGCCAAACAAACACAAATCCATAACAATCCCGAGATACGTTCATATTATAATATATGGTGGTAACAACCCTATAACCCGCAGTTTACAAGTCTGATAGCAAAAGAAAATCAGAAAAAAATCACATCGAAAGTAAGAAAGCTAGAATTGGTCTAAAAATTATTATGATAGGATTTCATATTCTGAAGAACCTTTCACTACAATATAATATCTAGGACCAGGGACTGAAAATAACAATTATTTTCATTTTTTCTAACCAAAAAATCATTTAGAAAAAGTTATCGGAGTATTATGTGCTTTATGATTCTTATTACTACAAATTTCCTTTACTTTTCAAATTTATGATTTTTATTCGAAATTATAAAAAGTAACTTTCTTTTTGGATTTATATTTTAAAAACAGATATAATAAATAAAAAATTTATTTTAAAAATAAAAAATAAAACCTGATTTTTATTTTAAAATTCAAAAATAGAAATCTGAAAATGATTTTTATTTAAAAAAATCATAAAATGTTTTTAATTTTAAAAATCAAGAAAAAATCTAATTCTTATGATTCTTAGACTAAAGCTCGTATGTTATTTCCATCCACTCTCATCTGTCGTACAATCTTCGGCATATTTCGACCCATATTTTTCACCCGAAAAAAAAGTTTTGTGGAATAAAAATAATTTTATGATTTTGATTTTTAATTTTTGATTTTTAGAAAGAAAATCCGTTATAGAATCTGTCTAGGACTGATCGTTTTCACAGTATAAGTAGAGAACCTAATTTTTTATATGGCTACACCGAGAAAAGATGTAATGACTTAGCTTTTACAACAAAGAAACATTTAGCAATTAGCATTCACAACATTCTATCAAAAATAAATTTAAATATTACGCCAAGTCACCACAATGAATTTAAAGCGCTCACGTGAAATATGCGGATTAATTGAAAACTAAAAATTATGTATAGTAAAATAGATCGACCTTCTTGTCATTCTTGTGCAGGCCCGGTCAGCGAGTATACGCACGTAACTAAAAATTATGTATAATAAAAAAGATCGACCTTCTTATCATTCTTGTGCAGGCCCGGTCAGCGAGTATACGCACGTAACTCGAAAGTTTATTGTATTAGATCTTGTAGAATTCAAGCGTATTATAAGTCTTAGAGTTAGGTTTATAATAAATTAAAAAACCAGTGAATAAAATTTTTATAGTTAAGGAATCAAAACTTCACAGTGTTTTCTTCTCGTCTACAAAATTGTACGCATAACCTAACACCACATTGGTGACCCCGAGTCGAGCACAACATAATAGCGCCGCTACTGAATCAGAAACCATTCGCTGCCGTTTTCAACATAAGCACAATTTATAAAAAATCATCAGAAAACAGATCTATAGGCAACACCACGGGGGTTACTCGACTAAGCCCATTTTTGAAATTATATTTACTATTTCTATGAAAACACAGTGTTTAAAATTTCAGCTCTCTACTTTGCTGTGTTCTCAGCAGTGTCCAAATATATAGTGAAAAGCCAAAGTTATGGATGGCAATACCAAAAAGGTGTAGCCCGATTTAGTCCAAATATATAGTGAAAAGCCAAAGTTATGGATGGCAATACCAAAAAGGTGTAGCCCGATTTAGTCTACTTTTGAAATTGTATTTATCATTGCTATGAAAAAACCATGTACTTAATTTTAACTCTCTAATTACACGCGTTTACGAGTTAGCGTTTAGGACAGACATACATATGTACAGACGGACATGCAAAAATCAAATAACTTTTATTATTATACCCATTGATTTCATTTCCTAGAGTATAAAAGAGAAACGTGGAAAAAGGTTGGTATAAGAAAAATTCTTACGATGCCCTAGGGCCTAGATAAATCCCCATATGAATTTATGTATGTTATCTGTTCAAGTTTGATTGTTAAATTGATTTTTCGCATCTACTTCTAGAACGGTTCCTCGGACAACAAAAATGATTGTAACCATTTTCATAGAAAAACCATCGAGAATATTTCCCAAGCCATGAAACAGAAATCTATTTATATGCGTGCGAGTCCATTCTCTAAAATGTTCTATATTGATACTTATGAAAAAATGAATACATTGATTTTATATTAGCTATAGAGCTTAAACTACTATTCATACAGGAAAATAGTCTGCAAGTAATTTAAAGATTGGTTCCTTACCTTCCCAAAGTCCACACTTGCTATATACCTTACTTTACAAAATAGTTTTGATTTAATAGTAACCTTA
The DNA here is from genome assembly GCA_963924295.1 of Dioctria rufipes. Classification (NCBI taxonomy): domain Eukaryota; kingdom Metazoa; phylum Arthropoda; class Insecta; order Diptera; family Asilidae; genus Dioctria; species Dioctria rufipes. Next base: position 103,695,029 of record OZ002741.1, on the reverse strand, counting down.
CCATTTTACGCTCAATGGCTCTCAGCTGAGTAATAGTTGCGATAGTGTATTTCCGGCCGGATTTCCAATCTCTAGGCAGACTGATTCGATTTCGTCAGCCCACGGCTCAGCGGCATACATATATGTACAATTATTACACAACTGAGAATTTTTATTTGAGGACCCGTAGTCATTTGGTTCAGATAAATTTTTTTTAAATAATTTTGTTAGGAAAGGTATAAAAATTTTATTTCGGTTCGGAGGATAAAAAAGCAAGCTTAAGATTATCAAAACACAACTTTTCTGTATTAATAGTAGTTTAGGGCAGAGGAGTTATTCAATCAAACTTTTGTCAGTTTTACATAAGAACACTGCAAATATTTTACAATGTTAGTTTAGGCTCTCATGTGGTAGTGAGGGAGTCTATTTCATGGTTTCTGAAATATTTTCGATGGTTTTGCTAGCACTGATCCTTTTTTCACGGTATACGTATCAATTTCAATTTTCAATTATCAATTTTTGTATAGCAACACAATTTTTAAATTTATGTATACAATTTTTTTTGAAAATGCTATAAACAAAATTTCAGCTCTCTACGGATACGTGTTGCGAGGTAATATGAAATTTGCCTGAGAATACATATGTACATATGTTTCTTTACAACATTTTCATAAAAATTGTAAATTTAAGTTCAAAAATGTTGCTATACAAAACTTGTAGCTTTTACATATAATGTGAAAACAATTTCTTTTTCTGTCGTTCTTATTGTACTGAAAAATCCTTCAGAATATAAAATCCTATGAAATTGGCTCTATAATCAGTTTTACTGTGCGTGGAACCGTTCTAGAAACAGATGTGAAAACCCATTTTAACAATCAAACTTGAACAGAGACCATTCGATTGATTTAGTATATATGGCGGATTGAATGAATTTAAAAAAGTGAATTAAAAGCGAAACGCGAAAAAACACCAGGCAGGCGGACAAAATCAAAGCTCATTCATATTCGTAATTAAATTTTTCGAAAATCTAATTACCCAAGAAAATGAAAAGTCGTGTCAATTTTTATATAATTGCAAACAAATTTTAAATAATTAAAATTCAAAGGTTAAGCGATTTTTGGAAATTGTAATTACGGACGAATGCTCATTGGTTTTGTCAGTCTGCCTATGGTATAAGCAGAGTTGTATGATTTTAAGTACCAGTGCCAGTAGTACCTATTCTAAGGTAATTTTTTATACCCTAGATGAAATCTATAGGGTATACTCTAAGTTTGTCATTCCGTTTGTAACACCTCGAAATAATGGATTGGACACCCACGCATAATATTAAAAGTTATTTTGCTTTTTGTATGTACGTCCGTCCGTCTGTGCGCACATAACGCGTATACTTAGAGAGCTGAAATTTTGTACACGGACTTTAAAAAAAAAAGTAAAATTAAGTTCGAAGATGAGACAAATCGGGCAACTCCTTCGTGGGGTTGCATACAAAACTTTCGTTTTCCACAATATATTTGGACACTGCCTGAGAACACATCAATATAGAGAGCTGAAATTTGGTACATGGTGTTTTCATTGTACTAGCAAATAAATTTTAAAAAATGGACTAAATCGGACAACTCCTTCTTGGTGTTGCCATTTAAAAATTTAGGTTTTTTACGTATACTGTGAAAACGATCAGTCCAATACATTTTTTAAGAACTTCGAAATCCTATAAAATTGGTTATAATCCTTTTTTCTGTCCGACAAACCGTTCTAGAAATATGTATATGCGAAAAACCACTTCAAAATTCAACCTTGCACAGAAGGATGACAATACGATATTTCATACAGGCATTCATCTAGGGTATCATAAGAATTGGTCTTAGACCAATTCTAGCTTTTTTTACTTGTTTACTTTTACTCTAAAATTTACCAGTACCAGTAAAAATATTGATTTTTATAAATAGGTGCTTAATTTATAAAAACCAGTAAATACAAGGAAGTACCAGTAAATTTTCACCCCTTAAGTATTTTCTAGTTTACTATAATTATTAAGACGCATAAATGGTGTACACAAAAATTTTTTTATTAAGTCAATAAATTCCATTTCACATAATCATATGTAACCTACATAAAAGTCTTCCAAATCCGTCTCATGTATCATAATTTTCTTTATTATCTTCCATATACTCTAATATTAAATATTCCAACTTAGCATAATAAGCATCAAGTCTTTGTCTGGTACACAGCACTACCCGTGTTTTCGTACTGGTACTCGAAAACATTTTAAGTACCAGTAAAAAATACTCACTTTTACTGGTAATTATTTCCAGTATAAGTAAAGGTACTGGGACATGTAATGAGTAACAATTTACTTGAATATTATACAACTCGTAAATGTTTGACATTTGTCATTTGTGAATTTCCACTTGGAATTTGTACGGTGATTGCGATCAATTGGTCGATTGCGGTATATAAAATTGAAAAAATCGTGTAGCTTATACCAGATTCAGATTATAAAAAGGAGTTAGATAAGAAATTGGGTGATAAAATACCCATCGATAATATGCACATAGAAAATTCGATTGAAAATGATGAGGATATTTTCGAGGAGGAGATTAAGATCGAAGAACATAGATGAAATCTTAAGATCTGCCTTTCTAGTAAGAAATTTGAACGTAAAAATGTTTGTTCACCATTATTAAAAAGTAATTTTTGTAGACTTCTCGTTATCCTCGCAGCTACCAAGCAAATAGGTTTGAGATGTCAGAAAAGGGTTTAATAGTTGTTCGAGAAGAAGCCAACGAGATAGAAATGATAGAGCTATATCTGGTCACATATGAACCAATTGTCATTTTTTCAAAGTAAAATTACAGAAAAGGCGATAATATCTGGCATCGATTTTAAAAAGCTAATAAAGAATATGTAATTAAAAAAAAAAACTGAGAAATATTTATTGTGCATTTTAATTTTTATTTATTTTTAAATTTTTAATTATTTCACCTATTTTATAAATAAATTTTCACAAATCACTGAAAATTAGAAGTTAAATTATGCTCAGGAGAACTGTCAGAGAAATGGTCATTACACTAGGTTTACCCCTAAACTGTAAAAATCTTGTTCGATGAGTGCACAAAACCCCGGGTTCACCATATTGTAGGGGAAAAATTTACGCGATGTTTTACACCGTGTTTTCATCGAACAGACCTATAGTTATAGCTGAAAAAAAGAATTTTGAACATCCGGTTAAAATTAGCTGAAATAAAAACAAAAGTATTTCAACTATTTATGAACCGTCGAACGGCGTAAATTAAGCAAATGCCAGTTTTTCATGACGTTTTCTGACCGTTTTGGTCGTTTCCTAAGTTTTTATTTCTACTATTACTACTTAAATATACACTTTTTCAGTATGATGTCCGAGGATAAAATAAAGCTTGTTTTGTTGTGAAAGTTTGTTTCGAATTAGTTTTCCGCCCGGGCTAATAGTTTAGGAGAAAACTTAATAATAGTAGAACAACCTCTTTTTACGGTTCGGAGGAATTTTTTTTTTGTAAAGATGAAAAAGTTTCGTAATCGAACACTTACGCCTATGATGAAAAAAAATTGAAAAAATAACTCATCTGTAGTAATAGGGTATATTGGACCCAGATGAGGAAAAACTTTGAACACTTTAAATCTGACCCACAAGTACGGGTGGAGGGGGTGAAATTTTGAACTGTCCTCTTTCCAACGATACCCCTCTCGATCCACTGGAGTTGGAATTTCTCTTTTAATGGCCGGCCAAGTGAGCCTTACCGTTCTTTTCGAAAATCATCAATTACGAAATTCGAAAAAAATACCACCATGCTATGGTGTATGATAAACTCAATGCACTTACAAAATACAAAATTTTATCCCCATGTCAAAAAGAACTACGGAATCTACGGCGATTTTTTGGGGATGAAAATCATACCGTATTTCCCTCTTTTCCGCCCGTTTCGAGAAAATCATTTTTCTAAATTTTTGATATTTTATAGCCCCACCCATAGGCCTTCCAACAATCTTGAAACATCCCGCTAGACCCTCAAGAAGTGGAAAAATAAGAAAGAATGTAAAAATGAGCACCTGAAAGCAACAACTCCGTCAATTTCTGTTTCCAATATTTTCGAAAGGCAAAATATAGACCATCTAAAACTCGAGAAGCTACCAAAATTTCTTCCACCTACGAATTGAATTACTTGAGTTTACAGTTAATATCGAGAAAAATAGGCGTGGCGTTTTCCTCCACACCCAAAACTCCAAATGAACTGAGACTTTAAGGTACGGGTGTAGAATAAGAAGAGCTTTCAAAAAATTGCTATAATGTAAAATTCGTACGATTCAAAGAAAAGTTATTCGAATTCGAAAAGTACAACTTTAACCATCAGTTAAGTTTTCAATCGTAAATTAATTTTAGTTTTTTTTTTATGTTTTTTTAGGCGTTTTTTATACAAAATGTATTGAAAGTCGACGGATCGTTTGAGCTTCGCGTAAACTCGCGTTCACTTTTTACTTTATATGATTTTCTGGAATTATTGCTTTCTGTCTTACCACCTTTATATCTAAATTAACTAGGTAAGAAATGCTTTACCATTTTACCAATAAAAATGTCATTCGTAACTAACTAACGCATTATGTATATTCATTTCTTAGAACATATGTGGTAGAATTGTATTATGTATTCGTTATACTCATGGAAGTAGTAAGTCTTAAATATTTTGGCGGAATTATTTAAAATAAAACAAAATTGTGGACTGCCATTGAAACATTGAAGAACAATAAAAAAAAAGGTTGATCAAAAAAATATTTTGAACAATTATGTTGTTATTTTTATTTTGCTATCCTTGTTTCACTTCTTTTGCATGTATTTTAGGAAAATATCGCACAGCACTTCATTATTAAAATGTTCCCACATTTATTAATTCCAAGGCTTAACCACAAAATTGTCACTTCAAATATTTTTTGTACCCTAAATGAAATCATAGGCTGTACTAAGTTTGTCATTCCATTTGTAACGCAAAGAAATAACTCAAATTTTGTACACAGCATTTTCATAAAAATTGCAAAAAAAACAAAAATGTACTAAATCGGGCAACCCCTTCTTGGTGTTGCCATACAGAACTTTGGGTTTTCACTTTATTTAACTTATATTTTCATCTACGGTAAATTATTATTGATCATAGTTGTAACTTCTTCTCTTGTTTCAATTACAATTAATCCAAATAACTTAGTAATTTGTTTTTAATGAAAAAAAAAAAAACACAAAATTCAAAAGCCTACGAAAACACGAATCTGACGTTTACTTCTATTTGACATTTGCAAGTTACACAAGTAAATTCTTTCTTGCCTTGGCCCTTCACCTAAGAACCGATATTTTCTGAAACCGATAGGGCTTTCACACGCTATTTCGCTTCCTTTAGTTATATGTTATAAGATTCATATATAGCTCAACTCTGCTACATTTAATCTTATCTTAGCACCCATTCAAATACACTATAAACCAATCAATAACTCAAGCTTTTACGAGACTTATCTCATAAATCTTTAATTTGATTGGTAAATTAACTATTCCCAGGTGTACTGACTTCATAATTTTTACTTATTGTGAAGACACAAATCCTTGCACAATTTAAAATATATTGTTTAAAGATTAGATTAATCAAGAAAAGATTTAAGTGAAAAGCATGAAACATTACATTAAATGCTAGCTGTCAAAAGTTAGAGCTTCTGTAAAGAGTTAGCTCCTTATTCTACGTTAACAACAAACATCAGGACATTCTTTTCACAGACCAGAAAATGTTTACTATTAAGGAGAAAAATGCAAAATAGTAGTTTAATCACACATCAGTAGAAAATCTAAAGAAGTGATACAAATTCAGTGAGGCTACCATCTAATTTCTATAATGATTTGGCTAGAAGTATCCTATTTTGAGCCAACAAAGACACATTTTTGCGAAAAACAATTAAAACTAGCCTCAAAGTGTATCAGGAAAACGTCCTGTAAAACATAATAAAACCTCTCAGTGCAACAATATTCAACCAGAGACTTTGGGCCTTCCAACAGTGCTCAGCTCCCGCACACACGGCGAAATCCGTACTGGGGGTCTATTCTTTAATAGCGAAGGCAGATTCGGTATTCCATATGCTATCAAAACCATTCGGAGTCGACATGTGGTATTCTTGACATCCGATTCGTTATATACCAAACGCAAACCATTCGTTATTTAACGAGTGGGTTCAACCATGCTAAACGAAAAGTGAATCAGCTCGTATTCTACGTTGGAAAAAGAAAATATGTACGCACAGTGACAAAAATATCTGTAATTTGTGTAGGTAGATAAGGTATACCCTCGCACTTGACTCTTATCAATAATTGCTGAGTGATTTTATATTGGCAGCACAGAAAAGGTAAAATGTACCAGCTTGTATAATTTCTTTAATAATTTCGAAAATAAAAGAAGCAGAAAATTGGCTGAAGAAGGAAAAAGTATTTATATGCGAGTGACACGATCACTCGGGCTTTTACTTTCTGGTGGTTATATTCTAACAACTTAGCCACTGGAGCTAACGACAGACGTCGTCTTTTTCTTTCCCTTATGGCTAATTCTATATAAAAGCAAAATAATATACAAATTATATTTTAAAGCAATATCATACAAATTTAATAGGACAAGAAAAATTTATTTTTAATTAACAGTTGACTATCTGTTTCATAAATTGACAAATTTGATCTTACCACGCTTGTTATGTTGAAAAACTTTTTCACCACTTGACTTTATAACGAGAACTGTTATGAAACTATGATGAGTGATTCGCTTGGGACGTAAAGTCCCGACTGCCAGCATGAGCTGACAGATCAACTTATGTAATCGTTACACGATTGGATATCCAATTGTCTGTCTTGTTTTGTTTTCGTTCATGTCATTCTTAATATGAGGATCATATAATCCACTCAAACATTAGCGAATGTAATACCAAAGCGTTAGAAATAAAGCAAAAGAAAATATATATCTGGAGGAAGGCATAGTTCCTCACATGTGTGAGCGCTCATCTATAAAATGGCAAGTATGTAGCGAGCTGGAACTAGAACTACTAAATTTAATCTAATATCAGACAAAAACACAAAATTATTAAGATCTTAAAAGTAATAGGAATTCATTAGTACAATTATCTAATTCCTCACATGTGTGAGCGCTCATCTATAAAATGGCAAGTATGTAGCGAGCTGGAACTAGAACTACGGTCACCGTGTAATTGTAGCCTAAAGTAATAAGAATAACGTTGGTCATAAGCCTATCCCATAATTTCTAACTAAAATTTAAAAATTCAATTCCATAGAAATGGAAAAATGCCAAAAGTAGATTAACAGAATCTGAAGAGCACTCAGTAAATCAACCGTTTCTCGCAGGTAATTGGGTATTTGATTCGTTATCTACCGAATTCGTAAAAACCATTCGTTATTCAAAAATAAGGTCCCAGGCATACTTACAAAGCCACGTTCCCGAATTTACAGCTAGATTCGCCCTTAGGAAACCCATACATCAATCCGTTGGATTACAAAATATGGAGTATTTTAGTGGAGCTCAACTCGTTAGAGAGCTTAGAAAGCTTGAAACGAACTTTTACAAGAACTTTGGTAAATTTAAACTTAGAAGCCTTACGTGTTTTGATAATTGACTAGATAATGACTAGGTAAACTTAAAACACTTCTAATATTGTCAACAAGACTATGTACTTGACTCTAAATTGATTTTAGTGGTCTGCGTATGAATCCTTCCTACAAACATATTTATATCCAAAGCTGAACCTTTTTTACTTAGGAACCTCATCGGCCGCTTTTCTGGTACGCTGACCAGGTATTCAAAAGATAGTAACTATGAGAGGCACTTGAAGTCTAGAAACTATTACGACATCGTTGGACCAAGCGCGATGGTGTGTGTATAAACTCAGTGTTTTGATTGCAACTGGATTGTCAATAGGCGTATTTGAAACAGCACCTTCCGCTATTTCTTACTAGGATCTTTGCTTGAAAAGCACTGCAATAGTCCGGTAAACAGTACAATAGGTGGCGGCCAACTCATTATAACCACTTAAATTTTCTGACATTCCATGGTTTTTGGGTAATTTTTTATACCCTAGATGTGATCTATAGAGTATACTAAAAATACGCTTTTTCGTATGAGCTCTATCATACAACTTTTATGATAATTAAATGTTCTTCTATTTAACCGAAAAAAAGTTTTCTGGTTTTGATGTGAAAGCAAAAGCGAGTTTTCGGTGTAGAACTTATCGGTTTTCGGTTTCGATGTGAAAGTGCCTTTAAAAAAAAAGTCAATTCAAGCTCGAAAGTGGGACCAATCGGGAAACTCCTTCGCAGGGTTGCCATACAAAAATGCCGTTTTTATACCCTAGATGAAATCTAAAGGGTATATTAAGTTTTCATTCCGTTTGTACCACCTTGAAATAATGCTAGTAGAGAAAAATTGGTTGGACCCACCCATAATATTAAAAGTTATTTTGATTTTTGCATGTCCGTCCTCCCGATAATTTTAGTACGCGTTCACTTAGGGAGCTGGAATTTTGCACACAGGCTTTTTAAAAAAAAGTAAATTTAAGTTTGAAAATGTACAAAAATTTCGTTTTTTACTATATCGACATAGAGAGCTGAAATTTTGCTGACAACTTCTTCGTAGGGAGGTCTGCCATACAAAAATTTTATTTTTCACTATATATTTGGACAGTGCTTGAGAACGCGTCGACGTAGAGAGCTGAAATTTTGTACACGGTGTTTTCATAATAATAGTAAATAAAGTCTCAAAAATGGTCTAAATCGAGCAACCCCTTCTTGGTGTTGCCATACAAAAATTTAGGTGTTTTACGTATACTGTAAATATGATTAGTCCTGGACGTTTTTATTGTACTGAAAAGTGTTTTTATTGTACTGAAAAGTTCTTCAGAATATGAAATCTTATGAAATTGGTTATAATCGATTTTACTGGCCGACGAACCGTTCTAGAAATACACTGGTGGTCAAAATAATAAATATACGCCTGCATTTTTGGAAAATATCTATTTTTTCAGCTTTCAATACCTTGTAAGTTAAGCCAGTCTATTGAAACGACACGTTGAAATGTGTAGAGCATATTAGTAGCAAAAAAATTGTCTAATCTGTTAAGGGTTTTTTAATATAGAGTGGACAAAAAAATAAATACAGTATGAGAAATTTTATTGAAAAATTTGATTCTTTTAAGAGAAGTTTTCACTTTTTTTTTTTTTTTTTAATTTCAATTTAGTAATTTATTGCGTGACCCTTCTTTGTAAGAATTTGTTTGCAACGAGCCGGTATCTAATCCACTAAATGTTCACAGCTTTCTTTTGAAATTAGGTGCCACTTTCTTTTTACTGCAGTCCACAATTCGAACTTATTTCTGGGTTTATGTACATTAACCTTATCCTTGACTTGCTTCCACAAGTTCTCAATAGGATTACAGTCCGGTGAATGCGCCGGCTAATCGAGAACCGAAATTTTTTTGCGCTGCAACCAATCCTTCAATATTTTTGCAGAGTGCTTCGCATCTATATCGTGTTGAAATTTCCATCGAAGCGGCATGTTTTCCTCTGCAAATGGCAGTATTATGTCCTTTAGTATGTCCACATAGCTTTCTGTAGTCATAATCCCATCAATTAACTGAATTGGGCCTAGACCATATCACGAAAATGCTGCCCACACCATTATGCTACCTCCCCCATGCTTATCGGTCTTTTTGATATATTGTGAATCAAATTGTTTGTTTAAAGGACGCTTAACATATTATTTTCCATCCGATAGATGTTGGACTTACACTCGTCACTCCAGGTTTTTTTTTTTTTTTTTTTTTTTTTTTTTTTTTTTTTTGTAGGAGAGGCACTTTTCTTAGTGATCGGGCTGTTAAATCTGGACTTTTCTTAGTGATTGGGCTATAAGTCTGCGTCCAATAATCTTCTACGAATTGTACTAGAACTGACGTTTTACAAGAAACTTAGGGGTGTATTTATTGACCATCAGTGTATATGCGAAAAACCACTTCAAAAATCAAACTCGCACAGATGGGTGACGATACGAAATTACAGACTGGCATTCATCTAGGATATCATAAGAATTGGTCTTATACCAATTCCACTTGTTCACTGTATATTTGGACACCACTACATTCGGGTAAAATCGACTATACGTTGTATATTATTATGTATTTTAAAATTTTTATAATTTTTTTTATTACAGAAATTGTTCGTGACAAAACAATAACAATTTATAAATATTTTCAGGCAACGGCTCTGTACCTCCGACCGTTCTACTGGTATTAAACAATGAACACTTAATCAAGGACGGAATTGCCCTTGAATTTTTGGTCGAACTATCTGTTACATTCAAACAAGAGAAGGGCATTCAGTCGCTTATACAAGCACTAAAAAAGGGTGGAATTGAAAGCAAGTAAGTGCAAATCATAAAGTAAACCATTTTATTTTTATGGAGGATTTCAGGATGGAATTAATGCGCATCTCTTAATTTCTTTAATTCATTCTCCAATATCATACAACCTTGATTGCTTATAAATTATTCAAACAAATTACAATTTTATTTGGATTCGTATAAGTTTTCAAACATTTCAAACGAAAAATAATAAAAAGGAAGAGAAATTCATGTAAGCATATTTCTATTTACAGATTAATGGAATTCTTTCCACCAAATAAACGTACAGAAGAATATTTAAAAAGCGTTTTTCTCGAAAAAGGTTTGACAGAAATTGTTAAGCTTCATAAGGCACAGGCCAGCCAAGAAGCTAAACGGGAATTACAGCAGGTAATTAGGTTATAAAACAAATTAAATTATTTGGCATCTTTGAGAACAGTATTTGGCTATGCGTCAATTATGGTTGTACCCAGATGCAAGAACAAGAGATAGTTTTTTGCTTACGTTGTTACCTTTAATTTAATAAGTTTTAACGTCAATGAAAATTAATACAAAATTATTAATTATATTATTTATGAAAACTTTAATATAAAATTATTTTAGATTTAGATTTATAAATTTTAAATGGTCTTTCCGATGATATAATTAAATTATAAAACAAATTAAATTATTTGGCATCTTTGAGAACAGTATTTGGCTATGCGTCAATTATGGTTGTACCCAGATGCAAGAACAAGAGATAGTTTTTTTGCTTACGTTGTTACCTTTAATTTCATAAGTTTTAACGTCAATGAAAATTAATACAAAATTATTAATTATATTATTTATGAAAACTTTAATTTAAAATTATTTTAGATTTATATTTATAAATTTTAACGGGTCTTCTCGGTGATATAATTAAGTTATAAAACAAATTAGCATCTTTGAGAACAGTATTTGGTTATGCGTCAATTATGGATGTACCCAGATGTAAGAACAAGAGATAGTTTTTTGCTTACGTTGTTGCCTTTAATTTCATAAGTTTTAACGTCAATGAAAATTAATACAAAATTATTAATTATATTATTTATGAAAAAAACTTTAATTTAAAATTATTTTAAATTTATATTTATAAATTTTAAATGGTCTTCCCGATGATATAATTAAATTATAAAACAAATTAAATTGCATCTTTGAGAACAGTATTTGGCTATGCGTCAATTATGGTTGTACCCAGATGCAAGAACAAGAGATAGTTTTTTTGCTTACGTTGTTACCTTCAATTTCATAAGTTTTAACGTCAATGAAAATTAATACAAAATTATTTATTATTATTTATGAAAACTTTAATTTATAACTATTTTAGATTAATACTTATAAATTTTAACAGGCTCTTCTCGATGATATAAGTGATAATAAATCTCATAAGGAAATAATTGCCGATATCAAGGAGTTAGCACAAAAAACAGACATTCCCGAACATGAAATTATAAGCCTAGTAAGTAGATATCCATAGTTTTAAATAAAATTGTTAATGTTTTTTCTATAGATTTGGACCACAGTCATGTCACTAGCTGAATGGAACAAAAAGGAAGAGTTAGTTACTGATCAGGCTGTGAAACATTTGAAAGGATATACACAACTCTTACAAGCCTTCGCTTCAGCAGAACGCTCCGAACTTTCACTTATTTTCAAAGTGCAAGAATTTTGTTATGAAAATATGAACTTTATGAAAGCGTTCCAAAAAATAATGCTTTTACTCTACAGAAGTAAGTAAATTGACAACATGGTGGCTAAACAATTCTTAACTAGTTTAGGGAAAGAGGTAGCAGCAAAGCGCTTAAAAAATTAACCTATACGATTTAGTTTAATATAATTAATTTGGGCCACTTCTTTATATAAAATATGCTATTTTCTAAATGTTAAATGCAATTAACGACAAAATAGGATTAAAGGGTCATAATAAAATAATTAATATTTTGACACGTACAACTCCGACACTCAAATTTTAAAACGTGTTGATTTAGTGTGTGCAATTTATATATGTATCTTAACTTTAAGATATATATATGTATTTTAAATTGAAGAAGAGGTGTGTACTCAGTCTCGAGTCGAGTCAAACCAGAAATGCATCTAAAGCCACAAATCTATATGGGGCTGTACTAAAATAGTCAATGCGAAGCTACACATGAAATTTTACACAAGCGTAAAAACATTCATTTGAGCATATAACAAAAAGGAGACGGTTTGTTTATGTTAAGCATATACACCATATTTTTACCGTAATAGTAAGATCCCGGCTTAGAACATGCAACTAAAGAACCGAAATATCGTGTAAAAAACCTATCGGTGTGAGGGAATCTCGGTTCTTAGTTGTCGAAGGGGTAAAGGCAAGAAAAATTTAACTTAAATTAACTTGCTAATGTTAGTTTTTTAATGTTTCAGAGCGGTTCAAAATTCTGTTTTATTTTAAATAACCCCCTTCAAAACTATTTCAGATTTACTATTTCCGTGAGCATAATGAATGCATAAACACAATTCTACCACATAGTGGGAACTGCCACAATTTTTCGGGTTTATTGCGCTTCATTTAGTTATGGTTTTTAGTCGAAAGTACATACAGCAATTTTTTGGGCTTATTGCGCTTCCTTTAGTTATTGTGCTTAGTCAAAAGTACATTACTCCTTAGTACTTAAGAATAATACCGTTGAACAATACTCAAAATGAGGTTTCACAATGACATTATAAATCTGTATTACTGTAGCCATTGAAATTTGACTTCGTATTCTTCTTAAAAAACCAATTTTTTTGCCAATCTTTTTAAACGATAATTTTTTTTTTTTCTATAATGACATTTAAGTACCTTATTTCTGACACACATTCTATAACAGTGTTATTCATATTTATACCATTTATATTCTCGCCACATACATAATATGCATTTAGATTTTTCAACATTTAACTTCTTATTCATTTTCAACCAACAATTTACTTTTTCTAAGGCACATTCCTTCCGGCAAACACATAAACTAATATCGTTTTGGACTATGTAAAGTAATGCATCATCTGCGAATAACACAATTTTTACATCCGATAAAATGGTCGCAATAAAGTACTGTACAAAGAACTGAGCCTTCTGGAACACCAAAGTTAATACTCACTTTTTCAGACAAACATTCATTAACTTTTGTTCTTTGATACCTTTCAGACAAGTAAAACTCAACCCACTCATACGATTTCCCATTTATTCCATATTTTTTTTTAATTTAATCAAAAATATATTTCTGTCAACTGTTTCGAATGCTCTTTTTAAATCTAGAAAGACGGCTAAAACTTTTTTCCTATTTTCAAGTTCACCTTTCCACTCAATTAATGCCCAATTTAGTGCAGTTTCACACGAATGGTTTTCGAAAACCGGACTGTTTTTCTATCAGTACATGATTGGACTCGAGATATTTTCCTAAATGAATTTGTGCTACCTTCTCTATTATTTTTTTCATGTATTGATAGCATGCTCACTGCGCGGAATTCTTCAGCCCTAATGGAATTCTTAACGTTCTCAACAGGAACTATTATTGATTCTCTCCATGCTTTTGGAAATAAACCCTCACTAAGCAACTAATTTATTATCTTCAATAGTGGATCACCAAACACAATCCAATTATCTAAAATTATTTTTGTACTCATATGATTATAGTCCATTTTATTGTTCATACATTTAAGCACTTGTTTCAACTCCGATAAATCAATGTTTCTAAAATCAAAATTACTATTTAAATTAGGCAAATTTCACTCAAATTGCACATATGGATTAGCGTTGCTTATCTCATTTACACTATCAACAAAAGAAAATATTTAAGTTGTCCGCAATAAGAACCTCAACCCTACAACTAGTATCATAAAATCTTATTATTTATGGGCTTCACTGCCTTTTTCATTACATATTTCTTGAGCACTTTCCACATTTTCTTTGAATCTCGCGATTTATGCAAGTTTCGCTTTACTTTATAATCTAACCAGTCATTCGGATCTCCAGACAGAGTCGCTTTCACATAGCTTCTTATTTTATTAGTTTTCATCCTATACAGATCCCCCGTATACCTCATTACAATTCAATTTAACAACTTTCAATAAAGCACACCTCATTACTATTTTGTTGAACTAAATATCGCCCATACATTTCTTTATTATATTTAAAGTACTTTTTAAATATACAAATATCTTCACTTTTCCGATTTACTTCAAGTTTAACCTCTATAGTTTCATGGTCACTGATTTTTAATGCTCTATTAACTTTAACATTTACTCCTTTCGCATTAATTTTTACATAATCGATTAAGGACTTCGATGATTCAGTAATCCTCGTGTACTCATCTACTACTTACTTAAATCCATTGTTGACAATAATTTCCTGCATTTTATTTGAGTACGTATATTCGCAGAGGAAGTTAATATTAAAGTCGATTACAAAATTCTCTTTCCGAAGGAAAAGGTAATGATCTATAAAGCAACCCTAAAACATGACATACATTCTCAAACCAGTGCTTTACAAGCATCCAGCAAACATCCTTGTTGATCGTTATTTTTGTAATTATTTCATACTTCCAGTCATTCTTCAAGTATAATCAGTTAGTTCTGCTCCAAATTGAATCGCCCCGCATAACCTTATACAAACTTATATTTATTTCATTACTTTCCATAACTTCCTAACTAAGGGAATAAACACCCTTATTACAGTTGTCGACTCACCAAAGGGACAAGCCTCGCAGTCACTCTCACTTCACTTTTCGTATTATCGTTGTCGAACGGTGTAACGTGACATTTTTCTTCATTTTATTATAGTTTTCACTTAAGGGGGTATTCTAGTCTAGAAATTCGAAAAAATATATATTTTTTGTTTTCATATTTTCGAAGTTTAACTATTCAAGAATATGCCTCAAGAGGATTTTTCAAAATGGTGGCTTGTATCTTTTATATTTAGTGTTCAACTGCATCCAGCTGCTAACAGTTGAATTCTAACTTCTAAACCACTTGGACTTTAAGGGGTAACGCTACTGTAACGGCTAAAAAAAAAAGGTTTTTTCACGAATTTTTTTCTCGCGAAATTAAAGGTGTTTGAAAAAAACCTTTTAAGAGTATTATCGGGCATACATTGAACTTTATTGATAAATTTTTGACAGCGAAAAAAAAAACAAAATGGCGGCTCCATAGCCATCTTCCCGGGACATGTTTCGGAGCAAGTTTAACGCGCTTGGCTGCGACCTCCATTTTCAAATTAAAAAAAAAATTTTCACGTACGGGACCTTTTTTTTTTCTTATTCTAGAAGGTTTAAACTATTTTTTAAGCCAATAAAAAAAAACGGTTTTTCAAAAAACTTACAGTGGCGTTACCCCTTAAACGCGTTTTTCTCGAAACTGCCTTTTTCAAGACGATGCCCATGATTTCTCAAGTTCTACTGGACCGATTTACTTGAAATTTTTTTGAAAGTCTTCATTATAGACTTGTCTATGTCCGGAACTAGCCGCATCCCCGAATATCAATTTTTACTATTTTTAAAAAATTCGAAAGTCAAAAAAAAGTGGTACAAAAATTGTTTTTTTTTCAGGCAGCGGCCATTTTGTGAAAAAAAAATTTTTCAACTTTTCCCTAGTTCCGGACATAGCGACATTACTCTAGACTAATAATCTTTTTTATTTTATTTTTTTCGGATTGCTAGGCGGGTTGGAATCGTGGGCATGATCACGCGCCAATTTTTTGAGGCCCCCCACTTCATCAGCTGCTAATTTTTTTAATTTTCAACTTTTTTAATTTTTTTATTTTTTTCTGTATTCTTGTAATGTTAATAAATAACTCATAAAAAAATGGATAGAAAGATATTGATTGCCATTTTTTTACGGCACTTCAAAAATCACCTAAAATTCGGGCCTCTAGACTAGAATACCCCCTTAAAGGGACAGGGCTTAGGGCATGCGTCAGGGTGTAGACAAAAGTGAGGTTTGTCTTATTTCGTGGTATTGTTGTTATTTTTAAAAGTGTTTAAAAGAAAAAAATATATATATATAAACGCGATGTATTTTAGCCCTTTAGCTTATAACAGGATGCTTCATCATAAAATCTATCATGACTTCAAATTGTTTTTTGTTGTAATCTTTACACTACAATTGCAAAAAAAATAGTTTAATTTATAAAAATCTATTGAATTTTATGTTTTAATGAACAACTTAGAAAGCCATTATAAAATTTATCATTTTCTGCTTGCATTTTCCTTTTTCTTACACAAATCTAACATCTGTCACTTACGAAAACCAAGTGAGTAAAATTGTCACTTACATCGACATTTGTCTACTTAATACGACAACAGTAATACGTCCAAAGTCGTATGTTTTCGACAAATGTCACTTTAAATGACAACCATAATACCATTTTTGTGTCGTAACGCCATTTCTCACTTAAAGTGACAACGATAATAAGGGTGAAAATCATATTCACCATTTTCAGCTAATAATTCCACCTGCTCAAAATTGCTTGATATGCCTTGAAAATTCAAATATAGACCTTTAATATTTTTTAATTGGTAATACGCAACCTTATTCATTTCAACATTCAGCTTTGTTTTAAACAACGGGCAATCCCTACTTAATGTATAGTGGCAAATGTCCAGATTTAATTTTAGTTTACTGTTAATTTCATACAATTCACACATTTTTTTTACAGCTTCTTTCCCACAATCCCTTGTTTCGCACATTTTGCACAAAAGTGTTGCAAATGCAGAGAACTATATTAAAGATACGTTCATGCGTGACATCAAATTTACCATCGGCTATACAACATAATATAAATATTGCAAAACTTTTCCTTTTTTTTTAAAGCTTAATAAAATAAGTATAAATGGAACATTTAATGCAAATATTCTGAAATGAAAACGCTTTATTCGTTTTGTAATTAATATGAATGCAAGTTTACAGTTGATTTTTAACTATACTATACATCATAATCTGTGCCACAACAAATGACCAGAAGTAATTAACAAAAGTAATGAACTTCTGGCCTAGCAACGTAGCTAGCAAGTTTGAGTACCGAAATTAAAACTGCAAGATACGATGAAATGCAGAGCCCTCCTTTTCATTTTTTTTCTGCCTATGCTTACCGATGCCACTAATGTGTGTTTGCTGAGATATGTCCGCTTTTGAGATTTAATCTCAAAGTAATTTTAAGGGTAAAGGGATGTGCGCTGTTTGCAGCACGAGTATTACGTGCAGGAATCATACTACAAGGGACCAGACTAGATATTTCATCTGAACATGGACCTTGAATGCAGCGTTAAAGGACCGAAAGGCATCTTACACTGGGGCGGTACTCGAGTGAATCGATATGACAAGTCCAAATCGCCAATGAACTTGAAGGCTCTTTTTGGTCAACATCCAATGAAGCTAAGGCTCTGCGACAAGCCCCGGCCCAGATATGAGAATTGTATTCCATTTCAGGTCTGATGAAGGACTTGTAGAGAGCGCTAGGTTCGATGGGCTCAAATATTTCTTACACCTGTTTAGTGGCAACAGAGAAGATGTTATCTGTCTGTTCAGTTTAACTTACTTGAAATATCAAATGCCAAAAATGCATAAAGACGGTATATCGTAAATCAGTGCTCCATCAGAACCATACGGTAGATGCAAGCAACTGTCTGTGAAGTGGGTCGAAGATGAGAATTTGAAGCGAATATAGAAGCTAGAATATTAACTTTTTTTTAGAATTATTCGAATATTATTTCAATACTCATTTATTCATTTTTTATGATGCCAAAACTGCAGCTCCTCAAGAAAAATTCAGAATCCTCTGTTTACCTTCGATTTTCTGACTATCTAATGATATAAAAATCGACCAAGATTTATAGTATCGTCACTCAGAAAAATGATTTTTCGCTTATTCCGAAAGTTTAAAAAGTGGTATTAATAACTTTAAAACTGTATGCCCACCACATAAATTGTTGGAGCTGTTAATTTGAATAAAAAAAGTACACAGTACAGAGAATTTTCCAATATTTATTTCTCAAGCTTAAAATAAATTACATGAAATAAAAATTCGTGAATAAACATATAAATTTTTAAGATTTCTATACAGTGCAGATTTATCAATTCTTAAGATTCTTACATTTCTTATAAAATATATTGTTACAGCATTGTAGTTGCGTTGTAAGAAGCGTAGTTTTAAATTTGAAACGGGAAAAACGTAAATACTTAAAATATTTTCTGAATGTTAAGATCTGCGTACAGATAAAATTGAAATTTCCCTTCATTTTAGCTAATCATGGTAGCCCTAATTATGTAATATCCCGCAACATGACACTAATTTAGGATGCTGGCTTCAAAAATTTTGTATGGGAAAGGCTGCAGTCTATATTATTGAAGTCTATGTATCGGATACACACAAGATAATGCACACGTAATACTTACGAGCTCGTAGCATCCGTATTGATGCACAGAGCACCTATAAAAGTATGGCAAACTCAAGTGCGTGGCCCGCTGGGACAAATATTGAAATGGTCCATGATTTTTTTGTACGTTAACACAACAGTAGTAGACCATATTTACATAAAAGACAAAATTTTTGTCAAACATACATATTTGGAGAAACATATTTTTTTTTCTATTGTATCGCCTAACGTGTTTTAAATAAACAAAAGTCTTCGGTAACAGTTATAAATAACTATAAAATAACAAATTATTATGAGACTTAGCAATTATTAACTATTTGTCATTACTTCTCAAGTATACCAATCAGCCTTGATGCGACTTTTTTTTACTGATTTCCAAAAATAACAGTTATTTACGGTCCCTGAATAATATACTTATTAATGTCAAGAATATTTATATTAAGGACGTCTAGGAAAACAACAAATTTACATTATTATCTCAAATTCTATAAAAAAAGGTTTTAAAATTAAAATGTTACTCTTTTTTCGCAAATGATATAAAAAAAAAATCGTATTTTTACATGGAAATTTGCAATACGAATGTCATGAACAACATTTCACCAGAATCTTGTTCCTTATTTTTTAGTTTTTTATCAATCTTGATAGTTGTTAACGATATTTTTTTCTTCTATTTCCAGCTGAAGTTGTTTCAGAGGAATCCATTTTGAAATGGTACAAGGATAGTCATTCAACAAAAGGAAAAATGCACTTCCTTGAACAAATGAAAAAATTTATCGAATGGTTGCAAAATGCTGAAGAAGGTAAATATATAAAGATATCATAATGGAAATTTTGAAATAGTAACTTATCCAAAATCATAACTAGAAAACTCTGTCAGAAGAATGTTGACATTACATATAGATGACGAAATCACAGGGTATACTAAGGGCCTGTCCGGATCCAAGTCTTCGTCTTCGTCTTGTTATTACAGCAAGTGACGTAAAATCGAGTCAAGCTCTATCCGAATCCACGACTATGCCACCGAGTTTGCTGCTTTGTATAACAGTTTTGACATCTGGTTAACTTGATCACCAAGTCAATGTTCGAGTTGACTTATTTAAATAGACAACGTATTGTGAGATTATGTTTGTTTGCTGTCTGTTAAATGAAGCTGACCAAATGAACGAATTCGGACAGGTTAGCTTCGTCCTCGTCTAACTATTATAATAGCTGAGCTTGTTGTGTTACGTCAGTAGCGGTAATAATAAGACGAAGACTTGGATCCGGACAGGCCCTAAGTTTGTCATTCCGTTTGTAACGCATAGAAATATGGTAGTAGAGCAAAATGGATCAGAAACCCACACATAATATTTGTATGTCCGTCTGTCTGTCCTCATGATAACTCGAGAACGCATGTACTTAAAGAGCTGAAATTTTGCACACGGGCTTTTAACAAAAAGTAAATTTAAGTGCGAAAATGTGACAAATCGTGAACTCTTTCGTGGGGATCAAAAAATTTCAAAAACGGACTAAATCGGGCAACCGCTTTTGGGTGTTGTTATACAAAAATTGGGGTGTTTTGTTTTTTACGTATACTGTTAAAACGATCAGTTCTAGACGCTTTAAAATATACTGAAAAGTTCCTCAGAATATAAAATCCTATGAAATTGGTTATAATAACTTTTGCCGTAAGATGAACCGTTTAAGAAATTGATACAAAAAAGCACTTTAACAATCAAACTTGCACGTAGGGGTGAGTACATTCAACTAGGTTATCGTTTTTACTTGTTCACTAAAATCAAACTAGCACATAGGGGTGAGTGCATTCAACTAGGCTATCGTTTTTACTTGTTCATTTTATATATGTATTTCGACGCTGCCTGAGAACGCGACGACGTAGAACTTAAATTTTGTACACATACTTTTCATAAAAACAGTAAATACAATTTCCACAAATTTAGGCTTTTTACGTATACTATGAAAACCATCAGTCCTAGACGGCTTTTAATGTACCTGAAAAATTCTATGAAATAGGTTATATGTAAACATTTTTACTGTCTGACGAAGAAATAAATGCGAAAAACCAGTTTAACAATCAAATTTAATAATACGAAATTATATCTGGGCATTCAGAGTATCGTGAGAATTGCTCCTAGCCCAATTTAGGTATGTCTAGAGTGCTAGGCAGTGTTGGGGAAAATGCAATCTGATTGATGATTAATGATTACGATTACAATCTGTAATCATGATTACAGATTGATAATATTAATCAGAAAAGTAATCATTTTTGGCGATTAATGATTGATCAATCGTAACCGTAATCATGATTACATAGCTCACTGGGCACCTTACTATGAACGTTTGACCCACCGCGGACATGAACGAAATTGATAGGCTGGATTGCTATATGACTCTAGTTATTAATGATATGGGTCGCATCATTGTGAGACACGGGAATCTCGAAAAATCATTAAAATATATAAATGTATAAAAAATACTTAGAAATGCATAAAAATCCATATAATTTCAAAATCTATGAAACCGTTACTATTTTATATTTATAATTATGATATTACTGCGACTCTAATCTCAATACAAACATTTATATAAGTGTTCACTTTCATCTAAATAAGTGGTGAAAAAATAAGCCAATCACTTATAATTCTTTATTCAGCTTGATCAAAATCAATTATTACATGATCCAGGAAAGCGGCGGCGCGTTCATAGTTTCTTGATGTCTGGCCCAAGACAGAAAATATATTATACTGGCTATATGCGCGGAGCTCCCACAGTGCGGCGGCCATGTACACAGGAACAGTAGTAATCCTCGATAGCTTGTCGTCCATGTAGCGTTGGATTTACTTGAATATAAGTATAATATTGTCGCCGCATTCTGATATGCCAGGGCCCATCTCATCATCTGGTTAAAACCCCCTAAAATAACCCACCAAACCAACAATAACCACAGAGCCAGCTATAATCTATTAAATCTATTCATAACTGCAATATATCTTATTTATTATTGCAGGTCATTAACATTTAACTATTTAAAAACCACTACAAGGATTTAAAGATACAAACTAAAGATAAATAAGAAAATGCTTACCTCACGTGGTATTATCTCTGTAACAATAATTCTACATGGTTCCGGTATCTCTCCAGAAACACTGAAGTCAGGCTATGTTTTCGGCTACGTAACACAGATCGTGGACATAACACACAACGATTTAGTCCATCCATATCAACAAAAACCAGGGATCGAAACGGTTATGACTTTTTACAAAAAAAAAAGTTTTTCAAAAGCTTTACAGGAATCGTAACTGGTTTCACGAGATATCTTTTGGTATATTCCACTAAATTCCACGATCATAATTTATCCCAGCTTTTTTTTTTTCATTTTTTTTTTAATTTTCAAAATACCAGTTATTTTCGATCCCTGACAAAAACGCAATCCGAAAGCAAATAACGAGTCCAGGAAACACGCACGAGTCGAATAATAGACAAAGAAACTTAAAACACGATAACGCACAGATCACAACGACAGATGATGAAGGACTGTATGCGGGTGGAGGTGTCGGCGCATTGCGTTAGAACCAGATCCAGAACCTTACTAATGTGCCAAAGAGAGAGCTAGTATTAATGTGTGTACTTAACGTCCGTAAAAAAGAATATGGTATACAACAGAAAAAATATTACTCAGATTAAATATTTTATAAATAAGCAATAACTTTTTTTCCCACCAATTTTCAATTAAATTACTAATTACCATTAAAAGTTAGTAAAATCTATTTAATTTAAAACTATTTTGAGTGATATCCGCGATTTCACGCAAAGTGGGTCGGATCGCGCCCAATAACCTTTGCAAGAGTTTTAAAATTGTTGTTAACAGGAAACAAACATTGTTGCATTTCTTTTCCGAAATCGGTAGTGGCACATAAACTAATGATTGTAAGCACCTATCTTTAGTAGGATGGTAATTGAATATCTGATATCTGTGGATTGGAAAACGGTGCTATTAGGAATTGTCGTGCCCCCTGAGCAATCAATCAATAAACACCAAATCATTAAATACACGATAAAACTTTCCTTGAATAAAATAACACTCGAATTTCTTTTAACACAATAATTCTTTATTTATTACGTACTGACCTAACTTAATGATTCACAAACCAACCCGAACCGAACGGTAACTTAATATCGCGATAACTGATAATTGAACGGCACTCGCCAGACCAGTCATTGGTCTTTTATGCCCCAATATTCGGAAGTAAACTTTACTCACAACGCGGATGTAAACAAACGACAGCAATCGCTTTACATACCATGCGAGGATAATTGTTATCGTAATCGTCGATTGCTCCACTAAGCGATCATCGTAGTCAGCTGTTGAGCTAATCAGCGAAATAGCCGGCAGTTGCAGAACAGTACCATGCGAGGTTACTCTTTAGCATTTGCTAATTATTTCTCTAAAAGTGCGCCCTTGGCTGCGTGAAGAATCTTCCTCATGTTGGGCCATAACATCCTTCCCCCCTTGGAAAAACTAGTTTCAGCAGGGAACTAGATCTGGAGAATGCAATCAATTATACAAACTGAAAATATCTTAATCCTCGTTCGGTTCAGATTCTTTACATTATATCATTACATTTTTACATATTTCGAAATTTTCTTTCTAACATTGTTTGATTTTACATCATTTCACATTTCTCTTTTTATTTTCTTCTCATATTTAATTTCTCTTTCACTATTTATTTCTTCCTTAATATTCTTTCCTGTTCTTTTCACCTTACATTTTTTTCTTATTATCTCTTAACATTAAACAATTTTTTCCTTTCACAACATATCTATATTGTCTTTCTTCTTCTTTTTTTCTTATATTTGACTAATTTAACACAATATCAACAGTAACTACGTATTGCTTTTTTATAATTCGCTACTTATTTTATTACATTAACAATCTATGATTATCTTATTCCACCAAAATTCTTAATTAATTTATCTCTAGGAATCCTATTGTTTATCTAACCCCAAAAATAACAAATAGTAACCACAACAGAACAAAACAAAATTCTTTTACGATCAACAACAATTCACAAATACTATCAATTTTTCTTTTACACTCGTTTACAAATTTAAAAGTATTGTCCGAATCATAACAAAAAACACTTCAATAATTTCAATACTTTTTACAATCTTAGCCTTTACATCCTAATTTCTGTGGGTGCCTAAAATTTCCCTAATTACATTATTACAATACAATAACCACTCTACTATTCTAATTGTACCAGCTGCTTCCCGACGCCGGTAGGTAAATTTTCTGTTGTTGGAATGATGACTTCTATACTGGCCTCTGCTAGCTTGGATAACCTCCGGTTTATTGATTATTTTGATGGTTTTCTGATGAAGGTTCGCACTTTTCACTTTTTTGACGTTTCAAACGAAACACTATTCCTGATAATGCTGCTGGCACTTGATCACCTTTGAATTTCAAATAAGATTTTACGCTGGAATGCTACTTTATCCCATTAATTATTTGGTAAGAGTAATTTCATCTACATAGCATTTCTGGACACCATTACATCAGTTTGCAGCTTTTAAATTTCAATGAAAATCGTTGCTCTGAGAGTCGATGGTTAAAATGGTGTTTTAAAAAAAATTCTTTTAAGTACGATTGAGTTCTCTCAATTATATTGAGAGTCCACGTGTACTTAAATATTTTTTTTTTTTATATCTCAAGTATGTATGTAAATTAGAAGGTATATATATATTATATATAAAGGGTTTTCCAATAAGAGGTGTTATTTTGATATTCAAAGAAAAATGCCATTTTTTGAGATAAATGATCGGATCTTTATTTCATTATAAAAAGGAAGGTATGCCGTTAATAATGTAAAATAACATCAGCCAAATGACCACCACGACCACGCCTACAGGACCATATCCTTTTCATGAAATTTTCCATAACCAAATCGCAAAGTGGCTGCCCTATGTCCTCGATAGCCTCACGAATTCCATGTTTGAGGTCTTGAATCGACGCTGGGCTGTTGGCGTAGACCTTCTCTTTCACGTGGCCCCAAAGGAAGAAGTCGCAAGGTGTTAAGTCACAAGATCTCGGTGGCCAATTGTGATCACCTCTTCGAGAGGTAACACGGTCCGGAAACTTTTCCCGTAAAAGATCAATGGTTTCGTTGCTTGTATGGCACGTAGCGCCGTCTTGTTGAAAGTAAACGTTGTCCAGATCTAAACCATCCAATTCCGGCCATAAAAGATCATTAATCATCTGTCGATAGCGCAATCCATTCACCGTAACTGTTGCTCCAGCCTCATTTTCGAAAAAGTAAGGTCCAATGACCCCGCGGGACCATAAACCACACCAAACAGTCACACGTTGAGGATAGAGAGGCTTTTCAACAATAACTCTTGGGTTTTCCGAGCCCCAGATGCGACAATTTTGCTTGTTGACGAAGCCATCGAGGTGGAAATGGGCCTCATCACTCAAGATGAGTTTTCGATGGAATTCCGGATCATTTTCATGCATTTCAAGGACCCAATCAGCAAAGACTCGACGTTGTTGATGATCGGCCGGCTTGAGTTCTTGTGTTAACTGAACTTTATAAGCCTTAAGACCCAAATCTTTATGCAAAATACGGTGTAATGACGTTTGTGGAATGCCTAATTCCAAAGAACGACGAGGAATGGACAAACCTGGGTTTTCTTCAACACTTTCGGCTACAGCAGAGATATTCTCGGCTGTTCTTGAGCGACGTGCACGGGTTTTATTCTTCACAGCACTAACTTGTCCCGACAGCTCAAATTTTTCTACCAATTTCTGTATTGCGGACCAGCAAGGTGCTTCGCGACGACCCAAAAATGTTCGAGTTTTACGAACCGTCTCTGCCACATTTTCACCATTTTTATAGTGAATTTTAATAATTTCAATGCGTTGTTGACTCGTGTATCGTTCCATTTTTATTAATGGCGTAGTTTCTACTTGTCAGATGTCAAAAAATGATAGCTCCAAAAGTGACATTTACCGAAATAGCGGGCTAATTAAAATAACACCTCTTATTGGAAAACCCTTTATTACCCACCTCTCAGTATTAAATTATGCTGTCGTAGTTCCGCCCGGTTTCCTAATTATAGCTTTCCATTAAAAGTTTATCTAAGATGTAGCTATATTTTGGGACTTTTTCACTGCTGCTTCAAATTCGGCATCTATGGAGATCATATATGTGGACTTCACTGTTACAGGAATAGCGTATATCTTGTTCATGTTCAAACGATTATTTCACTCATCTTCCGATCGTATAATGAATAATGCCCTAAAAAGAATGTTGAAAAGATCAAGTTAATTGAGTTTCCCAATTAATCGAATCCCGGAGTACTTAATACTCTAATGTAAATTACATATGTAATAATTTCTTTTCACCGCGAAGCAGACATCTGAGAATATTTAATGTGAAAACATGAAATTTTTTATAACCCTTTTTATTGTCTAACAATTTTAACGATCAGAAGAGTATATTTGATCGATATAATTCTTTTATTTTAATAATATTTATAAATGTAGTGAAATTTAATATTTTCTTTTTTACAGAATCTGAATCTGAGGAAGAGGATTAAGTTCAAAATTAAAACCATCGACTATCACCCTATATGTATACACCAAATAATCCTGTCAGCTGTAAACTCCGAAATTACGTGAACTGGGATTGTTATTAATGATGCCAAACAAATCAATCTTTCAAGTATTCTAAAATTGATTTATTCATCTATCCTGGGAAAAAGCATGACCAATACATGTATCTACGAAAATCATTTAAAAACTAAAACATCCAAATTATTGACTGTCAAAAAACGAAACAAATATTTGGGTCCGGTGTAAAATGTATTTAAAATAAATTTAATCGTCGAAATTTTTTATTTTGTCTTTTTTTTCTCTTTTTGGTTTAACTGGGCGCATTCAATTGATCGTGAGAAAACTAAATTGTCAGCTTCATTTCCGAGTTCAATAAATTATGTTTTTATTCAATTTGGAAATTTGAAATTCAGGGATTTAATCATAAAATAATGAAAAAACTATATTTCCATCTGTTTACTGCGACAACCAACCTACCTTTTTAAAATATGACTTGTCTACATACATACATATATGTAATTCGCCAATAATCACTTCATTTTATAGACTGGCGATGATTTTGCTAGAAAATATGTTGCGCATATGTATAACCGTTGTAATATAGAAAATGTCGAAAATAAATACGATTTTGTAAATACATATTAATAAGGATCTAAATTAAATACCCAATTTCCTGTTTGCTAATTATTAACTCTTACCAAATTTAATAACAATTTCGTATTGAATGATTAAAATTTATCCGAGAACTCGCAAAAGTTATAACTGTCGTTTTTCGGATTATAGAGACTGGCTTTACCTTAGAAATTTTGAGATGCATTTCGCACAATTCAAATACACGAAGTTTGGCACAATGTTGGATACTGCAGTTATTTTTTTGCCGATATATTGCCCTTTGCAGCAACATAAGGGTACGTTAAACTGAATTAGTAAATATTAAAACAAACTGTAAAAATTGTTTTAATAATGTATATTTGATATTTCATAACTCAATTTAAAAGTATCATATACAATCTTAACACTTTCACGGCCGGTGTCATAGGCGAGTCGACGCCTAAATGCCGCTGGCAGCACATTGGCGTCATGGGCGATCCGACGTTTACTTGCCGGTGTCATAGGCGAGCTGACGCGTAATTGCCGGTGGCACCCCGTTGGTGCAATATGACAGTCAAAAGATAACCTGAGAAGAAATTAGGAAACATCCCATTAAAAGTGGATATTTTTTGCAAATTTAATAGAGAAAGACATAATTATGTTGCATATAATGTTGTCCTTAGCATGAATGTGTGAAAAGAAATTAATTATGCATTGTCTCTCTATATATCGGGAAACACGTCCTTTTGCAAAAAGCTGGAACATTATGTGAGACTAAAATTTAAGTATTCCGCCCCTTATTTATTTATGAGCAGATATTGATTCATTTGTAAGCCACTCTTTTAGTTGCATGTAATCTGCGCTTTTATCTTTCTGTCTTTATTCGTAAAATTTTCAAAAAGATTTTTTTTTCTTTTTTCTGTCTTAAATGAAAAATAGTCGGAAAACTCTTGTTTTGTTTCTATTATATATGGTTGTTATTATACCCTAGATGATGACATCATAGGGTATGCTAAATTTGTTATTCTAATTGTAAAGCACAGAAATAATGCTGGTAGAGCAAAATGAATAGGGCATTCACGCATGATATTAATTTTTTGTATTCTTGCATGTCCGTCTGCTGCGTTCATCGTATGGATGATTCGAAAACATGATTACTTGAGAGCTGAAATTTTGCAGGTACTTTTTAAAAAAAAAACAACTAGATTTAAGTTCGGGGCGGACGCCTACGCCCTCCGTGAGGTTGTATAAATGAGACTAAAATAGTGCCAAATGGTTCGATGTCCTGTAGAACTTCAAGTTTTTTGGTATAGTAATTCTTTCATGTCACTTGTAAAAAAATTAAAAATGGAGGATTACTGGTCCACAAATCCATTGAAGGAAGCTCCAATTTTTCCAGAGCCGCAATAGATTCAGACAAATATTTTTCAAATATTACTATTATGCCACATAATGCTAATAATATTTTTCGAAAAAAAAAAAGTTAAGAAAAATTCAACTTGGGCAAAACATTTCAATCGACGCAGGTATATGATACCGTGCCGTGGAAGGCACAAGTCACAAAATTTAGTATCCTTATCCGAGATGCTAGTTTTGCTGCTAGCACTGACTTAAGCAACTTAAGCTACTCGCAGTAGATTTCCCTTGTTATCGTTTGGTTTGAGCTTAAGGCCGTTTGCACATCGAAAAACGAAAACACTAAACCGAAAAACACAAATGTTGTCCTGAACTAACAGAAATTTGCAGCAATATATGTAATAAAATATTGGATATTTATTCTAATTGGAGTTTCAATAAAAAAAATATCCATATTTAAAGCTTTATTTTAATTAAAACACATTCTTATGTTTACTCGTACGAGAAACAAATTTTCGTTCCGAACTGTCAAGTATATTTTCGTTCCATACTATGTTCCACACACGAACGAATATTCTTTTCGTTTATTTACATTTGATATAAACCCAACCCAATTTTTATTCATTCGTTTTTGATGTGTAAGCATAAACGAATTTTCGGTGTGGAACTGTTTTTCGTTCGTTTTCGTTTTTCGATGTGTAAGCGGCCTAAAGGGTCAACAGATAACAACACTTACGTGGGCGATAACTTTCTTTGGCCTGGGAGGCTTCCCCTTTTTACACCCTTCTTCGGAGTTTAAAAATTTTTCTAAAAAAGCAATTCCTCATCATCAGCCATTAAGCAGGATTTACATTATGATGACATGCAAATTTTACAGAAATTGTGAGGGAGATAGTGCATCGTATACGGAAATTTATTTATGAGTGACGAGAGAAGCAAACGCGTCCTGAATTTTTTCCGGACGTCGACTTGTCACTGTGTGCGTGTCCGGAACCATAAAAAGACCTCAAGCATAGGGAGTTTTTATAGTTACTGAAACTAAAACATATTTATTGGCAACCCTAATTTGTCAATTTCGACTACTGGAGCTGCCATATTGCTGTTTTGTTACTATAATTTTATGGCATATACATACATATCTGCCAAGAAAAATTATTTGTAATTAAATATTGCGAAATTGAAAGTTATTAAATATTGCTTTATAGAAAATATTGATTTTATTTCTGAGGTAGTTTTTTTTTGTGCACAAGCAGAGAGTAGTGTGTTCACAGATTGACTGCAGTGGTGCTTTTTCTTTATAATTTGCTAGAATTATTCCGCCTTTGAGATAATCCGTCATGTGAACACGAACCGGACTGGAATTATCTTCACCGACGTTAGTTCGGTAGGGTAGTGGAGTGCGATTATTTTCATGTGAGCACTTGAGTGTATTAAATGGATTAACGTTTACATATTGGGCAAATTATTTACTGAACTTTTTGTTTACTATGAAATAATTATTAAATAAAAATTTCGTTATCGTACAAAATGATAATTGTAGAACTGAATTACAGTACCACCTGATATTTTGCGACAAATTTTTTCAATAAAATCTCATCCTTTGCTTTGAACTCCTGCGTGCTTTCATGCAATATTTTATAAATTATAAAATTATACTTCTTTTCATGATCCGTCTTTGAATATCTACGAAAAACGATTAAAAACTTGACAATTTCCAATTAGACAGTTTGAGAGTTTTGCCATAAAAAGTAGAGGGGACTGTACGTGTGAGGTATTGCGATGTTGCTTCCGCAGCATTTAAATTTCAATAAACTATCTCCCTCACAATTTCTGTAGAAATTGGATGTCATCATAATGTAAATCCTGCTTTATTCGATGCTAAAACTCATTCCTGAGATGTAACAGCATAGAAGAGCACACATTCACTCTCTGCGGGTGACTATACTCGGAAAGTTTGTGTGGAACCCGTTGACCCAATTTACTAAGCCATGCAGGAGTTGAATGACAAAATTCGAGCTTCTCAGCTAGTTCTTTAACAGTTAAGGCACTTTCACATCGAAACCGAAAACGGATAAGTTCTACACCGGAAATTCGCTTTTGCTTTCACATCAAAAACCGAAAACTTTTTTTCGGTTAAATAGAAATAACATTTAATTATCATAAAAGTTGTATGATGAGAGCTCATACAAAAAACGTATTTTAATTTTACTTCGAAATCCCTCATATTATAATAATATAATAAATAATACAATAAAATAATAAAATTTTCAATGTAAACACAAAAGTGAGGTTTAGTACGACCGAAAAAATTTTTCGTCCCGAAACGTTCCACATGTGGAAACCGAAAAGAAATTGACAAAAGCAACCCAAATTCGTTTTTCGGCCGACAAAAGATAAAAGTTGTGTTTTTCTTCAAAATCTGAGATAAATATTCTATTTTATTAGTAAAATTATTAGTTTATCCTATTTCCCATGATTTTATTAATCATTGGAGCAAAAATTTTGTTTTAAAGTGGAATAAATTGAGTTTTTCGGTTTACATTTTTCGGTTTTGATGTGAAAGTGCCTTTACGATAAGATTTTTGTTCTAACAAGTGTTATGGAAGTTGAGTGAATGAAACTAGTGGACGTGAAATCCTAAAGGCACTTTCACATCAAAACCGAAAAACTCAATTTATTCCACTTTATAACAAGATTTTTGCTCCAATGATTAATAAAATCATGGGAAATAGGATAAACTAATAATTTTACTAATAAAATAGAATATTTATCTCAGATTTTGAAGAAAAACACAACTTTTATCTTTTTTCGGCCGAAAAAGGAAATTTCGGTTACATCTGTCAATTTCTTTTCGGTTTCCACAGTGGAACGTTTCGGGACGAAAAAATTATTTGGTCGTACTAAACCTCACCACCTCACTTTTGTGTTTACATTGAAAATTATTTATTTATTTTGTTTTTTTAAATATTCAGATATGAAAAATTATAGATTATAAACAAAAATACTAATGAACTTACTACGGTATCCTTTTCCGACGGCGAAGAAGATCTTCTCCCACGCTGGAAACTGCTATTTATGGAGGAATGGATTAAGCTATTTGCAGATATATACATTTAATATTTTTTCCAACACCATGAGATCATGAGAGCACATGAATGCTCAGAAGTAAAATTATGTAACGAGATTTACATATGGAATTTGTCCTGCAGACGTATATTGCTAAAAGTATTCATCCTGAAGTCGTCTGAAAGACTGAGTCACGCTGTTCTGGTGTACGATTACACTTAAAAATGCTGCAATTTCCTTAAAGTCGTCTGAAAAACTGAGTCAAACCTCTGGTCTGGTGTATGATTGCACAAAGTAGGTTCAGCCATCAACCAAATGTCAGCATTAAATGATTTAAACAGATAAGAAGTGGGGTCCCTATACGTAAGCCACTGCACGCCACTATGAAAATTGCAGATTTTTTCGTTTAGACATCTCATCTGTGCTTTTCGAATAAGTAATGATGCTGTGTATTATCCAGATTTTCCGTTCTTGGGTTCCGAATACTGATCAAATGGATCAGGAGAATGCCTATCTTCTTTTGCGTGGTAATTTCCACACTTCCTAATAAAAAACTGGAAACTCTCTATTCCACTTAATTGGTCTTCTTTTCCTTGTTCTAATTATTGGACCGATTCACGCGTCCCTCACGATAATTCTTTTAATTTTTTTGATTTCACTTTTCAATCTCTACCAGCCTCTTTTTCTTCCCAACCTCTCCTCTTTTTTCTTCTTCTTCCTTTTTCCGGAACTCGATTTCGGTGCTCGGTCCAAGTTAAGGCCAAAACACAGTGAAAGCGACACAACAATGTTGGCAACTTAGTTGGCGATAATGTCGCATTTAAAACACAATGAACGCGACTCGACAAATGTTTTTGACAGCTATCTTTGCTTTATTTATTGTAAAAGAAATGGCAAAAAGACAAAAATTAAGGAAAATCGCTAGTATAGCTTATGCGGCTTACTTAAAATTGCAAAGCATAAAGAAAAAACTCAAGAGAAGACTAAGAAGAGATTTCTATGGGATGACGTTTATTGCACAACATAACTTTTTCCCTCATTTTCTCTATTAATTCCTCCTCAAAACCCATAATTTGTCAAACTAATAAATGAAATTAATTTTATAGAAGTTTTTAATAACTAGTTTATTTACTATTATCTTTTAATTTACTATGTTTCATAAAAATATCCAAATCCACATAACATGAATGTCAATTATTCACTGTCCACACAGAAATGTCAATTATGTTGGCGACTAATTTAGAGATTTTCCCAAACTTTTTGTTGGCAACTTATCGCGTCGCCCTCATTGTGTTAAGTATATGGGACTTCCGTATATTCGAATCTTTGACAGCAACCAATTTACGGCGACTTTGTTGTGTCGTCCTCACTGTGTTTTGGCCTTTAGACTCGAAACGTGTGTCGAGTCTCGACAATTGCACGTTCGTCGTATGGCTCACGCTAGGTGCTGCTGCTAGCCGTCGTGTAGCATATTGCTATATGCAGTATGCTACGACCATAACAGGGCAGAGTGGTCTAGACAACGCTGAAAAATGGTCGACTGAGCTAGCCGGTCTTAAACATAGGCCTCATCGCTGCGGGCGCCCAATGTGTGTCTCGACCCACGACCCAATAAGAGCATTCCTCATTGCTCGTTAGATTGATAAAGAACGTATACAGGGTTGAATTCCAACAGGTATATCACCCACCATTGACGGGGCAATAGGAGGGCTTCGTGATATCCTATAGGATGCCTTCTTAGGGCTACCAGGATCTAGGTTTGGTACTACCATGTCCGACGTTTGCCGATTAACGAAACGTCGTAGACGGACGGAAAAGGAAAAATCCTCCTAATGAGGCAGATCCGGAAGGGACTATAAAAAGGTTATCTACTCATTTTACTTGTTCATTATATATGTATTTCGACGCTGCCTGAGAACGCGAAGACGTAGAACTTAAATTTTGTACACATATGTACTTTTCATAAAAACAGTAAATACAATTTCCACAAATTTAAGCTTTTTACGTATACCATGAAAACCATCAGTCCTAGACGGTTTTTAATGTACCTGAAAAATTCTATGAAATATATGTAAACATTTTTACGGTCTGACGAAGAAATAAATGCGAAAAACCAGTTTAACAATCAAATTTAATAATACGAAATTATATCTGGGCATTCAGAGTATCGTGAGAATTGCTCCTAGCCCAATTTAGGTATGTCTAGAGTGCTAGGCAGTGTTGGGGAAAATGCAATCTGATTGATGATTAATGATTACGATTACAATCTGTAATCATGATTACAGATTGATAATATTAATCAGAAAAGTAATCATTTTTGGCGATTAATGATTGATCAATCGTAACCGTAATCATGATTATATAGGTCACTGAGCACCTTACCATAGACGCATCATTGTGAGTCGAATAATAGACAAAGAAACTTAAAACACGATAACGCACAGATCACAACGACAGATGATGTAGGACTGCACAGTGGGCGGGTGGAGGCGCGGGCGCATCGCGTTAGAACCAGATCCAGAACCTTACTAATGTGCCAAAGAAAGAGCTAGTATTAATGTGTGTACTTAACGTCCGTAAAAAAGAATATGGTATATAATAGTTTTATAACAGAGAAAATATTACTCAGATTAAATATTTTATAAAGAAGCAATATCTTTTTTTCCCACCAATTTTCAATTAAATTACTCATTACCATTAAAATTTAGTAAAATCTATTTAATTTAAAACTATTTTGAGTGATATCCGCGATTTCACGCAAAGTGGGTCGGATCGCGCCTTTGCAAGAGTTTTAAAATTGTAGTTAAAAGGAAACAAACAAACAACAAACAAAATTCAAATTCAATTCGACCTCAACATCTTCATTTGAACCTGAGTTTTCAGCTCAAATATCTGAATCGTCACTAGAACTCCACAACTCCGATTCTACTAGAGTTCTCTTATATGAATATAATGTAAACGATTTATAAAGCCGTCATATATATTTTCTGTTCATTTTTGTATTTTCTTCGTTGAATTTTTTTTATGTTCTTCTCTTGAATATTTTATATCTTTTGTTGTGTGCAATAAATAAAAAGCACTTAAAAATTGAGGATTTTTTAATAATCCTTACCTTTAAATATTTTTTTTTAAGCGCGCTGTAAATTGCTTCGCAGGTATCAGTTACTATCAAAGATACAGTACATGCTGGTACTCGAAATAAATACATAAGCGATTTATAGCTGTCACCTGTAAAATAACAACTTATGTAAATAGCTCCAACAATATTTCCTTATATAATTTTACCTCTTGCTAAAAATCTCAAAGTTTATAGCTAACCGTTCAGTGGGAGATATTGCTTTCCTCATAAAGGTATCTTTTCTCTTTATAAGAGGAGTCATTTGCCTTAGAATTTCTTCAAAACCATCAGGTGATAAGCGCAAGAAATTTTTATAAAAATTTTTATCTCCAATACGTAATTCTTTTATTAAATTATTTACGGCTCCAGTACACTCTTTATTAGCTATCCATTTTTTCATCCAACACCTCTTCTTTTTGAGCTTCTTATTGCGATTTTTAATCAAAATTAATGCCAAGCAAGCAGCAGCTTGCGCTTCTGGTTCATTGAAGTACATGATGTTAATTTTGTTTATTAGCACTCGCGGAATTTTGTCCACCAAACACTTCAGAATTTAACTGGACTATTGACAACAAAAACTGCGCGCAGACAAAAGTTGCAGCTTGTAAACACCATTGCAACTTTTTTCGAAAGGTTGCAGCTTCTGAGTTGCGCGCAGCAAAAACTGCAGGTTGCGCGTAACTTTTTTCCACTATGTATAAACACCACTGCAACTTTTGCAGCTGCAACCTTAAAAGCTGCGCAGCAAAAGTTTCAATGTGTAATCGTACCTTAAGCACATATCTTTAGTAGGATGGTAATTGAATATCTGATATCTGTGGATTGGCAAAGGTGTTATTAGGAATTGTCGTGCCCCTGAGCAATCAATCAATAAACACCAAATCATTAAATACACGATAAAACTTTCCTTGAATAAAATAACACTCGAATTTCTTTTAACACAAATAATTCTTTATTTATTACGTACTGTTATATAGGTTTTTCCAATGGACCGGGAAAAGGGTTCTTAAGTGAAAAGCGTCAAATATAATAATATAATTGTAAAACTTTATTGATTATGAAGTGGCTATGTCGGTTAAAGATCACGTCTGTCACGCACGCTCGTTAGTCTCGACTACTTTTCTCAGTTGTAGGGTGTTGCCACTACTGTTGTTTTCATTAAGTTCCTTCTCGCCTATTGGATTTGCCATGGTGGGTTTACAGTCGGCCATTCCTGCTTCCTCAGCGACCTCGCTGAAATCATGGTAGTCACTCAATTCATCTTCCATCTCAAGAGATTCGTCGTCATCAAAAGTACCGTCAGGGGGAAGTAAACACCAACGTTTTAGTTTATCACTCGCATGAACGTTCACATAGGGCCGCTGCGTTCTTTTAGCATACGGGATATCTTCAATCAGATATCTATCTTTGTCTAAGACTTTAGACACAATATATGGTCCCTTGTAGAATGGCTCCAATTTCCTAGGTGCTCCAGTACTCGCAGGCTCGTTTTCTATCATCACTAGGTCGTTGACGTCATATTTTACAGGCTTTTTATGATGTTGGTCAAATCTAATCTTCCATACTGCTCGTTTTTCATTTATAGCTTCAGCGGCTTCACTACGGATCTTAGTAATATCTTCGAGTTTGTCAGGATTTTCGTCTTGTAAGCACATCGTTATTTTATTTTGTAATATATCTCGGGGGTTATAATTGAACACTAATTCATGCGGGCTTCTGCTTGTCGTTTGACTTTTCATCGTATTCAGCACCCACTGTATATCTCGAAGCTTTTCGTCCCATTTTCTATCTTCTCGTGTGATCGTCGTTATCATCGATATGAGCGTCCTATTGACCCGCTCGATCTGGCCGTTTGCTCGTGGGGTACGTACTGCCGTTTTAATACTTTTTATGCCGTTTTCAATACAATAGCTTTCGAAAGCTTTTGAAGTAAACGAACTACCTCGGTCCGTTATAATTCTCGCAGGCATTCCTACAAAACTCGTCACTTCGTTCAGCGCCTTTATTACAGCGTTCGTTGACGTATTTCTTACGGGTTTTACCATAACATATTTTGTGAAAGGGTCAATCATCCCTAGAATATGAACATTCCCCTTACTGCTTCTCGGGAATGGACCTAAATGATCTAAATGTAATGTCTTAAACGGAATCGGTTCTATTTCATCAAAGTGATATTCTCCTTCCTTTTTGCCTCCCGGCTGTTTGTTATAAGTGCAGTCAACGCAAGCCTTTATGTATTTCGTTACGTAACTACGCATTTTAGGGAACCAGTAAAGTTCCTTTATTCGATCGATTGTTTTTTCTATCGCTAAATGGCCAACTTTATCGTGAAGACTATGAACTATTCGCCATTTTACGGGTCTGGGAACATAAACCCATAATCTTTTCTCGTTTACTTTCCGAAACAATCGTCCTCGTTCCAGTTCATAATCTTTTCTGAGCTGTTTATCCTTATTTTTTTGATCTCGTAAATTGGAAATAATATCTCGCAGCTGAGGGTCTTGCAGTTGCATCGTGTATAGCCAATCAGCGTCATCGATAGTAATTTTAAATATTTCTTGCGACACTGGTTCCATTTCTTCTGAAGGCTCATTCGGTGCCCGGCTTAAGGCGTCTACGTGTCCCATTGCTTTCC
Source organism: Dioctria rufipes (assembly GCA_963924295.1). Lineage (NCBI taxonomy): Eukaryota > Metazoa > Arthropoda > Insecta > Diptera > Asilidae > Dioctria > Dioctria rufipes. The sequence goes on along the minus strand of OZ002741.1, from coordinate 103,657,811 downwards.
CTGGTCGATGTTCTAAAATGGCGTCGAACTCTTGTATTCTTAGCCACCACCTCGCAATCCTTGGTATAAGTTCCTTTTTACTCATGGTCGTTTTAAGCGCAGAGCAGTCAGTTAAAACCTTAAATGTTTTTCCGAGTAAGTAATATCTAAACCTTTCGAGGCTAGCTACTATTGCTAGCGTCTCAAGCTCGTAACTATGATAACTACGTTCTGCATCCGTTGTGGATCGACTAAAGTAAGCAATCGGTCTCAATTCTTTATTTTCTCGCTGTAAAAGTACTCCCGCCAAACCATAACTACTGGCATCGCAATGTACCTCGATTTCTGCAGCTATCTTATAGGCTGTCAAGACCGGTTTCGTTCCCAATATCTCCTTAAGTTTAATGAACGCATTTTCTTGCTCGTTACCCCACACGAATTTTATATCCTTTTGTAGAAGATTATTTAGTGGCTTCGCTAAAATTGAGAACCCAGAGACAAATTTTCGGAAATAACTGCTTAAACCTAAGAACTGCCTGACTTCGGTTACATTTGCGGGTCGTTTAAAGTTGACTATTGCTTGCGTTTTTATAGTTCCGGGTTGAATTCCATTAGGCGTTATTTCATGCCCGAGATATTCTATAGTCGTTTTCATAAACTCGCATTTTCTCAGGTTCAACGTCAAGTTGGCTTGTCTTATTGCCTGAAAGACCCGTCTCAACTTGAGCTTCATTTCCTCGAGGTTTCGACTTCCAACCAGCAAATCGTCCATGTAAATCAAGGCATCCTCTCGTTGCAACGTACCCTTCATCTTCGACATTAAGCGCTGGAACACAGATGGGGCGTTCTTCAACCCAAATGGCATTCTCTGAAACTCGTACAATCCGTCAGGTGTGATGAAAGCGGTAAACTTTCGGCTGTTTTTTTCAATCGGCACTTGGTAAAATCCGCTATTCAAATCAACTATGGAAAAGTATTTGTATTTACCGGCTTCCTGCAATTGCTCTTCTACGTTTGGTGTTGGACAAATTTCTTTCTTCGTGCATCTGTTCAACGTCCTATAGTCAATACAGAGACGATCACTTCCGTCTTTTTTCTTCACTAATAGCGCAGGGCTCGCATATTCGGATATTGACTCGCAGATGATATTGTTCTCCAACAAATCCTGCACCATATCTTTCATTCTTTCGCGTTTTGGGTATGGAACCTTATACGCCTTTTGTTGAATTGGTTTGTCGCTGTCTAGCTCGATTTCCATTTTTAACAGAGTTGTGCAGCCAATTTGATTTAAATTACACGCGAATATGTCTTTGTAATCGTTCACTAGTTCAACAATCTGTTGTTTCTCGTCTACATTTATTTTTCCCGCTCGAATTTCATCGTTGTCAATCACCGTATCTCTTCGCTTTCCCAGGTCCAAATTCAAATTATCTCTTTCGATTTTCAACGTATTAAACTCTTTTATTACTCGCAAGCCGTCAGTATTTAGGATATCCCTACCAATTATGAACGATGCTGGCATAAAATTATCTCGTACCATATAAAATAAACCCCTCAGTTTCGTATCGTCAATTTTAAAATCAATTTGAAGTCTTTGAGTCGCCATTGTAACACCTCCCAAAAACCCAGAAATTTTGTTACTAAAATTTTCCTTAATTACGTCTAGTTGATTAGCAACGCTTTGCTTCACCATTGAACAGTCGGCACCATTATCGATAAAAGCTACAAACTCAAAATTTTCGATTTTAATTCCTTTATAATATTCGTTTTTTAGTTCGTTTTGAAGGAAACCAATTCTAGATATTGATGAGGCGCTACAGTCCTTTGGCTCGCCCTTACGATGCACTCGACTACATTTGTTGCAGCGATCTCGTCGCGCTGGCATTTGGCAATCTCTAGAAAGATGTCCGGGCTTATGACAATTAAATCAGGAAATCTGACGTTCTTCAGGACAAGAAGCTATTACATGTCCTGACTTTTTACAGTTAAAACATAAAATTTCGCGCTGTGCCTGTGTCTTATTTGCATTACCTACATTTTTCCTGTTGTCATTAACACGGCTATTTAAATTTTGAAGACCCTTATTGTTATCTTTTAACGCTCGTAACTTCGCACACCATTCGACCTTAACTCGCATTTCCGCCATCGTTTCGATTTTTTGACTTTGAAAGCTTTTAAATAAATCGTCATCTCGTACACCCAAAAGAAAGTACTTAATTATAGAATCATCAGCCAAATTACCGGTACGTCCTAGCTTCCAAATCTCGTCTAAATAAGCGGTTAGGCCCTCCTGTGGGTGCCGCTTACGATTCATAAGTGCAATATGTACGTCAGCTTCACTGCTCTTTGAACCAAACTCATTAACTAAATTATGACAAAATTCTTCCCAATTTTTAAATACTTCAGCGCGATCAAACCAAACCTTTGCCGATCCCTTTAATTTTGCACCCGCTGCGAATAATAACAATTTTCCTGGCCACGTATAAATGTCATTTAGTGTATTTATCCTCGATATCCACTTTGTAACATCCAAAGCGTCACTATCGCTGGGGTCGAAGTCCGGTAAAATTTCGATAATTTCACGAGGAGTAAAATTAATACAATAATCCTTTACAGTAGTACTTACATTCAGAATCTCTGCAGTTTGTTCAGATGAAATGTGAACAACAGTTGCATCTAACTCACCATCAACAACTTCATCTCTTCCACCAGTGTTGTCACTTTGTTCTGCATACTCGTCACTGTAACGTAACCGTTCTAGCAAATCATTTTTATTGCCTTTCACTGATAGTCCTTTACTCTTCAATAATTCTTTTAATTCGTTGACCGTTAATTTTTCCATTTTACTCGATTTGACAACACGACAACACTTTTATATCGATTGACAATACGATTCCGTTTAATTAGTAGTATTGTCCCGCTTACACTACCAAATTTTAGGATCGAACCGACTCGGATACTGTCTATGTTTAGAAACACTGGTTTCACACACAACTAAAAAAAAAATGATTGTCACGACGCTTACTTCTTTTCGGTCACGGCAATAAATTCGTTTGAAAAAGAAAGAATGCCAATTGATACATCGAACGCACGTTTTATGTTTTTTTCGAATTACCAACTAACGCAACACACACGATACATTGACATCTGAGACATTCGAACATCTGTATGCGGCCACATATAATTAAAGCTAGTCTCAGTCATACAGACACTTTCCACACTATTCTTCAATTTTTTGTTGCCCTTGCACACACAATCAAGGTTTTCTCGCTTTTAATGCACGACGACGGCACACTTGCAACGCAATACTCGCATATACGAATCAACAAGAATTTTCTCGTTCAACACGTGTCAATATTTTTCTTCGCTATTTTCTCGCCACGAGTCGATTTTTCTTCGCTATTTATTTTCCTCGTTCACGACACGACAGCCACTCAACCTAACGCAGGAATCAAGATAAAATTCAACAATTTTTTTTTTTTTTTTTTAGAAAATCCCGTTCTACACTCGCACAAATTCACAACCCTTGTCGATCCCACTTCTGAATTGTTATATAGGTTTTTCCAATGGACCGGGAAAAGGGTTCTTAAGTGAAAAGCGTCAAATATAATAATATAATTGTAAAACTTTATTGATTATGAAGTGGCTATGTCGGTTAAAGATCACGTCTGTCACGCACGCTCGTTAGTCTCGACTACTTTTCTCAGTTGTAGGGTGTTGCCACTACTGTTGTTTTCATTAAGTTCCTTCTCGCCTATTGGATTTGCCATGGTGGGTTTACAGTACTGACCTAACTTAATGATTCACAAACCAACCCGAACCGCACGGTAACTTAATATCGCGATAACTGATAATTGAACGGTACTCGCCAGACCAGTCATTGGTCTTTTATGCCCCAATATTCGGAAGTAAACTTTACTCACAACGCGGATGTAAACAAACGACAACAACCTTGTCGTTTGTTCTACCGGTTGCAGCACCAGAGTAGCTTAGTAGTAAGCAATCGCTTTACATACCATGCGAGGATAATTGTTATCGTAATCGTCGATTGCTCCACTAAGCGATCATCATAGTCAGCTGTTGAGCTAATCAGCGAAATAACCGGCAGTTGCAGAACAGTACCATGTGAGGTTACTGTTTAGCAATTGCTAATTATTTCTCTAAAAATGCGCCCTTGGCTGCATGAACAATCTTCCTCATGTTGGGCCATAACATCCCTCCCCCCTTGGAAAAACTAGCTTCCGAAGGGAACTAGATCTAAAGAATGCAATCAATTAAATAAACTGAAAATATCTTAATCCTCGTTCGGTTCAGATTCTTTACATTATATCATTACATTTTTACATATTTCGAAATTTTCTTTCTAACATTGTTTGATTTTACATCATTTCACATTTCTCTTTTTATTTTCTTCTCATATTTAATTTCTCTTTCACCATTTATTTCGTCCTTAATATTCTTTCCTATGTTCTTTTCACCTTACATTTTTTTCTTATTCTCTCTTAACATTAAACAATTTTTTCCTTATTTTCCTTTCACAACATATCTATATTGTCTTTCTTCTTCTTTTTTTTCAATTTCTTTCTTATATTTGACTAATTTAACACAGTATCAACAGTAACTACGTATTGCTTTTTTATAATTCGCTACTTATTTTTATTACATTAACAATCTATGATTATCTTATTCCACCAAAATTCTTAATTAATTTATCTCTAGGAATCCTATTGTTTATCTAACCCCAAAAATAACAAATAGTAACCACAACAGAACAAAACAAAATTCTTTTACGATCAACAACAATTCACAAATACTATCAATTTTTCTTTTACACTCGTTTACAAATTTAAAAGTATTGTCCGAATCATAACAAAAAACACTTCAATAATTTCAATACTTTTTACAATCTTAGCCTTTACATCCTAATTTCTGTGGGTGCCTAAAATTTCCCTAATTACATTATTACAATACAATAACTACTCTACTATTCTAATTGTACCAGCTTGTTCCCGACACCGGTAGGTAAATTTGCTGTTGGCCTTTGCTAGCTTGGATAACCTCTGGTTTATTGATAGTTTTGATGGTTTTCTGATGAAGGTTCGCACTTTTCACTTTTCTGACGTTTCAACGGAACTATGTTCCTGATAATGCTGCTGGCACTTGATCACCTTTGAATTTCAAATAAGATTTTACGCTGGAATGTTACTTTATCCCATTAATTATTTGGTAAGAGTAATTTCATCTACATTGCATTTCTGGACACCATTACATCAGTTTGTAGCTTTTAAGATGTGATCATCTGTGACCATTTCTCTTTACAGGTGCTTCTTCAATTTCATTTCAAGAAACATCTCAATGGAAATCGTTGCTCTGAGAGTCGGTGGTCAAAATGGTGTTTTAAAAAAAATTCTTTAAAGTACGATGGAGTTCTCTCAATTATATTGAGAGTTTTTTTTATTATATCTCAGGTATATATGTATATTAGTAGGTATATATATATTATATATATTACCCGCCTCTCAGTATTAAATTATGCTCTCGTAGTTCCGCCAGGTTTCCTAATTATGGCTTTTGTTATGGAAGTATGTTGAGTGATGAACATCGGACGTGAGGTCCAGACTGCCAGCATGAGCTGACAGATCACTCGACGGACATAGTTGACTGCAGGGCGGCAAGCTAGCTCGCCTCGGCTATTGGCGGAGAGTGTGGAGAGGTTTCACGAGAAACCTGTCGCTGCCGCCTGCCATAATCAAAAAATAATTCGTGCCTAAAACCAAAACGCCGGCACACATTCAGTCCTGAAGGGACCTTTACGTCACTTACCTGCATCCAAATTGAAGGCGCAGATGGTATGCCTTCATTGCATGCCCCAACCACCCAACTGACTCTGAGGGCAGATATTTTCAGAGTCCCTTGTAGACCTGTAAGGAGAGACTAGCGGACCTAAACGACCTTCATGCGAGAGGGCTTTAAGATGCCATTACGTTATAAAAACTTTATTGAACAACTTTCCTTTCGATTGAGAACTATGTACTTTCAAATCGTGACATTACAAATCCAAAAAATTGTGAAAAAAATGGCTTGACTACCAATAATGAGGAAAATCCTAGGCACAATTCCGATGTAGTAGTACGAAACATAAGAATTCCTAAACGTACAAAAATAGAATGTCAGCCTAAACTAGTGAGAGTAGTTAGTGTCGTAAGGAGTGTTAAAGTGTGAACAAAAACTTCCGTCATATGATCCATATATCTATAGGTGTATGTAGGACGACTCTTCGACTTAAGTTAAATATAAAAATAATCTATAGGTGCGTGTATAGGTCAAATTTTCGCTTGCTTAATTTAAATATCCGCATGAAGAAAAAAATTCATTAAGTAGTTTATAAATCTAATTATGCGTATAGGTGGAATTTTCTTTTGCTTAATTTAAATATCAAAATGAAGAAAATTCATGAAATAGTTTGTAAATTTAATTTTGCGCATGGATTGGATTTTCTTTTGCTTAATTTAAATATCAAAATGAAGAAAATTCATGAATGAGTTTGTAAATCTAATTTTGGATTTAGTTAAATATGCAAAGAACCAAACGGCAACTGTTACTTAAAAAGCTCGTCGTCAAAATGAAGGACCACGCACGTCAAATGGCGAAAAATAATAATACTACAATGTTTTTTGTATTAAATAATATGAAATTTATTTAACAAACAGTTTTGTCGAATCTCCAGAGCAATCCAGTCTGCCATCTGTTGGGAGAAATCCTTTTGGTGGTGCTCTCCAAAATTTGCAGAGCACGATCGTCGTCCCTGGATTTTTCAATGTCCAGTTTCCCCGATGGAATGTCTTCCAACGTCCAAAATGACTTCACTAGGTCATGTAATAAATCATCTTCGCTTCTTGTAGCAAAATTTACACCAAATGTTGAATTTTTGGCAATATTATGAGAACCATCATTTCCACTTATTGTCCATCCTAACCATGTTTTACTGGCGATGGGCGAATTCCATTTATCATGAATAAGCTGTCGAGTCGATGTCAAGAGCCCATTATTTTCACCAATAAGAATTGTCGGTTGAGCGCTACTAAAACTCTCGAAATCAATTTGTTTTAAGTATGACCATTTATTTGACAATTGATTTTTGTCAACAGATTGTTGTATAAGTGGAAGTCTCTTCACAGTTCTTACGTCACGCAATTTGTACGATTTTGCACCATTATAAGTTCCGCGAATAGAAACTGAAAAACATTTCGATTGGTCTTCGTCCGCTATTTCACCATTTAACCACTTAATAGAAAGAGGCGAAGGAGTTCCATTTATACCGAGTTTCTCAGCGATGTCCTCCCTCATGAGCGTCAAGGTTGCTCCGGAATCTAACATAGCAAAGGTTTGTATCTCGATGTCATTTGTTTTTATAAGAACTGGCAAAATTCTTAATTTCGTCGAAATGTCATTTGAGATGCTATGGGTACACACTTCTGCAGATGTTTGTTTTCCTTGTGGCTGAATATACTTTGAATGCAAAAGATAATGGTGTTGTTTACAATGCTCAACTTTGCATGTTGTCTTCTGTTGGCAATCTTTTTTTGTATGATTGCCTTGCCTTGTTATTCTCTTCTTGTTTAGATTGTACAACACTACGCCAATATGTATCCTGTTCGCGAATTTGTGTTTCTAAATTTGTTAAGATATTTTCAGTTGCCCATAATTGAGCATTTTGTAATATTAAATTTTGTGCAGCATCGTCGCTAATATTGTTGCTATCATTACCATTACTGCTATTACTACTTTCATCACTATTATTAAGGTGATTATGGTTTGTTGATTGTGTGCTGGATTGATGATTGTGCCTGTTTTGTTGTTGTTGTGGTTTATTATTAATTTGTTCCTTTTGTGGAATACGTTGAACAAATTGTTTTATATGCGTGGCAACGAGGTTCCAATGAGAATCTCTTTAACTAGTCATTCGGCAAGGTGGAATGCACTTGTTTGATTGGCTTCTTTAACCAATTCCCCCAAATCTTCATTCTTACATTGCGCCTGGATATCATGCAAATTCTTTAAAAGATGAAACTATTTCACCAGGAGTTTCAGTTTTGCTATACGTGAAATTGAGGGCAAATCTTGGTCAGAGAGGTTACACCTCAATTTCATTATCAGTCCTCGTCCAATTTTACGCCAAGAATTTGGGAGGAGGGTGAAAATAATTTTAAGGATTTTTTTACTAGCTGATGCCCACGGAAACTTTTTACTTAGTCCCTCGATGTTGCTGAATGGACGATTTTCAATGACAGAGAAGATTGTCTTCTTCTTCTCAACCAGCATGTCAGAGCTCGTTCGTCGGGTTTGGGGTGCGTTCAGCTGTTGGTTTAACCACAGGCCGGCATACATGCTGCAATATTCCTCAGTGTAACATATTGCTATATGCAATACGCTACGACCATAACAGGGCAGAGTGGTCTAGATCACCCGTGGTTCAGACAACGCTGAAAAATGGGCGACTGAGCTAGCTGGTCTTAAAAATAGGCCGCATCGCTGCCGGCGCCCAATGTGTGTCTCGACCCACGACCCAATGAGCCTTCCTCATCACTCATATTCGATTACGACTGTTGCTCTTACTTGACCGATGACGCATTGAAGACACATCCCTGAAGCCCCGTCAGTCTTCGATCAGACCTCGACATCCTTCTCCGTGTTGGAAATTAAAGTTACATCGACAAGCTGGTAACCTAAAAAATCCAGCCGGTCGATGTCTCTTTGCTCTCCTTCACCGAGATGCAGAGAAAACCTCGCGATCAATAACCTAAATAACTGATTGCTAAGTTTTCCCGAAACAGCATCTCACTCTGATCTCCGACCGGCGATTGTTCAAGAGTGTGTCCCCAAGGCGTCGTCGAAGAGGTGACGTTGTCGATTTCATTTCCTAACTTGCTAACAGCCGTATACAGGATTGGATTCCAACAGGTATATCACCCACCATTGACGGGGCAATAGGAGGGCTTCGCGATATCCTAAAGTTTACCAGTGAAGCTTCTTAGGGCTACCAGTAATAAACGTGAGAGTAGATAGATGACGCTTCTAGAATGGATATCACTGCCTGATGTCTTTGGCGTGACAGATTCCTAAGGGTATCCCCTGCAGATCCTCAAGCTCATATAAGAAGTTTCCTTTCTTGGCTCTAACCCGACACCTGACAAATTTTCGTCCCAGTTTAGCACTAGTCTGCTGTTGGAAGTTTCTTTCGGCAAAATTCCGTCTGAATACCTCTTGACCCACTTTGAAATTAACAGGCTTCGACCTAAGATTATAGGCTTTTGAACCCTGTTCGAACGCATTGTGTAAGTTCTCCTGCACTCTCGCACGGATCAGAGATACCCGTTGCTTGGTGGAAAGAGCTCCTGAGGGAACTAGCTATCTGGCTCAGATTCTCATCCCATTTTGTGTGTTTCTTCCGAATACATATATGCTCTAATCCCTGACAATAGAGACCTGTTTACTCGCTCTGAGGCGTTTGCTTGCGGCGAGTAAACTGCCGTTCGCAAGTGATTCACCCCGTAATCTGGTAAACTGAGTCGAGCAAAACTGGAATCCATTGTCAGAGACGATCGTTTCCGGGACTCCGAACACATGGAACACTTCCGTTTCGATGAATTGGCACACATTGAGTGTAGATGCTTTTCTCATAGGTTTGAGTATCGGGAACTTAGAAAAGTGGTCAAGAACTATTAAGATGCAGACATTCCCTTTCACTGACCGAGGATATGGACCCAGAAAATCAATATACGGCTTTTGCCATGGTCGTTCTGTCACAGACTGGACTCTCATAGGTGATCTAAGAATGGTATTGGGGGCTTTGATCTCTTTACACACGTCACAGGTGCCTACGTAGTTTCTGACATCAACTGTCATTCGTGGCTAGTACAAGTGTCTTCTCAGACGTTCCAGTGTTATCCCTATACCTCCGTGAGAAGCTAGTGGCGGATCATGCGCTCTTGAAATAACTTCGGAGATAAGCCCTCGTGGAATCCAAAGCTTCCAAGCTTCTTCTTCCTGAATCGGATCGCCTGTTCTCGGAGCAGTCCGAATGTAATCGAAGCCATCCCTGACGCAAAGATCTGGTAGTTTGCCAGAAGTCGAACTAAGGTCAACTTCCGGGCCAGGATCTTTGTTTGTGGACAGGCTGTCGCAATGAATGCATGACAGCGCATCAGGGACGACATTCAGTCTCCCTTTTCGGTGCTCAATAGTGAAGTCGAAACCCTGAAGCTTCAAACTCCACCGAGCAAGTCTACCGCTGAGATCCTTTTGAGACATCAGCCATTTTAAGCTCGCAAGATCCGTCACTATCTTAAACGGCATAATTTCTATGAAGGGCCGGAACTTCTGTACACTTAAGATTGAAGCTAGGCATTCCTGCTCTGTGACGGTATAATTTCTTTGTGCTGAGTTAACTTTTTCGAGACGTAGGCTATTGGCTTCTCGTGGCCATCGTCATCTAGTTGAAGCAGCACCCCACCAATACCTTGTTGGCTCGCATCGCACTGTATGATGAACGGCTTGCTGAAGTAGTTTTTGTTTCAACAAATCAAGAGACATCTGGGCTTTAGGTGTCCACTTGAACTAACTAGGGTTCTTTAACGTGTCAGTTATGGAGGCAGTTAAATCAGCATAGTTTGGGATGAACCGTCTATACCATCCCGTCATACCTAGCAGGCGTCGGGCTTGCCGAACAGTTTTAGGTGACGGATAGTCAACTATGGCTGAGATCTTATCTGGGTCAGTCCTGATTCCTCCTTTCCCGACTATAAAACCCAATTTAGTCTCCTTAATGCAAAACTTACTCCTCTCAACGTTGATAGTGAGGCCAGCTTTCCTCAAACAATCCGCTACACGGGATAGCAATGTGAGATGAGAGTCAAAGTCTGATGACAGAATCAGTAAATCGTCCAAGTAGATGAGAACATTTTCACGAATATCGGAAGGAATGATCTTATCCATGAGGCGGCACATAGTTTGTGGAGCATTGCAAAGGCCGGATGGCATCACGGTGTACTGATAGAGAGGATGACCAGGTATTGTAAACGCGGTCTTCTCTGTGGAATCAGCGTCTAGTAGGATCTGCCAGAATGCGTCTTTCAGGTCCAGGCTTGTAATGTAGTTTGCCGGAGGAAGTCGACTCTGAAGCGCATCTATCTGCGGTAGCGGATAGGCGTCCGTCTTCGTAATAGAACCTTTCCAGGCTTCCGCACTAGTACAACTGGAGGGCTCCAAAGACTCTGGCTCTCCTCTATCACCCCCAATGATAGCATTCGTCGCAATTCCGCATCCATCAAACTCTGCACTGCCGGTGAAATCGGATAAAAGCCTTGTTTTATCGGAGCTGCTTCATTCGTCTCGATCTTGTAAGTGACCAAAGATGTCTTTCCCAGGCCTAAAGAGGCGAAAGAAGGGAAAAGCTGTTTAATAGCTTCTAAACGCTGTTGATCTAGACTGGAAAGAATATGGCAGTCGGTGTCAGCAGTAGCTAGTAAACTTGGTGTCACTTCTGCAATTATACCTAGGACATCTGGAGCCAACCCAAATAGACGCCAGAAGTCTATTCCTAGATATAGTGCCTGTGTGAGCCCAGAAACCACGTAAAAACGCACGTTTTGGGTCTTATCACGGAAAGTGATATCCAAGTTCACATGACCATGCACAGTCGTCATGGCACCATTCGCTACTTATACCTGTGTCCGATACCTCTTCCATTCAACCTCTGCTTCTGCAAGCTTCTTTAGAGCTCCCTGGCCTAGAATACTGACAGTGGCACCACTATCAAGTACTCAGGTCTCAGTTCGCCCGAGTAGTCTTTCTTCGGCATACGGTCGAATGTCGTCTGGCATCGACACGGAAATCTGTGCCAATTTTTTTCTTTCCACTCTCATCCGTCGACAGTATTCCCGCCAACGAACGGTAGATCTTTTCTTTCTTGTTCTAATATCCAGGTCAGGATACATAATGTCAGCTACCTCCGCTACTGAGGAGAAGATTCGGTCTTTTACTGCATTATAAGTCTGCAGACGCGTATGATACGGCATCAGCGGATGTAAAACAGGCTCACGCCCACACGTCATAACAGAGCTTGCTGGCCGTTTTAGTACAGAAATGCCAGGAGGCCGAATCTCCTGCTCAGTAACTTTGTCAGCTACAGGTGCAGTCGGTGTTATCGGGACATCGAAAATTAAAGACTCTTCCAAAGAAGTGTGTAATAGTGTCATGGGCTCACCAGAAGTGGGAGCTTGAAGATCTGCGGAGATTTCTATCAGGTTCTCCATCTCTATCCGTGAAATATTTGTACAAACAGGTGGTTTACTGATATCATCATAGTCACTGAATGATATCAGTGGACAATTCAGGGACTCGTCGTTAAGGTCTGCTAATGGAGCGGACCTTCCTCCTTGTTCAATGCTTGAACTGGAGTGTTCAATGCAGTTTGTGCGCGTGACGTTGACACTGGTCGAGAAAAGGTGGTGGCATTCCCGACCCATCTCAGGTTTTTCTGTCGACAATGGCTGCAGTCGGGCTTGAAGATATTTTTGCGTCCGCATCCATAGCAGAACACGACTTGTCTTTCCTGCCGGCAGTCTTGGTAAAAGTGACCGGACTGGTCACAGTTCCAGCAGCTAACGTGCTGAGGTGTTGTTAGGGCGGATAGCAGGGCGGCTTCCTCACTGCGTGCAGGTGACCTGTGCTATTCGGCATCTGTTGGATGACACTCATCCACCTCGCTGACTCTTGGGCTGCGATAGGCATTCCAGCTGCACGCTGTCACAATTCGCTGCTGTGTATCCTATATTTGAGTCACGAGATTCCGCAGTTGGTGTATGGTGTTAGTCGGATGCAAGCAGATTCTCTGCTGAATGTCTGGAAGCAGATTCTATTTCACAATCTCTAGGAACTCGCCGTCCGCCAAAGGACTTTGCAGTTGATCGCGCAAATGTACCAGGTGTTGATGGTATGTGGCAAATGACTCCCCTGCTTTTTGTTTCCTCAACATCAGCTGGACCTTGACCTTGAGGTCATCCTTCGGTACTCCCCATTCAGCTATCAAAGCTGTCTTTGCATATTCCCACGAGGGTGTGGAATTTTGTCTCAAGAGAGACCAGTACCAATCCATTGCTGGACCAGAAAGCAGAGTTGTCATGTGCCGTACTAGGAGATCGAAATCTCCTTCTAATGTCGACTAAGTCAATGCTTCCACTCTAAACACGAATTCATCGACAGTAAACCGAGAGCTGTCGCCACTATAGGATATATTCCATCTTCGGATGGGGCTGCCAGAACGTCTTTGTCCTACGCTGGCCGGGATACGATGAGATGGAGCATGGAGCTGGTGGAGGTTGAACAAAGTTTGGTCTAGGTTGACCACTAGGCTGACCAAGAGGTGATGCCGGTCTGTTAAACGACTGCTCACGACCGTCGTGAAACTCTGGCGGTGGTTTCGGTTCACCCATAGAAGGAGGTGACCGTGAAAAATTTACTGGTGGAATTGCAGCGGAGATTTGCTGCCTGACGCTATTTGCCAATTCAGTCCATAAGGTATTTAGGCTCTGCTCAAGCCCTTCGCGAACCAAATCCTGCATTTGCAGGCGCAGACCTGCCAGCAAGGCTTCAGTCGATGCTGAGCTCTGACCCTGAGCAGTAGGTAGTGGACTATTTCGTCGCGAGCTGGGATTTGAAAAAGTCATGGAACGCGGATCTAGCATTCCAGGTGATAGAGCTCCTCGACTAACTGGTGGGACCGTTAGGGGTAGTAAATCAAACACGGGTGCTGCCGTTCGGAGATCCTAACTAACAGGCCTCGTAAAAGCTTTTTTGGGAACAGCCCCTGTATATTCAGTAAAATCATTGTTTTTTCTTGTTCCCTTACCTCTGATGGGGGGTGAACAAGGTGATTGATTTAAACGTTGACTGATAATTAGCAACTGATTTATTAATATATTAACACCGTTTATATACAATTAGAAAAATGCTTAGCTTAACAATAATAATAATAATTTCTTAAGACGTACACTACAAGGTTCAGCAAATTATGTTTTGTGACCTATTGAGCATAAATGTGCTTACATGGTGATCGGTTTATTGACCGATGAATGCAATTTATTGATTGTTGCATAAATTGCATTGTCATCTTTGTTATGTGTTTGAACATTCTCCCACTTGGTGACTGCAGTCGCAATATGGTCGTGTGGAGGTAGTTTTAAGGTGAATCTCGGGTTTGTTGATGATTTTGAATCTGCGTGTTGAACTAGGCTGGTTCGCTTAGCGGGTTGCGGAGTCCTTTGGCTAAGTTTAATGTCGGGGATGCCTTCAACCTTCCTGCGCGTTAGCGGGCAGCAGGTCTGTACTTGTCGCCTTAACTTATATGCAAGTGTGATTAGTAGGATGGTAATTACGATTGCACTGACTGCCGAGGCCGTGTGGTGGCCAATTGATTTGAATATAGTTGAGGCTGACACTAGGTCCTGCTGTAGTACTTCTTGATCCCTAATTGCATCGAATAAATGGTCGGATGATTTTAAAATTGGTTCACGTTCAATGATTTCTCTGTGTGTTTTTCTTGTCATTATAGTGGTGCTTATGTTGAAATTCATTGCCTCATTAAATGTCGATTTAACTGGTATCTTAGCAGTTATTGTTGATGTTAGTGTATTCTTCTTAGTTTGGATGAGGCAGTTGTTGCTGATCTGAATTATTCCTATTTTATCGAGAATGATGTCTTCTCTTACTCCATTACATTTGACCGCTGCGGTGGTGGGTGAGCTGCTGATGAATAGCCAAGTATTGGCCATGTAAAGATGCTTCCATAATGTGGTTGATAAAGAGAACTGCTTCAAGGAGCAGTGTTGTTTTTCTTGGCGCTGGTAGATCTCATCAATGATACAATTTGGGTTTGTTTCGATACTGCTGACAACTGTTGGAGTACACAACATCAAGTGTTTTGCTTGGGTGATACAATTGGCTAGTTCTGCTTCAGTAAGCTCGAAGTAGGTTTGAGTGTTATAGTTTGTACCTATTATGGATCTGCTAATGTCTGGTGCTATGTATGTATTGTTTTTAATGTGGTAGGGTATAGCGGTAGCCTTCATTAGAGTGTATTGATCCCTCTCCATGATGGGAAGATATCCATAAATAATAATATTTCCGTTGTCTCTGACTATTTCTAGTCTTTCTTCTGGTGTGCCAGAGACCTTTAAGTTGGAAGGAATTTGATCGGAGGCTTTAATGGTGATATTTGCTAATTTTGCCGATGACATGAATTCAAATAGATTTCCCCTTTTCATGGTAATCCTCGCGAGTCTTATATAATGTTCTTCTAGGTCACTGAGGAAGTTTATCGCAAGTTGATATGCGGCGATGATATTGATATTAATCCTGTTGGTGTCAGTTTGGGAGAACCATCCTTGAACTTTGTTGATTTCCTCTAGAGCCTTGTTTAGTTTGTTTGTAAACATGTTTATTTTTTGAGTTACGCGGGCTTCTGTGTCGTTGACTACGGCTATAGTAGAGAGCATTAGACTTGATTGATGTTGGGCTGCTTGTTGTAAGATTTGTTGGTTTTGACGAGGAGTGTTAATGTCTGCATACACAATCATACTGAGTAAGGTGGAATCTTCAGTTCGGGTAGTTTGACTGCTGTCCAATCCACGTTTTCAGACATGCTTTGTGAAACACATGTCTACAGACGGTCTTCACTGGCTTCCTCTTGCCTGACCAGTCTCCCTCCTGGCAGATGGAGCACCTGTATCGGTACATCAGTTGCTGGCGGTGGTATTCGCACTGTTGCCATTGTATAATCTGTCAGTCGTAAGTCAAGATTTCAAACAAATAAACCAAGGGTTTGGAAGAAATGCCAAGAAGTTCAAAAAAAAAGAAAAAAAATCGAATGTTCGAAGAAGACAGCTAAATCTTCAAAGATCGAGTTATCAGAAATATCGATTTAAGGAAGATCTAAAAGCTGAGAAGGCTACTACAATTTCAAAAAAAAAAAAAATTCCAATCGTTCAGAGGAAATGTACCAAAAGGGTAGAAAAATCTTACTGATACTGATTCAAACTTTCCAAAAATTTAACTAAGAGAAGGTCATACGATTTCTCCCTCACTCTCCAGGAGCCAACTCTTCACATAAAAATCTCTAGGTCACTCTCTCTAATCAGGTCAGAAGTAGAATGCAAGCAAGCGACGTGAATGTGTGCATGAAAAATGTTTGAGTTCTCACAGAAATCTGGGAAGAGTCGGGTTGGAGAAGCTAGAGACTGCAAATAATACTACAGATTCTTCAGCCAGGCAGTTAGCAGTATGCCAACTCCTGATTACTGAAGGTCTCCAGCATCACTTCCAACAACTCTTTCCTTCCTCTTCACCTGATAGTCATATCCAGCTAACCTTGCAACTGGGCAGAGTCATGAATCTGGTCAACTAGTTTGCTGAAAGCCAAAAAGTCGTCTCAAAGATTCACAACTCTGTCCAGGCAGTTTGCCAACAGAGACATGTCTCCGTGAGAGCTCAATCAAAAAAAGTTTGGTGAGGCCACCTACCATTTCCATGGCAGAAGGCCAGCGGAAAAGATCATTCAAACAAAATTCAAAAAATTCAAAAATTAGAAACCTGTTCAGACTCGAGGCGGCTTGACCAAAGTCAAACCTAGAGTCGAACTTCAATTCAAAAACTTTCAAAAACTTTAAAGCGTTACGTTACTTTACTTTACTCAATCAACTTTCAAAAATCAAAATAGCAAAACCTTTCACAAACTTTAAAACTTTAACGTTACTCTACAGAAAACTACAAATTAAGCCGATATGCCTGCCATGGAGCGATAGGCCGGGAATTTATCAAAATCGAATCGACTGTACCATAATTTATTTAAACAACAGGTCATCTTTTGAGAAACGCAGAAAAAGGACCATTCATGTACTCAATTGTGCCTCCATTGCGAGGAACGCCTCAACCACTTTCTCATAAGGTATATATATATCTTTGCACGCAGGTACCATTCACGATTATACGCATGAGTAAATAGGTAAGTAGTCTTATGTATACCACATATCTACCCATACACACGAGTATCCCATCAATAGGATATCGCTTATTTTATATTTCAATATATTCACAGCAAAATAATTAATTTTTTTGCTTTTTTAAATATTCAGATATGAAAAATTATAGATTATAAGCAAGAATACTAATGAACGTTCGACGGTATCCTTTTCCGACGGCGAAGAAGATCTTCTCCCACGCTGGAAACTGCTATTTATGGAGGAACGGATTAACCAATATGCAGATATATACATTTAATATTTTTTCCAACACCATGAGATCATGAGAGCACATGAATGCTCATAAGTAAAATTATGTAACGAGATTTACATATGGCCTTTGTACTGCAGACGTATCTTGCTAAAAGTATTCATCCTGAAGTCGTCTGAAAGACTGAGTCACAGCGCTGTTCTGGTGTACGATTACACAAAGTAGGTTCAGCCATCAACCAAATGTCAGCATTAAATGATTTAAACAGATAAGAAGTGGGGTCCCTATACGTAAGCCACTGCACGCCACTTTATGAAAATTGCAGATTTTTTCGTTTAGACATCTCATCTGTGCTTTTCGAATAAGTGATGATGCTGCGTATTATCCAGATTTTCCGTTCTTGGGCTCCGAATACTGATCAAATGGATCAGGAGCCTGCCTATCTCCTTTTGCGTGGCAATTTCCATACTTCCTAATAAAAAACTGGAAAGTCTCTATTCCACTTAATTGGTCTTCTTTTCCTTGTTCTAATTATGGGAGCGATTCACGCGTCCCTCACGACAATTCTTTTAATTTTTTTTATTTCACTTTTCAATCTCTACCTGTCTCTTTTTCTTCCCAACCTCTCCTCTTTTTTTCTTCTTCTTCCTTTTCCGGAACTCGATTTCGGTTCTCGGTCCAAGTCAGACTCGAAACGTGTGTCGAGTCTCGACAATCGCACGTTCGTCGTATGGCTCACGCTAGGTGCTGCTACTAGCCGTCGTGTAGCATATTCCTATATGCAGTATGCTATGACCATAACAGTGGGGTGGGTTAGCACGACAGCTACGTGTCGCTGCCACGCACCATTGACAAAAGATATCGTGCCTTGATAAAAAACGAGAAGAAGCACTCATCCTGCAGTCCTGTAGGGACTGCTTCACATCACTTAGCTCCAGCTGCTATGAGGATCGAATCGTATGATCCTCAGGTACATTTCCCCGACCGACCTCCGCATGATATTACCGACAATGTAATATCCCAAATGAACCTGTAATGAATAGCGGAGGAGCGGACCTACACGACCTTCTCAAGAGAGGGCGCCGGGAGATTGAATGAACAAAACACTTTACAGTTCCATTATGTCCTACTGATTGAATTTTGTATGAAGCCTTTGAAAAATCTTATCCTGGACAGATTGGTACATTACAAAATATTTCGACGATGTTTTTCTTCACTTAATTCATTAATACGCTCCAGATTAGCAGCTAAAATTCCGATTAAAAGTGATAAATTGCGTATATAACGATGTTCTGAGCCCAGAGGCCAATATAAATCTTAAATATGGATATCTGAGAAAAGAAAAAGAATCGGAGTGCAAGAATTCACGTACTACAGTAAAGGTTTCTTAATTTTACAGGTAATAATTGTTTAGATAATGATATGATAAGACATAAGCAATATAAAATATATTCGCAAACCAGAGGACAAAACTTTGGTTTACCTCTCATAAAATGAAAGTGTCGTCAATCCATGTATGCTAGTAACTGTTTCTCTCAATTTTACTGGCAATATATTGCTAAGATAATGGCAATAAGGAACCATAATCAAACCCAAAAGATAAAACTTGTGTTTGCTTAGCATAGAATGCGTAAATGATATCGGGATCTGATATTACCGTAAATATCTTGTAACATGATGTTGAACAAGGAGCTCCCTGGAGGCGAAAGTATGTTTTGTTTCGAAGACCTGAAATGTTTCATTGTTATGGAAAAAAACAGTTCATTTATTTGTTTCGGTCCTTGGATTGTGTTATGGTCGTAGCGGAATGCATATAGCAGAATGTTACACTGAGACGTACTACAGCATGTATGCCGGCTGCTGCCAAACCGACAACCGAACGCACCCCAAAAGCGAAGAGCTCTGACTTGTTGGTTGAGAAGAAAAAGACAATCGTCTCTGTCTTGTCAAACCTTTCACACAGTGAAGACGTAGAAAAAGTGAAATCATAATTATCCGAAGGCATCGGAAGAAAATGAACCCCGCACAAGAAAACCCGCCACCGGCACCGGAGTGAAACACCATCGAGACTCCGACAGCATCTGCATCTCGCCGGTCGTAGCGAGGCTGTAGTTCAATATAATTGCAAATTCTCAACAAAAGTCTGGCAAAATTGTTACTGGATAACGGCGACAAAGTATTGAGCGGTGAGTTTAAATTATCATTAGCAGGACCACTACTTCGTGTTCTAAATGATTCTTTTACCTTAATAGCAGATGCGGCAGATCTAACTTCGCCTCAATCATTTCAAGTCGTAAAGCCAAACAATTCACGATCAGATGTTATTAGAGATTTACAACCGGTGCGTGTTTTTGTACAAAAAACTCTTTTACTCTGCATTTGCCATTTCCCTGGTTATGAAAGTTTCGAAGGCATAAATAGACATCAAAATTTAGATCACTTCGACGCTTAGAAGTGCATAAAACAAATATAAAGCGAATAACTGGTATTCAACCATTGCGTACACAATTACAGCATTTGATTTGTAATAGAAGCATGAATTCGGTAGAAGTTATAATCACATACTGTGGCGGAGATAATCCCAATGGTTTTGTTTGGAATGAATTGCAGACAGCAAATTTCAGTTATGGTAATTTAAAGAACGTCGATTCTTCTTTAGAGTTTGCACAATGGCTACAACATCTTACATTAAGTTATAATCAGCTCACAAGTATTGAGCCAATTAAGTGGCTTCCACATCTTTAAATTCTTGATTTGCGTTTTAATCGATTGAACGTATTGCCCAATTTTCATACGGAAGCATCACGTCGTTTACAAGTTTTGATCATAAGCAATAATGTCATAGAAGATCTTAGAGGAATTTCACGACTAGAAGCTCTCACTGAACTAGACTTATCTAGTAATCTACTCTTGGATCATGTAAATCTTCTCCCTTTGAGTACATTAGAGTCATTGAGATAATTAAATTTACAAGATAATCCTCTTTCTTTTATCTTAAAACATCGAGAAATAATTGCGAGCTATTTGAATAGAAACACATCAAGCGTTAAATTTATTTTAGATGCTGAGCCACTGTCAAAAGTTGAAAAAGCATTAACTGGACGTTTCCCAAATTACTATTCTGCTTTAACGTCTAGATTATCCTTGAATACAAGATCAAGTGGACAGTCAACACCAACGAGAAAATCTCAGGCAGGTACACATGCCTCGAGTGTAAGATCTGTGTACAGTTTAAAATTAAATGAAAAAGAGGAGATTGATATGTCGGCATCCATTGTAGAAAAATAAAAAAAAAATTTAAAGATTAGAACGGTGAAAATAGAAGACAGTAAAAATCATTTAGAAGATGTTATTAAGACTACAACTAATCGGCAATCTGTAGGAAATAAGGCTGAAATTGAAGTGAATAGAGATCATCTAGGTCAATGGACCTTTATACATATTTTTAAAGCTATCATTTTTAAACACTAATTACATTTAGCAAGTAAGCAGTGGCATAGCGGAACTTCCAAGGAGGCGCCTCTTCGGGGGTAACACCCGCGACAAGAACAGATGTAACTTTCGTTCCATTACTTTTGTTTGAAAATATTGCTTTTACACATTCATACTTATAAAATGGATTGCTTACTATATTAATAATCTTATAAATAATTAAGGAATTGTGCAATCCGAGAATTCCTATATTTTGAGAATTTACATTTGGAGAGAAAGGGAATACCTATATGAAATTATTAAGTATTCCATGGAATAATGGTGCCCTGTTATAAAATATATTTAGTTTATTATAAAAAGTTTACTCTTTTGGACTTTTTACCGGGTTAAACTTAATTTTGTTCAAGAAAGAATTTTTTGGGATTCTCCGGTATATAGCAAAAGCTAAAAAATGTTCTAATTTGTTATTTCATCACACAACCCATTAATTTTTGGTGGCAAGTTTCAAGTCTTGGTTTGACTCATTAACAGGTCCCAAATAGTGAAATTGGGTGATTTGAAAAACAAATGAAAAAAATGAAAAAAAGAAGAAAGAAATGAAAAGTTTGAGAAAAATAGAAAAAAAAATTTTTTTATTTATTAAAACATTTTTTTTTTTTTAAAGAAACAGATTCATTCGAAGCGAATCGAACCTGTATACGCCACGCAGTGGGCTGAAAAATAAAGAAGAAAAGGAAGAAGAAGAAGCGTTTCGTGTCAGCAGAAAACCTTACACTCATCGGTGCAGCTTGGTTTTCTGCCTGCTGCAGACGCTTGAAAATAGATCAAACTGATCTCTTCTCATATAAACTCAGAATAAATTCCCAAAAAAATTTTTCTTGAACAAAATTAAGTTTAACCCGCTAAAAAGTCCAAAAGAGTAATCTTTTTATTTATTTTTCCTCTTGGGCTTGTTTGTATAGGAGTGTTTTTTCCTCATATAATTCACACGCAGAATTTATTCTGAGTTTATATGAGAAGAGATCAGTTTGATATATTTTCAAGCGTCTGCAGCAAGCAGAATACCAAGCTGCACCGATGAGTGTAATGGCAGAAACACATCCAGGCCTCGAGGCTTCCTCGAGGTGTTGTCAAAATTTCCAACATGGGTTTTTAAATGATGCAACACAAAACCTCAAGGCCTCAAGGCCTAGCCGCAAAGCGCGCTTTGCTCAATGTTCGAAATTTTTCTCTCTCAGGCCTACTTCTGTCAACAAATGTACTAACAAAATTACAATGACAGCACCGAGCCTGGTAGTATCACTTTGTTTTCATTTCTCTGCGGGAAGCCTTGAGGCGAGCTGCGAGGAAGCCTGAAAGAGGCCAGGCCTGATACTTGCTTGCATGTGTTTCTGCCTTAAGGTTTTCTGCTGACACGAAACTCTTCTTCTTCTTCCCTTTTCTTCTTTATTTTTTAGCCCACTGCGTGGCGTATACAGGTTCGATTCGCTTCGAATATATGTTTCTTTAAAATTTTTTTTTTTATTTTTTTTAATAAATAAAAAATTGTTTTTTCTATTTTTCTCAAACTTTTCATTTCTTTCTTCTTTTTTTCATTTTTTTCATTTGTTTTTCAAATCACCCAATTTCGCTATTTGGGACCTGTTAATGAGTCAAACCAAGACTTGAAACTTGCCACCAAAAATTAATGGGTTGTGTGATGAAATAACAAATTAGAACATTTTTTAGCTTTTGCTATATACCGGAGAATCCCAAAAAAATCTTTCTTGAACAAAATTAGTTTATTATATCTATGCATATTATCATAGTCCAGACAATGGAAACCTTGAGTTTAATAATTTTGCTTAATGGTCATTACTAACAAATATGCACACAGCAACCGTACACAGTAAGAAAGACTATATGTTTGTCTCCAATTTCGGGAATTAGCACAAGCCCACGAGTACTGTTTCATTGGCATATTAGGAACATCATAAATTCTATCTTAATAGTTTTAGTACAAATTTTTCTTTATTACGAAAAGAAGAAAGCTATAACCACTATGAGCAGTTAGAATCCTTGTATAAATTATAAGATATCGTATTTCCATTATCTGTAGTATACATATTAATAATTATGTCGGTTATAATGAAAATTTTTATAACGTAATGATGCTGTGAGCTCTTTTATTTCTCCTTTCGCTTTCCTGGAGCCCTCTCGCATGAAGGTCGCCTAGGTCCGCTTTCCTCTCTTTTCAGGTCTGCAAGGGATACTGTTCAATATCGCCCGCAGTATCGCAGGGTGGTTGGGGCAACCGCGATGGAAGGCAGAACATCTGCGCCTTCCCACGGGATGTAGGTAAGTGATGTAAGGGTCTCTTCAGGACCGAATGTGTGCCGGCCTTTTTTTTGTTTTTTTTTTGTATGTAGGCACGAATTTTTTTTGTATGTGGCAGGCGGCAGCGGCAGGTTTTCGTGGAACCTCCCCACACTCCGCCAATAGCCGAGGCGAGCTAGCGTGCCGCCCTGCAGTCAACGCTGTCCGCCGAGTGATCTATCAGCTCAAGCTGGCAGTCGGGACTTCACGTCCAAGCCAAATCACTCAACATAGACCCATAACAATTGCTGATTTTAACGAACACCGCTATAACGAATTTTTCTCTATAGAGAACGTTGGCAGTAGTATTTACTTATGATTTCTTTGGAAAACAATTTCCATATAACGAATTATTTACAACGAACCAAAATCTGGTAACACTGTATCGAAAAATATTCGAGATAGAAGTTCTCTTAACGAACTGTCCCTTCTTTTAAAAATAAAATTGTTGAAGATTTTTCTTGATGAAGAAAACTGGATCCTTCGGATTGCAGTGAGATAAAATAGCCAAGCACTGACGAAATCCAACGGACATCGCATATTGTAAGCATGGTTTTCACAAGCGAAGTTTATTGTCCCAAGTAGCCTTGTTTTCAGTCCCTCACTTCCTCTTGACTAAGTTTACTTGCTACAGTACGAAAAGGAGTTCCACTCACTTCAACTCACTGGCTCCTCAAAGGAATGTACTGAGCGTTCTTGCTTGAAAAATGGCACAAATATTGAACAGGCTGTGAAAACCCTAAATTGCGTACAATTCTATTATTATTATTTGTCGATTAGAAATACTAAAGATGCTGAAAAATAGTATTACATTACATAAAAATTATTTAGGAAGTTAAAATTGTTTTAATTAACGCAAAAAAATAATTTTTAATGTTACTGAAAAATGTGCTCCTCTGCAGATTTGATGTCAAACTTTATTGAGCTTGTAAGAGATAGACGTATATAAGCAATATATTTGTCTGAATTTTTATGTCAATTTCAATGCATTCCAATTAATACAGCCGTACTTTTTCCAAAATTCAGTGTACATTTTTAGCTTAAAAGAGACAAATAGATTTTATCTAAAATTTGTGCCATTTTTGACTATAGGAATTAGATAGGATGGCTCAGACGTACGCCCCGGAATATACAAGCCATGAACAAAGTCGGAAAAAGAGAGCAGCGGGCCGGTCAGCAGGCGACATCCACAGTCTTCTTGCCTTGCAGGAGTTTTTCACATAAAAGTTGCTTGTATTTTGTTCAAACGCTATAATTTCTATAAATTTGTTCTATACATGCTATTTGTATTTTTTTTTAATTATTAAAAAGAAAACAGATTTAGCTGCAATTTGTTTTAACTTCATTTGGCTGTGGGAGCGACAGCTTTGGGCTTTAGGACGTGTTTAAGATGCAAGTTTAATTTTTCCTCCATGACGAGTATAAGAAAGCAGTGAGAGTGAGCACTTATGTACTGCATGCTGTACCCGGCACATTAAGGCCTTTTAATGTGTCGGTGCATTCGGCGACTTCATGTATTATATTCCGGGGGCTACGGCTCAGTCCATTCTTATTATATGTCATCATGATGCATGCTGTAAAGATTCTACTGGTCATTAACAATGGGCGCAGCAAGCGGTATAGGAAACTTTGAAATGCTAACCTTTTTTAAATTTCACATTTATTTACAAACATAACACTTAATACCAAGTTTTTCTTTTGTGCATAATTTTAATTTAGTTGTTTTTCTTTAAAAAAAAAAATAGATCCGGGAGAAATATGAGAAATAAATAAGATGTGAAATTTATTTTTTACCTCGGTATGTTGGCAGAACTGTTGCAGCATACATCAAAGTTTGAAATGTTCCAAACCCAGTAGCATGAATCAACGCAACTGCTGATGCGTCGATTACGAATTGCTCCATATGACCCATTATATCAAACCTTGCATCACATCTGCTGCGTTGATGCATACGGCGTCGATTCTGAATTGGTCTTGATTGATAGTCGCATTGCCGTGGTTACGAATCAGTCCGATTTTAACACGTTCGCGGACGGTCTAAATTCACATGGGGTGTTAATATTATCACTCTCCAGAAGCACAACGTTTGGGTCAAATCAGACAAATTGACAGTAAGTAGAACGACGGCACTACGGCAGTCGGATTCCTGTATGTATGCTGAACGCAGATTATACTGTCAATTTTACCTATAAGTTTTTCCATCGGTCTGATTATTCAAATTATACGAAAAAATTTACTGCATATGCAGTAGTGACCCACCAGAGCAAAACGAAAATACTGCATATGCAGGAGCTGTCCGCGAAGTGTGCTTATTTAGAACGGTCCCCTTTTATACCCTAGATTTAATCTAAATGGTATACTAAGTTTGTCATTCCGTTTGTAACACCTCGAAATATTGATGGTAGAGCAAAATGGATTGGACACCCACGCATAATATTAAAAGTTATTTTGATTTTTCCGTCCGTCTCGAGAACGCGTTCACTTAAAAAGCTGAAATGTTATACACGGGCTTTAAAAAAAAGTAAAATTAAGTTTGAAAATGAAACTGGGCAACTCCTTCATGGGGTTGCCATACAAAAATTTCGTCTTCCAATATATATTTGGACACTGCCTGAGAACGCGACAACATGGAGAGCTGAAATTTGGTACATGGTGTTTTTATAAAAAATCAAAATCAAAAATGGACTATTTCGGGCAACCCCTTCTTGGTGTTGTCATATAAAAACTTAGTTTTTTACGTAAACTGTGAAAACAATCAGTTATAGACATTTTTATTGTATTAAAAACTTGTTTAGAATATGAAATCCTATGAAATTATGGGTATAATCAAAAATAGACTAATTCGGGCAACCCCTCCTTGGTGCTGTCATACAAAAATTTAGTTTTTTACGTATACTGTGACAACGACATTTTTATTGTACTAAAAACTTGTTTAGAATATGAAAACCTATTCTAGAAATATGTGCGAAAAACCAGTTCAAAAATCATTCTTGCACAGACAGGTGAGCACACAAAATTACATACGGGAATTCATCTAGGCTAGGATATCATAAAAATTGGTCTTAGACCAATTTTAGCTGTTTTACTTGTTTATATAATTCTTTGCTCGCTAGTGATTTTATGATTTTTATAATTAAAAGAAAAAGGTTTTGTGGAATAATATTTATATTTTTGAATACAACAAAACATTTTATTATTATTATTTTTTCGCCATTTGACGTGAGTGGTCCTTCATTTTGACGACGAGGTTTTTAAGTAACATTTTCTGGTCCTTTAGAGCCAAATTAGAATCAACTCTTTGGATATATACAGTTGGCGTTTTCGTTTTTGATTCGGAGTTAACTCCTGCCCTCAGGAAGAATCAAACACGTACTTGAGTTTGCTGTCCCAGGTTTGGAGTCATGACACATTTGACTCTTGGTGCTAGCTTTGTTAGCCCCTACTCTGATGAGGAGCCCTACTAATGCAACGTAATTATTGTTAATAAATTAATCTCTGAATTGTTATTTTGTAATATGTGTCGCATTTCTTTTGACAAAATCACTACAGATCTGAAATATAGTTTCATTTTTTAATTTAATTTATAGTATTTTTGCACACAATAATGTTATATAGAAATACCAACAAGCGATTTCAATGGAGACATTTGCTTTTTACAAGGTGAAAATTATGAACTATCACTCAATTCAATGGAGTGATAATACGAAAACTTCATTGGAGATTTCTGAAATTCAAGCGCGCATAGAGCCAATAATCACAGTCATCACATTTCCGCAACTTTCAAAAAGATTATTATTTTCCTTAATCAAAATACTCTATTTGCTCACGGTAATGCTCTAAGAAATTTAAAACTACAAAAATTGTCAGTTTTTCATATCTCGTTATTCTGTTACGGAAAATCGAAGTGAGATTTAATTATTCGCAATTTAAATTATAAAATATGTCGGGAAAGGAAATACGTTCTAGTATGCGAAAAAACAGGGCCGTTCTTCCAAATCGATTTAGATTCGAAGTTTCAAAACCAAAACCTTCGAGAATACTTCACAAGCCATAAAACAGACTCCCTCACTACCACATGAGAGCACCAACTGTTATAGTAGTATGTAGAGTGATTGACATCGGACGTGAAGTCCAGACTGCCAGCATGAGCTGACAGATCACTCGGTGGACAGCGTTGACTGAAGGGCGGCACGCTAGTTGGCCTCGGCTATTGGTGGAGAGTGTGGGGAGGTTCCACGAAGACCTGCCGCAACCACCAGCCATATACAAAATTTTTCCTGCCTACAACTCAAAAGGCCGTAGCACACACTCAGTCCTTAAGGGACTTTTACACCACTTACCTACATCCATTGGAAAGGCACATATGTATTGGCCTTCTCTACTCGCCTCAACCACCCAATCGACACTGAGGGCAGATAGTTTTAGTGTCCCTATGTTGACCTGAAAAGAGAAGAGGAGCGGACCTAGTCGACCTTCAAATCAAGAGGGCTCTAGGAAAGTGAAAGGAAAATTGACACAACTTAGCCCAGCGTCATTATTTAGACTACGAGTGTATATTCACAGGAACGACAATCTTTGACTACAACATTTACAATGTTGTGCTCTGCACTTATATTCACCCCCGTAGCTGCTTGGACTCGTTAGCATATTCTCTTTTAACTACTATATGAGCTGAAGCTATGGTAACAGATACTTAAGATAAATTCTGTCTATGTCCGCTCTAGACAAATGCTATCTTTTAAGTCTGCCTACTCGAGCTAAAAAAAAACTATTTCGTATCCCTATGAATACTACTCTCAATTGCATTCACCCAATAGCCTACTGAACTGGATTACATCAGCTGCCAAGAAGCATCTGATGATGTTTTTAACAACAAAAACTACTTATACTCAATTACACGGGCTCAGTAGTAGAATTATATCGTTATTATTGTCGTAGATCATTAATTGTGGATGACTATGAACATTCAATATATTCATCTAATATATTCAATTCATCAGACTACTGCGACTAAGCATGGATATAGCTGGTATGTGTATGTATCTAGTACACGAATACATTTATTAGGTGATTATCAATTTGTGAAACCTTTCGTTTGGCCAGAATACCGCAGATAAGTACACATATAGTCTAGTATGTGAAGACGTTTCTTATGATTATTAAGGGGCTCCAAATTGACGTGACTGAAACCCTGTATAGCCAACACGCTGATGGGTTCTCCTTACAAATACCGGGCATCAAAGCTTGGATACGTCAGATAGATATATTATTGTACTCCCGTGCTTGTGTGATGCAATAATATTTCTACAAGCGAATGTTACAGTCGAGCGTAGACTTATTAGTTAATTATAAAATGTATGGATGTGACATATGACTGTAAGTTTCCAATACTTCAGTTCGACGCACTTTAAGCACAATAATGCACAAAGGAAAAGCATGCGTACTTACTCGCTTATTTCTTTACTTTCTACACTTTTTCCTAGCCGTTTCCTGGTGAGCATGAAGGACCTTTTACACCAATTCTAATCTTCGCAGGGTTTCTTTCTTCTTTTTATTTCTACTCGTGATGCCGCTTTTCCTCGATGCTAATTGGCTTTCTTCACTATTTCGGTATTCTCGATGATTCCTTTTCACTTTATTTCTCCGATTACTTTTAACCTTCCTCGATTTCTTTCGATTTTTAATTTTTGTTTTCCAACTTGCATTCTTTCTTGCCAAAAAAACTCTTCCTCCCCGGATGCTTCTTCTTCTTTTTCTTTCTCGGGTGCGTTCGGGGCGTCTCGATCTCCATTCATACAGAAAAGAGTTCGCGCCCACCTCATGCTGCTATGGGTCGCTTAGACGTGTATCTAGCTCAGTGTATCAAATTGCTACATGCAAAATGCTACGACCATAACATGGCAGAGTGGTCTAGACCACCCGTGGTTCAGACAACGCTGAAAAATGGTCGACTGAGCTAGCCGGTCTTAAAAATAGGCCTCATCGCTGCGGGCGCCCAATGTGTGGCTCGAACCACGACACCCATGAAAGCATTTCTTGTTACTCAAGCTAGGCGGCTGCTACGGATGGTCCAAGACATTCAGGCGTACTTGACAGATGACGAATCGAAGGCACATCCCTGACGTCCCGCTATTTTTTTGACCAGACCTCGACATCATTCTCCGTGTCGGGAACCAGAGGTGCACTGACATTTTGGTAACCTAAAAAATCCAGCCGGTCAGTCCACCTTTGCCTTCCTTCACCGAGATGCTGAGAGGACTCCGCGATCAGTAGCCTAACCAACTGGTCGCAAAGCTTTCCCAGCACTGACATCTTCCTCTGGTCTCCGACGGACGCTTGTTCAAGGGTGTGCCCTCAAGGTGTCGTCGAGGTAGTGACGTTGCCGATTTTCTTCCTTAAATTGATAAAGACCGTAGACAAGGTTGAATTCCAACAGGTATATCACCCACCATTGACGAGGCAATAGGAGGGCTTCGCGATATCCTATAGTTTACCAGTTAAGCTGGCTGGATGCCTTCTTAGGGCTACCAGGATCTAGATTTGGTTCTATCATGGCCGACTGTTACCGATTAGAGAAATGTTGAAGACGGACAGAGAAAGAAAAATCCTCCTAATGGGGCCGATCCAGAAGGGGTTAGAAAGAGTTTATCTACTCATAAGGAGTAGAGGTATGTTGACGAGGTTGAACTCCAACAGGTATATCACCCACCATTGACGAGGCAATAGGAGGGCTTCTCGATATCCTATAGTTTACCAGTTAAGCTGGCTGGATGCCTTCTTAGGACTACCAGGATCAAGATTTACAGCAGGTAAGTATAACCGTTATTCCAGTAAAGTTGGTCTCACTCAGGGCTTGATGTCCTTTGCGTGATAGACACCCAATGTTCTTCCCTGCAGATCTTCAAGCTCATATAAGGAGTTTCCTTTGTTTCGACACTTCACAAATTTTCGTCCCAGTTTTGCACTAGTTGCTTTGGGCAAAATTCCGTCTGAACACTTCTTAACCCACTTTGAAATTAACAGGCTTCGCTCTGAGATTATAAGCCTTTGAACCCTGTTCGAACGAGTGGTGTAAGTTCTCCTGCACTCTCGCACGGATCAATCTCAATTTATCTTCAGCATCTACTATCAGAGGTGCATTAAGAGTTCCAAGGCTCCTTAAGATGGAATAGGAGCTCGCATGCTCAATCATTTGCTGACCGAAGAGTGTTCGAAAGGGAAAGAGGCCAGTTGCTTGGTGGAATGAGCTCCCGAGGGGCTATCTGGCTCAGCTTCTCATACCACTTTGTATGTTCCTTCCGGATGTATGCCCTACTCCCTGACAATAGAGACCTGTTCACTCGCTCTGATGCGTTTGCTTGCGGCGAGTAAACTGCCGTTCGCAAGTGCTTCACCCCATACCTATCCCGTAGTCGGGCGAACTGAGCCGAGCAAAACTGGACTCCATTGTCAGAGACTATCGTTTCCGGGACTCCAAACACATGGAATATTTCAGTTTCTATTAACTGGCACACATTGAGAGTAGATGCCTTTCTCATAGGTTGGAGAATCGGAAACTTTGAAAAGTGGTCAAGAACTATCAATGTGCAGACATTTCCTTTTACTGACCGAGGATATGGACCCAGAAAGTCGATGTACAGCTTTTGTCATGGTCTTTCTGTCACAGACTGGACTCCCATAGGTGGTCTAAGAATAGTTTTGGGGGCTTTGGTCTCTTTACACACGTCACAGGCGCCTACGTAGTTTCTGACATCAACTGTCATTCGTGTTCAGTACAGGCGACTTTTTAACCGCTCCAGTGTTTTCCCTATACCTCCGTGAGAAGCTAGTGGCAGATCATGCGCTCTTGAAATAACCTCGCAGACAAGCCCTCGTGGAATCCAAAGCTTCCAAGCATCTTCCTCCTGAATCGGATCGCCTGTCCTCGGAACAGTCCGAATATAAAGGAAGCCATCCCTGACGCAAAGATCTGGTAGTTTGCCAGAAGCTGTTTTAACCTTATGCCTCAGCTCTTCATATTCCAACGAGTTGAAATATGGAGAACTAAGGTCAACTTCCAGGCCAGGATCTTCAGGTGTTGATAAACTGTCGCATTGAATTCGTGACAGCGCATCAGGATAGAAATTCAGGCTTCGTTTTCGGTGTTCAATGATGAAGTCGAAACCCTGAAGCTTCAAACTGCACCGAGCAAGTCTACCGCTGAGATCCTTTTGAGACATCAGCCATTTCAAGCTCGCATGATTAGTCACTATCTTCAACGGCATAAGTTCTATGAAAGGCCGGAACTTCTGTACACTTAAGATTGCAGCTAGACATTCCTGCTCAGTGACTGTATAATTTCGTTGTGCAGAGTTCAACTTTTTCGAGACGTAGGCTATTGGCTTCTCGTGACCATCGTCATCTAGTTGAAGCGGCACTCCACCCATACCATGTTGGCTCGCATCGCGCTGTATAATGAACGGCTTGGTGAAGTCTGGGCTCACTAGCAACGGAGCAGAAGTAACTTTTTGTTTTAGCACTTCCAGAAACGTCTGGGCTTCAGATGTCCATTGGAACTGACTTGGATTCTTCGGCGTGTCTGTGATGGATGCAGTCAGGTCAGCGTAGTTCGGGATGAACCGTCTATACCATCCCGCTATACCTAGTAGGCGTCGGGCTTGCCGAACAGTTTTAGGTGACGGATAGTCAACTATGGCGCGAAATCTTGTCGGGGTCAGTTCTTATACCTCCTTTTCCGACAATGAAACCCAAGTATTTGGTCTCTTTGATACAAAACTTACTCTTCTCAATGCTGATAGTGAGCCAGCTTTCCTCAAACAATCCGCTACACGGGATAGTAGCAAGAGATGAGAGTCAAAGTCTGATGACAGAATCAATAAAGGATGAACTACAATAGAAGTAAAAAACTTTACGAAATTAAACGAGACTGAGGTTTACTTATGAAAAATTGGTATTTTTAGCCTAAATATATATTACTTTCCGTTAGAGTTATTAACTTGATATTTAATGTTTTCAATTTTAAAAAGTGGTAAAAGTGAAAAAATTAAAAATCGAAGTTGATGTAATTGAAGATTTGTGCCTTCTATTAATTCGCAGTGTCCTAATAACATTTTATGCGTTCAATTTTAAAAACTGGTAAAAGTGAAAAAATTAACAAATGGAAGTTGATTTAATCGAAGATTTGTGCTTTCTATTAATTCGCAGTACCATTTTTATTCCATTTTGATTTTTACATTGCACTTTTAATCATTTAGTGATAATTTAATTGTTTGGGCACATCGGGTTTTTACGGAATGAGCGATTCTTGGCGCACTATACTTACGGAAAATTGGATATTTAAACTTAACAAAAGTTCCCCTCACACGAGTTAAAGTTAATTTGTGTACGCCTGTTAAATTAAAGGGCGCGTTCGCTTTGCGTAAGCAAATGTACTTACGTATACTTCTATTGTAGTTCAGCCTAGTCGTCTAAGTAGACGAGAACATTCACACGAGGATCGAAAGGAATGACCTTATCCATGAGGCGGCAATAGTTTGAGGAACATCGCAAAGGCCGAATGGCATCACGGTGTACTGATAGAGAGGATGAGCAGGTACTGTAAACGCGGTCTTCTCTCTGGGCTCAGTGTCTAGTGGGATTTGCCAAAACGCGTCTTTGAGGTCCAGGCTTGTGATGTAGTTTGCCGGAGGAAGTTGACTCAGAAATGCATCTATCTGCGGCACAGGATAGGCGTCCTTCTTAGTAACGCAGTTGACCTTCCTGGCGTCAAAACAAAGCCGAACGTTCCCAGACCGCCGCACTAGTACAACTGGAGAGCTCCAAGGACTCTGGCTCTCCTCTATCACACCCAGCGATAGTATCCGTCTTAATTCGGCATCCATCAAACTCTGTACTGCCGGTGATATCGGATAAAAACGCTGTTTTATCGGAGTCGCGTCATTCGTTTCAATCTTGTGACTAACAAGAGATGTTTTTCCTAAGCCCAATAAGGCGAAAGAAGGAAATAGCTGTTTGGTCGCTTCTAGACGTTGGTGTTCTAGAACAGAATGGCAGTCGGTGTCAGGGGTAGCTATAAGACTTGGTGTCACTTCTGCAACTATACCTAGGACATCTGGAGCCAACTCAAATAGACGCCAGAAGTCTATTCCTAGATATAGTGCCTGTGTGAGCCCAGCAACCACGTAAAAACGCACGTTTTGGGTCTTACCACGGAAAGTGTTGTCCAAGTTCACATGACCATGCACGGTCGTCATGGCACCATTCGCTACTTGTACCTGTGTCCGATACCTCTTCTATTCAACCTATGCTTCTGCAAGCTTCTCTAGGGCTCCCTGGCCTAGAATACTGACAGTGGTACCACTATCAAGTAATCCAGTCTCAGTTCGCCCGAGCAGTCGCACTTCGGCTTACGCTCGAATGTCGTCTGGCATCGACACGTAAATGTGCGCCAGTTTCTTTCTTTCCTGCCTCTTACTGCATTGTAATCCTGCAGACTCGTATGATAAGGCGTCAGCAGATGTAAAACAGGTTTACGCCCAGAGCTTGTTGGCTGTTTTAATACAGTGACGGCAGGAGGCCGTATCTGCTCAGTAACATTACCAGCTAAAAGTGCTGTCGGAGTTATCGGGACGTCAAAGATCAAAGACTCTTCCAGAGAAGTGTTTAGTAGTGTCATGGGCTCCTCAGAGGTAGAAACAGGAGCTTGAAGATCTGCAGGGAAGTCTATTAGATTCTCCGTCTCTATCAGTGAAGTATTCGTACAATCAAGTGGATTGCTGGTATCATCAGAGTCACTGAATGATATCAGCGGACAAATCAATGTTTCGTTGTCGGGGCCTGCTGAAGGAGCGGACCTTCCTCCCTGTTCAAGGCTTGAACTGGGGTGGCCATAGCAGTTGCCGTTCGGGACGTTGAAACTGGTCGAGAAAAGGTGTTGGGATTCCCGACCCGTCTCTCGTTTTTCTGCGCACAGGGTCTGCAGTTTGGTTTAAAGACATTTTTGCGTCCGCATCCATAACAGAATACCTGTATCTCTCTCGCAGACAGTTCTGGTAAAAGTGACCTTATTGATCACAATTCCAGCAGACTGTTGCGTGTCTGGTTGAAATGGCTGACACGTCGCCTAAGCTGGTGTCACAGCCTGTTACTAATGACCAGTCCGGGTTTAAAGACTGGCAGTCGTCAATCTCGTTTACTCTCTGGTAAGGGCTCCAGCTACAAGCTGCGGCAATTTGCAGCTGTGTGGCTTGTATCAACTGGTCGATAATGTAGGTGGGATGCAAACACATTTTGTTCTGGATGTCTGGCAATAGATTGGATTTGACTATCTCCAGGAACTCACTATCCAGCATTGGAGTCTGCAGTTGGTCACGCAACTGCATCAGATTTTGTCGGTATGCTGCAAAAGATTCTCCAGATTTTTGCCTACGGGACATTAAATCGTCAAATCGTCTTTGGGAGCTCTCCATTCAGCAAAGGAGAGCTGTTTTAATGTATTCCCAGATTGGTGTGGAGTTCAGTCTAAGTAATGACTAATACCAATCCATGGCCGGACCTGCGAGCAACGTGCTCATATTCCTCACCAGGATTCAACTCGGAAGATAAACTCATCCACTGAGAGTTTGGAACTATCTCCACTATACGAGATGTTCCATCTACGTATAGGACTACCAGATCGTCTATGCCAGGAATGATTTTGAGCTTGATTGAAGCTCGATCTATCGGGTGGTTCGTTCTGATTTGCGAACCCATAATAGGGAGGACTTGTAGCGTAATTAGGTGGTGGAAAATCCATGTTACTACTTAATTACTCTCAGGCAGGGATAAATCTTGATTCGCATCGGTACACTTCGTATGTGATAAAGATTCCAATAAATTTAAAAATTTAAAAATGTCAAAATTCAATCAATAACTTAAAGATCTATACTCTAATCTAATTTCCCTAATGGAAAGTTACAGAAAAACTGAATGAAGTTTATAAAAAGAATCTTCGCCGACTTGCTAAAGATCGATAATACTATGTGCACCAGCAAAAATACTCAATAAAAATAGACTGTAGCCTACAGTATCAAAAAAATTTGTTATGAGCTAAACTCAAATTTTTCAAAAATCCTAAGATTTCCTATGAGCAAAGCTCGAGCGTTCACAAAAACAAAATCAAAGCAAAATCTCCTCCTCTCTCTCCAAGATCTAACTTTCAACACGAAGGGGTCTCAGGCCCACTCTCACTCTTTCTCCAATCAGGTCAGAAGTCATACGATAAAGGTAATTGATGTGAATGTGTGCATGAAAAACTTGGATTTTCACCGAGATCTGGGAAAAGTAGGGTTGGAGATGTCAAAGGTTGGAAATGCTACTAGAGACTCTTCAGCCAGGCAGTTAGCAATATGGCAGCTCCTGATTACTGAAGGTCTCCAGCATCACTTCCTAACAACTCTTGCCTTCCTCTTCACCGGATTGTTATATCTAGCTAACCTTCCATTTGGGCAGATTCATGAATCTGGTCAACTAGTTAGCTAAAAGCCAAAAAGTCGTCTCACAGATTCACGACTCTGTACAGCCAGTTGGCCGGCAGAGACATGTCTCCGTGAGAACACAAACAAAACAATTTGTGAGGCCACCTACTATTTCCATAGAAGATCAACAGTTCAAAAAAGATTCAAAAAGCAAAAATTTAAACTTTCAAGACTTGAGGCTTGACCAAAGTCAAACCTAAAGTCGAGCTTACAGAAAAACTTTCAAAAACACTTTATTATACTTTAATCAAAATCGAAAACTTTCAAATTCCTCAAAACTTTAAAACTTTAACGTTACACTACAAAAAAAAATCTCAAATAACAAACAAAGCCACAAGCTTTACTCTTGTAAAGAATGAATCATTACCTACATTCATCATTTATTTCTTTATTAGCGCCACTTAACTCAACCAACGTACATACATATTTTTTTTATAACGAATCGTTATCATTCATAAGAATCTTGTTACGTACAAGATTACATACATACATACGTATAAATATACATACGGGCATACACGATAATGATTTCTTGATTTCTAGCAAGCAAAACATAGCGCATATGTACATACTACATATAAAGTACAAACGTACAAACATATAATGAATTGACAAATGTGAATACGCGCATCAAATTGCATTCCACGCATTTTCGCGGTGATTTTTACGTCACGCGTTTCCCATAAGGTTCATATGGTTAAACAATTCTATTTTCGTTTTATGAAACAACTTTCTCCGTTGTTCTTTTAAACGATAAATTCTTGGTTGCGTCAACCTTTTTGCAGCAATACGCCGGCTCTTTGTACAAAAACACAAACGCGGCATGAGACCAATTTCATGCATTATAATGGCACTAGCTTAACCCTGACCTAACCCACAGTCATTACATGCCGCTTATTTTTTCCTCACACAATGTTGAGAAACCTCATGTGTTGATATTTTTACTTGTACATAATTGGGAAACCCCTTGTGTAAAGTGAAATAGCAACTGACCCACTTATTGGGCAATAGTACCGAGTTTTTTTGTAACATTGCTTTTTTCCGTATATATACATATATAGTTGACCAATGGTTGCAAAGAAATTCTTGAATAAAGGGGAAATATTCTTTTGAAATGTTCTGATATTGCGGAATAGGTAATATTGACTATTATCGATATATTGAGAAGGCGTTCCCGATATATTCAATTTCTAAAATTCCTATATGGAATTTCCCAACTAGTTACCCCCATACCAAATTTTAACCAATTCTGCTGAGCGATGCCAAAACTTAACTAAATAAAAAGCCGATGCATCTCAGGGACCAGGCAGTCAGATTTCCAAGGTATCAAGTGTTAAATCGAATAAGCTAGTTCTTTTCTTTGGAGACTAGAATTGGGTTGGTGATCTTCGGAACTTTCCAAGCACTCCCAGTCCAAGTTACGGCAAACATAGGCTCGTAACACTCTACAAAAAAAACTTTATTCAAATAACAAAACCAGTCGGAGTTAGGTCCGCAAGTAACCTCTACTGGATATAAGGCTTGAGGTCAGCCAATTAGCAAAGTGCCAAATGACCATCTCACAACAAGTCTCAGTCCCCAGCAAAAGTCATACTCAGACCACTGAAGTCCAACTGAGGTGGCCCCACGTTGGGCGCCAATTTGTTATGGTTGTAGTAGAGTGATTGACATCGGACGTGAAGTCCAGACTGCCAGCATGAGCTGACAGATCACTCGATGGACAGCGTTGACTGCAGGGCGGCATGCTAGCTCGCCTCGGCTATTGGCGGAGAGTGTGGTGAGGTTCCACGAAGACCTGCCGCTGCCACCAGCCATATACAAAATTTTTCGTGCCTACAACTCAAGAGGCCGTAGCACACACTCAGTCCTTAAGGGACTTTTACACCACTTACCTACATCCATTGGGAAGGCACAGATGTATTGGCCTTCTCTGCTCGCCCCAACCACCCATCGATACTGAGGGCAGAGAGTTTTCAGTGTCCTTATGTTGACCTGAAAAGAGAAGAGGAGCGGACCTAGTCGACCTTCAAATCAAGAGGGCCCAGCGTCATTATTTAGACTACGAGTGTTTATTCACAGGAACGACAATCTTTGACTACAATATTTACAATGTTGTGTTCTGCACTTATATTCACCCCCATAGCTGGTTGGACTCGTTAGCATATTCTCTTTTAACTACTATATGAGCTGAAGCTGTGGTAACAGATACTTAAGATAAATTCTGTCTATGTCCGCTCTTAACAAATGCTATCTTTTAATTCTGCCTACTCGAGCTAAAAAATAAACTATTTCGTATCCCTATGAATACTACTCTCAATTGCGTTCACCGAATAGCCTACTGAACTAGATTACATCAGCTGCCAAGAAGCATCTGATGATGTTTTTAACAACAAAAACTACTTATACTCAATTACACGGGCTCAGTAGGAGTTATTATTAATATAAATCAAAAATTTCAAGTGGAGAATGACATGACATAATTAAACAATCTTAAGACAACCCGAGGGAACGTTTTGTTAAGAGGTCACTACATGATAGGTACTCAAAAATTTTAATTACTATAGTCTGCAGGTCTCCAGAAGTCCTCCTGAAGTTCCGACACCATTATCTGAAATGAAATGAAATAAAACAAGGACCTATTCTACGATCACTTGTGATTGCACTCTTACAACAGGGCGCAAAGACGTCCTTGTGCTTAGCTAGACATCACAATCAAAAATTAAAAAAAAAAAAAAAAAAACTATGATAATATGAATGTATAACCTAAATAAAGGAGCCTAAGGGATCGTACTATTGAACTCACTAACTCTAAAAAATAGTATATGCGCTATAATGTGTTAACAACCAGAAGCTCAAACTGCCGGCTATCCGTCCAATATCTCTCACGACATACGTCAATAGTTGAAGCATGCAGGTAGGCTACCTTTCATTGTACGTAGAAGTTCATGGGCCGTGGAAAATCTCGCGGAATTATATCGTTATTATTGTCGTAGATCGTTAATTGTGGATGACTATGAACATTCAATATATTCATCTTATGTATTTAATTCATCATCATC
The DNA here is from genome assembly GCA_963924295.1 of Dioctria rufipes. Taxonomy (NCBI): domain Eukaryota; kingdom Metazoa; phylum Arthropoda; class Insecta; order Diptera; family Asilidae; genus Dioctria; species Dioctria rufipes. Next base: position 103,619,185 of record OZ002741.1, on the reverse strand, counting down.
ATAAGCATGGATATAGCTGAATATATAGAATACCGCAGGTAAGTACACATATCGTCTAGTATGTGAAGACGTTTCTTATGATTATTAGGGGACACCAAATTGAGGTGACTGGAACCGTGTATAGCCAACACGCTGATGGGCCCTCCGGGCATCAAAGCTTGGATACGTCAGGTAGATATATTATTGTACTCCCGTGCTTGTGTGATGCAATAATCTTTCATTTTCAAAGTTAAGTTAATTCATTTGACTAATTGAGAAATATCTCCATCTTTTTCTAATTCTTGCAACAGTTCCTATATTCTTTTCTCTCTCGCACATCTCAAATTTTGTTCAATTAAACCATAAGTACTATATACCGCACTTAAAAAGACAAAAATATTTGACACAGCCAAACTTTTCATTTAAAATTAACACATAGCGACACGTGCGGCGAAAATATATATTGTTACGTGCAATAGAAAGAGACAACTGGTGACATCTATGTACTGGCAATGGAGAGTAAACGACTTCAGGTTCGGAGAACTGATTATGGTATCTACAGGAAGGTTCAGGAATAGAATGAATAGAATGAATGGAACAGTCAAGAAGCTTCTGGAAAATAGAACAATCGAGAATAATCTGGAGAGTTTCTAGGGTATAAATATAACAGTTGTCATAGCCAGAATAAGAGTCTTGTCTTTGACGTTTGATGCTGGCACGACTATCTGCATTCGAAAATATTCGCCGTTAGGTGCTTCCCATTTGCGTTTTAATATACCACATTCAACATGAAGAGAGTTCCATTGAGCCCAGTAACTTTTCAGCTTCTCACTCCGTTCCGAAATATCCTTCCAGTCTGGTCTTTCCATATCTTCTTTCCAAGCGAGAATAGGTGAAATGTCCGGATCTTCTCGTTGTGCTGCTCTCAGGTCCTCGTTGTCCCAACCTGTAGATGGTTCCACGGTTACCAACTGTATAGTTGCTGTTGTTTCTTTTTCTTCCACCCGTGCGCAATGTTTGCATTCAAGTTTGCATGGACGTCGTGAAAGGGCGTCTGCATTTCCATGGATACGACCTCTTCGGTGTTGGATCTCAAGATCATAAGCCTGGAGTCGCTCTATCCATCTCGCGACTTGTCCCTCAAGGTTCTTAAACTGCAGAAGCCATTTAAGCGCTGCATGGTCGGTGCGAAGGATGAATTTCTGCCCGTAGAGATATTTATGAAAATGTTTTGTTGAACTTACAATAACAAGTAGCTCTTTTCTTGTAGCACAATAATTTTTCTCTGGCTTTGAAAGTGCTTTGCTATAGTAAGCTACTGGAACTTCTTGACCATTCTCCTCCTGCGAAAGCACTGCACCAATACCTTCATTGCTGGCATCCGTATCTAATATAAATGTTTTTCCCAGCTTTGGATAGTGAAGTACTGGAGCTTCACAGAGCTGTTGCTTCAAATTTTCAAAACTTTCGTTGCATTTATCCGACCATATGAACGTCCTTCCCTTTTCTGTAAGTTGATGTAGGCTTCTTGCTATATCTGCAAAACCTTTCACGAATCGCCTGTAGTAGGTAGCTAAACCAAGAAAACTCCGTAATTGATGTTTGTCCTTTGGAACTGGCCAATTTTTGACGGCTTCTATCTTCTCTGGATCGGTTCTTACTCCTTGTGATGAAACTATGTGCCCTAAATATTTAACTTCATCTTTGAATAGAGCACATTTACTCGCACTGAGCTTCAATTTTGCATCTTTGAGTCTTTGAAGTACGTCTCGTAAGTTGTTTTTATGTTCCTTGAATGTCCTTCCGATAACTATTATGTCATCCAAGTAGACAAGACATGTTTTCCAGGTTAAACCACGTAGAACACATTCCATTAGTCGTTCGAATGTGGCTGGAGCATTACATAACCCAAATGGCATTACTTTGAATTGCCATAAGCCACTGCCAACTGAGAAAGCAGTTTTATCTCGGTCCTCGGGATGTATTTCCACTTGCCAGTAACGACTCTTCAAATCCAATGTGGAAAACCATTGCGCTCCGGAAAGGGTATCCAACGTGTCATCAATCCTTGGCAATGGATAGCTATCTTTTCTCGTCACGTTATTTAGTTGGCGGTAGTCTACGCAGAATCGGCTGCTGCCATCCTTTTTCCTAACCAGAACAACCGGCGATGTCCAAGGGCTGTTAGATTCCTCTATTATGCCTTGTTTCTTCATGGAGTTCATCATGTCTGCAACTTCTGGTTGTTTGGCTAATGGCAATCTTCGTGGTGTCTGTCGAATGGGCCTGGAATCTCCTGTATCGATCCGATGCTGGACAAGATTTGTTTTACCATAGTCATCATCATTCATTGCAAATAATTCCGAAAATTCATTGATCACCTCTTTGGCATCGTTGTGTTGTTGTTCACTTAAGGCACTGGACGAAAGAAATTTCTGAACCTGTTGGGTAGTAGCTGGTATAGGTTTTGTCTCCCTGATATTACTACCATTATCCAAATTGACGATTTGGTAAACGGGTTCACAATTTCCAATTATAGCACCTTCTTTTAGTTGTACCTCATTTTCGGATGTGTTAAGCACTCTGACTGGTATTAATGTTGCACCTTCTGCCTTCACTAAAGTTTTGCCAACAATGATGCTCGATGTAACTTTTGTGGGGTTAGGCTCCACCAGATAGAATCGGCAGGTCCCGATGTCATCAGTAAGCTTTGTCCATATTAGTGTCTCGGAGCATGGCGAAAGAGTAATATTTTCGCAGACCATCGTCCTTACTTTCGCAGGATGATCTGCTCCTTCTCCTAGTTTCATAGGAATTTCTATGTTCCCATATTTGAGAATCCGCTCTCCGACATCCAGATTTATTTTGTATGTGGTCATGAAATCTATTCCAAGAATGCATTCATCCATTATGTCTGAAACCAGAAAAGTGTGAGGAAATAGTAGTTCGCCTAGTTGAACATCTAAAGTTATTTCTCCAAACACCCGTGCCGCTGCTCCAGTTGCTGTTCTTAGTAGATATTTGGTGGTATTATGAAGCCATTTGTTCTTAACAAGATCTGTTCTAATAATTGATCGTGCAGCTCCAGTATCGATAGTGACTGCGCAGTCATTTTTTCCTACACTTCCATATATAACAAGACTGCTATTATTTCTCTGCAACTGGCCTACTTGAATGATGACTTCGGGGCTGCCGATTCCACCAACCAACTTCTGCCCCACAAAGTTGGTTTTTACTAGTTTTCCGACTGCTCAACAGGAGAGCTGATGCGACTAGTCGCGAGATGGATAGAGCGACTCCAGGCTTATGATCTTGAGATCCAACACCGAAGAGGTCGTATCCATGGAAATGCAGACGCCCTTTCACAACGTCCATGCAAACTTGAATGCAAACATTGCGCACGGGTGGAAGAAAAAGAAACAACAGCAACTATACAGTTGGTAACCGTGGAACCATCTAACAGGTTGGGACAACGAGGACCTGAGAGCAGCACAACGAGAAGATCCGGACATTTCACCTATTCTCGCTTGGAAAGAAGATATGGAAAGACCAGACTGGAAGGATATTTCGGAACGGAGTGAGAAGCTGAAAAATTACTGGGCTCAATGGAACTCTCTTCATGTTGAATGTGGTATATTAAAACGCAAATGGGAAGCACCTAACGGCGAATATTTTCGAATGCAGATAGTCGTGCCAGCATCAAACGTCAAAGATGTTCTAGAAGAAATGCACGGTGGAACCTCTGGAGGACATTTGGGAGTGAACAAAACAATTTCCAAAATACGGGAAAGGTTTTATTGGCTACATATGCGAGAAGATGTGGAGGAGTGGTGCCGCAGATGCACTGTCTGCGCTGCTTGCAAAGGGCCGCAACACAGAAGCAGAGGTGAAATACATAAGTATAATGTCGGAGCACCCTTTGAAAGGATAGCTGTAGACATCGCTGGACCTTTTCCTGAAACGGATGGCGGTAACCGTTATATTTTAGTTGCCATTGACTATTTCAGTAAATGGCCTGAAGCTTATGCAATCCCTAATCAAGAGGCAGCCACAGTTGCGGAACAAATAATAACGAATTGGGTCAGTAGGTTTGGTGTGCCTCACGAACTTCATTCGGAACAAGGACGGAACTTCGAATCGCGGACTTTCCAGGAGATGTGTAAAATGTTGGGAATAAGAAAAACTAGAACAACTCCTCTACACCCACAATCTGATGGCATGGTAGAGCGCTTCAACAGAACATTGATCGAGCATCTAAAGAAAGTGGTTGACTATCATCAACGCGATTGGGATCGACACATTCCTATATTCCTAATGGCTTATAGATCATCCATTAATAGTACTACCGGACAAACCCTAGCTAAAGTCATATTCGGAAGAGAGATGCGTTTACCTAGCGACCTCAAATTCGGTACCCCCAAAGGTGAACAAAAGTTACCAGAAGACTACGTATCGGAGCTCAAACAACAATTAGCTGATGTGCACGAGGCCACGAGGGCGAAATTAGCAACAAGTACTGATCGGATGAAGACCCGCTATGACCAACGTGCTAATTCCGCAGGATTTAATGAAGGTGATCTTGTTTGGCTCTACAATCCGAGACGACGTAAGGGACGTTCTCCAAAATTGCAACAACACTGGGAAGGACCGTATTCAGTAGTAACTAGAATTAATGACGTGGTATACAGGATTCAGCTGGCACAAGAGGCAAGCATAAAATTGTTCATTTGGACCGCTTGTGTCGATACTACGAGCATCAAGACCGTGGACCACCTGTTGTTCGGGACGAACAAATTTAAGAAGGGGGCAGTGTTACGTACAATAGAAAGAGACAACTGGTGACATCTATGTACTGGCAATGGAGAGTAAACGACTTCAGGTTCGGAGAATTGATTATGGTATCTACAGGAGGGTTCAGGAATAGAATGAATAGAACAGTCAAGAAGCTTCTGGAAAATAGAACAATCGAGAATAATCTGGAGAGTTTCTAGGGTATAAATATAACAGTTGTCATAGCCAGAATAAGAGTCTTGTCTTAGACGTTGCAGTGTTAACAAGCGAAAGTAATAAACGTGCGAAAGTGTTGTAATTAGATTGCGATAATTGAAAGTACAGTATTAGCGATAATTAAAGTGTAGTTGATTAATTGAAAGTTTGTGAATTGTATGATTAGAGTGAAATAAAGAACTTGTATATTAAGTATTTAATATTGTGTTTTAATTAAAGAACCTAAAAGCCACGCTCGCAACAATATTTATTCATCTTCTTAAAGTCACTAGAATAAAGGAATTTTACAATAATTTTGCTAAAAGTTAATATTTAAAAATATTTATTTTATAACCCACCTTTTCGTTCATAGAAATCCAAATTAGTATTTAGAACGACACAATTAACAGGAAAATTAGTCAACTGAATTAACTTAACGATGAAAATGAGGCATTAGGCTTAACATTTGCATAGGAGCCTTTGTATTAAAAATTGACTACCTAGTGCGTTAGTAAAAAATAATGAAAGAGATAGTATAGTCACATTATAGAAGCATCCTACTAATGTTAAAGTTTTTACAAAGCTGTATGAATATACTGTCGTATGGAACCTCCAGTCGATAATATTATATTTTTTTTATTTTGTACAGGGTGGGCCAAAAGTCATCATGGGGTTTAAAAATTAAATTGGTAACATATGGTAGGATGAAAAAAAGGAGGGGTAAGGTGGGGTGGGGAAACATGCTTACCTATGAAGAACAGACAGTTTGCTATCATGTAAAAAAGGAATGAAGAGAAACGGTCAACAGGGTGTGGAGCAATGTACAAACGAAAAAGTTAGTTATTTTTAAACCCCATGGTGACTTTTGGCCCACCCTGTAGTTATTTTCTGTATGGTGTCTATCTCGGATAGATGGTTTTCGTTTTAAAATATGTACATATAATGCTATCCTCTCTTCAGAGTCAGACTCTATAAAAGAGGAATACTAATTTTAATGCCTCATTTTCATCGTTAACTAATTGAAAAATATCTCCATATTTTTCTAATTCTTGCAACAGTCCTATTATCTTTTCTTCCTCGCACATCTATTTTTTTCACTTAAACCGCAAGAATACCGCACTTACAAAGCCAAATATTTGACAGAACGAAACTTTTCATTTAAAATTAAAACATTAGGGACACGTGCCACGAAAATTATATTTCTTTATCTTCTTAAAGTGACTAGGATAGAGGAATTTAACGATAATGTTGCTAAAAGTCAATGTTTAAAAATATTTTTTTTATAAGCTACTTTTTCTTTCACTTAAGGCTGAACTACAATAGAAGTAAATAACTTTACGAAATTAAACGAGACTGAGGTTTACTTATGAAAAATTGATATTTATAGCCTAACTATATGTAGGTATATCATATTCCGTAAGAGTTATTATCTTGATATTTAATGTTTTCAATTTTAAAAAGTGGTAAAAATGAAAAAATTAACAAATGGAAGTTGATGCCATTGAAGATTTGTGCCTTCTATTAAGGCTGTAAAATAAAAGTATACGTAAGTAGATTTACTTACGTAAAGTAAACGCACCCATTAATTTAACAGGCGTATATAAATTGACTTTAAACTCGTGTGAGGGGAACCTTTGTTATGTTTAAATATCCAATTTTCCGCGCTAAGAATCGCTCATTCCGTAAGAACGCAATGTGTCCAAACAATTAAATTATTACTAGATGATTAAAAGTGCAATGTAAAAATTAAATGGAATAAAAATGGTATTGCGAATTAATAGAAAACACAAATCTTCAATTAAATCAACTTCCACTTGTTAATTTTTTTACTTTTACCACATTTTAAATTTTAACACAGAAAAAGTCATTAGGGCACTGCGAATTAGTAAAAGGCACAAATCTTCAATTACGTCAATTTCCATTTGTTAATTTTTTCACTTTTACCACTTTTTAAAATTGAAAATATTAAATATCAAGATAATAACTCTTATGGAATGTGATATACATACCTATATTTAGGCTAAAAATATCAATTTTTCGTGAGTAAACCTCAGTCTCGTTTAATTTCGTAAAGTTATTTACTTCTATTGTAGTTCAGCCTTTAATTCGCAGTGCCCTAATGACATTTTCTATGTTATATTTTAAAAAGTGTAAAAATTAACAAATGGAAGTTGATTTAATTGAAGATTTGTGCTTTCTATTAATTCGCAGTACCATTTTTATTTAATTTTAATTTTTACATTGCACTTTTAATCATTTGGTAATAATTTAATTGTTTGGATGCATCGCGTTCTTACAGAATGAGCGATTCTTAGATATTTAAATTAAACGAAAGTTCCCCTCACACAAGTTAAAGTTAATTTGTGTACGCCTGTTAAATTAAAGGGCGCGTTTGCTTTACGTAAGTAAATGTACTTACGTATACTTCTATTGTAGTTCCTTTAGAACGACAAAATTAACAGGAAAATAAGTCAAATGAACTACGATGAAAATCAGGCATAACAATAAAAAAAAAATTTTTTGTATCTTGAATTTACGGCAACCAAAATCAGGCATAACAATAAAAAAAAAATTTTTTTGTATCTTGAATTTACGGCAACCATAAATCAACAATTTTGATAATGGTTTTCCTATTTAATCAAGACTTTCTTCTCCCTCCAGTTTGGCAGCTGCTTTGCTTTAGAAACGCAAAGAAACCGTGGCGAAGTTAACAGAGGGGTTTTTTTCCTAAACATATATACACAAATAAATATTTCCTAAAATCCAGACTCGAACCCTGGGCGATTAAAGTTTAACACTCGACGACGACGACGCACCGACTGCGCCAACATCAGCCATTAAATTAGAACGTATAAGTACAATTTTAATTCGAGATTAATCTTGTTAGTTCACCGTTCAGATTTTTGTATATATGTACATAGTTCCCAACCTGTTGACATTGGGTACGATTAACCGCAAATTAAAATCTCGCATATTAACTATAATCTCGCAAATTAAAAGCTCGCATAATCTTGCATTTTAATAAAATATTTTTTAATTCGCGCGCACGAAATGACTAAAATAATATTTCAATGCAAGATTAGTATTTCTATAAAACGAATCTCTCAATTATTAGAATTTTAAAAGGAGCAATGTATTTGTAATGCTATACAATATTCTTGTGGAATGTTGTTGACACGTTTTCAACAAACTTTTTCAGGACACAGAATAGTGACATAGGCATAGGGATAATAGATAAATAATAATAAAAGACACATTGGCCTGTATAGTTTGGTTAAATATCTATCCAAAGAATTAATTATGGGAAAATTTAAACTGCAGCAATCAAGATCCAATCGCCTTGCAAAAAACGAAATTAAACTGGTTTACGTAACGCGTTCAAAATTATTTTAATTAGAATACCTACTAAAACACAAATAAATTAAATTTCAATTATGGCTTAGTGAATGTACAACAACAAAATAAATAAATATAAAAAAGAAGCTACGGAGTGGAATCGAACCCGATCGGATAATGTGAGAAGTGTAAGCCTACTCGGTGGTCACCCACGTCAAAGGCAGCCGCAACATCATTCGAAATTACCCATCCACTCCACCAATAGTACACGATGGTTACGTTAGGCTAAGAGTAGAGGCGACTAGGAGTACTAGGACCCTGCAGACACCGCGACCGGTGTTAATCTATTTTTTCCTTTTTTAAAGTGCTTAGGCTAAATTTAGAATCTACAAGCTCGATATTGCCTTTGAAGTTAGAATACAGACTTTATTTGGAGAGATGTTTCTCCAGTGATTTGCAACATTAAAACTGAAAGCGTGGAACATGATATGCTTACGTTACGAGGTTTCATCTTTCTCTTCTCACAGTTGACAAATCGCTGTTGGATTTTCCTATTGTCTTAAAAAAAAATAACGGAAGGAGCCATGTCTGGTAGGTAATTGCATTAATAAACAGCTTGGGCGATTGTCTGCTAAGACCAATTCTATGATGTTTAGTCAAAAGTAAACATATCCAGAAATTTACTTACGGAGATGAGCGCTCTTAACTGAAATGATATTCAGTTTTTTTTCTGTTATGAATTTTGGACCTATCATTTTAATAATTTTAACGGGAGGTGCAGCTATATATTTAGTATTATTCAAACACTTTTATATATGTACATACCTCCAAAATTCCATTTTTGGATATATGTACTTTTGAATTACTTTGCGTGTCTGGAGGAGAGAGGAGTAAAGAATTTCCTCAACTGCCTCAAATCAAGCGAGCTCTGACAGAGGAAAACAGTGGCATTCCTTCCCACTTAAGTGGATTTTATTTTTGGTAGGCCAAGTGTTGGGTAGGGATCACTGACTTATAACAATAGACTGAGCGATTTGCTATTTAATGTGACACAAAAAATATTGTGTTTCTGTAAATCAAGTTTGAGCACCCTGTAAAATGCACTTATTTCTGTAAGGAATATTGATGTAATGTGGAATAATTGAAAAATTGAAGGAAGGAACGGCGATTTTGCGAGGTAAATCAATTTTAAACTGACAACTGGAGGAATAAAAATTGTTTTATTGTCTGAGATACCACACAATTATCAAATCCAAATTGTCAAAAATTTGTTGATCTAATGTGAACTTTACTTCAAGAAATAAGTGGAAAAGTTCCGTGACCGAATTCCTTGACTCTAGCATACCGCACTACCTATACTACATAAAAACATGCAAAACTCAACCAATCGGATGAAATTTCACTTCCGAAAGTCGAATTAAATTAAAATAATATATTTTCTTGTGTCCAAGTAATATTTTAATTGCTTATTAGCACTCTTATAAGAAATTAAACTCATTCAGACTTCAATTTTTAAAGGTTATTTTTACCTGAATCCCGCGTATGGACAAGAGACGGGGCATGGTAAACATTATCTTTACCTTATTCTTCCTGGGGTGATTACATTTGCAGCCAACATAAAATGGAATAAGAAACCATTAAGTAAGCGATATTTTGTGTTGGTAGCTCCAACTCTGCTATCGCGCGAAAGAGAAAACTATAAAACTTGTGCCATTCCATAGGAAAATGACAATACGCTCAGTCCATTGTTATAAGTTAGTGGGTACAACTTGGGAATAGAGCAAGAGAAAAATGTATAATTGGTCGAAAACCAAAAATAATATACACTAGATGAAAATAAGAGTTAAATGAAGTGAAAATCAAGTTTTGTATGGCAACACGAAGAGGGGGTTGCGATTTAGTTATTTTTTGAAATTTTATTTACTATTTTAATGAGAACGCTGTGTAAAACATGTCAGCTCTCTACGTCGCCGCGTTCTTATGCAATGTCTAAATCAGAGATGGGCGTAGTGCATTAAATTTTCAGTGCATTAATTATCTCATTAGCACTAGAGGCCTCTGTGATAGTTAAAAGCCAGGTTGCACTATCACTAAATGGTTAGTGGTAGTGCAAATTTTTTATCACTATCACTAAACGAATAGTGGTAATGCATAGTCTTTTGCATTATCACTAAACGATTAGTGGTAGTGCAGAGTCTATTGCATTATCACTAAACGATTAGTGGTAGTGCAAATACTTTTCACTATCAATGAGTGATAATGAATTCGTGCATTGGTAGTGCAAACATCTTTCACTAGCACTGAACGACAATTTAATGGTACGCATATGCAGCACTACGCGTAGCTCGTTCGATCAAAATTAGTGTTAATTGTTAATGAATCATCTCCATCTGCGCAAAACAGAAAACTGAACGGAAGGTTTTTTATTCTGTATGCTCGCTCGTTGCTAGTTCAGTGCTAGTGAAAGATGTTTGCACTACCAATGCACGAATTCATTATCACTCATTGATAGTGAAAAGTATTTGCACTACCACTAATCGTTTAGTGATAATGCAATATACTCTGCACTACCACTAATTGTTTAGTGATAATGCAATAGACTCTGCACTACCACTAATCGTTTAGTGATAGTGATAAAAAATTTGCACTACCACTAATCATTTAGTGATAGTGCAACCTATATTTTAACTATCATTAAAATTTAGTGTTGCTGCCATTTTAGTGGTAATGCAAAAACGCCCATCTCTGGTCTAAATATATAGTGGAAAACCAAGTTTCTTGTGGTAACACCAAGAAAGAGGGTTCTCCGATTTGATGAATTTTTGTAATTTTATTTACTATTGATATGAAAACACCATGTACCAAATTTCAGCCTGCTATAAATTAAGACTCTACTGTCCATCAATGGATATTCAAATTCAGAGTTTATTAAAGAACCTCAGCTTACACTAGGTACATAGAATAGAATAGAAAAATCATTTATTGAAGAACTTCAGCTTAAGCTACGTAACAACGTTAGGTACATCGAGTAAATATTAGATGATTGGCATAATTGATATGGTACAAAGTTATGTAGCAAACCAACAAAGGAACAATGAACAGGCTCATTGCGGTAGAATATGATAACAGTAATAAAGTTAGATTTATGATGTGAAATAATAGCAAGCATAAAGTGCTCAACATAAAGTTGGAAATGTAGAATAAGTGACAGTAACAATAACAACTGTCAATATATTAAAGTTATTAAGTGTAGAGTATAGATTATAAAGTATTCAAAAAACTCAAACAATGAAAAACAAAAAAGACAAAAACTCAAAAGCTGTGAGTTAAAGATATTTGGAATTATCGATGTAATACAAAATTGCTTAGCAAACTAACAAAGGAGTAATTATCACTCATTGCGGCAGAAACCATTATTAGTACTATAAAGATAAGAAGTCAAACAACAGACAGCTTAAAGTAAATCCAAAAACATGTTAATAATATAAGATAGCAAAACTAATGAAATAGATAAGTAACAAAGAACCAAAATGTAATATTGAGCTTTAAACTACTAATAGTTGCTTAAGAAATAAGAAGTGGGTAAATCAAACAAGTAGGCAGCCCGAGGAACATAGTAGATACGCCACCGCACAGTCATTCAAGCATATGACGTCCTTCCTCAACTAACCAATTACTAAAAATACAAGCTACACGGCTCGCGTACAATGTTTCATTCATTTTCTGGTCTAACGCTGAACTAACACCAACATCGCAATGGGTAAGAATAATGTAATTGAAAATACAATTAATTAACCTTCCTCATATTCCAGAAAGCAAACTACAAATTATAGCAGATCACAGGCAGAGTTAATTTATTTAAAATTTAAACTAAAAATGCTAAAATGCTCGAACTATATTTTGTAGATTTCACATTATTTACTTTCCCTCTGTAGTAGGTTCTCTGAATGTGTTTTCACTTCTAGAATATTAACCAATTCTCGAACTATACCCACATCTGTTACAAAAACCTGTCCGTTGCTTAAGTCTATCTTTGATTCATTTACAGTTAAGCACTTTTCTTTCTTAGCTGATGTATGAAACTCCTTGCATGAGGTTTTCTGTAGTATTTTTGATAAATTTTTGGGAGTTATGCCAGAGCCTGGTATTATTGTAATTCTTGGATGTAAATCGACAAGCTCTTTTACAATTTCAAGCCCAAGCTCTACTTTCTGCTCAAATCCGCTTGTTAATATCCTTTTAAATCCCAATGATTGAATTATTTGGCATGTTTGATGCATTTCATCTTTAGCCGTTAAATCGAAGGCGCGATGGAAAGTGACAGGAAGAATTCCAGCTTTTTTCACAACATCCCTGCATTGGTCTATGTTTACCTTCCTAATGCAGTCCAAGGCACCAAAAACAAATCCATCGGCGCCATGCAAACTTAATAATTCCAGATCGTAGAGAATACTTTTCATTTCCAAATCAGAATATAAAAAATCATTTCCTCGCCGTGGACGTAGCATACAAAAAATTGGTACTTGCATACTAAGACCTTTTTTTAACGCGATTAAAGTACCAATAGAAGGTGTTAGTCCTCCTTCACTTAGAGCTGAACAAAGTTCTATTCTTGATGCGCCTCCTTCGACAGCAGCTAAAGCTGATTCAATGGAGTCGGCACAAATTTCTAACATTTATTACAATTTAAGAAAGAACGAATTGAAATTGATTGTTATTTATCAGAACACTGTAAGCGCGGCTCTATTAAATATAGTCGTAGAGTCGGACCGGTCGGACCCAACTCTTCTTCTCCTCAAATGGGGGAAAATACGACTATCCGCCAACGTCTAGTACTAATGGTTGGATTACATTAACAACGCCGGCGAGGTCGTTGTCGTTAAATGCCGAACAAAACGCCGGACAAATTACATTAGGTCTGTTTGATGAAAACCCCAGGTAAACTCCGGGCTACACCCATCCCTCTAAACATTAGAGAGTATACACTTAAAGTGAAACGAAAACGTGAACCTTACGAACAGCTTTTTCACTAATACACCCAAGGCCGTATAGTACATGAACACTATATCACAGCGTAACAAAAACGTATTGAAAACGTATCACTCTCTAATGTTGTTTTCGTTTGAACATCAGTTTCGCTCTGGAGGCAACCTAAGTGCTGTCAAAGCGTTCGTTTGAAGCAAAAGTGACGTCATGGGTTGCCTCTGGTGGCAACCCAAAAAGCATCAGTTTCACTCTGAAAATTTACTCGAGTACACTATGGGTTCACTCACACAAACAAAGTCTAGTTGTGACTTGATATAATTTAATTAATTTTAAAATCAACAATTATTATTAAGACCTCTACTAATATTATATTATCCTCAAAATTTTTCTGCAAACAAATTACCAACGAGTTTTCGCAAAAAGTTCATAGCTACTTTGACGTTAGTATACATACACAAGCGAACTTTTTCAGGTGCACTCTGAAACCGTTCGATTGAACGGGGTTGCCTCCAGAGCGAACCTGGATGTTCAAACGAAAACGACATAAGCATTTGAGAGTGTACAAACTTTGCGAACAGCTTCAGCGTTATAATAACAGCGAAACAAAAACGTATTGAAAATGTACACCTCTGGATTTATTGACCTGTGTCCTGTGTTTCATAGAACCTGACAGCTGTTTTGTGTTTTTGTGTGATTATTTGATATTCTTAGAATAACAAAACGCCGCGTGATTTGTATTTAATGAATTTGGAGTGTCAAAAAATTTAAGTAGGTATACTTATTATTAAGGTTTGTTCTGCGGCCAACATACTTTTTAAATATTAATATATACTTCATTTTTCTAGTAGAAATGGTAAAATGAGTTAAAGTACAAATATTTACAAAAATAAAAACTTAACTTTAGCTTATTTATATTTATCAGGTCATTGCCGGAAATTGTTAAACCCTACGATATAATTGTGATGCTTTTTTATTAAATAAATTAAATTAGAAAAATCTGAAGTTTTCTTCGTCATTCAGACCACATGCAAAACGTTTCGTAAACTATACACAATTTGAGAATTCTTTATGAACTCTCCTGCAACGATGCAAAACCGTTACATAATTTATATTCCGAAAACGAAACATTTTACAGTACAGTTTGATAAATATAATGTCAACTACCACTATACTGACAGTCTACGCTTTTCAGTTTCACTTCTCTTTGGCCTGATGATTCGTTTCTGTTACGCTTTCACAACACCATAGCCCCATAGCGTTTCATTTGCGTACACTTCTATGCAAGCATGTTTACATTTTCGGTACGTTTTTGTTTCGCCTTGCTTGAAGGGATGCTAACTATCTTGTTTTTTGAAAAACCTGGGCTACCCCGTGCTTACACTAAAAATTTCTCGGGATAATGGTTTGATAGTTGTCACTTGCAATTTGTTGTTGATTGGAACATACTTCTTGAGCGGAAATAAGCAAAAATTAGAAGGAAAGAAATAGATAAATAACTAGAGCACATTTTATTTGTCTTAATCCATTTTATAAATAACTTTTTACAATTAATTATACTCAGGAGAACTGTCAGAGAAATGTCATTACACTAGATTTACGCGGCGTTTTAAAAACTTGTTCAATAGGTCTGTTCGCGTACTCAGTTTTGGGACAATGCATTGCAATGAATTTGCACGAACTTACACATTTTCCGTTCGTTTACTTTCTCGTGCACACAAAATTACATGAGTTTTGCATACGTCACAGCTTCCCCTCTCGCATGAATTTACCCGAAGTTTTAGTTACTGCACAATTCTGGCAAGGAAAATTGACAGCTGTCATAGGAAAGTTCATTTTTGGAATTTTCTGAAAAGTTTTTAAAGCGCAATCAAAATGTCATGAAGATAGTGTTACGAGCAATAGAAAGAGACAACTGGTGACATCTACTGGCAATGGAGACACGACTTCAGGTTCGGAGAATTGATTATGGTATCTACAGGAAGGTTCAGGAATAGAATGAATAGAACAGTCAAGAAGCTTCTGGAAAATAGAACACTCGAGAATAATCTGGAGAGTTTCTAGGGTATAAATATAACAGTTGTCATAGCCAGAGTGAGAGTCTTGTCTTAGACGTTGCAGTGTTAACAAGTGAAAGTAATAAACGTGAGAAAGTGTTGTAATTAGATTGCGATAATTGAAAGTACAGTATTAAGCGATAATTAAAGTGTAGTTGATTAATTGAAAGTTTATGAATTTTGTATGATTAGAGTGAAATAAAGAAATTGTATATTAAAATATTTAATATTGTGTTTTAAATAACGAACCAAAAGCCACGCCCGCAACAATAGTTTAAGTATTCAATACTCTCATAGGACTTTTCAAGACTGCAACAAGTTAAAAAAAAATAAAGCAATACTCATTCGTAAATGTTATTCCACACTTCTTCTTCTTGTTTTTCACGAAGTTGCATGAAAAGCGTTCGTTTACTTTTTCATGAGTTTTACATTCTTCCCCCACCACACGAGTAAGTTTTTACCCAGAAAGTTTTTGCACGAGAAGTACGCGAACAGACCTTAAAGGCCTAACCACAATGTGCATATGCTAGCACATGCAAAGCCACGAGCAATTGCTTTTCATAATAGTTTTAATTCCTTTCGTCAACTTCTGTCTGTACGCTCGTGATCGTACTTTGCATAAGCAAATTTGACAGTTTGTGTAAATACTATACAAATGTTAGTGATGCATAAGGAAGCATTCGTGATATTTTCAAGCCTTGCATATTGTAAATATAAGATTAACTTTTAGTTCATAGATCTTTATTTATAGAATTTAAACAAGCTACGATATGTCTTCATAGCACAAGATGACAATACAAAGTGTGTACATCAATGTCTATCAGCTGATGGCTGTATAATAGATTACATGAATATATAGTACTAAACTAAGTATGAGGTAAGTACAAGACTGGTACTACCTTGCATCCCCCTTTTTCCAGAATGATGAGAGCTATAGATTTAGGCGCTCCGGTGGTCTAATTATTCTTCCAGACCTTGTACTGGTTATTTCAGATAAGTTCTGTTTAGTATCTATAACTGTTTGACGGTGATTGCTAATTGACGGTGTCTGATCAGGTTTAGTCATATTATTTGACATATGTTTTTCTGATGACTCGTCTACCAAAGGTAACGTTGACTCTAGTTGTATATGTGAGTCGTCTTCGTTGTTCTCGGGAACCGTTCTTGTATGATACTCCATTTGCGCTTGAGTTCGCTTAATGCATGAAGAGTTTCTTCTGTATGTTTTTCCTTTTCTGTCCCTAATCATGTATGATCGCGGATGAACTTGACTTTCAATAATAGCCGGTTTCCATTCAGCTTTATTGTTTGTCCTTGTTACTATCACATCTCCTTTGTTTAATTGCTCCCTTTCTCTGGAACTCTTGTCGGCGTACTTTTTTTGTTGCTCACGTATTTCTCGCAAAGCTTCTGGTACGTCTTCTACTATAGGCTGATTTGGTAGAAGTGATAATGTAGTAGTAGGTATAGGTGAACGTAGGTTTCGTGCATAAAGTCTTTGTGCTGGTGTTCCTAAGTTCTCTCTAGGTGTATTCATGAAGTTCAATATTCCTAATTGGACATCTGAATTATCGTAGGCACATTTCTTCAAAATATTTTTTGAAGTTTGTACTGCTTTTTCTGCTAGCCCATTTCCTCTTGGATGGTATGGCGAGCTAGTTTGATGATTAAATTTCCACATTTTCGAAAAAATTTTAAACTCAAGTGATGAGTATTGCGGACCGTTGTCTGATTCTAACACTCTTGGTATACCTTGAATTGAGAATATGTTTTTAAGGAATTTTATAATATTTCCTGTAGTTATTTCATCAAGACTTTCAAACTTAATGAATCCTGAGTAGCTGTCCGTTATAACGATATAATCTTTTCCTTTAAAATGGAATAGATCGGTTGCTACAATTTCGAATGGATATGTCGGTATAACTTTTCGACCAAGAGGTTCTTTAATGTTGCTTTTCTGGTTTGCTTGACATGACGCACATCTTTGAATATAGTCATATATGTCTCTATTCATTTTTGTCCAAAATACACAGTCCTTGGCTCGTCGAACACATTTTTCGTAGTTGAAATGTCCGCTATGAATATATTTCAGCAAGTCTGCTCTCATTTTGGCTGGAATGAATGCTTTATGCGATTTATAGATGATCCCTTCATATATAGACAGTTCATCCCTGAAGTTCCAGTAAGGACGTGCTACATTCGGTATGGATTTGATATTGTCCGGCCATCCTTTTAGGATCAATGATTTAAGGATTTGACATGTTTCATCATTTTTTGTCAAGTTTGTCAGTCTTGTTAATTCCTCATCAGAAATTGAAAGCAGCATTTGTACTTCTAATTCCTCATCCATGTGGGTGTCATCTGGGCTTGGATTGTCACAGTCTCTGCTTAAAGGATCTGCGAGGTACATCTTAATCCCTTGTTTATAGATGACTTGTGGATTGTAGGTCAATACACTTAATCTGATTCTTTGAAGTCTGGCAGGCGAAGAATGTATAGGCTTTCGAAAAATTGTTTCCAAAGGTTTGTGGTCTGATTCGACTATAACCTTTTTACCCCATACATATTCATGGAATTTTTCACATCCAAATTTCACTGCTAAGGCTTCTTTTTCTAACTGTGAATATCTTTGTTGACATTCAGTTAGGGCTTTTGATGCGTATGCGACGGGCTGTTCTCTTTGGAGAAGTACTGCTCCTAGTGCAGTGGAACTTGCATCTACTTGGAGTTTAATGTCTTCATTTATGTTATATAATTTAAGAACAGGTGGCTTGGCTATTGTAGACTTTAATTTATCAAACGCAATTTGTTGATACCTATCCCAGACCCACGGCGTTGACTTTGACAGTAATGTTCTTAAAGGCGTTGTTAATTCTGAAAAGTTTTGTATGTATTTGCTGAGGTAGGTGAACTTACCCAAAATTCTCTGCAATTCTTTTCGATTTGTAGGGGCCTTTAGACGATAGATCGCGGCTGTTTTTTCTGGATCTGCAGTCATTCCATTTCTATTTATGATGTGTCCTAAGAACTTAACTTTAACTTGTTCAAACACACATTTGTTTTTATTTAATTTCAGTCCGTTGATTCGCAAGATTTTAATTACTTCCTCTGTCGTTCGTCTGAGCTCGTCTATGGATCGTGCGTGGATTAATATATCATCTATTGATACTTCTACGTTTTTGATCTTTGAAAATAATGATTGCATTGTTTCCTGGAAGACTTCTGGAGCTGATGAAATCCCAAAGGGTAACCTCTTACAACAAAACCTTCCCCATGGTGTTGAAAATGTTAAGATTTTTTTTAGTTTTTTCTGATACACGTACTTGCCAAAATCCTCGTTTACAATCGAGAAGCGTGTAAAACTTTGAACCTTGTAACCTCACTGCGATTTCATCAATAGTTCGCATTGGATAGTGGCGTCGTAGAATATTGACATTAACGTCCGTTGGGTCCATACAGATTCGAATTTTGTTCTGTTTTTTCACTACTACCATTGGTGAAACTGAAGGAGTAGGCTCCTTTATTGGTTCGATCACGTCCATTTCTATCATTTTTTCCAACTCTTTTTTGACTTCATCCCTGATTTTATACGGAATTCGTCTTGGTGGATGGATCCTGAATTGTGGATTTGGAATTAGGTCCATGTCATATACAAATCCTTTTAAACATCCAAGACCTTCAAAAATATCATCGTCCATTACTGTGTGAACTCTTTGAACGAGACCTAATTGTTCACATGCATTGGCACCTAGAACTGGTTTTATGTTTTCAGCTACGACTTTAAACATAACTTTACATATTTGATTTGTAATGAGACATTTTATTTCTGATTGTCCCAGAACTTTCAGACGATGATTGCTGAAAGACATAAGCGTTTTGACATTACACTTATCGATTTTAGCATTCACAACATCAATTACACTTTTCGGTAGTACATTGCATTGGGCACCTGTATCTAATTTTATGTCGAATTCATGATCTGCGATTGTGATATTTTCTGTCCAATTGTCAGATTTCGCTGTACCATTTGACAATAAACCTACTTGTATGATGCTGTCATCTAATATGTTAACATTTTTTGTCAACCGTTTGCCTTTTTGTTTGTTTGTTTGACTGTTTCTACACATTGATTCAAAATGATTTTTATCACTGCACTTTTTGCAGGTGTGTTGAAATGCTGGACATTTACGTACTTCATGTCGCGTACCACACTTACGACAGTCAAATGTGCGATTATTACGCTTTGATTTATAAATCAATTCGATGGAACGTTCATTTTCTCTTGAGATTTCTTCTACTTGTTGTTGAGAAATTTCGGTAGCTTGACACAATTGTATTGCCTTTGTTAATGTTATGTCTTGGGCTAGCAATTTTGTACGAAGTTCTTCGCTTTTTACTCCTAGAATTAACTGATCTCTCATAACGTTTTCGGTTAAATGCTCATATGCGCAATTCTGTGATTGTAAACGTATTCTCGCAATTAACTCGTGTACGGATTCGCCGTCTTTTTGAGAAATTTTGTGAAATTTATAACGCTCAAATGTTACGTTTATTTTTGGTTGAAAGAAATTTTCAAAAGTACTTTTTACCTGTTCTAAAGTTACCTCTTCACCTGTTACTGGAAGTGGCTGTTGCAGCGTGTTGTATAATTGTATAGCTGTGCTGCCAATTGCTGTCATGAATGTAGCTATTTGGATGTTTTGTGGCTTCGTTGTAATCTGTGTTGCAATTTCGAAATAACCATACTGTTGTTTTCATAGTTTCCATTCCTTTGACATGTCCTTATTATGCTCAATTATGAGTGGTTTTGGCGGACGAAGAAGATTGGCTCCAACGTTTTCCGTCATTTTTATGAAAAATATCCTTCTGATATTACTAAACTATTTGTTTCGTTAGATTGGCTAACGTTTATTTATTAGTTTATTCGGGTTTCGGCACCATGTAAATATAAGATTAACTTTTAGTTCATAGATCTTTATTTATAGAATTTAAACAAGCTACGATATGTCTTCATAGCACAAGATGACAATACAAAGTGTGTACATCAATGTCTATCAGCTGATGGCTGTATAATAGATTACATGAATATATAGTACTAAACTAAGTATGAGGTAAGTACAAGACTGGTACTACCTTGCACATATGCAAGGTTATGCACATTGTGGTTAAGCCTTAATGAGTGCACAAAACCCCGGGAATATTGTAGGGGAAAATTTACACGGTGCGCTCTCATCGAACAAAGCTATCGTACTTGTCTTCGGGAGAACGCCAGTTCATACAGGTGGCTGGCAATACAGTTAATTCTAATGGCAGAAACACATCCAGGCCTCGAGGCGTCCATTACCCCAAGAAAATTTTAGTATAAGCTCGTGGTAGCCCAGGTTTTTTAAAAAAACAAGATAGTCTAGCCCGGTGTATCCCTAGGTTTACCCGGGGTTTTCATCGAACGACCTGGGGGCCTATTCTTGAATTACGAATGGTTTTTACGAATTCGTTATATAACGAATGGTTGATAACGAATCGAATACCCCGTTCGTATTCTTGAACCTCTTCGTTATAAAGTCGAAGTGGTGAAAAAGTATTTCAACATAACGAGTGTGGTAAGATTAAATCTGTCAATTTACAAATTGGATATCGTCAGCTGTTTCATATTTTAAAATATAATTTGTAAAAAATGGCAAGCTTCAGTGAATTGTCATTATTGTTTGGTCCTGAAATCGTTAAAGAATCTATGGACTATCAATTACGTCAATAGTTAATCAATTCCTGCACCCTTAATTCAACGCTGGATAAGAAAAAAGGTTGCAGGAGGACCTCCACCAGTGCCATGCAAATGTTTTTTATGCCGCCGCAGATTTTCCTTTTACCACACATTTTTATCCTGCCAAATCTGGAAATTTTCTATTACCTTTGTTTCGAATAATATATCATAAAAAAACTTTTCTAGTTCTTTTGTGCTTCGGGTATGGAAATTAATACTGATTTTATTTTGCCACAATTCCGTGGCATCTTTTGAACTGAAAGAGTTCTCATATTTACCAAATCTCAGTTTCTGGTTTTCCTTTAAAAACTCAATTAGTTTAGTTTTTTGAGCATATGATATTTTCGCACATCTTTTATCTCCCATTATCACCCATAAAGTAGCAGCTGATTCACTCTTCGTTTGGCATAACGAATGGTTGAACCCACTCGTTAAATAACGAAGGGTTTGCGTTCGGTATATAACGAATGCGGATTCTTTATCACAAGTCTCGATTCCGAATGGTTTTGACAGTATAACGAATACGGAATGTGCCTTCGTTATTCAAGAATAGGCCCCCTGGGGGCCTTTTCTTGAACAAGTAATTCTAGGCTATCCGGTATATCAACATGTATATTAAAGCAAAACAATTCATTACGAGAAAATTGTATAAGTTATACGCCATATTAACGTATTGGTTCGACGAATTGTAATAAATAATTGTAGCTAGACTGCCTCTACGTTACTGGATATGTGAATATGTATATATAGATACGTACTCTATTTCAATCTTAGCTTAGAACATGTTGAATGTTGAGTATTAGATCTACATGATATAGTAAATAAACAGATGTTGTTAAATAAATTAGGGCAAAAGCGATCTCAAATTTGGTACAACCAGAAGTGAACAAAAGTTACCAGAAGACTACGTATCGGAGCTTAGACAACAATTAGCTGATGTACACGAGGCCACGAGAACGAAATTAGCAGCAAATACTGATCGGATGAAGACCCGCTATGACTTACGTGCTAATTCCGCAGGATTTAACGAAGGTGATCTTGTTTGGCTGTACAACCCGAAACGACATAAGGGACGCTCTCCAAAACTACAACAACAGTGGGAGGGACCGTATTCAGTAGTAACTAGAATTAATGACGTGGTATACAGGATTCAGCGTGGCACAAGAGGCAAGCGTAAAATTGTTCATTTGGACCGCTTGTGTCAATACTACAAGCATCAAGACCGTGGACCACCTGTTGTTCGGGACGAACAAATTTAAGAAGGGGGCAGTGTTACGTGCAATAGAAAGAGACAGCTGGTGACATCTACTGGCAAAGGAGAGTAAACGACTTCAGGTTCGGAGAATTGATTATGGTATCTACAGGAAGGTTCAGGAATAGAATGAATAGAATGAGTAGAACAGTCAAGAAGCTTCTGGAAAATAGAACACTCGAGAATAATCTGGAGAGTTTCTAGGGTATAAATATAACAGTTGTCATAGCCAGAGTGAGAGTCTTGTCTTAGACGTTGTAGTGTTAACAAGTGAAAGTAATAAACGTGAGAAAGTGTTGTAATTAGATTGCGATAATTGAAAGTACAGTATTAAGCGATAATTAAAGTGTAGTTGATTAATTGAAAGTTTATGAATTTTGTATGATTAGAGTGAAATAAAGAAATTGTATATTAAAATATTTAATATTGTGTTTTAAATAACGAACCAAAAGCCACGCCCGCAACAATAGTTTAAGTATTCAATACTCTCATAGGACTTTTCAAGACTGCAACAAGTTAAAAAAAAATAAAGCAATACTCATTCGTAAATGTTATTCCACACTTCTTCTTCTTGTTTTTCACGAAGTTGCATGAAAAGCGTTCGTTTACTTTTTCATGAGTTTTACATTCTTCCCCCACCACACGAGTAAGTTTTTACCCAGAAAGTTTTTGCACGAGAAGTACGCGAACAGACCTTAAAGGCCTAACCACAATGTGCATATGCTAGCACATGCAAAGCCACGAGCAATTGCTTTTCATAATAGTTTTAATTCCTTTCGTCAACTTCTGTCTGTACGCTCGTGATCGTACTTTGCATAAGCAAATTTGACAGTTTGTGTAAATACTATACAAATGTTAGTGATGCATAAGGAAGCATTCGTGATATTTTCAAGCCTTGCATATGCAAGGTTATGCACATTGTGGTTAAGCCTTAATGAGTGCACAAAACCCCGGGAATATTGTAGGGGAAAATTTACACGGTGCGCTCTCATCGAACAAAGCTATCGTACTTGTCTTCGGGAGAACGCCAGTTCATACAGGTGGCTGGCAATACAGTTAATTCTAATGGCAGAAACACATCCAGGCCTCGAGGCGTCCATTACCCCAAGAAAATTTTAGTATAAGCTCGTGGTAGCCCAGGTTTTTAAAAAAAACAAGATAGTCTAGCCCGGTGTAGCCCTAGGTTTACCCGGGGTTTTCATCGAACGACCTGGGGGCCTATTCTTGAATTACGAATGGTTTTTACGAATTCGTTATATAACGAATGGTTGATAACGAATCGAATACCCCGTTCGTATTCTTGAACCTCTTCGTTATAAAGTCGAAGTGGTGAAAAAGTATTTCAACATAACGAGTGTGGTAAGATTAAATCTGTCAATTTACAAATTGGATATCGTCAGCTGTTTCATATTTTAAAATATAATTTGTAAAAAATGGCAAGCTTCAGTGAATTGTCATTATTGTTTGGTCCTGAAATCGTTAAAGAATCTATGGACTATCAATTACGTCAATAGTTAATCAATTCCTGCACCCTTAATTCAACGCTGGATAAGAAAAAAGGTTGCAGGAGGACCTCCACCAGTGCCATGCAAATGTTTTTTATGCCGCCGCAGATTTTCCTTTTACCACACATTTTTATCCTGCCAAATCTGGAAATTTTCTATTACCTTTGTTTCGAATAATATATCATAAAAAAACTTTTCTAGTTCTTTTGTGCTTCGGGTATGGAAATTAATACTGATTTTATTTTGCCACAATTCCGTGGCATCTTTTGAACTGAAAGAGTTCTCATATTTACCAAATCTCAGTTTCTGGTTTTCCTTTAAAAACTCAATTAGTTTAGTTTTTTGAGCATATGATATTTTCGCACATCTTTTATCTCCCATTATCACCCATAAAGTAGCAGCTGATTCACTCTTCGTTTGGCATAACGAATGGTTGAACCCACTCGTTAAATAACGAAGGGTTTGCGTTCGGTATATAACGAAT
The DNA here is from genome assembly GCA_963924295.1 of Dioctria rufipes. Lineage (NCBI taxonomy): Eukaryota > Metazoa > Arthropoda > Insecta > Diptera > Asilidae > Dioctria > Dioctria rufipes. Next base: position 103,594,842 of record OZ002741.1, on the reverse strand, counting down.
GCGGATTCTTTATCACAAGTCTCGATTCCGAATGGTTTTGACAGTATAACGAATACGGAATGTGCCTTCGTTATTCAAGAATAGGCCCCCTGGGGGCCTTTTCTTGAACAAGTAATTCTAGGCTATCCGGTATATCAACATGTATATTAAAGCAAAACAATTCATTACGAGAAAATTGTATAAGTTATACGCCATATTAACGTATTGGTTCGACGAATTGTAATAAATAATTGTAGCTAGACTGCCTCTACGTTACTGGATATGTGAATATGTATATATAGATACGTACTCTATTTCAATCTTAGCTTAGAACATGTTGAATGTTGAGTATTAGATCTACATGATATAGTAAATAAACAGATGTTGTTAAATAAATTAGGGCAAAAGCGATCTCAAATTTGGTACAACCAGAAGTGAACAAAAGTTACCAGAAGACTACGTATCGGAGCTTAGACAACAATTAGCTGATGTACACGAGGCCACGAGAACGAAATTAGCAGCAAATACTGATCGGATGAAGACCCGCTATGACTTACGTGCTAATTCCGCAGGATTTAACGAAGGTGATCTTGTTTGGCTGTACAACCCGAAACGACATAAGGGACGCTCTCCAAAACTACAACAACAGTGGGAGGGACCGTATTCAGTAGTAACTAGAATTAATGACGTGGTATACAGGATTCAGCGTGGCACAAGAGGCAAGCGTAAAATTGTTCATTTGGACCGCTTGTGTCAATACTACAAGCATCAAGACCGTGGACCACCTGTTGTTCGGGACGAACAAATTTAAGAAGGGGGCAGTGTTACGTGCAATAGAAAGAGACAGCTGGTGACATCTACTGGCAAAGGAGAGTAAACGACTTCAGGTTCGGAGAATTGATTATGGTATCTACAGGAAGGTTCAGGAATAGAATGAATAGAATGAGTAGAACAGTCAAGAAGCTTCTGGAAAATAGAACACTCGAGAATAATCTGGAGAGTTTCTAGGGTATAAATATAACAGTTGTCATAGCCAGAGTGAGAGTCTTGTCTTAGACGTTGTAGTGTTAACAAGTGAAAGTAATAAACGTGAGAAAGTGTTGTAATTAGATTGCGATAATTGAAAGTACAGTATTAAGCGATAATTAAAGTGTAGTTGATTAATTGAAAGTTTATGAATTTTGTATGATTAGAGTGAAATAAAGAAATTGTATATTAAAATATTTAATATTGTGTTTTAAATAACGAACCAAAAGCCACGCCCGCAACAATAGTTTAAGTATTCAATACTCTCATAGGACTTTTCAAGACTGCAACAAGTTAAAAAAAAATAAAGCAATACTCATTCGTAAATGTTATTCCACACTTCTTCTTCTTGTTTTTCACGAAGTTGCATGAAAAGCGTTCGTTTACTTTTTCATGAGTTTTACATTCTTCCCCCACCACACGAGTAAGTTTTTACCCAGAAAGTTTTTGCACGAGAAGTACGCGAACAGACCTTAAAGGCCTAACCACAATGTGCATATGCTAGCACATGCAAAGCCACGAGCAATTGCTTTTCATAATAGTTTTAATTCCTTTCGTCAACTTCTGTCTGTACGCTCGTGATCGTACTTTGCATAAGCAAATTTGACAGTTTGTGTAAATACTATACAAATGTTAGTGATGCATAAGGAAGCATTCGTGATATTTTCAAGCCTTGCATATGCAAGGTTATGCACATTGTGGTTAAGCCTTAATGAGTGCACAAAACCCCGGGAATATTGTAGGGGAAAATTTACACGGTGCGCTCTCATCGAACAAAGCTATCGTACTTGTCTTCGGGAGAACGCCAGTTCATACAGGTGGCTGGCAATACAGTTAATTCTAATGGCAGAAACACATCCAGGCCTCGAGGCGTCCATTACCCCAAGAAAATTTTAGTATAAGCTCGTGGTAGCCCAGGTTTTTAAAAAAAACAAGACAGTCTAGCCCGGTGTAGCCCTAGGTTTACCCGGGGTTTTCATCGAACGACCTGGGGGCCTATTCTTGAATTACGAATGGTTTTTACGAATTCGTTATATAACGAATGGTTGATAACGAATCGAATACCCCGTTCGTATTCTTGAACCTCTTCGTTATAAAGTCGAAGTGGTGAAAAAGTATTTCAACATAACGAGTGTGGTAAGATTAAATCTGTCAATTTACAAATTGGATATCGTCAGCTGTTTCATATTTTAAAATATAATTTGTAAAAAATGGCAAGCTTCAGTGAATTGTCATTATTGTTTGGTCCTGAAATCGTTAAAGAATCTATGGACTATCAATTACGTCAATAGTTAATCAATTCCTGCACCCTTAATTCAACGCTGGATAAGAAAAAAGGTTGCAGGAGGACCTCCACCAGTGCCATGCAAATGTTTTTTATGCCGCCGCAGATTTTCCTTTTACCACACATTTTTATCCTGCCAAATCTGGAAATTTTCTATTACCTTTGTTTCGAATAATATATCATAAAAAAACTTTTCTAGTTCTTTTGTGCTTCGGGTATGGAAATTAATACTGATTTTATTTTGCCACAATTCCGTGGCATCTTTTGAACTGAAAGAGTTCTCATATTTACCAAATCTCAGTTTCTGGTTTTCCTTTAAAAACTCAATTAGTTTAGTTTTTTGAGCATATGATATTTTCGCACATCTTTTATCTCCCATTATCACCCATAAAGTAGCAGCTGATTCACTCTTCGTTTGGCATAACGAATGGTTGAACCCACTCGTTAAATAACGAAGGGTTTGCGTTCGGTATATAACGAATGCGGATTTCAAGAATATCACAAGTCTCGATTCCGAATGGTTTTGACAGTATAACGAATACGGAATGTGCCTTGTTATTCAAGAATAGGCCCCCTGGGGGCCTTTTCTTGAACAAGTAATTCTAGGCTATCCGGTATATCAACATGTATATTAAAGCAAAACAATTCATTACGAGAAAATTGTATAAGTTATACGCCATATTAACGTATTGGTTCGACGAATTGTAATAAATAATTGTAGCTAGACTGCCTCTACGTTACTGGATATGTGAATATGTATATATAGATACGTACTCTATTTCAATCTTAGCTTAGAACATGTTGAATGTTGAGTATTAGATCTACATGATATAGTAAATAAACAGATGTTGTTAAATAAATTAGGGCAAAAGCGATCTCAAATTTGGTACCCCCAGAAGTGAACAAAAGTTACCAGAAGACTACGTATCGGAGCTTAGACAACAATTAGCTGATGTACACGAGGCCACGAGAACGAAATTAGCAGCAAATACTGATCGGATGAAGACCCGCTATGACTTACGTGCTAATTCCGCAGGATTTAACGAAGGTGATCTTGTTTGGCTGTACAACCCGAAACGACATAAGGGACGCTCTCCAAAACTACAACAACAGTGGGAGGGACCGTATTCAGTAGTAACTAGAATTAATGACGTGGTATACAGGATTCAGCGTGGCACAAGAGGCAAGCGTAAAATTGTTCATTTGGACCGCTTGTGTCAATACTACAAGCATCAAGACCGTGGACCACCTGTTGTTCGGGACGAACAAATTTAAGAAGGGGGCAGTGTTACGTGCAATAGAAAGAGACAGCTGGTGACATCTACTGGCAAAGGAGAGTAAACGACTTCAGGTTCGGAGAATTGATTATGGTATCTACAGGAAGGTTCAGGAATAGAATGAATAGAATGAATAGAACAGTCAAGAAGCTTCTGGAAAATAGAACACTCGAGAATAATCTGGAGAGTTTCTAGGGTATAAATATAACAGTTGTCATAGCCAGAGTGAGAGTCTTGTCTTAGACGTTGTAGTGTTAACAAGTGAAAGTAATAAACGTGAGAAAGTGTTGTAATTAGATTGCGATAATTGAAAGTACAGTATTAAGCGATAATTAAAGTGTAGTTGATTAATTGAAAGTTTATGAATTTTGTATGATTAGAGTGAAATAAAGAAATTGTATATTAAAATATTTAATATTGTGTTTTAAATAACGAACCAAAAGCCACGCCCGCAACAATAGTTTAAGTATTCAATACTCTCATAGGACTTTTCAAGACTGCAACAAGTTAAAAAAAAATAAAGCAATACTCATTCGTAAATGTTATTCACACTTCTTCTTCTTGTTTTTCACGAAGTTGCATGAAAAGCGTTCGTTTACTTTTTCATGAGTTTTACATTCTTCCCCCACCACACGAGTAAGTTTTTACCCAGAAAGTTTTTGCACGAGAAGTACGCGAACAGACCTTAAAGGCCTAACCACAATGTGCATATGCTAGCACATGCAAAGCCACGAGCAATTGCTTTTCATAATAGTTTTAATTCCTTTCGTCAACTTCTGTCTGTACGCTCGTGATCGTACTTTGCATAAGCAAATTTGACAGTTTGTGTAAATACTATACAAATGTTAGTGATGCATAAGGAAGCATTCGTGATATTTTCAAGCCTTGCATATGCAAGGTTATGCACATTGTGGTTAAGCCTTAATGAGTGCACAAAACCCCGGGAATATTGTAGGGGAAAATTTACACGGTGCGCTCTCATCGAACAAAGCTATCGTACTTGTCTTCGGGAGAACGCCAGTTCATACAGGTGGCTGGCAATACAGTTAATTCTAATGGCAGAAACACATCCAGGCCTCGAGGCGTCCATTACCCCAAGAAAATTTTAGTATAAGCTCGTGGTAGCCCAGGTTTTTAAAAAAACAAGATAGTCTAGCCCGGTGTAGCCCTAGGTTTACCCGGGGTTTTCATCGAACGACCTGGGGGCCTATTCTTGAATTACGAATGGTTTTTACGAATTCGTTATATAACGAATGGTTGATAACGAATCGAATACCCCGTTCGTATTCTTGAACCTCTTCGTTATAAAGTCGAAGTGGTGAAAAAGTATTTCAACATAACGAGTGTGGTAAGATTAAATCTGTCAATTTACAAATTGGATATCGTCAGCTGTTTCATATTTTAAAATATAATTTGTAAAAAATGGCAAGCTTCAGTGAATTGTCATTATTGTTTGGTCCTGAAATCGTTAAAGAATCTATGGACTATCAATTACGTCAATAGTTAATCAATTCCTGCACCCTTAATTCAACGCTGGATAAGAAAAAAGGTTGCAGGAGGACCTCCACCAGTGCCATGCAAATGTTTTTTATGCCGCCGCAGATTTTCCTTTTACCACACATTTTTATCCTGCCAAATCTGGAAATTTTCTATTACCTTTGTTTCGAATAATATATCATAAAAAAACTTTTCTAGTTCTTTTGTGCTTCGGGTATGGAAATTAATACTGATTTTATTTTGCCACAATTCCGTGGCATCTTTTGAACTGAAAGAGTTCTCATATTTACCAAATCTCAGTTTCTGGTTTTCCTTTAAAAACTCAATTAGTTTAGTTTTTTGAGCATATGATATTTTCGCACATCTTTTATCTCCCATTATCACCCATAAAGTAGCAGCTGATTCACTCTTCGTTTGGCATAACGAATGGTTGAACCCACTCGTTAAATAACGAAGGGTTTGCGTTCGGTATATAACGAATGCGGATTTCAAGAATATCACAAGTCTCGATTCCGAATGGTTTTGACAGTATAACGAATACGGAATGTGCCTTCGCATTGAATAAATAACTAATAAGGAAACGGCATATCAGGTTAAAACCTAAGCCACTCGGCGAAATGTATTAGTGTGCTGTGTTTGTATTCGTTTCGTCATTGCAGTAGTGAAACCGTGAAATTTTGAAGGGGGACATTTTTTATAATCCAAATTGCTATGTAAAATAGACAAATTTTTGGCGCCCCCTTATCTTCAGACAATATTCCTGGGCGTTGCCTATGATAATTTAAGTGACTTGTCAGCAGAATTTTCAAATAAGTGACCAGCCCTCTTGTCATTTCTCTCCCCGCTCCGTGGGTTTGGCTGTCATTAAATTGCCTACTCACGTACACTGTATTCGCACGAAACCCCGCTTCCTTATTAGTTATTTATTCAATGTGCCTTCGTTATTCAAGAATAGGCCCCCTGGGGGCCTTTTCTTGAACAAGTAATTCTAGGCTATCCGGTATATCAACATGTATATTAAAGCAAAACAATTCATTACGAGAAAATTGTATAAGTTATACGCCATATTAACGTATTGGTTCGACGAATTGTAATAAATAATTGTAGCTAGACTGCCTCTACGTTACTGGATATGTGAATATGTATATATAGATACGTACTCTATTTCAATCTTAGCTTAGAACATGTTGAATGTTGAGTATTAGATCTACATGATATAGTAAATAAACAGATGTTGTTAAATAAATTAGGGCAAAAGCGATCTCAAATTTGGTACCCCCAGAAGTGAACAAAAGTTACCAGAAGACTACGTATCGGAGCTTAGACAACAATTAGCTGATGTACACGAGGCCACGAGAACGAAATTAGCAGCAAATACTGATCGGATGAAGACCCGCTATGACTTACGTGCTAATTCCGCAGGATTTAACGAAGGTGATCTTGTTTGGCTGTACAACCCGAAACGACATAAGGGACGCTCTCCAAAACTACAACAACAGTGGGAGGGACCGTATTCAGTAGTAACTAGAATTAATGACGTGGTATACAGGATTCAGCATGGCACAAGAGGCAAGCGTAAAATTGTTCATTTGGACCGCTTGTGTCAATACTACAAGCATCAAGACCGTGGACCACCTGTTGTTCGGGACGAACAAATTTAAGAAGGGGGCAGTGTTACGTGCAATAGAAACAGACAGCTGGTGACATCTACTGGCAATGGAGAGTAAACGACTTCAGGTTCGGAGAATTGATTATGGTATCTACAGGAAGGTTCAGGAATAGAATGAATAGAATGAATAGAACAGTCAAGAAGCTTCTGGAAAATAGAACACTCGAGAATAATCTGGAGAGTTTCTAGGGTATAAATATAACAGTTGTCATAGCCAGAGTGAGAGTCTTGTCTTAGACGTTGTAGTGTTAACAAGTGAAAGTAATAAACGTGAGAAAGTGTTGTAATTAGATTGCGATAATTGAAAGTACAGTATTAAGCGATAATTAAAGTGTAGTTGATTAATTGAAAGTTTATGAATTTTGTATGATTAGAGTGAAATAAAGAAATTGTATATTAAAATATTTAATATTGTGTTTTAAATAACGAACCAAAAGCCACGCCCGCAACAACTGGTGTCAGAAGTGAAATAAATTGTTATGGCCCAATATGCGGAAGATTCTTCCAGCAGCCAAAGGCATCACAGCGAAATAATCAGCAATTGCTAAACAATAACCTCGCATGGTATTGTTCTGCAACTGTCGGTTGTTTTGCTGATTAGCCCAACAGCTGGCTGCGATGAGCGCTTAGTGGACCAATCGACATTTATAATAATAATTCACCTCGCATGGTAATTATTATGTAAAGCGATTGTTTACAACTAAGCGACTCAGGTGCTGCAACCGGTAGAACAAACGACAAGGTTGTTGTCGTTTGTTTACATCCGCGTTGTGACCAAAGAAAGTTTACTTCCGAGTATCGGGCATAAAAGACCAATGACTGGTCTGGCAAGTGCCGTATTATTATCAGTCATCGCAGTAACATATTTCGGTTCGGGTTAGTTATATTATAGTTAAGATAGGTCAGGGAAAGTAATAAAGTGTAAAGAGTTTTCAATTATTTCGAGTGTTCTTATTTATTCGCAAGTTTTCCGTTTTTCAGCTAACTGAGAGTTTGAATGATACAATTGCATTGGGACACGACATTTTGGCGCAGCCGGTAAAAGTTTAAGTGAGGTATGGTGATTTTTGCTTTTGATGTTTTTATGTTATAATTATCTTTTTGGATAATTAATTTTTTTTAGTATTGTGGGAGTTATGCTTTTTTAGCTGCTCCATTTTTGCTTAAACAAGTTGTACGTTAATTAAATAGGTACAAAGCCTTATTTGGCTTCGCCATTTATTTAACAACAAGTTGTACGTTAATTAAATTGGTGCAAAGCCTCATTTGGCTTCGCCATTTATTTAACATTATTTTTTAGCTGCTCCATTTAGTTTTCAGCTCAAAGTAATTGATTGATTGATTGAGTTTAGGATAATGCTTCTTTCTTGCAGATAAAAAGTGTTAAAGTTAAAATAAAATTAATGTTGTAAGGTGGAATATTTTTAAGAGAATTGTAATACATGGGTTCTAGCTATGTTAGAATTAGAAATTTTTTCAATATCGAGTTTCGGTTTAGGCATTGATCGTACGCGCATTTATTTATCACGTTTTTTTAGAGTTGCTTTACTGGAGTCGTTTTACTTTACGGGAATAATCTTGGTAGGCGCATTTGGAAAATGTGTTTGGGTTCCACGCGGTTAAGTAGGTAGAAAGTTTTAGTTAAAGTATGGTTATTGTATTTTTTTTATTGTATGACGTGTGCATCTGAATAAGAAAAAAAAATAATGAGAAAGCACGATTGTGTTGTATAGATGCTTAATAGATGAATTCAGAGTAATTGAGTGTGATTATATTAGAGTTTTGAATGTTTAGCGTTAGATACGAGTGTTGGTATTCTGCTAGCACCTATAATAAAGATATGAGTTGTGCAAAAGATCTTTTCTAGAGTAAGTTGTATAAAATTTGCGGTTCCATGTATATGAAGTATAGACGTTAGAAGTTATTTCATTTAAAAGATAAATTTTGAAGTTACTTTAATTAAAAAAACCAGTAAAAAAACAAGAGGAATCAAGATAGAAAACATAAACTGTGTACAAGATGGCAGATTCATACGGGAAGATTATGGACCTGGTTTCAAAATATGTGCCGATGTTTTCAGGAGAAAGTTCACCGAAGTTAGCAAATGAAGTATATCGATTTTTGTGTTGCTGCAAAGATCTTTACGACCGACTGGAAGTTGCAGAAAAAGTTATTTTCATGAAGTGTGTAAAATATCGGCTGACGGATGATGCGTATTACCTGATAAGCTCCCAGGAGCTGAAGGACTTCGAAACCTTGCAGCAAGCAATAAAATCCGCTTACATGCCGCGAAAATCATTCAGTGAATTACGCACTGAAATGCTGGCATGTAAACAGAGACCTGGAGAGGACATTACAGAGTTCGCGGATCGAATGAAAGAGCTGCGCGATCAGATACAAGAGGCTGTCTCGGCCAAATACCCGGGAGGGGAGAAGGGACTACTAGCCGAGTTGGAGGCCGATATTGTAACTACATTTAAAGCTAGTGTGTTGAGTAGACCCACGCAGGTGCATCTTACAGGGCGAAAGTTTGAGTCACTGGAAGAAGTGAGAGAAGAAGCCAGTTATTTCGAAAAAGATGCCAAACGACTTCAAGTGAGAGAATCGGGAGTATGGCAAGAAGACCGAAAGCCAAACACAGTAAGTGCACCAAACAGATGGCCAACGGGGGAAGATACCAAGCATCTTCGACAAGGAGAACACCTCCCAGATATATTGAGTGTTTTCAATGCGGACAGCGTGGACATTTCGCGAGAGAGTGTTACAAGCTACCCTTCTGTGTAGAATGCCAGAAATATGGGCATGAAACGTCCAATTGTCGAATACATCATGTCGTCAGAGTTGCAGACATTAAAGAAGGCGTTGTTGGAAAAATCCATCCAGGAGGGGAGGAGCTTTACTGCCAATTTTGCCGAACACGGGATCACTATACAGCGAACTGTCTTAAGAAGTATTTAGCAGAGAAAGAAAGTGAAAAATTGAATTCAAGTAGTAAATTTGTCATCACAGTGCCATCGGACATAGCTTTAGAAGGTAAGTTTAGGCTTCTCATTGACACTGGGTCCACCTGTAGCTTAATCAAGGTCGCTAGAATAAAAGCAGATACAGCCATAAATGCGTACCAGAAAATAAGAATTGGGGGACTATTTGGATTTGCCAGGAGTTCCATAGGCACCTGTGAGGCGAAGTTGTTGATAGACAACGGTCAGCAAGAATGCAATTTTAACATTATTGGTGATACCGACTCGATTCCAGCTGATGGTATCCTTGGAATGGATTTCCTCAGTGACAGAGTTATTATTGACTGTGTAAATAGAAAACTTTGGGTACAAGGTGCTGGAAGAGGCAACGAGGCAAGTGCTTCTGGTAAAAGCGTTGCAGCTTGTGCACGAGTGGGACCCACAGCTTGGCAAAGTAGCAGTAAAGGAAGTCCGTTTCAGGCCAGGATAGAGGATAAAAGCATCGGATCTTGCGCTTATGACCGACACTTCAAAGCTAAAATTCCGGCACGCAACGCAGAGAAAGCTTTGGGACAGGGAGAGAAAAGTGTACCCATATTGGTGGAGCCATTCGGGGCACAATTATGGGAGAAGACTTTATCCAAATCTTATGACAGTGAGGTATTTCATAATGTAAGTGTCGAAGAATTTAGTAAGGGTAGGAGGCAACCGAAATATAAAGGGTACAGTGGAAATATGCTGGAGGCTGAGCGTGCATTTGTAAGAATCGCCAATGCAACAGCCTATTCTGTAAAAAATCCAGATTCCTCATATGGGCACACAGAGCCGCGCAGATTTTACAGACGACCTGCATGGAGTCATAAAAACAATTACAGCCGACGGCGATCTCAGTGGACCTTGCCGAAAAAAGGTAAATTAAAGCTACAAAATTATAGCTTGCAAACGGGTATGGTAGCACCGGTGCGAAGTAGGACCGATATGAAGAATATCACGCCCAAGTTCGCCAGTCTGTACAATGAAGGTAACGGTTATGACCCGGGAATCGGGGAACCTAACCACAGAAATGTCCAACAAATTCCCTCCAATTTTAGAAGAAATTCGATGAGCGGAGTTTGATATGGCCAGAAAAATATGGAAAAGATATAAAAAGTTAACCCAGCGGATCCAATGTATGGTAAATAAATAAAAGGTATGGAGGTAAGGAAATGTTTTAAAAAAGAGAGCAATCGAATAATGAAAATTTCAAAATTTTAAATAAAGGCAGATTAGAAAAGAGAGTTCTTTAATTACCCGAAGAAAAAAAAATTGAGATTTTGAAAGAATAATTGAATAAAAAAGAAAATAATAGAGATTTTAATGTAAAGAGAAGTTTAAAAAAAATAAATAAATAAGAGATGTAACAGAAAGAGAAATTTGAAAAAGAAAAAGTTAGAAGAATAAGAAAAGTATGAAGATAATTAATAAATGTTTAAAGTTAGAAATGGAAAGCTAAAAAGCAGACACAAGAAAGATAAAAAAAAACAAAGAGTAATGAAAATAAAGGAAAAGAATATGTTAAAAATGTTGATTAATAACGAAGATGTTTTTAAAGATAAGAGTCAAGGAAAAATTGAAAAGTTAAAAGGAATAAGAGATTTAAGAAAAAAAAATGTATAATAAGAATTAAAAAAAAAGAAGGCTAAAAATGAAACAAGAGTTGTAAGAAAAGATTTAAAATATAGTATATAGTAGCATAAAGAAAAATAAGAGGGGTTGCCATAGCTTAAATAACTATATGTAAGATCGTCAAATCTACATATTCAACGCTTGCAGAGCATAGGTGGCAGCAGAACGAGAGGATCTATGAAAGAATATATCAGCCATAGTAGATATGCAACGGGTAAATATAAGGGATCGATATTACTGCAGCTCAGAGCATGAGCGAAGTACGAGAAATTAGTAAATTGCAGCTGATAAGGATAAGTACGCTGGTGTCTTTGAGCCTCGGATAGTTATATCCACGGATAATTTATGCTCGGAAGATGAGTGAAACAATCGTTTGAACATGAACAAGATATCCACTATTCCTGTAACAGTGAAGTCCACATATTTGATCTCTGCAGATGCCGAATTTGAAGCAGCAGTGAAAAAGTCCCGAAATATAGCTACGTCTTAGATAAAATTTTAATGGAAAGCTATAATTAGGAAACCTGACGGAACTACGAGAGCATAATTTAATACTGAGAGGTCTGTTATATACATATACCTACAAATATACATATATACCTGAGATATAAAAAAAATCAAATCTTTAAGTACACGTGGACTCTCAATATAATTGAGAGAACTCCATCGTACTTAAAAGAATTGTTTTTTTAAAAACCATTTTGATGAATACGTCCTACCACCGACCCTCAGAGCAACGATTTCCATTGAGATGTTTCTTGAAATGAAATTGAAGAAGCGCCTGTAAAGAGAAATGGTCGCACGTTCTATGATGATCAAATCTTAAAAGCTACAAACTGATGTAATGGTTTCCAGAAATGCAATGTAGATGAAATTACTCTTACCAAATAATTAATGGGATAAAGTAGCATTTCAGCGTAAAATCTTTTTGGAAATTTAAAGGTAATTAAGTGCCAGCAGCATTATCAGGAATAGTGTGCCGTTTGAAACGTCAGAAAAGTGAAAATTGCGAACCTTCATCAGAAAACCATCAAAAGGATCAATAAACCAGAGGTTATCCAAGCTAGCAGAGGCCAGTATATAGTAAACCTGCAAACAGTAAATTTACTCTCGTCGAAAAGCAGGTGGAACAATTAGAGTAGCCATAGTATTGTAATTAGAGCAGTTTTGGGCACCCATAGAAAGCATACCCTTAAATAAATTTTTGTATGAGTAATCTTGTTATAGATAAGTGCTATAAATGCTTGTAAAAAAAAAACTTTTCATTTTTGTTATTTTTGTAATTAGATAGACTATAAATAAGATTGTATATTTATAAAAGGCATGTGAATTCATTAAGGATTTTTTTTTAAATCATTAAAATTTAGTTAAAGAAAAAGATATCAAATAAATTGCAGCATAATATAGAGAAAATTCTTAGTTATGGCATTGGAAAGATACATAGTTATGGGGAAAATATGTTAATTGTTAAAGGAAAAATTTAATAAATTAGAGATAAGCATGAAGACAAAGAAAAAAATATATAAAGAAATATATGTTAAAAAGAGTTATACAGATAAACTAAAAAATTATTAGTGTAAATAAATATGTGTAATCGAAAAGTAAAGAAAAGATAGCATACAGGTGGTAAGAAGGAAAAACCATGTAAAAAGATAAAAATGTAAGAAGATTTATATGTAAGAAAAATGTAAAACAATCTGAACCGAACGAGGATTAAAATTTTGTCAATTGTTAATTAAGACTGTTACTCTCTCCAGATCTAGTTCCCTGTGGAAACTAGTTTTTCCAAGGGGGAAGTTTCACGGAAGCGTGATGATTTGGGGTGCGATTTCTGTGTCCGGCTGCTTAGAACTGCAATTCACTTCATCAAGAATGAAAAGCAAAGATTACACGGATGTACTCCAGATGAAATTGTGAACCCGTTTACGAAATCGTCAATTTGGGTAATGGTAGTAATGTCAAGGAGACAAAAACTATACCAGCTACTACCCAACAGGTTCAGAAACTTCTTTCGTCCAGTGCCTTAAGTAAACAACAACACAACGATGCCAGAGAGGCGATCGATGAGTTTTCGGAACTATTTGCAATGAATGATGATGACTATGGTAAAAAAAATCTTGTCCAGCATCGGATCGATACAGGAGAGTCCAGACCCATTCGACAGACACCACGAAGATTGCCATTAGCCAAACAACCAGAAGTTGCAGACATGATGAACTCTATGCAGAAACAAGGCATAATAGAGGAATCTAACAGCCCTTGGACATCGCCGGTTGTTCTGGTTAGGAAAAAGGATGGCAGCACCCGATTCTGTGTAGATTACCGCCAACTAAATCACGTGACGAGAAAAGATAGCTATCCATTACCAAGGACTGATGACACGTTGGATACCCTTTCCGGAGCGCAATGGTTTTCCACGCTAGATTTAAAGAGTGGTTACTGGCAAGTGGAAATACATCCCGAGGACCGAGATAAAACTGCTTTCTCAGTTGGCAGTGGCTTGTGGCAATTCAAAGTAATGCCATTTGGGCTATGTAATGCTCCAGCCACATTCGAACGACTAATGGAATGTCTTGTCTACTTGGATGACATAATAGTTATCGGAAGGACATTCAAGGAACATAAAAACAACTTACGAGACGTACTTCAAAGACTCAAAGATGCAAAATTGAAGCTCAGTGCGAGTAAATGTTCTCTATTCAAAGATAAAGTTAAATATATAGGGCACATAGTTTCATCACAAGGAGTAAGAACCGATCCAGAGAAGATAGAAGCCATCAAAAATTGGCCAGTTCCAAAGGACAAACATCAATTACGGAGTTTTCTTGGTTTAGCTACCTACTACAGGCGATTCGTGAAAGGTTTTGCAGATATAGCAAGAAGCCTACATCAACTTACAGAAAAGGGAAGGCCGTTCATATGGTCGGATAAATGCAACGAAAGTTTTGAAAATTTGAAGCAACAGCTCTTTGAAGCTCCAGTACTTCACTATCCAAAGCTGGGAAAAACATTTATATTAGATACGGATGCCAGCAATGAAGGTATTGGTGCAGTGCTTTCGCAGGAGGAGAATGGTCAAGAAGTTCCAGTAGCTTACTATAGCAAAGCACTTTCAAAGCCAGAGAATAATTATTGTGATACAAGAAAAGAGCTACTTGCTATTGTAAGTTCAACAAAACATTTTCATAAATATCTCTACGGGCAGAAATTCATCCTTCGCAGCGAGCATGCAGCGCTTAAATGGCTTCTGCAGTTTAAGAACCTTGAGGGACAAGTCGCGAGATGGATAGAGCGACTCCAGGCTTATGATCTTGAGATCCAACACCGAAGAGGTCGTATCCATGGAAATGCAGACGCCCTTTCACGACGTCCATGCAAACTTGAATGCAAACATTGTGCACGGATGGAAGAAAAAGAAACAACAGCAACTATACAGTTGGTAACCGTGGAACCATCTACAGGTTGGGACAACGAGGACCTGAGAACAGCACAACGAGAAGATCCGGACATTTCACCTATTCTCGCTTGGAAAGAAGATATGGAAAGACCAGACTGGAAGGATATTTCGGAACGGAGTGAGAAGCTGGAAAGTTACTGGGCTCAATGGAACTCTCTTCATGTTGAATGTGGTATATTAAAACGCAAATGAGAAGCACCTAACGGCGAATATTTCCGAATGCAGATAGTCGTGCCAGCATCAAACGTCAAAGATGTTCTAGAAGAAATGCACGTTGGAACCTCTGGAGGACATTTGGGAGTGAACAAAACAATTTCCAAAATACGGGAAAGGTTTTATTGGCTACATATGCGAGAAGATGTGGAGGAGTGGTGCCGCAGATACACTGTCTGCGCTGCTTGCAAAGGGCCGCAACACAGAAGCGGAGGTGAAATGCATAAGTATAATGTCGGAGCCGTTATATTCTAGTTGCCATTGACTATTTCAGTAAATGGCCTGAAGCTTATACAATCCCTAATCAAGAGGCAGCCACAGTTGCGGAACAAATAATAACGAATTGGGTCAGTAGGTTTGGAGTGCCTCACGAACTTCATTCGGACCAAGGACGGAACTTCGAATCGCGGACTTTCCAGGAGATATGTAAAATGTTGGGAATAAGAAAAACTAGAACAACTCCTCTACATCCACAATCTGATGGCATGGTGGAGCGCTTCAAAAGAACATTGATCGAGCATCTAAAGAAAGTAGTTGACTATCATCAACGCGATTGGGATCGACACATTCCTATATTCCTAATGGCTTATAGATCAGCTATTCATAGTACTACCGGACAAACCCCAGCTAAAGTCATATTCGGAAGAGAGATGCGTTTACCTAGCGACCTCAAATTCGGTACCCCCAGAGGTGAACAAAAGTTACCAGAAGACTACGTATCGGAGCTCAAACAACAATTAGCTGATGTGCACGAGGCCACGAGGACGAAATTAGCAACAAATACTGATCGGATGAAGACCCGCTATGACCTACGTGCCAATTCCGCAGGATTTAATGAAGGCGATCTTGTTTGGCTCTACAATCCGAGACGACGTAAGGGTCGTTCTCCAAAATTGCAACAACACTGGGAAGGACCGTATTCAGTAGTAACTAGAATTAATGACGTGGTATACAGGATTCAGCGTGGCACAAGAGGCAAGCATAAAATTGTTCATTTGGACCGCTTGTGTCAATACTACGAGCATCAAGACCGTGGACCACCTGTTGTTCGGGACGAACAAATTTAAGAAGGGGGCAGTGTTACGTGCAATAGAAAGAGACAACTGGTGACATCTACTGGCAATGGAGAAGTAAACGACTTTAGGTTCGGAGAATTGATTATGGTATCTACAGGAAGGTTCAGGAATAGAATGAATAGAATGGTCAAGACGCTTCTGGAAAATAGAACACTCGAGAATAATCTGGAGAGTTTCTAGGGTATAAATATAACAGTTGTCATAGCCAGAAAAAAAAGAGTCTTGTCTTAGACGTTGCAGTGTTAACAAGCGAAAGTAATAAACGTGCGAAAGTGTTGTATAGATTGCGATAATTGAAAGTACAGTATTAAGCGATAATTGAAGTTGAGTTGATTAATTGAAAGTTTGTGAATTGTATAAGATTAGAGTGAAATAAAGAACTTGTATATTAAATATTTAATATTTGTGTTTTAAATAACGAACCTAAAAGCCACGCTCGCAACAATACTAACATGAGAGACAGCAAAAACGGAGCTGAAGCTTCACTTTCGTCCTCGTAAGGATTATGCTGAGTTGATTAACGAATGTGTGCAGCATGAAATCATTACCATGACGAATAACCCAATCTATTCGAAAATCTATAGGTACCCACAAGTACACGAAAAGGAGATCGAAAAACAGATTTCTGAAATGCTTTCACAAGGAATTATTAAAGAAAACAATTCTCCTTACAACTCTCCCCTCTGGATAGTTCCAAAAAAACCAGATAACTCCGGTAAACAAAAGTAAGTGGCGAATAGTCATTGACTATCGCAAGTTAAACGAAGTTACCGTTAATGATAAATTCCCAATCCCCAATATTGATAATATATTGGATAAATTGGGAAAGGCTCGGTATTTTACAACTTTGGATTTGGCCAAAGGCTTCCACCAAATCCTCGTAAAAGCTGAAGACCGCAAAAAGACTGCGTTCTCTACTCCTATTGGACATTATGAATATGCTTAGAATATATAGCAAACAGGAATGGTTGAATTGTGTAAAATTCGTGTACATGAGCGTAATTTGTCAAGAGCAGGAGACTATACATAGGAGTAAGTGAGATGGTGGATGGAGAAATTGTCAAAGCTGTAGATTAATTGTCAAATGTGCTTTTGTTTTGTGAGCAGATTTGGTCAACTTAAAGCTCTTTTATGAAATTTAACAAAAATACCGAATCAATTCTTTTCAAAACTATTTATCTTTGAACTTTATTTAGTGCAAAGTTTTATAGTGCCACTAGTGCCTGTTAAAACCTTCATAACAATTAAAAAAACAGAAATGAAGTGTTCGGTCAGTGCTTGCAAATATAAATTGGATTATAGACTAGGGAAATCCTGTTTGAGGCAACTGCACTATCTAAATTATCTTTTTTGTTAATAGAAGCAGAGATTTATATAAATTAATTATGTGAATTGTTTCAAAATAAAGTAGAAAAAGAACATTTTTTACCACAGATGGTCCGCACAAAACCTTTGTTTACTTTTTGCAAATTGACAAGTTGTATAGAATAGGGATGGCGTGTAAATGCATGTAAAAATGGACTACCAACACAACCAGAAATTCATTACGCAAAATCTGGCTTATCACCATTCCTGTTTGCTCTATATTCTAAGTGAATATGTCAGAATGCCGTTTGGTTTAAAGAACGCCCCTTCAACATTTCAGAGGTTGATGAATTCAATTCTCAGGGACTACATAAATAAAATATGTGTAGTCTACCTTGATGATATTCTTATATTCAGCACCTCATTGGAGGAACATATTCTGAGCATCCGAAAAATATTTAGCAGATTATGAGAAGCCGAGCTAAAAATACAGGTTGACAAATGCAATTTCCTCCTAAAGGAGACGGAATATCTTGGTCACATATTGACACCTGAAGGCGTACGACCAAACCCGACGAAAATTGAAGTCATCCAAAACTTAAAACTCCCTACGACTCAGAAACAAATCAAGTCTTTTCTGGGAATCACCGGATATTATCGAAAGTTCATGAAAAATTATGCACAAATTGCTCAACCGCTAACCAAGTATTTGAAGAAAAATTCCAAAGTTAATCTGAATGATCCTTGTTTTATTGCTGCCTTCGAAAAATTGAAGGAACTTACAACTAACCATCCAATCCTTCGATACCCCGATTTTAATAAAGCGTTCAAAATCATCACAGATGCAAGCAATTTTGCTATCGGGGCTGTCTTAACACAAGACGGCCACCCTATATGCTTTGCCTCTCGAGCATTGAATAATCATGAACAGAATTACCCAACAATCGAAAGAGAACTCTTAGCCGTAGTTTGGGGAGTAAGATACTTTAGGCCGTATCTATTTGGAAGAAAGTTCGAACTGCAAACCGACCACCAGCCAATAAAGTGGCTACATACAAAATATACAGGCAAGGATATAAACCCTCGACTTCAAAGATGGCTTATTCAATTAGGGGAGTATAACATTAAAATTGGATATATCAAAGGAAAAGAAAATAGAATTGCAGACTTTTTGAGTAGGATAAATGTCGAAACTCAAGAAATAAATTCAGTTAACAGAACTGATAATGAAAGTAACACAAACCAAAATACTTGTAATTCCCTAGAAAATGATTTAAGTGATACATTAATTGAAATGTTTCCAGAAGGTGTTGCAGACTTGAACACCAGTATCGAAAATTTGGATACACTTTCCATTTCTGAAAACTCTAATGACATTTTAAATGAAATATTAAATAAAAAATGTGAACAAATAAATAACTACGAAGAAGATCATATCCCTATTCTCGAAACCGTGGTTAATAGATTTAAGTTACAGGTAATATTTGTGGAAACCAAGGAAAAAGAAATTGAAGCAATTTTCAGAAACAGAAGGATTTTTATCGATAGAAGTGATCTGATTAATGACAAAGTCAGCGACATTTTGAGAAGATATTTAAGTAATAAATGTAAGATAGGAATTTATACAAATTTGATTGATCACGATTATAATCAATTACAACAAAAGCTAATTACGCTATATCCGAGCCGTAGCATTTTTAAATTTGTTAAATGCACTTACTTCGCCATGGATATAGAAGACGAGGAAAGGTTAAAAAAGCAAATAGCATTATTTCACAAGAATGAAGCAGGACATTCCGGGATTATCTCTACTTATGAAGGAATGAAAAAGAAAATTTACAACCCAAACCTTAGAACAGAAATATGGAAAATAATAAATAATTGCGAAATCTGTTCTTCAGCCAAATATGATCGGCAGCCAATAAAAAATAAGTTTCATTTAACAGAAACACCTTCGACAATCGATGAAATAATACATGTGGACGTTTATGTCAATAGTAAACATTCGTTTATGAATTTCATCGACAAGTTTTCAAAATTTGCAACAAGCTTCTATCTAGAGGATAGAAACAGTCGCACAATAGTAGAAAAACTTAAACAATTTATCTCAATGCGAGGAAAAATCAAAAGGTTTATTTTCGATAACGAATTTAGTTCCAAAAATGTTGAAGAATTTTGCAAAAAAGAAAAGATTGAATTTCATGTTACAAAACCGAACAATCACATTGGAAATGCTGATGTCGAAAGGCTAAACAATACAATTACCGAGAGAATTAGAGTTTTAAACTTAGAAGACAAACAACCCATTAAAATGCAAATACTTAATGCTATTACATTGTACAATAACTCATATCATTCTACCATAAAATGTACCCCAACTGAAGTGCAAAATCGCGAAGTTGAATTTGAAATTATAAGCAAAAGAATTAATGAAAAAAAGAAACAGACGATAACTAAACGAAATAAAAATCGCGAAAACTATGTAGAAACTAGAACAACAGGTTTCATAAAAAATTACAAATCGCTTCGGCATAAAGAAGAACCGAAGTTTAGAAAATATAAATTATCTAACATCCACGAAAACAATATAAAACGTCCTTTTAAATTTACAGGTAATAATTTCGAAAACCATGTTCATATGGATGCTGGTCCTAGCCATGATCCACCTAAACCAAGCAACGCTGACAATTGAACAAATTCAGTCGGAATCTGGATTTACGGAAATTAAGGTAGACGAAGTAGAGATAGTAAATAGATTTGATATAGTTTTACATATAATCCACCCCAACGAAATTTTAGATATTATTACTAATCTGGAACGTAATATCGAAGCATTAAATGTTACTAACAAAAATTCGTTATTATATCAAATTAACTCAATCAAAAGTAAAACTTTGACACTAGTACCTAATAGAAGTAAAAGAGGGTTAATTAATCTAGTAGGAAAGGGATTAAAATGGCTTTTCGGGACACTTGATGAAGATGACAAATTAGAGATTGAATCACACTTGAAAGTAACGGACAATAACAACCAGAGAGTAATAAAAACTATTAATCAACAAATTAAGATTAACGAAAACTTCAATAATTCCTTCACATTATTAAAAGATATTATAGAAGCAGATAGAAATAAGATCATTACCGAATTAAAAGACATCAGAGATTTTGAAAAGAAAATATTAGACCGAGAAGTATTTCTTGCGCAACAGCTGAGAATAAACGCGTTAGAAGAATAAATAGAACATATTCAAGATAACATAATTTCAGCTAGAGTAGGAATAGTTCATCCGAATATACTAAGTGATCAAGAAATCAAAGAATACGCAATTGATTTGAAAAAATTAAGTAACATTAAAGCTGGAATAGCTAAATATAGGGACAATGTCATTCTTTTTGCTATAAAAATTCCAAGAGGATTTTTAAAATCAGACAAAAAATTGATAGTTCCCATAGGAAATTCAAATAAAAAACAAATTGACGAAGAACTTGAGTATATAGTTAGAAAACAAGACTTTTGCATTCCAGACCAATTTGAGTTTACAAGAACTAAAATTAAGTAAAGTAAACATTGTACAGTGAGAAGAAATTGTAAATTAGTTAATAGTCCAGAAGAAGAGATCATAGAGATAGGAAATGACTTTGTAATATTAAATAGCATGAAAAGCAAAACTTTCAAAAGTTCTTGTGATGAAAGAAGACTTCTCTTAAATGGAAATTTTATAATAAATTTTAATAATTGTTCAATTAAAATATGTAATAGAACATTTAGTAATAGGATATATGAAATCACTGAAAGATACGTAATACCGAATGTAGGAGATATACTTCTAGAAGATGATGCACTAGTTTTCGAAAAAATTACTCTACACCAAGAGAATAATATTAAGGAGATCCAAGAGTTGAAGTTCCACAAAGTGGTTAATTATGGTTTAGGAACAGGGAGCATTATTTTGATAATAATAATATTGTTAATTATATTTTATAGGCTAAAATGGCTTAAAGTAAAGATACTTCAGGAGAATCATCAGTTAAAGGATGGAGGAGTTACATTCCCATACCATGTCACCAAAACGTTACAAACACGACACCACAAGTCATCAGACCTGAGCTTCTTCACTTCGTAAAGAACATGCAAACCTTGAAGAAAGCTCAACCAAATTATGGGAACTGCTCAATCAGCATATCATCAGAATAAAGATGCACCGTCGAACCCAAGAATGATGAGAACCTGGAGATAAGACGTGAATAGAAAGCGACACCGTTGAAACAATTAATACACAGTGAATTACTTGTTCTTGTGTTTAGATATAGCAGTTAAGTTTAGTTGTTCTTTAGTTGATAAACGGAAAACACCTCCAAAGAGGTTCTTGTTAATTAACTCTTAAATAAAGTTCATTTTATACAATTCTGAAGAATTGTGTTTTCTTTTTTTATTAAATTTTAATTAATAAATTTCAGTCGCGCTCTCTCCCTAGGAGCACGGAGTGCGTTAGAATATAACATATTTTCTATAAAGAAATATTTAATAACTTTCAATTTCGCAATAATTAATTACAAACTGAAAACTTACTTTTGTTTATTTCGACAAATAATTTGGCTTGGTAGATGTATATGCCATAAAATTATAGTAACAACAACAAGTCGGAATTTACAAATTAGGGTTGCCAATTACACTGTTTCAGTTTCAGTAGCTATAAAAACTCCCTATTCTTGAGGTCTTTTTATGGTTCCGGACTCGCACACAGTGAAAAATTGAGGTCTGGAAAAAATGCAGGACGCGTTTGCTTCTCTCGTCACTCATAAATAAATTTCCGTATACGATGTACTACTTATCTCCCTCATAGTTTCTGTAAAACTTCCATGCCATCATATTGTAAATCCTGCTTAATATATGTATAAAGAACCCACGCTACAGTTTTTCGTTCGATTCGAGAAGCTTGCATTGCATTGCAATTGTGCAAGTCAGTCTGTTTGTTCTTTTGGAGTCTTTTAATGTCGAATTGGTGTGTTAGATTCTACTACATTTAATCTTAATCTACTAGACACAATATACCCTGATTGGAGGCATCACTGGCCACGACGGCACAGCGGCATATACAGTGATACTCGCTGAAAGTTTTTGTTTGAGGAATGTAGTCATTTGGTTAAAAAAAAAAAATTTAAATAATTTTGTTAGGAAAGGTGAGAAATATTTTATTCCGGTTCGGAAGATAAGAAAGCAAGCTAAGATTAAGCAATTATGGTCTGCATATGACAGGAAGAGGACAAAAGAACTGCTTAGTGGTAGCAGAACATATACCAGGATCCCCGTAGAGGTCATTACGGGTCATTGGGCTATGCTAGAAGCCTGGGTTTAGCGGCGAACGATTTCTGTAGGAGCTGTAGCTCTTACCTAACCTGAGCTTAAGATTATCAGAACACCATTTTTCTGTATGAATAGTAGTTTAGAGCGAAGGAGCTATTCAAATCAAACTTTTGTCCGTTTATATAAGAATACTGCAAATATTTTAGATTGTTAGGACTCCGTTGGGGCTCTCATGTGGTAGTGAGGGAGTCTGTTTCATGGCTTGTGAAGTATTCTCGAGGGTTTTGGTAGAGGCAACGCTGCACCCAACCACTGCAAGCAGAAACAATTTCTAAAAATATTCAGTTGGGTTCAGATGAGTCAGTACCAAGATTTGCAAGTGTCATACATTTTTCAATGCGAATTTCTGGCAAACTATTTGTAGCAAAGTAATGATTTATATCTTAAATTAAAGGGAATGAAGAAGTCTAGTAAATACCGTCGGAAAAAATTAAAAAAGTGTATTGGAATGGAGATATTAGCTCAGAAACTTGTAAAAAATGGTAAAAATTGAAGTCTTTTAAATCAAATTCCTGTGAGTAGGTATCCTAATTTCTTTAAATTGTAACTATTTTAGACAGATAAAGCCTAGATCTAGCAAATAACGTCGAGTTTTTTTCATTTTTAGTAGCGCTTTTTATAATTATTTGACTCTTAATAGTACTTGTTTTTTCTCCCGATATTTCCCCGACGAGAAATTGCAATATTTCGTTGGAAGTTGCTGCAATACAAAGTAAAATAGTATATTTAACAATTATGGTCAAAAAGAAACTTAGGAGAGTTAATTCTCGTTAAAAATTTTCAATTTATGTGAACTGCAAATTTTCATTTTTCGTCTTAAATTGCATGGTTTTGTTGGATGTTGGATTTCTGTCTTTTTCGGTAGATGTCTCTAATGTGCTCTGTGGTCTAGGTCTAGGCTAATTTTATATGAATTTTCTCACTTTCAGGACACAAACCTACGTATAGTCCATTTTATTACCTACAGGTTCGCTGGTATCTAAATTGAAACTTTTGCTGAGTACTGACTCCTCTAATGGCCAGTTTCACAGAGTGTGCTTAAACCAAATATTTAGTTTAAACTCGACGAATGAGTTCCACAGTTTGGCTTAAACCCCGTCTTAAACTAGAGTTTAAACCGTGCCCTCTCTCGGTTTAAACTCAGGATAATTTTATTTTGACAGTAGCATTGCTTTTTTTGTATCAAGAAAATAATTTCATCATGGATTCAGATTTAGACATTTCTAGCGATGAAGAAGATTTTTTTGAGTTAAATTTACAACTCTGTCGATGACTGAGAGTAATTAGAAATCGGCCAAATCATTTTAATTAGTGGGACGACGTTGATTTTGATGCTAGGTTCAGTTTAAGTAAAGAACTTTGTCACTTTGTCTTCGAATCTATTCTTGACCGTCCTCTTGCGCTCTATTATATATCTTTTTTTTTATGCATTAGTGAAGGCAATAGCTCAACTTCACTTATGCTAAAATGTTCATCCTTTTTGAATGTTGGCATATTTAAAATTAGAAAATATAACTACATATTTTTTATTTTTTATTTCTGATCTGCTTACTTTTTCTGATTGACAGATTGATTCATTGCAAAATTGCTTCACAATGGTGGCGATAACCAATTTAGTTCACAATTTAAGCAGTACTACCAACGTTACTAAAAGAATGCACTGTGAAACCCGATTTGGTTTAAACTACGTTTAAGCTTGGAGGGTGGTTTAAACTAAACCTCGGTTTAAACTCGACTGTGAAACTGGCCATAAGGCACATTGAGAAAAACTTAATTCCGCCGTTAGAATACCTTTTTCCCTCATCCTAATCCGCTAGATCTGAAGGAAAATTCGTAAGTTGGTAGAATTGTGTGGTATACCTATCTACATACTTATCTCATATGCTGCTGTTATGGTCGTAGCGTATTGCATACAGCAATATGCTACACGAGAGACTGCAGCGTATATGCCGGCGGCTGTCAATCAGAATATTCGAATGCACCCAGGCCGAGAGAAGTGCGTTTCCTCGAGGTACAGGTTAGTGACGTAAAGGTCCCTTCAGGACCGAATGTGTGCCGGCTTTTGTCTTGATAGGCACGAAATTTTTTTGATTATGGCTGACGGCAGCGGCAGGTTTTTTGTGGAACCTCCCCACACTCTCCGCCAATAGCTGAGGCGAACTATCGTGCCGCCCTGCAGTCAACGCTGCCCGTCGAGTGATCTGTCAGCTCATGCTGACAGTCGGGACTTTACGTCCCAAGCGAATCACTCTACATAGTTACCATAACACTGCGTTCCTTTTCTCGTTCTGATTGAATCTGTATGAATCGACAGAACGATGTCATAATTTAATTCTGTGATCATAGAAAAGGAACGAAACAGAACCATTTCAAGTGTTTGACATTTCTTCCATTTGATAAAAGCAAGTATAATTTCGTAAAAATTTTTGTTTATGAAAAATAAAGCCATTTTCCAATAAAGACAACTTAAACTCAACTATTACCACCTCGTCCAAATTGTAAACAACACATTCACGAATATAAATTAAAACCGTTCTGCTTGAATCCAGGAAAAACTCAGGTGCATTCAGAACGATTCGGAGTCCGAAAAAAGCAATGACAGATTGAAACTAAATCGTTCGGTCCGAGAAAATGAACGACATGGGTTGAAAAAATTCATTCTGAACGAGAAAAGGAACGCAGCAATTGCGACATACCTATGTGCACAAAAAGTAATCATAATATCACAATATACCTACCTACATTTATAATATTGTGGCATCTTAATGACACACTTAATTGCCAAGCAATAACAACAAAATACTTCCGATGTACAATAAACACTTTTCGTACATAAAGAAACATGAGACACAGTAAATTACGCTGTACACTGCATGAGTAAGTCACTCTTACCCAATACACGATGTAAGCAAACTCTACAATGAAGGCTTCGATGTAGAAATAGTAACAACCAATCATTGTAATTAAAAGTAATCGTAAGCTAAGAAAATCAATTGACACACATTGTGTGAGACAGTTACTATGTTTCCATGCAGAGTTCAATCCGAGTTGGATCCGAATTAGCGCTCTTGGAAACGAGAATTGAGTTGAGTTTCGTTCAATCCATCTTAACTCCACGAAACCAGTCGAGTTGGATTTTGTGTATGTGTTAGTTGGAATAGTGCGGAATGAGTGTTTTATCCAACACAAATCTGGCTGCTTTGTATGAAATATTTTATCTGTCAACTCAACTCAAGCTATTCATGGAAACAGCATCGAATTAACACTAACTCAATCCTAACTCAATTCTGGCTCATGGAAGCATAGTAAGTACGATCTAGCAATCATCGAGCTCTCATTCAGTGGAGTTAAGCTTTTGTAGCTACACGCAAAGCAGAGGT
Organism: Dioctria rufipes; assembly: GCA_963924295.1. Taxonomy (NCBI): domain Eukaryota; kingdom Metazoa; phylum Arthropoda; class Insecta; order Diptera; family Asilidae; genus Dioctria; species Dioctria rufipes. Next base: position 103,568,688 of record OZ002741.1, on the reverse strand, counting down.
TAACGCAGATAAATAACGGGAAGTACTACAGATGTACCATTCCGACAACAATTTGCTTTAATACTACATGGCGACCCTGCCTGTTTTATTTTGCACTACAAAATTCTACTCTTCGAGGATGAGGCATTCGCTGGAAGGAAAAATTCTGTGCTGTCATTCACATTTTGAAATTTCTGATCGGACGGCTTTGCAATTTTTTACCTGCGAATTTGTGATACAATTATTATTTATATCAATAACTCACTTGATTGAAAACGCACCCAATTAAACTCGTTAATCACATAAGGAACTACTGCGGAGCAAAATTATGTTACGTCTGCGCACAAGTGTAGCAAAATGCTAGTGCTTTTTACGTGTGGCTGGCCGTTTCGGCACTAAAAATCTGACATTTGTTTAATTTTTTTTTATTACACATTTCGTGGAAAGCATCTGTAAAATCTTGGAAAATCCCATTGAAATCCCCTAGGGTATATGTAGAAATTTTCCGAAGTCAATTAATTAAATGAAAGTTAGGTGAAAATACATCAGAAGAAATAAAAATATTTTACTATTGAAATGTACACGTTTACAAGCTTTTGTATCCTTAAAGTACTGAAAATTAACAAAGTTTTTATTTTATATAATAACGGGAGAAAACCATGCCTCTTTTGGAAACAAAATACATGTATGTATATACTTCGCTTAAATTAAAATGTCAAAATCATAATTTGGAATAAGATTGTCACATTAGGGTTGATTCATTTGTACCTTCCTCTTTTTCTTTAATCCACCACCACCTATGAACTTATTCCGGATATTAAAATAGTCTGAAATAATACTGAGGATAAAGTTATTGAGTAATTAAAGTGATTGTTTTATGTCCATTATTTTGAGTGCAGCGAAAGTAATATGTAAATACTATTTTTCTTAATGTCTGTTGCCATTAAAATTATCTGAAAACTTTCGGTGAACTGAAAACGAGATGCTGTTGACACATTCAGACGATCAATTTAACCACTTGAAAAAAAATATCCCTTTAATATTAGTCCGCGCGACGTGAGCTTTTAAAGTTACAGAATTGGGGCGAAAAAGTTTAATATCATTAATTATACTAATTAATGCGTTTTGGGAGTAAGAGAAATATTTTAAACTTTATTATTATTATTTGTCTACACTTTTTTTTGCAAATTAGAACCTAGAGGATTTTACGATGAAAGCTTACAATTAGGCAACAAAAAGTTAAAGAAATTTTAAAGCAGGAATGTTCTCTAAATGTTCCATAATTCTGATTTATAACTCGTTAACACGATTTAAAATTTTCTCTTAATTCTGTAGACTTTTAAAAACAACTTTTGTGAATTTAGTCGGTAAATTTGCGGTTGGGATTGCGGCCAAACAGAGCTGTACGAATCTCTGGGACCAGCTGCTGCGAGATGAGTTCCAATCTTGATTCGAGTGTATTCGGAACCTATAAACGAAGCAATTAAATTTAAAATTTAAGTAAAATATTTGAAAAAATAACCTTTATGCGGCCATTCAATGCGATCAATTCAACGCCTCCGCAAGTTTCTGGTGGTAAGAAATTTTCAGTGTCAACAGTTAGGGCGACGTCTTTTCCAATATTTTCTTTGTATTGTTCTATCGCCTCTGGAATTACATTGTTCACAAGGTTTGAATCAGTCTGACGACAACGAAGTATCACATTTGGCTCCATGACTTGGTAGAGCCCTTGTACAATCAATTTGAGCAATACCTTGCGATACTCCCTTTCGTTTCCTGTAACTTCACCAAGTCGTCGTCGAGCCTCGTCTAAAACACTTCGTACGTGATCTTCTCGAACTTTTAGGACCTTTTAAAATAATTTACTAAGAAGCACAAATAATACTATATTAAAAATACCTTCAATCGAGCTTGATTTAGCATATTAGATGACTGAATTTTCTTTTGCAATTCCACCTGTTTTTCTTTCTTTTCATAGTATTCCATGATTTTGAGACGTTGTTGCTGGACGAGGCGGCCTTTCTCAATATTGAATTCTTCCTCTGCTTTAGCATCAATTTCTTCGGCTTTTTCATTGGCTTCTTGCTCAATGAATGCCATCATGTGTTTGATCTAGAATTGAAAAAAAAAATAGATGGTTTATGCGAAATTAGACAGAAGCTTTATGCATTGGTGGCGGGCTTGTTATCTAAATTTAGTAAAATGTTTTAAGCAATAAGAAAACAGCCTGCGTTGACGAGCTTAATGTAAGTAAAACCTTGACTTCGGTATTAATTTTAAGGCTATTGTCGCCATAACTCATATTCTAGAACTGTGCTAACAACTGTTTTATTTCTTGTTCTTATAACTAGCTTAGTCTTTAAGCCCATTGTAACCTATTACATATCATTGAAAGACTTATACTTCGTTTATATGCCGACTGTGTCCGGATAACTAATTTATTTATTTATTTACTGAGATATGGGGAAAATCTAAGAAATATGTCAGAAGATAAGAGCAAATGTTATAAATAATATCAACTTTATTGAATTCGATCTCAGTTCAACCCAATCAAAATTGTATTGTAATTGAACTACTTAAAATTGTGTCACCGCATTTTTAAGTCAACAGAAAATAAATGGTTCGAGAATTACTTACAAAACAGAACGAAAGTGACTAAACTAGAGTCTAATGTTTCTACACCCGTGGAATGCAACATTGGGGTGCCCCAAGGCGCAGTCTTGAGTACGTCGTTGTTTGTGTTGTACAGTAATGACCTTCCTAGTGTGGTAAAATATTCCAAAATAGTGTTATTTGCGAACAACACGCTGGTGTACATAACTGGAAATTACTTCAGCGGATGGAGACAAAGAGGATCTGGAAAGTATCGCAATATGGATCAACATGAGCAAGTTAAAGCTTAATGTGTCTAAACCAAATTGTATGTTAATTAATAGCAGGACGCCCTTGGTATTAACTGTACAGGGAACCATAATAGATGTTTTAGAGAAACTCAAATATCTTTGAATAGTAGTAGATAATAAACTGAGCTTCTCACCCCATATTGACAAATTGTGTTGTAAGATAGCTAAGCTAGGGTTTCTGAAAATTTTCTTGACATCAAAACAGCAGTATGCGCTTATAATACCATTATTCTGCCTTACTTTGATTACTGTGCTACAATTTTATACTGTGGAAATACTACAATGGTAAATAGATTGCAAAAATTACAAAATAGAGCACTTCGAATCATTCTAAAGTGTAGCAAGCTAACGTCTGTTGCTGTAATTAAGGAAGTGCTGAGCTGGATGACTGTAAAACAAAGAATTTGCGTCAAGATACTAATTTATATCTTTAAAATCGGAAACAAGTTGTTTCCTAACTATTTGATAAGTGCTATACAATATATCAGCTAAACAGTTAGTTACGATTTAAGAAATAGAGATGATTTCAGAATCATAAGGCTACAAGAAAACAAAAACACAAAACATGCTAATGATTATTGAATTGAAAATGTTTAAAAAGACTACCTAGAGAATGTAAAGTAGAAAGAAATTTGAATAAATTTAAGAGCTTTCATAAGTAAAGTGTCGGTAATTGTATAAGAAAATTCTCCAATAAACGCAAAAAAAAAAAAAGTAAGAAAGCTAGAATTGGTCTTGATACCCTAGGATGAATGCCCGTATGTAATTTCGTATGGTCATAATCTGTGCAAGTCTGATTGTCGAAGTGGTTTTTCGAATATATTTCTAGTACAGTTCGCCGGACAGTAAAAAAGATTATACGGATTTTTTTCGATTTTATATTCTGAAGAACTTTTCAGTAGAATAAAAACGACTGATCGGTTTTACAGTATTTTAAAGTAAATTTTTATATGGTAACACTAAGGGTTGCCCGGTTTAGTCCATTTTTGAAATTTATTTCACTATTGCTATGAAAATACTACATACCAAATTTTAGCTAACTATGTCGAAGCGTTCTCAGGCAGTGTCCAAATAAATAGTGGAAAACGAAATTTTTGTATGGCAACCCCACGAAGGGGTTGCCCGATTTGTCTCATTTTCGAACTTAATTTTACCTTTTTTTTTAAAGTCCGTGTACAAAATTTCAGCTCTCTAAGTATATGGGTTTTCGAGTTATCGTGGCACAGACGTGCAAAAATCAAAATAGCTTTTAATATTATGTGTGGTGTCCAAACCATTTTGCTCTACCATCATTATTTCTGTGCGTTACAAACGGAATGACAAACTTAGTATATCTTATAGATTTCATCTGAGTATAAAAATTTTGCTTGGTAGCTGTAATTTCAAAAATTTGCATATATACATACACGTATATACACATCGCAAGCCCATAAAACAAATATTATTTATTTAAGAAAGCTTTGAGGCTTCAGAAAAAAAAAATTAATCGAGGCCCCTTTTTCTGAAAATCTATTTTCAAGGATAATGGATAGTTCCATTGTCTTTGAATATCCGAAAATGCGTTCTAGAGTTTTTTATTTTAATCATTAATACTTATTAATGGGTTTTAAGTAGGGTTACCATAGTACTCCTTAAAGGTGTACATGCTCTTTTTTCCTTTCTTTTTTGGAAATATACTCTAACAAAGAGTAGAACTATCACATCTCCTCCTTCTCTATGGACCTCCATGGCGGAAACACCATGCATACACGGAACTGTCTTACATAATCAATGCTCTTTATTGTTATATAGAAAACAAGTAAAAAATCTAGAATTGTTAAAAATCAATTCTTATGATACCCTACTAGATGAATGCCTGAATGTAATTTCGTATGGTCACACTTCTGGGCAAGTTTGATTTTTGATGTGGTTTTTTCGCGTATACTAGAACGGTTCGTCGGACAGTAAAAATGATTATAACAAATTTCATAGACATAGAATTTAATATGAAGTACTTTTTAGTACAATAAAAACGTCTAGGATTGGTCGTTTTCACAGTATACGAAAAGAACTATATATAATATATATAAATAAGACTAAGAGAAAAACCGGCCAAGTGCGAGTCTGACTCGCAGACGAAGGGTTCCGTACCATCTTACAAGATTTAACACTATGCACTTTTCAGATCGAGTAAAAACAAAAGTTTATTGTGGTCCCCACGCAATAAACTTTTGTTTTTACTCGATCTAAAAAGTACAATTAATTAAGAATCCGAATCCCAAATAAAATAACATGAATTATTACAGTTTTATTCTTCTAGTAAATACATTAACTAAATGTTTAAGGATTTAAATTCAGTAAGTTTTACAAGTATATTTTGAATAAAAACGAAGTTTTAAGGCCCGTATTCACCAAACCATATAGTTGAAATTTAATTTAATTTCTGATTTAGTACCCGTGTAACCCTCTTACACACTTAAAATTTAATTAAAATTTAATTTGTGCTATTTTATGTTATAATAACGCATATATAGCTTTGATTTTAATTCAAGTGGGCCCTAAGCCTAACCCTAACCCTCTATAGTTAAATGCATGTAATTAAAACTGTACTCTTTTTCTTGAGCAATATATTCACTTTTCTGACGGGAGTTTCTGGTAACCCTAGTTTTAAGGAAGCTGTACAAAGGAGAAAGTGGAACTCCTTAAAAATTAGATAGAGTTATTTTTGTATGTATATGTGTTTCAGGATATTTTGAACAAAAATTGCAGAGGTGTGTTGAGTTGTCATACTGCATATAGTGTGTTTGGGAAATAAGTAGGGTGGAGCATGCCAATAAGTTACTTGATCACACCTGTCCACTCAAACTAACGTTTGAATTTTTTTCGTTTTTCAAACGAAGTGTAATCACCTAAATGCTCATTACTCCTTTCAAGGATATCGCAAGATCAAACTTGAACACTTGTTCCAAACAGGAGCTTACGACCTTTATATCGATATCCATTATGTTACAATTTAGGTCAACGGCTTAATTTATCAAGCCTTAAAAATGAGTTCCTGACAAATATGTCATGCAAATTTGTTGTCTTATTCTTGATTCCGTAAAATTTTTACACCAAGAACATATTTTTTTCTTTTAAAATGAGACCCTTACTAGTCCTTTACAACAAAAAACGAATTACACCAATATATGTATAGTATGCTTCTGTTTTAAAGTTATTAATATATTTATGTTATTACGAACTAAGTATTGTACGTGGCCCAATGATGCATATTCTTGCTCTGAAAATTAACCTTTTTCATTTTTCGCAATAATATAACGGTGCCAATGGGACCCTATTTATAACTAAGCCTCCGCTGTTCGTCCGTCTGTCTGTCAGCGGGCTGTATCTCATGAACCGTAATAGGTAGACAGTTGGAATTTTCAAAGTGAGTATTTTTATTGCCGCTATAACAACAAATAATAAAAATAAGATACAATTAAAAATTAGAGAGGGCCTCCATGCAAGAAATGTAATTTTTCGGCGTTTTTTGCTCAACTCTAACAATCGCAGTATCTCTTGAACCGTAATAGGTAGACACATGAAATTTTCAGAGTGAGTAATACTATAGCTGCTATAACAAAAAATAATGAAAATAAATTAAGTTAAAAATTAAAGTGGGTCTCCACACAATTAACTTTTGTTTTTACTCGATCTAAAAAGTACCTATTGTTAAATCTTGTACGATGGTACGGAACCCTTCGTGTGCGAGTCAGACTTGCACTTAGCCGGTTTTTCTCTGTCTTACCATATACAAAATTAAGTTTTTTTTCGTATACTGTGAAAACGACTAGTCCTAGACGTTTTTATTGTACTAAAAAGTTCTTCATAATATTAAATTTTATGTTTATGAAATTTGTTATAATCATTTTTACTGTCCGACGAACCGTTCTAGTATACGCGAAAAAACTACATCAAAAACCAAACTTGCCCAGAAGTGTGACCATACGAAATTACAATCAGGCATTCATCTAGTAGGGCATCATAAGAATTGGTTTTCACCAATTCTAGCTTTTTTACTTGTTTTCTATATAGCAATAAAGAGCATTGATTACCTAAGACAGTTCCGTGTATGCATAGTGTTTCTGCCATGGAGGTCCATAGCAGTGGCGTGGCGTGGACTTGGAGCGAGGGAAAGCAATCAGATTACAATTTTACATAAGCATTAAATAACTATGCGCTCACATGTTATTGCAGCGCTTCTAATGAATTATAGGGTTTCTGTACTCGATTCGACTCGACTCGGACAGGGTAGTTACTCAGATTCGAGACTCGACTCTAATACTCGACGAGTCCAAGTTTTTAAAATTAAGCAAAGACCAGGAAATTGAAAAGGTAACCTACGTATTTACGAATGTTCTGATCAGTTTTGAGATTTGTTATATTTATTTTTTAATTATACACATTGCTGCGGACATTAATAAAGACTCGTCCTCACTTTCCATTGTTACTGAATAAAGTCAACGTTTACACAAACAAAACTAAAAAATGAAAATTTAAAGAGCTAATCAAACTGGTATAAATTTGTTTAAATTATCTGAACGTAATCAACTTATTAAATTCAACTGCCATTTTATAAAAGAAAAGAAAACAGGGCTCTTGTTGTAGCCCCAATGATGTCCTGATAAGACAAAACGCGTTAGTGGCTACAATGTATGTAAAATAAAAACATATGTGTACGTTGTGGAAAAAACAAAGTGTTTTCTTTTCTTTTATAGGATAGCAGTTAAAATAAATCTATTTCAGCAAGTGTTATCTATAAAATATGTTAATTATTCAATTCAATAAAAAATTCTAATTTTAACAATTTTGAGTAATTTTTCTTTTTGTTATAAAAACTCCAGCTATAAGAATCATTATTGAACTCCAAAATATTAAACGTTTTTGGTTATTGATTTGAGTTTAGATTTAGATCCAGACTCGATTCGGGCTCAACGAGTTTTCAAAATTTGGGACTCGTACTCGCCAAGACCTGGCAACCCGAGTTTCTAAATAAATTATCGATACCCCTCTCGATATCTATTTCTTAAGAACTCCAGAAGTTAATTTTTGAAGAAAATAGGCTTGCAACTTTAAGGTTGAAAATCAGAGAAACACCCCTTTAAGTAAGGCTTGCAAGCTAACCCCAAGGGCAATATCGAGCTCGTAAAAGTGATAGATTTAACTTAACCACTTCAAGGGAGGACATAATAGATCAATTCTAATCGCTGTGTCCGCAGGGTCTTTGTGGATTAGTCTCCCCTGCTCTTAACCTTAAGCTTAAGCACGTGAAAGTAGGCATGAATTTCAGTTTTTAGTTCATTGCTTTCAAATTAAAATAAAAGGAATTAATGGAATGATTATAATCAGGTCGCAGTGTACCTACTTGAATATGTATTATACACTCTGTTTCAATCAAAGCTGTAAACAAATTTGAAATTTTTCGTTTTCTCGATAACGAAGGCAATGATAAATGGTTTTCAGAATGTGGAGAGATACTCAAGTGTATTCTAACGTACTGGATAAGTTGTCTAGTAATAACGGCATTTGGGCTCTGTAAATGAAAATTCGAAGAGTTTTCAAAACACGAAATGGGAAAATTTCAAATTCGTTTATAACAGAGTGCATTACGAAACAGAGGGTATTCTTCATCGCCTTCATGAAACTGAGAAATTAATCTTTTGAGATGTAACAATGTTAGAAGTAAACGTTTTTCGAGTATCTCAAATCATTCTTGAAAACTAGAACCAGGAATATCTTATATACATTAGTAAAGTTACAGATAAGATTTTCACAGATTAACAGAATATAGATTTGATATTCCTAAGTTTGATATGAGTACGGCAGTTCAAAATAGCCAAAAAAGCAAGATCGCGATTATGGCATGACGACGACAAATAAATTCTAAATAAGCTAAATTAAAATATCTTTAATTGCTCATTTGCTTATTTGCCTCCGACTGTACGATTTTGTCAACAATATCATATATGAAGCCATCTCTTCTCTAAAGTAATATTCCCCTATCCAACTTGCAATACCCCTCACAAATTTACAATTTTCCCTCGCCCGCGCGGCTTAAACATATTTGCCTTCCAACAACCGAAATGCTTCCTAACCAACCTACCAACATGATATTGATGGAAGCACAGTTAAAAACACATCCAGTCGAAACAAATGCAGCGTTAAGAGGAGTCAGTACCAAGATTTGCAAGTTTCATACATTTTTCAATGCAAATTTCTGGCAGACTATTTGTAAAAAAGTAATGATTTATATCTTAAATTAAAGGTAATGAAGAAGTCTACCAAATAACGTCGGCAAAAATTAAACCTACAGGTTCGCTGGTATCTAAATTGAAAATTTGCTGAGTACTGACTACTCTTAATCTATCATAAGAAATATATCCATATGAATGAAATTAACCTAATTCATGCTACCGGTATAGCAGTGATTGTAGTTCCCATAGAAGCATTTTTTCAATTGCATCCCTTAGGTTTAGAACCATTTCTTGAGCGTAGCTACACTGTAAGTGATGAAGGAGCAACAGAGATGTGTGGCGTAATAAGTAGATTCCTGAAGAGTTCGAATGCCATACATTTTGTTGGATGTTGTTCGATTGCTGATGGAAGTAGAACTGCAAGCCACCTCCTCAGGCAGTGGTGTCGGTTGTGATATTTTAGACAGAGCTCAGACGTGTTCGAATGCTATACTTCCCGTTGCATGTTGTTCGATTGCTTTGTTTTTCATTTTTTTTAAAGAGAGGTAATTTTATAATGCTTCTCTTCAATAGTTTACAGCGAAGGACATATAATGGCTGTAGGAAAAATATTTTGAAGAATTTTGTTGTAATTATTTATTTCCTTTCATTTTTATTTTTTAATTAAATTATATCGGAAAACCTAAGGAAATAAAATTTTCCCTTGCTTCCAAAGACGCCACGCACTAGTCCAAAGGGAAGGAGGTGATGTGATAGTACTCACCTAGTCAAACAAAAAGTTAATTGGCAGGGAAGGGACATTTCGGAGTTACAGGGTGATTAAGAAAATATGCTAGTTTTTCACAAAATACCCTGGATCCTTAAGTGCAGTGTATACGGTCACCGTTAAGAACTTGTTTGAGGAGGCTCATGGCCAGCGCTGTCGTTTGAATAGTTTCAAAAGTAGTACAATTTGCTGCTAAAGCGGAGTACTTTTGGAAAAAACGGAGCACACGACTATACGATGAAATTTAATGAATTCGAATTAATTAGCATGGGATGAAATCATTTAATAGTTAATAAAACCCATTTTCGTTAAAACTACTCAGATTTAGATTTTTAAATCAATCTATATCTAGTACTGCCCGCTTGGCTGTCTGAGTTCACTGTAGTGTAGATAGCAGGCAGTAGCAGAGTTTCAATGCTATCCTGATGAGATCACCCTTTATTGCTGATCGAAACCACACTATGTATACTCTCAAAATTTCTTAATAAAATTTTGAATTTTGGCTTTAAGTCAGTAAACTGACAGAGAAGTTCCTCATCATCATAATATTAAAATTAAATTGTGGTTTTGCACCTTTTTTTCTGCTTTCGAGATTACAATATCATCATCATGATAAGTTATTTTAAATTATTCAGATATTTTTAAATAATGCCAAAGATGCTACAATACAAACTAAAATGGAGTACAATAAGAGGAGCTGATGTCTTAAAGCTTTTATGAATCACGTAATAAAGTTGCACAAGACTATTTTTTGTTAACTTCATCAAAGAACAGCCGAACCGTTACTGATCGGCATAAAGGAGGAAAACCGAGAGCATGTGCATTTTTTTTATCACATAAGAGATGATCTTGGCAGGGTGTGCAAACTGCATTGCGTGATATGTTAAATATCGGAAAGATGCATATTCAGAAAGTGTGTATTAATAATAAACTTTATTTGGCTTCAGGTAGAACAGAAACTGAGAATCGTGGTGGAGACTTGCTACAAGACAATGTGCATCTTAATCAATTAACAAAATGACTTGAATGCAAGAAAAAGAAATTATGGAACCTGAACTTCAAGTAAAAAAATTCGTATTTTCAATTCAATTTTTTTTGCTTATTACTTTATTGCTACATTATTTATTTATTTATTTTATTATATAGAAATAACTGGTTTTATTTTTGGATTTTTCCACGAATTCTCTTTTCCAACAATAAGATTTTCTTAAGTTTTAACTCTAAAGTTGACAGCTGTTGATTTAAAAGTATCATTAATTAATAGTTTTGATTCAGGTAATTATACCTGCATGAGTAAAAACATTTTGTCATGAAAACCTATTATTGAGAAAAATATACCTGCATAAATCAAATTAATACAGGTGTATATTAATAAAATACATAAATTCTATCATTAATTAAATTATTTTATTGAAAACTTTTGAATTTTCAAAATATTTCTAAGTGTTTAATACAGTCATCATGCAAAATTGTATTGACAACTTCAGCTGTTTTAATTTTTCCGCATTTCAAAACATTTCCAATAATTGAATCCCAACAGCAACACTTTTAAATAAATCCACAAAAGCTCCTAAAGCAAGGTTATGCAAAATAAGGAAGGCAATAACTTTAATTTCAGTAATCTTGATTTTTTTTTATAATGGATTGAAATTCTTTAACCACATCAGCATTACTTATTTGTGGCTGGCTTTTTTATAGCTATTTTAGCCCCTCCCATTAGGAGTCCTACCATATTATTATACCCTAGATGAAATCATAGCGTATACAAAGTTGGTCATTGGTCTTAGACCAATTCGAGCTTTTTGTTTTGTTTTGCAATAAGTTTAAAACATATTTTACAAAACCTTCTGATGTTTCTTTTTTGTATCTAATTATAAGTCTCCATCCATACAGAGCGAAATTTTTGATCATGTTTAGTTTGTTTATTAATAGTATAACATTTTGGTCGTGACAAAACAGTTTCCATAGAGTTTCTAAGTATATTTCTTGAGGTATCCAGTCATTGTGCCCTACAATTTTCGTTATACTAGAAATTCAATTTTCTATATTATTTATATTTGTTTAATTTTCTGGAAAGTTTTTAGATTGCCTTTGATCTTCGGATACATTTGTCACATTCATAGCATTCGTAGCATAACCATTAAATTTAAAAAGTTCAATATGCAATATTGTCTAGAATTGACTTTAGTACTTTACCTATGTACATACATTTTAGATACCTTGAGACTTACTTCTCCTATAGCAAAAGTGATTTATACTCTGCTTTAAGATAAGTTCAGTCGACTTAGGTGAATAAAAACTTTTTGTTTTTTGCTAACAGCATATGCTAACATATGAAGAAATGAAAAGCGGAGTACTTTTATAAAAGGAGTAGTACCGGAGTATGCTATTAGTTTTCGGAGTACAAACGACAGCACTGCTCATGGCCTTTCTAACGACTGCTCAGCCACCCCCATTCTTCTCTCCACTCCGAAGTTAACGTTCTAAAATAAAAATTTCGGATTTTCTTACTTTGACCCAATATTTTTTTTTTTTTAGAAAAGCTGATTAACGCAACTTTTTTTATAAACACTGCAGATTTAATTTAACATACCTAAACCTATGTCGTTACTGCAGCCATTAAAAATTATTAACTTATAACCTAGCCTATTCAGGTCATACCGAAATTAGACGATTTTTTAAAATGAATAAAGTATATGATATCCGAAACTTTTATTTCAGACCGCCAGAGCTCCGGAGAGAAGTCAGGTGGTAGAGGTGCTTCATGAAATTAGTTCCAATAAGTGACCGTACACCCTGTACTTTTTAATGTATATACTATACACGGTTATATCGATTTTGGCAGATCTAATATTTTGAAATCATGTGATCGATGCAGTGATAAATTCCAATCTACAAAATTTTATGTGTAATTTTTTATTCTTCATTTCATTTATATATCAAACGCTCAAGTATATTTATGAAGATCTTGTTGAAAGTTTTATTGTTTTCGCAATAATAATTTGCATAGTATTCCACATCCTAAATTTTTTCCTCGATATGAAATTCACATGACGTCTTGTGACCCATACATTTCAATTGCATTCGATTTAAAGTTTTCTGAGCCAAAATTTTTTGTAAAAATTATTATTCCTGATTTGGCTGCTTGCATCCTTGATGAATTTCATGCAAATAATAAATCATATTTACCTGTTTTTGTACATCTGCATCGCTCAAAGCCATTTTGATTCTTTGTCTTCGAAGAAAACTAGTGCACAAAACTGACGACAAAGTAGGTTTTTTTTAAATTCACAACTTTAAGCTGAGTACGTAGAAATAATGAATTTTACTTTTAGATTCCTCAATACACTCGACTTTCAGGACACAGCAAATATGTTCTATCTGCACTGTGACAAAACTTCATAAATCATGTGACTTGGGTTGCGCCGTTGCGGTAGGGACATTTGCTAAAATTGCAATGTAAACCTTATTGGGAAATTAACCTAAGGTGGGAGTACATTCGTCATCGTAAACGTCAAGAATATTGCAGCTAATATTCCCATTAAACTTTTAACACATTGTAGCTGATAGACTGTGACGAAGTTCTGTGACTAATGTATATACATTTTTATAGGAACAACAGAGAGTATTGTGTTCTCTGTACCGTACTTTCCTATACATTACATTTCACGATACTACGTCACATAATGGTGGAACGTGGTTCGTAATGGGAATAAATGTATTCTAAATGCCTTGATACAAGCTCACATTGTCAAAGAGCGGAACTCGGGGGGAGGAAAGGAAGTTTTCCTCCCTACAGCAGTCGCTCATCAAAAATTGGTATGCGCGTGCTGTATCGCAACGATTACACGAGTCAATAGAGCTGACGGACAGTTCTGATATTGTCTGTCAATTTTACACACAAAAAACGTTTTGTGTTCGATCAATTGACTATTCAGTTCATAATAAAATGTCGTCAAGCGGTGCAGACATTCCTCTTCTATGGATATACGAGAATACTTCCCAAGCCATGAAACAGAAACCTATATGTGTGCGTTCGGAGTCCGTTCTCTAAAATGTTCTATATTGATGCTTATGGAAAAGTACCAAACATTGATTTTATAAATGCTATAGAGCCCAAACTACTATCCATACAGGAAAATAGTCTTCTAGTAATTTACAGCTTGGTTCCTTATCTTCTCAAAGGCTGCATTTACTGCATACCTTCCTTAACAAAATAATAAAATAGTTTTGATTACAAAGTAACCTTACCATTTTACGCTCAATCTCTCAGCTGTGCATGTGTGTATGTGCAGCCGGAGTCCGAATCTGTAGGCAGCTACATTCGATATCACCAGCCCACGGCATCGCATGACGGCACAGCGACATTACAATGATTACTCAGCTGAGAATTTTTGTTTGAGAAATCGTAGTCATTTGGTTAAGATTAAATTTTTTAAATAATTTTGTTAGGAGAGGTATGAAAATTTTATTACGGTTCGGAAGATAAGAAAGCAAGGTTAAAATTATCACAACACCATTTTTCTGTGTGAATAGCAGTTTAAGGCAGAGGAGCTCTTCAAATCAAACTTTTGTCAGATTTACATAAGAACACTGCAAATATTTTAGAATGTAAGGACTCCGTTGGGCCTCGCATGTGGTAGGGAGGGAGTCTGTTTCATGGCTTGTGAAGTATTGTCGAGGGTTTTGGCTTGGTGCATTGACGCAGGAAAACGCGTGAAATAACCGTAGGGGCCACGAAGCAAATATTATTTTTTACGTTCACGTCTGCAGACTTTTGAGTATATGAAAATAAAAGCGATTAAAATTGCGCATAGGTTGTACAATTGTGTACAGGTGTACAAATTTTACGGCGCTTATGTACAAACAATATCAGTGTCATTGTGTTAGAATTGGGTACGCGATATTTTCTCATTTACATCTCCTTTAGTTCTTACCTCGTTGGTCTGTACTGACTGGTTAGGAATCTTGTCAGTACAGACTAGTAGCAACGAACAACAATAACAATCGTTGTTCTTTGCTAGTAGCCTGTATAAAGGCACTTTCACATCAAAATCGCAAATCGAAAAATGTAAACCGAAAAACTCAATTTATTCCACTTTAAAACAAGATTTTTGCTCCAATGATTAATACAATCATGGAAAATAGGATAAACTAATAATTTTACTAATAAAATAGAATATTTATCTCAGATTTTTAAGAAAACACAACTTTTATCATTTTTCGGCCGAAAAAGGAAATTTCGGTTGCATCTGTCAATTTCTTTTCGGTTTCCACATTTGGAACGTTTCGGGACGAAACATTTTTTCGGTCGTACTAAACCTCACTTTTGTGTTTACATTGAAAATTATATTATTTTATTATTTATTATATTATTATAATATGGATAGGGATTTCGAAGTAAAATTAAAATATGTTTTTTGCATGAGCTCTCATCATACAACTTTTATGATAATTAAATGTTACTTCTATTTAACCGAAAAAAAGTTTTCGGTTTTTGATGTGAAAGCAAAAGCGAATTTCCGGTGTAGAACTTATCGGTTTTCGGTTTCGATGTGAAAGTGCCTTAAGTGTCAAACACTGTCAGTGTCAGTTCTGCTGACTCGAGTACAACGAGGTAATAACTAAAGGAGATGCAATCATATGTACGATCCGTGTACATGAGCGTACCCAAAATTGCCCTGCATTTGTGTATGTTTCACTCCGCCATTTTTGGTCTTCGCTGTCAAATCCATACTTAGGTTTGCATGGTTTTGGGCTTGGTGCATTGACGCAGGAAAACCCGTGAAATAACCGTAGGGGCTACGAAGCAAATATTACTCACAAACTTTTTACCACTGAACTTTTCTTCAAAATTATTAACTTTTTTACATTCACGTTTGCTAATTCAGTAAAGACTTTTGAGTATATGAAAATAAAAGCGATTAAAATTGCGCATAGGTTGTACAATTGTGTACAGGTGTACAAATTTTACGGCGCTCATGTACAAACAATATCAGTGGCATAGTGTAAGAATTGGGTACGCGATATTTCTCATTTGCATCTCCTTTAGTTCTTACTTCGTTGCTCGAGTAATCCAATAATATGACGAAGTTAAAGGTAGGCCCTAAATTTAGGGTAGGCAACTTATTATGAAAATATATACTACCAATATAAGACCGCTGTATCTACTCTGCTTCGCTTTTAGGCCCAACCCAGACGAGAACTTTCTAGGGAAGGAAGGAATTTTCCTTCCCTTGACTTAGACGTGCCATTAGAATAATGTCCTTCGCATAGTTCCAGCTCCATCAAGTTGGCCGGTCAACTTTTACTTTTAAAATTTTTTATTGCACATATCGATTGTTGGCTTAATTTAAACGTTTTTTTCGAAAATCTAAAAAGATAATTCACCTTAAGTTAGCTGGAAAATTCTTATTTTTAATTTTATTTTATTTATAACTAGCTCAATCAATGCGTAATCGTTTGCTGGACTCATTTTTATTAATAAAATCGATTGTTGGTCCCTAAATTCTTCGCTAATTGCAAAAATAGTTTACCTAAGTTACACATGAAGGTAGCTACATCTGAAGCTATCTACACATGAAGTTGTAGCTGATATTAGCCAAATTCAAATATTGTAGCTGGAGTAACAACAACATGATAATGAAGTAAAGCCATATATTTCATGCATTGACAATCAACTATAGCTCCAACAAGTTGGCTGGTCAACTTATACTTTTTAATAAAGAAAATTCACCATCAAGTTACCCGGAAAATTCTTATTTTTAATTTAATTTTATTTATAATCACCTCAAACAATGTGTAACTGTAATTTGTTTTGTTATTGTACAAACATGAACGGCTGTAAACACTATCCCATAAGCACCTCGCTGCTGCCATATTTGTCACCTCCTCTCCAGACTGAACGATGTCAAAACTCCGCAATGACATTCGAGTTCTATCATTCCGACTTTCGACAACATTCAGACACTAAAATTCCAAATGTCGCATTTTCTGCTTACAGCAGGTGGACAAACTGACAAACATTTCACACAACCCCACCGAGGACATACCTAAGGAAGGAAGAAGAGAAAACCCACCCCTGCATCCAACCAATACGCCACACCTCCTCTACATCTTACCGCTTCATTAAAAAAAAGAAATATCTTTGGTTGTAATATTATTAGACAAATCTATACTAGTTTTATTGAACAAAAAAAATTATGTTTTCATTTTTTTTCTTTTTTTTTCCTTTGTTACGCCCAAAAAAATACATGTACATATAGCAATGTTGTATCCTTTACAAAAAAAATTAATTATATAAATATTCAACTAACTGTTAAATTATCACCAAGAGTTCGAACTTGTATTTCTCTTTTTATAGTTTAATACATCAGATCTTCTTACTTTATTATTATTCTTTTTCTTATACTTTAGTTATGAAAATGTTCCTTGCAATAGGATTCTGATTAGCAAACAAAAATAATTAAAAAGATTCTCTTTTTATCGTTTAATATATATCAGATTTTCTTACATTATTATTCTTCTTTTTCTTATACTTTATTATGCAAATGATTATCCAATAAAAATAAACAAAATTCTCTCCCATGACAGCAAACGTTTTTTCTTTCTTTTATTCCAGTGCTAAAAATTTTCGCACCTTTTTCATTATTTTTCCTTCATTAGTTACTTTTATTATTATAAATAATATATACATATAAAGGGTTTTCCAATAAGAGGTGCTATTTTGATATTCAAGAAAAATGCCATTTTTTGAGATAAATGATCGGATCTTTATTTCATTATAAAGAGGAAGGTATGCCGTTAATAATGGAAAATAACATCAGCCAAATGACCACCACGACCACGCCTACAGGACCATATCCTTTTCATGAAATTTTCCATAACCACATCGCAGAGTGGCTGCCCTATGTCCTCGATAGCCTCACGAATTCCATCTTTGAGGTCTTGAATCGACGCTGTGCTGTTGGCGTAGATCTTCTGTTTCACGTGGCCCCAAAGGAAGAAGTCGCAAGGTTTTAAGTCAAAGATCAATGGTTTCGTTGCTTGTATGGCACGTAGCGCCGTCTTGTTGAAAGTAAATGTTGTCCAGATCAATACCATCCAATTCCGGCCATAAAAAATCATTAATCATTTGTCGATAGCGCAATCCATTCACCGTAACTGTTGCTCCAGCCTCATTTTCGAAAAAGTAAGGTCCAATGACCCCGCGGGACCATAAACCGCACCAAACAGTCACACGTTGAGGATAGAGAGGCTTTTCAACAATAACTCTTTGGTTTTCCGAGCCCCAGATGCGACAATTTTGCTTGTTGACGAAGCCATCGAGGTGGAAATGGGCCTCATCACTCAAGATGAGTTTTCGTTGGAATTCCGGATCATTTTCATGCATTTCAAGGACCCAATCAGCAAAGACTCGACGTTGTTGATGATCGGCCGGCTTGAGTTCTTGTGTTAACTGAACTTTATAAGCCTTAAGACCCAAATCTTTATGCAAAATACGGTGTACTGACGTTTGTGGAATGCCTAATTCCAAAGAACGACGAGGAATGGACAAACCTGGGTTTTCTTCAACACTTTCGGCTACAGCAATATTCTCGGCTGTTCTTGAGCGACAGCTCGAATTTTTCTACCAATTTCTGTATTGCGGTCCGATAAGGTGCTTCACGACGACCCAAAAATGTTCGAGTTTTACGAACCGTCTCTGCCACATTTTCACCATTTTTATAGTGCATTTTAAAATTTCAATGCGTTGTTGAATCGTGTATTGTTCCATTTTTATTAATGGCGTAGTTTCTACTTGTCAAGTCAAATGTCAAAAAATGACAACTCCAAAAGTGACATCTACCGAAATAGCGGGCTAATTAAAATAACACCTCTTATTGGAAAACCCTTTACTAAAATATAAAATAAGATGAACAATACCTGTGTCTTATTTTTTTCCTTATGATTTCAGATATACATACATATGTAAGTTAACACCACACCACGCATTTTCCCCACAAAAATATTCGCTATCTCATACGGGCAACAAACTTCATAACAGCTAGCGAAGCATTTTCACCTTCTGGCATCTTTAACATTTCACACGCTCCGAGTTCACCTGAAACCCCAGAAAACGCTGACAACAGGTCTACGCAGAATGCACCGCCACCAGCTACATCCGTTCGTCGCCAATATTAATCAGTTGTATTCTTGCTTTAATTATTAACAGTTGTAATTTCCTAATTGTAGTAAAACGTTAAATAAAGTTTCTTTTTTTTTAATTAAATTTGTACTCTTGATATTTAACTGGCGCCCGAGCAGGGACCCGCGAATAGCAAAGTTGTGATTGTGTTCTGAGTAAACCCGTCACCCTAATTTCGTGGGCGTTAATCATTTGAAGATAGTGTAAACAGCTATTCATTGCAAAATAGTGTAAACGGCTATTTATTCTAGAATAGTGCAAACAGCTATTCAGTGAAAACAAAAAAGGGAATACAACAACTCAGGAGAAAAGAGGCCCCCGAGTAACTGAATATTAATATCGGACGAAAAGGAGTCAGCGAGTACTGGCAGCCGCTTCTGAGCAAAAGATGCAACTCATTCTACTAGTGTAAGGAATTTTCAATGATTCTCCAAATTTTTTTTTTTTGAGAAAACTCATATTTCTTTTTATTAAACATAATTAAGCTTACCATCTCATTATCAACAGAATAATTGCTGAACTACAAATAAATACTTCAAAAATAGTGAAATCAAAAGAAAGTTTTCTAATTAAAATAAATACTGCAGTAAATTAGGTTAAAGAAAAATTGAAGTGAATGTTATTTCCATAATATTATTTTCCTTTTTAGTAGTAATAAATTATCGAAGTGCAAGCAAAATTTCTTGAAGCAAAATAAAAATCAATATCATTTAAATAAAATTTAATTAATTAATTGATTAATTAATTACAATATTATACAAAATTTTTATTCAATAAAATTTTCAGTGATAATCAATTTACAGAATTATACAAAAATTTCTATTCTATGAAATTTTCAGTGCTATTTAATTTACCAAATTATACAAAATTTCTATTCCCCAAAAACATAGTTATAAATTGAATATTTTCTTTCTACAAGATTTCGTTGTTTAGTGTTAATGAATTACTAAAACTTCCACGAAGTGAAATCGAATCGAACATCAATCCTATAGAATTCTGTCCTTTTTGGTGCCAATAACTTGTCAAGCCAAACTTAATTCGTATTGAAAGCAAAATAACGCGGGTGCCACTTAAATAAAATTTTCTTTTATTATCTCATTCTCGCTTGCCTCCATAGTGTTAATATCCAGAAGAACTAAGTTAAATTTCGTTCCCATATGTCGGCACAATTATATTGTGTGCTTTTCTTATAACAAAACCATTGCACCGCTCCATAATAAGTTTAATTCACGTGTTCAAGTGATTTCTCATACAATTCCCAACTAACCCACTATCATGTCCCGAGATGAAAATAATCTGTTAAGGCAGCCGGTCCTGAACGGACCAGCCACTGCTCCGCCTGCTCAGTCCGTCCAGCCTGGACAGTCTCCGCAATTAACTTTGGCCACCTTACAGTCCCACATTAGACAAATAGTATCAGAAGTCCTGGTTCAAGAGTGTCCACAGATACTCAATTCTATCTTAAACCCGAGATCCGAACTTAATCTAGAGAGTGACCAAGTTATTAACGAGAACGAAAGAGAGAATCCCTCAGACATGGACAAAATACCAGATGTCGTCCGCAGTCTACGTGAGTTTTCAGGACAGCCCGGTGAATACAGTTCCTGGAAGAAAAGTGTCGACCGTATCCTCAAGATCTACGAACCCCAAAGGGGAGCTCCTAAATATTACGGCATACTAAATGTAATACGAAACAAAATCGTAGGACAAGCGGATATTGCCCTGGAGTCCTACAATACACCCCTCAATTGGGAAAGAATTTCACGTTGTCTTACCTTACATTACGCTGATAAGAGAGACCTTGGCACACTAGAGTACCAAATGACCTGCCTGGTACAAGGTAACAACACCATTCAAGGGTTCTATCAGTCAGTATATCACCACCTATCGCTTATCCTGAACAAAATCGCAAGCATGAACATAGGCCAAGAGGCCATGAATGTAATGACTCAAACATACAGGGACAAAGCACTCGACACTTTCATCAGGGGTCTCAAAGGTGATCTACCAAAACTGCTAGGAATGAGGGAACCGGTAGATCTACCACAAGCACTTCACCTCTGCCTTAAACTAGAAAATCTGAACTATCGAAGTCAATACGCGAACCGCAACAACTCCACTCCACTAAGAGTAGAAAGTAATCTACCGCCTCCAGTTCCACCCCGACGCAATACATATAACCAAGTCAACCCAACTCCTGCGCCTAGATCCCACTTCTATCCCGAACTCATGAATAAACTCCAAGGAATTCCTAGACATCATAATCCTATGCCTTGGAATAAAACGTTCGAACACAGACAGCCTCGCAATAATCAACCAAATACGAACCAAATTCAACGACCCTCTTTCAATAACAATTTATCGCAACCATTTCCACCGAGAGTACAACAGCAGAAAATAGAACCGATGGAAGTAGATGGCTCTATTCGCTCTAATGCCGTAAACTACCAGAACAAGTCCGGATTTGGACAAAAAAGGCCTAATTGGTCGGTTTACACACCAAACCCAACTAAGATGCAGAGAACCTTTTATACGGTAAACTCCGCAAGCAACAATGAATGGATTGATTACAATGAAGCGATCAACGAAGAAGATAATAATCACAATCAGTCTCTGATTGATTATGTGGGGACATGCAATTATGAGGAAGAATCTGCACTACAAAATCAAGAGCCCGATCTTATCGATCCAAGAAATACAGACTTAGACCAGGAATTGCAGGACATACATTGTTTAGGCTAACGAGCTCTTCGCTTCCATATTTTGAGTATAGAACGAAGAGCGGAAACACATTGAAATTTTTGATAGACACAGGTAGCAACAAAAATTATATCCAGCCCAATTGCGTGAAAACCGCAACCCCTAACGAACACCCCTTCTTCGCTAACTCTGTAGGCGGAAATGTGAAAATCACCCATCACGCCACATTGAATCTCTTTGGCTCCCAGAATTTAAGCCTTAAATTCTTCATCCTTCCCACTCTTAAATCATTCCATGGTATCATAGGCAACGATAGTCTCAAAGGGCTTCGCGCAGTTATCCACACAGCCGAGAGCTACTTGATCCTGCTTGATAAGATCAAAATCCCTATTAAACAACATTTGTCACAATCCGTCAACAATCTCGGTATCAGGACGTCTCATCTAATTGAACTACAAACAACAAAATTGTACGACGTCATCAAGATGTATCCAAACCTATTCTCTGAGCCAGATGAGAGGCTGACACATTCCACTGTCGTAAAGGGAGAACTATCAGAACTACCAACAATGATCCGGTTTATTCGAAGTCTTATCCATATCCTATGGCTCTCAAATCAGTGGTCGAAAAAGAAATAGAGAAACTGCTGAACGATGGCATAATTAGACCTTCACGGTCCCCCTACAATGCGCCCGTTTGGGTTGTCGCAAAAAAACCCGACGCATCAGGCGAAAAAAAATTCCGGCTAGTAATCGATTATCGAAAACTTAACTCTATTACAATTCCCGACAGGTACCCCATACCCGAGATTAACGAAGTACTAGCCAACTTGGGTAAAAACAAATGGTTTTCAGTAATAGATCTAAAAAGCGGGTTCCACCAAATTTCACTGAAAGGAAGCGACATAGAAAAAACCTCCTTCTCAGTTACCCATGGGAAGTATGAATTTACCCGTCTTCCATTCGGTCTGAAGAACGCGCCTTCGATTTTTCAAAGAGCTTTGGACGACATTCTTAGGAAACATATAGGTATTCGATGCTACGTTTACATCGACGATATAATCATTTTTGGTAGCAGCGAAGAGGAACATCTTCAGAATATCGCTCTAGTTACTTCGACACGCTAGAAAGGGCCCATATGAAAGTCCAAATGGACAAATGCGAATTTTTACAGAAATCAGTTAAGTTCCTTGGATTTGTGGTCTCGCAAGAAGGAATAAAAACTAACCCGATGAAGGTTAACGCGATAAATGAATTTCCTCCTCCCACGAATTTAAGGGAGCTAAGATCTTTCTTAGGCATGTCGGGATATTACCGACGGTTCATTCGCGACTACGCCAAACTAGCAAACCCTCTAACCTCGCTCTTAAGAGGGGAAGAAGGACGGGGTCTTGTCTCCAAGAACGTTTCCAAGAGTGTACCAATTAAGATAAATGAACCTCCGTTAGAAGCATTCAACAAAATAAAAAGAGCGCTAATATCCCAAGAAGTTGTTCTGTCATACCCCGACCTAGAGAAGGACTTTGAGTTAACGACGGACGCATCCAAATACGCAATTGGAGCAGTTCTGTCACAGAACGAAAAACCAATAACGTTCCTCTCACGAACTCTCAGCAAAACTGAGGAAGCGTACGCGGCCAACGAGAAAGAAATGCTCGCGATCATCTGGGCATTAAATTCTCTGCGCAATTTCCTATACGGTTCTCGAAAGGTCAAGATTTTCACTGACCACCAGCCACTCACCTATGCTCTTAGTAACAAAAATAACAATGTAAAAATGAAACGATGGAAAACCATCCTGGAGGAATACAACCACGAAATTATTTACAAACCTGGGAGAGCAAATGTCGTCGCCGACGCCCTCTCCAGACCGCCACAAAAATCTGCAGTCAACTCAATGTCAATAACCCAACATAGTGATGACAGTTCGTCACACAACCTTATCCCATCTGTAGAAACCCCTATAAACGTATTCCGGAATCAGCTCATCCTTAATAGTGACGAACACACCACTTACCAGCTCCAGAAACCTTTCCCTAAATATTTTCGACATATCATTACAGAGCCTGGATACACGAAAGAGAAATTAGTCGGTATCTTCAAAAGATATCTAAGCCCTAGCGTGATAAATGGAATCAAAACGAACGAACAAACCATGGGAATGATACAAGAAATCTACCCACTTTACTTCAGCAACTACAGAGTTAGGTTTACACAAATAGAAGTCATCGACGTACAGAGCCAGGCTGAACAAGAAGATATTATTATAGAATATCACAAAAGAGCGCATAGAAATGCACAAGAAAATAGGCTGCAGATCCTCGAAAGACACTACTTCCCTAAAATGAATTCGAAAATAAAACAATTAGTTAAGCAATGCACAACGTGCAAGGAAAATAAGTACGACAGGCATCCAAATAACCCAATAATAGAACCTACCCCCATTCCAGAATATCCTGGCCACACCTTACACATAGATATCTATTTAACAGAGAGACATCTAGTATTAACCGCACTGGATAAGTTCACTAAACTTGCGCAGGCAAGAATTTTGAAATCCAAAGCAACCGAAGACGTAAGGAAACCCCTAAGGGATATTTTATTCTTCTTCGGTGTACCGAAATGCGTTGTACTAGACAACGAAAAATCACTCAATTCGGCTTCCATCACATTCATGATGGAGGACCAATTAAAGATCCACATATTTAAAACACCCTCGTACAAAAGCGAAATAAATGGGCAAGTCGAGAGATTCCACTCCACCCTCTCGGAAATTATGAGGTGCCTGAAAACTGATGGCACACATCGTTCTTTTGAGGAGTTGCTCGAATGCTCAGTGTACGAATACAATTCCAGCATCCATTCGACCACTGGAAGAAAGCCTCTCGAACTCTTCTATGGTAGAAACGTAACAACAGACCCCGAACAATTTGAAAAATGCCGGTTAGACAACATAGAGCAACTGCGAAATAAACAACAAAAAGACCTCAATTTCCATAATAAATCTAGGCAACCCCTAAAGGACTACGAAGTAGGACAAACAATCTTTGCCAAACACAATAAACGTATTGGCTCTAAGCTTACAGTTAGGTATAAGCAAGAGGTTGTTCGTGAAAACAAACTCACAGTAGTCATAACAGAATCCGGGAAAGTAATACACAAAAGCAATATCAGAAACTGAAGGTTGTTTTGTTTTCTCCACAGGTCTTTTATCACCGCCATCGGTGCAGATGTAAAAATCTTCGACTACTCCAACTCCCAAATAATAGCATTAAATGTCGGAACTGCTAGGATCCAAAGCGGAGATCTGAAACTTATCCACGTTATAGAGGTAGATCCATACCAAACATTTGTGTCCGAAACTTCCTCCCTAATGAGTAAGTACATACCGAAAACCAATCCGTTCTTCCCACTCCTGGACCATGAGTTATCACAGGTGCAAAATCTAATAAATAATTTGGAAATCCATAAATCTAAGAGATCATTGGACTTTATTGGCTCCGCGTGGAAGTGGATCGCGGGAAACCCCGATCATAACGATTTCATTTTGATGGAAGACAAAATTAATAATTTAGTAGAGAATAACAATAACCAGGTAATTATCAATAAGGCTTACAACGAAAGAATCAATAAATTAACCAATGTAACCAATGAAATACTTAATACAATAAGGAAAGATAGAACATATGATAATGAATTAGCATTGAGTTTTCAATATAAAATTAAACTAATAAAAGAAGAGCTTACAAACACCGTTTATGCAATCGAATTAGCTAAATCAAATATTGTAAATTCAAATATATTGTCAAAGAAAGAAATTTCTTTAATTATGCATAACATAAATAAGGATAATATCTCATATAATAACGTAGAAGAAGCATTGAGATTTTCCGAAGTAAAAATTGCTATAAATTCCACAAGACTATTTTATATTATAAATATTCCAAAAACAAAAGGTACAGTTTACCAAAGAATAGAGAATAGAGAAATAACATTATTAATAAAATAAAATACAAAAGTATCTTACGAAAAGAGGAAGTAGTATACGGATTAACAGACAACTGTAGAACAATAAACGCATTATCACTTTGTAAACAGAATAATGTTATAGACATAAGTAAGGATAAGTGTATTCCAAATTTGTTAAATAGCAAGAATGCGACATGCAACGTAACCAATGGTCACCACATCCCACAGGTGGAAGAAGTAGCCCCCGGCGTTATCCTACTAAACAACTACGAAGGAGCAATAGATGTTGACGGCAGTATACAGACCCTACAAGGAACCTACCTAATAAAATTCAAGAACACTACTATCACAATAAATGACCAGCAGTTCATATCAGAAGAAGTAGCAAATATCCACGCATTACCACCCCTACTTCAGCCTTCCCTTGAAGGAACCGAGATGGAGGAAATATTGTCGCTAGAATGGATTAAAGAGCTCCACGTTAACAACACCAAGCAGATTGGCCTGATCAAGATGGAGAAAAATGTCCATCAATGGATAAACTACGCCCTGATTGCAACAATTTTACTTACCCTCGCCCTAGTGAAAGTCATCAATGCTAAACGAAGAACAACAACCATCGACATTACAGCGATACCACCGCCCTTCACAGCAGAAGCAGCCCTCAGGGAAACAAGCCACCCAAGGACGGAACAACATCATGGCAGCATTTACAACCTACCATATTTCTAACATTCGCGAGGACGCATATGATCAAGAGGGGAAGAGTTAACACCACACCACGCATTTTCCCCACAAAAATATTCGCTATCTCATACGGGCAACAAACTTCATAACAGCTAGCGAAGCATTTTCACCTTCTGGCACCTTTAACATTTCACACGCTCCGAGTTCACCTGAAACCCCAGAAAACGCTGACAACAGGTCTACGCAGAATGCACCGCCACCAGCTACATCCGTTCGTCGCCAATATTAATCAGTTGTATTCTTGCTTTAATTATTAACAGTTGTAATTTCCTAATTGTAGTAAAACGTTAAATAAAGTTTCTTTTTTTTTTAATTAAATTTGTACTCTTGATATTTAACTTGTACACTTTTCTTTTTCATTTTTTTTTCTTTGTAAATGTTATTTTTTTTTTAATCAATTTTTAAGTTCATAAATTTTTTTTCTTTTCTTCTTTTTTTAAATTAAATTAAATTAAATGGCTTCTTTGCCCACTTTTTCTTTTTCAAATTTTAGATTTCTTTTCTTTCAACAATTTCCTTTTAAAATTTTTCATAATTGGGTTGTCTGTCACTCAAAACATTTTTATTTTTCTGATCATTTATAACCAAAATTTAAACATTATTCAATAATACTTTCTAACAAAAGCAAAAAACAAAACGCCTCATCTTTCTTCAACCTTTCTCGCTTAATATCCCAAACTGAATGAACTCATCATCACAAACTGAATGATTTCATCATCCCACAATGAATAATCCCATCATCCCACTCCTTCCTGACAACATAGGCCTAACTACAATGTGCATATGCTAGCATATGCAAAGACACGAGCAATTGCTTTTCATAATAACAACCCATAATAGGAATAACAAGCCGTTCGTCAAGTTTTAATTCCGTTCGTCAACTTCTGTCTGTACGCTCGTGCTCGTACTCTGCATAAGCAAATTTGACAGTTTGTGTATATACTATACAAATGTTATTGATGCATAAGGAAGCATTCGTGATATTTTCAAGGCTTGCATATGCAAGCTTATGCACATTGTGGTTAGGCAAGTCAGAGCAAATGTGACGGCCGTATTCTTAAACTAGCCGTCATGTACGCCAACACGTTTTTCCAAATCTGTCTTTCCAGCAAGGTTTTAAGGCCACGTTTTTAGCGCAAGATGTCAAAGTCGATCTCGACCACGTTCTTGCGAAAGACGTCTTTTAAAGAGGTTTTGTTACAGAGCGGGTTCTCCGGTGGACAGCTCTAGACGACGGGGAAACCGAAAGCAAAACTATGTATACGCTTTGGATCAAAATACATGAATGTCAAACGTGTGGCTCGACCCATGACCCTGAAATTGAGAGTCTTATGCTCTACCGACTGAGATAGCCGGGCCAAACACCAGATTCTTGTATTTATCCATTCATTTATGTATTTTTTTTTGTTTTTTGTTTTAACAATAACAACTTAATGCAATATAATACACCACCCATCCGGCATCACCATGGGTAGGGAAAAATTTAAATGGTATGGGTTTGGGTACCACTACTTCCATTGTAGGGTACCTGTTATAAGCTGGAGCTTGTAAATGTAAAACCTTGTTTTCACGTATAGAAACATCACCATCTCGCATCCAAAATCTTCACCAGAAACGAAAAAGAAGAAAAAGACAGGACAGTAAAACATTGGCTTAAAGATAGCCCAGAAGGGGCCAGAGCTACGAATGGGTAAAACAATACCTCCTCTACACCCGAAGTGCAGAGGCTTAAATTTAATTTAAGTATTTAAATACCAGGCGATGACCTTACAGAACCGAAATAGGAAATTATTATCCGGGATGTGACAGGAAATCAAAACATTCTGAGACTTATGGTTCTTTTATGAAGCCAGTATTCATAAGAAACTATTGTATTGAATAAAAAGGAAATAACAGAATTTATCAGCCGAGCAAACTATATAAAACTACTGCCGTAAATCTTTAGCATGGAAAGTAGCTATGAGATTTCCCTGCAAGTCCTCAACTTCATACAAATTTATCTGCTAACTTGGCATTAAAACAGGCAGCCATATTGCTTACTGGGAAATTACGACGAAAAACTTCCTGACCAGGATGGAAATTTACTCTTTTACAGCAAGTATTATAGGTATTCTCATGACGAGAATGAGCTAAAGAAAGGTTGTGTCTAATTCGTTCACGTATCAACGACAAACGATCAGCAGTAGGCATAACAAAGATGTCTCCGTCTTGAAGAACTTCAAGTTTTTTAAGGACTGGATAGGTTGATCCGTGTAAGATCATATGACACCCAAAGAGTGCACGAAAAGAAGAGTACTACGAAGAGCACAAGCAATACTAGAAAGTTTGCGATCCCATTCACGGTGATAGTCTTGAATATAAGCTCTAATTGCTGCTAATACGGATCTATTAACTCGTTCCGAAGCATTAGGGTGAGGAGAATATATTGCTGTCCGTACATGTCTGACACCATAGTCAGATAATAATTTAGAAAACTCTTTGGAGACGAACTGTCGACCATTGTCGGAAAAAATGTTTCAGGTACTCCAGCAGTAGCCGTTTCAGCCTTAACTGGATGAAGAAAAATGAATTTACTAAAAGAATCTAGTACAACAAACACAGCAATATTACCATTTTTAGTCCGAGGGTATGGACCTAAAAAGTGAAAAAAGTAAAATTTGATTAGTAGCTTAGTCTCCTTACAGACTACACATTGGGAAATAAATGACTTTACTTGAGTAACCATTCCAGGCCAAAAGTATTTAGTTTTCAATCGGAACAAGGTCTTACCAATACCACCATGAGATGCTTGCGGAGGTTGATGAGCACTTTCAATCAATGTCTCAGTTATTTCAACAGGAATCCACAATTTCCAAGTAAGATCTTCTTGGACCGGATCACCCAATCGAGGAAAAGTACGATGATAAACATAGCCTTCGGATACTTGTAGATCAGGTAATTGATCCTTATTACTTGAAACGTGTTCTACCAAAATTTTATAAGCTGGAGACCGAAAAGCTGAAGAATTCAAATCCACATCCAATATTAAAGCAATCTCATCAGTACAATTGATACGTGATAAAGCATCTGGACCCACATTCTGTGTACCCTTACGATGTTCGACACTAAATTGAAAACCTTATAACCTCAAGCTCCATCTAGCTAATCGTCCACTCAAGCCACTTTGGTTCATAAGCCACTTCAAGCTAGAATGATCTGTAATGATGGTAAAGGTTTGACCCTCTACATATGCTCTGAATTTCTTTACACTCAGGACGGCAGCATAACATTCCAATTCAGTGATACTGTAATTGCGCTGCGCTTTATTAATTTTCTTAGACATATAAGCAATAGGATGTTCATTATTATCCTTGTATCTTTGAAATAAAACACTTCCGACGCCTTGCTACTAGCATCACATTGACTATAGAATGGGCTCTCAAAATCAGGAGTGACTAGAACTGGAGCTATTGTCATTAAATGTTTCAATTTTTCAAAAGCTTCTTCAGCTTCTGAAGTCCATACAAACTTTTTGTTCTTAAGGCAGTCTGTAATTGGGCAGCTACACTGGCATAATTGGGAATGAAACGCTGATACCAACCAGTCATGCCGAGAAAGCGACGAACTTGCTTGACCGATTTCGGAGCAAGAAATTCGTTAACTGCAGCAACTTTACTAGGGTCAGTTTTCAAAGTTCCATCACCAATAATGAAACCCATGTACTTTACCTCACGAACACAAAATCTGCTTTTATTTAAATTGATAGTCAATACTGAACGTCGAAGACATTCACTGACTTGTTCCAATACTCGCAAATGTTTTTCAAAATCAGGTATTACAATCAATAAGTCGTCCAGATACACAAATACATTTTCTTTCAAGTTACCCGGAACTACCTTGTCCATAAGTCTGCACATGCGCTGTGGCGCATTGCATAAACCAAAAGGCATTACCTTAAATTGTAAAGAGGACGGCCATGCACCGTGAAAGCTGTTTTTCACGAGATTTCTTTTCTAGGGGAATTTGCCAGAACGCATCTTTCAAATCCAAACTAGAAATGTATCTGGTATCTTGTAAACGACCAAGAAGACCATCGATGTGAGGGAGCGGGTATGCATCCTTCACTGTTACAGAATTTACTTTTCGCGAATCTATACATAAACATACTTTTCCAGGTTTTCGTATAAGAACAACGGGAGAATTCCATGGACTACTATGCCCAATCTACAATGCATGGTTAAACCACATCGTCAAAACGATATCGTTTGCTGAAGAATGCATATAAATACACGAAATATGTAAGTAGTGGTAAGCTGCCAAATTAAACAGCTGTTTACCTGTCAATTATCATAAATGTAATTGTTTCCTCGATTTCATTGCAGAATTACATCGAAGGAAGTATTTGGTCTCAATAATTTATACTATAATTTAGTAAACTTAGTAAACTAAGAAATTGCTTGGGACAAGTCAAATAATATAAAATATTTCTTTTAAGATTGAAAGTACAAGTTCCAGTTTACAGCTGTTTTGTTCTAAATTCCCCTACATGGTTCTAAATCATGCTGAATACACCTGAGGTATTACTATATCGTTTTTACTGATTAACTACTACACATAAGCTGGTGCTCATGTCGTCAAATGAATGAGAGAGAAGGGACATTTTTGCAAGAATAAATTTTCAAATGCAAGAGTGGGAAGCAAACACAAAAATCCATATCGTTTTGACGACGTGGTTTTACCATGCATTGTAGATTGGGCATTAGACTCTTCAATAACTCCCATTTCTAACATTCGGTCGAGCTTACTGTATGGCTGGGGACATTGGGTAATGACGTTGTTTGATTGGGACTGCATCCTCAGTTTAGCCTTCACTGTATTGAGCTGAACCGATTGTGTTGGAATTAGTTGATGAAGATTATTATCCACGACTGATGATAAAGATGTTAAACTTATCTCACTGATTATGTGAGGAGCAATTTCAAATTCTCTCCAGAAATCAATACCCAAATAGAGCTCTTGACTTAAACTGGGGATAGCCTACAGTGTAAATAATTTACGAATTCCATTATAACTGATAGGAATTTTGACATAACCGATAATTTGCTGGGCTGAGCCATCAGCAGTCTGAACCGAGGTGAGCAAAGATTGAAGCCGATATTGTTATGTTGGTTAAGAAATTGTTGAGCATTCTTCCCCAGACAACTAATATTAGCACCACTATCCAGTAGGCCAATCAAATTTGTACCTTGTAGAGAAACATTCACATAAGGTCTGTTATCTGAAGCATTAATCAATACCGATGATATGACTGTGTTAGCCAATCGCTTCTTTTCCTTTGCTATATATCTAATTTTTGGTATTTTTTTATTTAAGACATTTATATTATTTGAAAATATTTGTCCTCTAACATTGAAATAATTCTTCCATCTATTAATGAAAGAATTTTTCACAATTTCGTTAGGAAAAATAACATCAAGATCAGGTGCAGATAATACTGGATCACATTTGTTTAAGCCATTAGATGAAGTATCCGAAGTAGTACAATTTAGTGCGGATGCGTCGCCTCGAAGGACTTCGCATCCCTTAACTGGTTTTCCGAACTGCAGTTAGAGCACTTGGGCGTAACCACTCCAGGTTGACCACAGTTATAGCAAAATAAATTTCTAAATTCAGCAGGGCATTCATAAAACGCATGACCCTGTGATTGTTCTAACGAGGCTTCGCTCCGTGCTCCGAAGGAGAGAGCAGTCGCCGATATTAAGGAAAGGGAAAATTAAAAACTGAAACACTTAGTTATTCCTTTTTTCTATTTTTTTAATATTACTATTTTTGTTATTCCATTTTTTTTCTTTGCACTTCAAATTATATTTTCTTTTCGTTTTTAAAATTAACTAATTCGATTTTCCTTTCAAAATTATTTAGTTAGGTTTTACTTCTCACTTTCAAAATTATTTAATTCGATTTTCTTTCAAAATTATTTAGTTAGATCTTACTTGTCGTTTTCGAAATTATTTAATTCGATTTTCTTTCAAAGTTATTTAGTTAGACTTTACTTTTCACTTTCAAAATTATTTAATTCGATTTTCTTTCAAAATTATTTAGTTAGATTTTATTTTTCACTTTCAAAATTATTTAATTCGATTTTCTTTCAAAATTATTTAGTTAGATTTTACTTTTCACTCAATTAATGAGTTCGGAACGGATTTTTAAAACATTCGCAACTCGACGGGATTAAAGAACGAACTCCCCGAGGTTTGGGCAAATTGCACCCAGGTACCCACGTATCTTGCAAAAGCTTTTTTATATTTTATTGTTTTCTCACGACGTTGAAAAAACGTACGTGAGAAAATGCAAAAGTTTTTTTTTATGCGAGCTATATGCATCAATGGAAACTGTAATCCGATATGCACTTGTGCGCCCGTCTTGAAATATTAATTTTAAGAGGGCGCGAATAATTTTGATAATTGTATGTATGTATGTACATACAATTAGATTGGAGGAAGTTAGTAATGTACGTATGTACACTGTACATACGGAAAAAAAGTAAGAAGACACTGTATGTAGGTAAGTGTGCATACCGTGTGAGTGGAATGTGTGTCTGATAACAAAATGCAATTTATGCTAAATTGCATTTTGTTATAATATGGGAATGCATTTCTAAATGCATTTAAAGTTTTGAATGACATTTAAAAATGAAGTAATTTTTCATTTTCAGGGTCAATTAATGGTACAGCAATATATCGTATTGGACGATATATTGATGTATCGGTATTATGGTTGTGATTCGGGGCATTGGGCACCTGAGTCACAACATGATTTACAATTTCAACATGTCAATGGTTTACGTGGTGTAAGTTTATTTCGGATTTGGACCTCTTCCACCTGAGCATCATATTGAACACCAAAAGGAATTGAACAAAGTAGGTCAGGTGAGGATGTATCAGGAATATCTATCTCATGCACTCGCAAAGGTGCCACTGGTCTACGTTCTGGTCTGTTACCAATATACCATTTCTCCGCCTTGATACACATTTTACGCAAATCATGTACAGAAGCAATAATATGGCCTGCAGCTAGAGGACCAAGACGAGAATTCAAATTCTGAACTATTATATTAACGTATTCAGATTCCTTCATAGGCTCCTTCAAACGATTATGCAATGCTGTCATTTTATGTAAAAATTCGTCGAATGACTCGAAGCCCTGTTTGAGTTCCAACATGGACTTGATGACGCTGAAGTCATTACTAAGACTGCCGAACTGAGTCAAAAAGCCAACACGAAAATCATTCCAGGTTGGTCGACGACAAGCTCTTCTGAACTGAGACCAATACCAATTGTTACTTAAAAAGCTCGTCGTAAAAATGAAGGACCACGCACGTCAAATGGCGAAAAAATAATAATACTACAATGTTTTTTGTATTAAATAATATGAAATTTATTTAACAAAACCTTTTTCTTTTAATTATAAAAAATGATGAAATACTCGCGGACAAAGAATTATATAAAACAAGGACCGTTCTAGTTAAGTGTTAAATTTAGACTGACGAGTAGCCGGCAATGCCACTCTCATACTTCTTCATATATACTACTACTAGTCACCCACAATGTGTGCGTATTACATCAATGCATAGGGTGCTTCAAATTTTACTTAACATTCTCCCCAGCGGTATTGAAGCCAGTTCGGTCTTCATTACCACCATGAAAATTCAGAAGGCACAGCTTCACCTAGGCCAGCAACCTCTCGTCTCGTTCTTGTCAATTATTAGAACCAAGTCACCAACTTTTACAGCTTCCCTTTTTTGTAGCCACTTAGTTCGCTTATTTAATGTAGGCAAATACTCAAGCCTCCACCGCCGCCAGAATTGATCAGCCAGGTATTGTGTTGAACGCCAGCATTTTTTAAGAATCAAATCGTTTTTGTTGAACTCACTTACTCTACTTCAGCCATTAGTGTATGCAAAGTCTCTTCAGTGGGATATTGTTCCTTGGTGATTACCGCTAAAGTTGTTTTCACGGAACGCACTAAACGTTCCCAGCAACCACCCATGTGTGGACTAGCTGGTGTAATAAAGTTCCACTTTATACGATGCGTTGTCAAACGTCTTCTTAGTTCGTCTTGATCCAATTCAGCAAGATTTTTTGCCAATTCTCTTTCCGCGCCCCGAAGATTTGTTCCATTGTCAGAGAAAAGCTCTTGAGGACATCCCCGTCGGGCAATAAATCTCTGTAACGCCATTATGCAAGAGTCAGTGGAGAGACTTGTTGCTATTTCAATGTGAATCGCTCGTACTGTCAAACAAATGAAAAGTACACCATATCGCTTTTCATGTCTTCTACCGATTTTTATCATAAATGGACCAAAATAATCAACACCAGTAAAAGTGAAAGTCAGCATTCCTGATGTAAGTCGTGATACTGGTAGTTGTCCCATAATGGTGCTACTAGGCTTCGCACTTTTTATTCGACACTTGTTGCACTCAAACCTTACTTGTTTTAGTGTGGGTCGTACTTTTATAATCCAATATCGTTGTCGTAGCTCGTTTATGACACTCTCATGTCCAATGTGTGTAGCTTTCTGGTGATAGTGTCTTACCAGAAGTTTCACATAGCCGTCTTTTCCATGTAGTATAGCAGGATGTTTTAGCCATATGTTGCCATCTGGTAGCTTATGCAGTCTACCATCTAGTCGAATTACATCGTCTTCAAATAATTTTGCTGTAAGTCCCGTTAGTTTACTCTTTTTATAAAGTAAATATCCTGAAAATAGAATTTGGTATTCTTTTGGGAACATATTTCGTTGTGACTGTCGAATGCACAACAACTCAGCTTCCTCAACTTCATTTGTAGTCAACTCACCATGTTGTTTCACCTCTTGTCTGCAGTTCCGAATAAAACGGAATATCCAAGCCGTTGTACGTATCAGTTTCAACCAAGATGAAAATCGCGTATGATCTACAAGCTCGAAACGTTCAGGAACCGCAATTACACCAATAAATTCCATCTGTTCCTCATTTATTGAAGACAAAAATTTATTTTTAGGCCACTCAGATTCGTCTTCGTACAGAAAATCTGGACCCTTGAACCAACGGCTGTTTTCATTGAGCTCTTTGTAACTGCTTCTAGTAGCTTCATCAGCTACATTAAGTTTCGTCGGCAACCAATGCTAGTCTTTGATGTTAGTAAGTTCCGAAATCTCGCTTAAGCGGTTAGCGACAAGCTGCTTGTATCTCTTTCCCTCAGAGTTGATCTAATGCCAGACTGTAGCCGAATCGGTCCAAAAGACGCAACGATTAAATTTCTTGTCGTGCTCTTCTTTTATCTGCTTCGCTAGTCGACTTCCTAATAGAGCAGCTTGTAACTCAAGTCTATGAATTGTCATGTTTGGCTTCATTGGTGCAACTTTAGCCTTCGCTGTTACGAAAGAAATATCAACTGAATTTTTGTTAATAACTCGTACATATGTTATAGCAGCGTAAGCTTCCTCGCTGGCGTCTACCAAAATATGGAGCTCTACCCAGTCGCTGTCAAGAAAAGTCGAAGAGTAACATCGCTGTATTCTCACGCAAGAAATCTTCTTCATATTGTCTAACCAGTTTAACCAAACAATTCTGAGATTGTTCGGAAGTTCGTCGTCCCAATCGATTGCAGTTTTCCACACACACTGAAGAATATTTTTTCCTACAATGACAAAATGAGCAATGAATCCCAACGGATCGAATACTGACATAATTATTTTTAACGCTTCTCTTTTGGTTGGAATTCTTTCACCACTAAGAAGACTATTATCAATTTTGGAAAAATTTGTATTGAAAGTAAATGTATCGTCATTTGTATTCCACACTATTCCCAGATCTTTGCTTAGCTGAATACTTTTGTCGAAGTTAACTTTTCGGGTTTTATCTGACGGCAACAAATGTACAGGAATACTTTTCAAAATTTTTGATGATGAACTACACCAATTTCTAAGTTCAAACCCACCTTGACTGTGGATTTTAACAACGTCCTTAATAAGTGCAATTGCTTCTTTTTCATCTCTAGCTGTACCCAAATAATCGTCCATGTAATGGTTTCTTTTAATAGCTTTAACTGCGCATGGAAACTCTTCAGCAAATCCCTCAGCGTTCCTGTCTTTAACAAAGATAGCAGAACATGGAGAACAAGTTGCCCCAAACATCATAGCTGTCATCATAAAAATCTATGGTTCACCTGTTCGATTGTCTCCGCGCCACAAAATCAATTGATTGTAACAATCGTCGTCACGAATTTGTACACGATAAAACATTTCCTTAATGTCAGCTGTGAACCCAAATTTACCTTCTCTAAATCGAAAAACTACGCCAGGTAATGACTTCCGCATATCTGGACCTTGGAGGAGCATGTCGTTTAACGCGATTCCCTTGGATTTTGCTGCGGCATCAAAAATTATTCGTACTTTTCCTGGCTTTAGTGGATTTAGCACAGGAAAATGCGGTAAGTACCAAATTTTATCATTTAGTGTTTTGATGTCTTCAATTTCCCGTAGATATCCTTTTTGGATGTAGTCTTCAATAATAGAGTTATATGATGATTTTAGTTTTTCGTCTTTGTCTAATCTTTTTTCCAATAGAAACAATCGTTTGAGTGCCATTGTCTTGCTTTCCTTTGGCATTTCAGTTTTGTCGAATCTCCAGAGCAATCCAGTTTGCCATCTGTTGGGAGAAATCCTTTTGGTGGTGCTCTCCAAAATTTGCAGAGCACGATCGTCGTCCCTGAATTTTTCAATGTCCAGTTTCCCCGATGGAATGTCTTCCAACGTCCAAAATGACTTCACTAGGTCATGTAATAAATCATCTTCGCTTCTTGTAGCAAAATTTACACTAATTGTCCATCCTAACCATGTTTTACTGGCGATGGGCGAATTCCATTTATCATGAATAAGCTGTCGAGTCGATGTCAAGAGCCCATTATTTTCACCAATAAGAATTGTCGGTTGAGCGCTACTAAAACTCTCGAAATCAATTTGTTTTAAGTATGACCATTTATTTGACAATTGATCTTTGTCAACAGATTGTTGTATAAGTGGAAGTCTCTTCACAGTTCTTACGTCACGCAATTTGTACGATTTTGCACCATTATAAGTTCCGCGAATAGAAACTGAAAAACATTTCGATTGGTCTTCGTCCGCTATTTCACCATTAAACCACTTAATAGAAAGAGGCGAAGGAGTTCCATTTATACCGAGTTTCTCAGCGATGTCCTCCCTCATGAGCGTCAAGGTTGCTCCAGAATCTAACATAGCAAAGGTTTGTATCTCGATGTCATTTGAGATGCTATGGGTACACACTTCTGCAGATGTTTGTTTTCCTTGTGGCTGAATATACTTTGAATGCAAAAGATAATGGTGTTGTCGTTTACAATGCTCAACTTTGCATGTTGTCTTCTGTTGGCAATCTTTTTTTGTATGATTGCCTTGCAAACAAGAGAAACAAAGTGAGGTATCAGTGACGTGTTTCCATCGCTGGTCAACAGTCATGTCTATAAATTTTTTACAAGCTGACAAAGATTTGCAGTTCAAAGAACAAAAGTTACACTTTTCGTCGTCATTTTTGATGATCAATGTACTAATTCTTCCTGTACGTCTAGTCTCTGCTTTTGTTGTCCTTTGTAAATTATCTGGGTAGACCCTTAAACTAGCGGCGTGAGATTTACGGTCTAACCAATTTGAAAAATCACGGAGATTGTAATATCGCTTATCATATATATAATCCGACCACAAAATATGCAATGTAGGCGGTAGTTTACGTTCAAGATCGTCAAGCAATTGAGGATTTAATAAATAATCAGGACGATCCATTAGTTCCAGCATGACTGTAAGATTTTCAACTGCCGTCGTGAATTTTATAATTGTCATTGGCTTATCTTCTTTCGGTGAAGCTATTAATTTTGTTTTAGCTATGAGCGTTTTAATTATAAATTCAGGTCTATCGAATCGTCTTTCCAAAATTGTCATTATCTTTGATGCACTGTCTGGAGAAATTAATAACGATCTTACAGCATCAAATGCTTCGTCTTTTAAAGCATTTCGCAATCTACACACATTTTCTCTAGAACTAAATTTACCAATTTTTGTAGTACTGCAATACTCACTGTGAAAAAGTGGCCAATCTTCAGGGTTTCCACTGAATTTAGGCAAATCTAATTTTGTTTGTCTTGCTAAAAGTACTGCTGTCATACCCTTATAATTATTTTCTTCGGATTGTTGTGTTGGCTGAAATTGGAGCTCTCTTCTTAATTCGGAATTGTATTCAAATTCAGATATTGGTTTTTGTCTTGTAGTACATTGCAACAACTTGTCAGATAATTTCTTGACTTCGTCTTCCAGTTTCAAGATTTTATTTTGTTGGCGTACGTGCAAACTTGAATTTTTTGACAGTTTGCTGATTTGCGAGAGATTGTCTATTTCCTCGTCTATCAATGTACTTCTCCTCCACTCTTCTATTTGTCGAAATTTGTTTGCAGCGGTTTGTTTGTTTAAGCTCGCTATCTGTGTCGCCTGCACACGTTCAAACTCATAATACGATTGTCGTCCAGCATCATTTTCGCTCATACAACTCCTTTTCTTATGTAGAATTGCATTTCCCTGCCCTTCGTACAGACTATTGTTTCGTCGTTGTGAACTTGCCGCACGTTCACTGTAGTCTGTATGGTTGGACCTGAGCACTGTTGATGTTTGTGAAGTATCTTTATATCACAACACATTGAACTACCTATGAGTGTGTTGTCGTCGTTGTGTACAATTTTTGGCTGCGATGTGTGATTCGCTTTTGCCTGCAAATTCTGAGAAACTTCGAATCCAAATCGATTTGGAGGAACGGCCTTGTTTTTTCCCTTACTAGAACGTATTTCCTTTCCCGACATATTTATTCGCAAATAATTAAATAATCTCACTTCGATTTTCCGTAAATTGTTCACTGTATATATCCAAAGAGTCGATTCTAATTTGGCTCTAAAGGACCAGAAAATGTTACTTAAAAAGCTCGTCGTCAAAATGAAGGACCACGCACGTCAAATGGCGAAAAAATAATAATACTACAATGTTTTTTGTATTAAATAATATGAAATTTATTTAACAAAACCTTTTTCTTTTAATTATAAAAAATGATGAAATACTCGCGGACAAAGAATTATATAAAACAAGGACCGTTCTAGTTAAGCGTTAAATTTAGACTGACGAGTAGCCGGCAATGCCACTCTCATACTTCTTCATATATACTACTACTAGTCACCCACAATGTGTGCGTATTACATCAATGCACAGGGTGCTTCAAATTTTACTTAACACCAATCTAGGGCTCGGCCTTGAATAATAGACACAATATTACTACAGACTTCCTTATATGGAATGTCTGAGTCCAAAGCTAACAATTCAATACGATATATAAATTCTTCGCCCGACAGCTGATCATTGTTTGCCGGGAAACGAATGTTCCAGTGTTGAACCAAAGAAGGACGGCGAGCTGGAGTCGTGAAGCGGCTTGCAGCTCTTACGGGAGCCCTACATAATATTTCATCATTAGAAGCATTATGTGGGTTTGGTGGTGGTGAAGGTGTTGAAGAACGAGAATGTTACGGTTTGTACAAAATAGACGGCGTGACTTGTTTATCACGAAGTTGATCCAAATCTAGTTGCATTTTTGCAATTTGTTGAAGTATAGCACTATCAGATACTGATACAACAGGAAACGAAAGTTGGTCTCCTTTTAAAAGACTATAAGTGTCAGCAACTGAATAATTCAGTTTCAGGCATCGGATTGGAGAGGTTATACTTCCAAAATCCCGGACAAGAATCCTGACTTGTGACATTATGGTGATTCTTCTTATCAACTCGCCACTGTTATACCCAGCCCTTGACGTAAGTAAGAGGAAGGCATTGTTGAAAAGAGAAACATACTAAAAATTCAAATTCTCAATAAATGTTTTCAAAACCACTAAGACAACAAATTCGTCGCAAGCCAAATGGACAATATCCACTTGTAAACCAGACGAGAGCGAATCTTGTTGCATAATGATGATGTTAGAAAACCATTTCACTGAGGGGGTTACTAAAAGATTTTAAGAAAACAAAAAAAAATATCGAAAACGATTAAGATGATTAAGATGTCAGGTGCTCCATCCGCTAAGGATTTCAAACCCACCCCTTGACCTAAGCCAAACAAACATCAGTCGATTGAAACTAGAGAAAGAGGCACTGATCTGTCATGCTCCTCTGCAGAAGAAGCAGCACATCTTACTACGTACAGAACTTTAGCACAACAGATGGACTTTCGAATTTCAAAATACAAAATTGAATCGGATAGACTAAATACAGAAAAATATTTGAATTTCTGTGGACTAAGCCGCGGAAACGACTGACTACTGATGGCCATACTTGTAAGTATGGACAATCAACAAAACACAAGAAAAACATATTTTAGACAAGTGAAGCTTGTCCAAAAGAGAAACCTTACGTTGGGCGCCAATTTGTAACTGCCATTTTTTTTTTGTTATTGTACAAACATGGACGGCTGTCAACACGCTCCCATAAGCACCTCGCTGCCGCCATATTTGTCACCTCCTCTCCAGACTGAACGATGTCAAAACTCCGCAATGACATTCGAGTTCTATCATTCCGACTTCCGACAACATTCAGACACTAAAATTCCAGATGTCAAATAATATTACCATTAAAAGGAATAAACAACTCAACCGCCATCTACTGTACATTCTGAGCTCCACTAAATCGAACTAATACTGAAAGTAATAAATAAGAATGTTTGAAATATCACGCGAATGTGTCTAACTGGGCATACTTTATCTTGGGCACAAGCTTGTCGGGGGGTGAGTACGGTGACACATTCTATGCAAAAGTTGACAATTACTTTTGGAACTAGCGATAGCTCTCGTTGTGCATTCTCGAAATCTAAACAAATTGAAAAAAATTAAGCATTTTCTGCTTACAGCAGGTGGACAAACTGACAAACATTTCACACAACCCCACCGAGGGCATACCTAAGGAAGAAGAGAAAACCCACCCCTGCATCCAACCACTACGCCACACCTCCTCTACATCTTACCGCTTCATTAAAAAAAAAAAGAAATATCTTTGGTTGTAATATTATTAGACAAATGTATACTAGTTTTATTGAACAAAAAAAAAATTATGTTTTCATTTTTTTTCCTTTGTTACGCCCAAAAAAATACATGTACATATAGCAATGTTGTATCCTTTACAAAAAAAATTAATTATATAAATATTCAACTAACTGTTAAATTATCACCAAGAGTTCGAACTTGTATTTCTCTTTTTATAATTTAATATATCAGATCTTCTGACTTTATTATTGTTCTTTTTCTTACACTTTAGTTATGAAAATGTTCCTTGCAATAGGATTCTGATTAGCAAACAAAAATAATTAAAAAAATTTTTATCGTTTAATATATATCAGATTTTCTTACATTATTATTCTTCTTTTTCTTATACTTTAGTTATGCAAATGATTATTCAATAAAAATAAACAAAATTCTCTCCCATGACAGCAAATGTTTTTTTTTCTTTCTTTTTTCTTTTATTCACAACAATCATTGGTCCTATCGAGCCGGATCGGAACATTAATAATTATATCGGTATTATTGTGTCTACAAAGAAAATTGTGGTGAGATCGAACACAAAATTACCTACATACATACTACAACATTTTGTAAGTAAAACCATATGGTGATAGCGGTATTACAGTACGATTTACGGTATGTGAACAATTACTTTTTATTAACATTGTTGAAGTTTGATAAAATTGCAAGGAAATTAATTATTGGAAACTATTTTTTTTAAATAAATATTTTGAATTGGTCACTAATAGTGTTAATAATAATAATAGTTAGTTATATATACTTTACTTATAATTAAAAAAAAGCAAAAAAAAAATATGGGTAAAACTGAAGCTGAAATTACACGGTTAACAAAAAATCAAAAAACGATAAAAGGCCAAATAGAAACAGTGCTAAGTCATTATGAGAGCCATCCAGAAAAACATAAATCTCTCGGGTATCTAAACGGTCGGTCGGAAGGTATGAAAGAATATTGGAATAAATATTGTGACAATCACCGTAAAATATTTTCGATTATTAACGATGAGGAAGAAAGTGAATTAGATTATATATCAAATAAAGAATATGAACAAGTCGAAGGGATTTATTATGATTTTATCGGGCTAATCAATGATACTATAAACAGTCTTACACAAAAGTCTGACTCGGGAGTAAATATTCCAAGTGACTTAGAAGCGCAATCGAACAATCTTTCCTTAACGTTATCGCGTTCTGCTCATTCGCAGCCGTTTTCGTCGTGCGATACTCAACTTCCTCGAATTGTGTTGCCAAAATTCTCAGGGGCTTACGATACATGGAGATCATTTTATGATTTATTCTGTTCTCTTATACATGAGAATACTGATTTACCCAAAGTGCAAAAAATGCACTATTTGAAGACTAGTT
Organism: Dioctria rufipes; assembly: GCA_963924295.1. Lineage (NCBI taxonomy): Eukaryota > Metazoa > Arthropoda > Insecta > Diptera > Asilidae > Dioctria > Dioctria rufipes. Next base: position 103,525,736 of record OZ002741.1, on the reverse strand, counting down.
TAGACAGAGACGCTGAAAGGCTTATACGTAATCTTAACATAACGGAGGATAATTATGAGCCAGCTGTGAAGTTACTTGTAGATCGATACGATAATAAGTGTGTTCTTGTTGATACCCACTTGAGAATTTTAACTTCTCAACCCTGTTTAAAAACCGAAACTGCTGATGGATTTAAAAAAATACTTGATGTAACTAATGAATGCCTACATACTCTACGAAGCTTTCATCTCCAGGTAGACTCCTGGGATGCTATTCTCATATTTCTCATAACTCAAAAGCTCCCAGGTAAAACCCAACTTGCATGGGATCAAGCACAAAACAATAGTACCGAGCTTCCAACAATGAAGTCATTCATCGAATTTTTAGAAGGACGTTTTCGAAGTTTAGAAAGATTGCAGTTTTCGTTAGGATATTCGCGATTCAGCCTTGAAGGAAAAGCTCACTCATCCACGAAGACATCGTATAACAAAGAAGTGCGTACATTTCATACTTCTCGCGGCACTTCTTGCCCTCTATGTTCAAAGAATCATTCTCTTCGGCGCTGTCCTAATTTTTTGAAAATGAGTGTTGTCTCTCGATTAGAATTTATATCTAAAAAATCCATATGTGGTAACTGTCTTGCGTACAGTCATCAAACCCGAGTATGTAATAGTCCCAAAGTATGCTATCATTGTAAAAAACGTCATCACTCGCTCTTACATGACAATGCAACATCAAACACTTCAGGAGTATCTTTCACCAAAGCAGGTTCCATTAACAGAACAAATACTACAATGTCTGATGATCAGTTTAACGTTCAAGATCAACAGACCACATCGTTTTTCGTTAGCAATGAATCAAAGAACACATCTAAACATGCGTTGCTATCTACAGCACTCATAAAAGTAAGGACTCCATCAGGGTACATATTTTACGAGCACTGATAGACTCGGGCTCTCAAAGTTCGTTTATCACTGAAAGAGCCGTACAAAGACTTCACCTGTCAAAGACAAAAATTAGTGCCAACGCCACAGGTCTAGGCTGCACTCAAACCGCCATATCGACGGGTCAGGTTTCTCTTAAGGTGTGCTCAATGTACAATGACAAGTTTGCTTTAGACGTCAGCTCGTTAGTTCTAAAGTCAGTTTCGGGATACTTACCGCCACATACAATCCGAATTTCTCCGCTTTGGACACATATTTAAGATCTTCCATTAGCTGACCCTTCTTTTCATACAGCTGGCAGAATAGATGTACTGCTAGGAATTGATGTATATGCTCGCATACTTTTACCGGGCTTAAGAAAAGGCCCGCCCGATACCCCTACAGCTCAACATACTGTCTTAGGATGGATCCTTTTGGTACTACCCATCACGCAAATCAGTCTAGTGATTCAAGAAACATTCTTAGTTTTCATAATTGCGTCGAAGTAGAAGAACTTCTTAAAAGATTTTAGGAGGAGTTCAAGAAACAAAGTCTCTTACTGCTGAAGAGCATAAATGTGAACGTTTCTTTGAAGAAACTTATAAAAGGCTGGCGGATGGGAGATTTGAAGTGAGGCTACCTTTTTCGCAATCCAACATAAAGCTAGAACGATCTAGAATTCTTGCGATCTCGAGACTTCTACAGAAGGAAAGAAAACTTTCAACGAATCAGGACTTATATTCTCAGTATGTAAGGTGCCTCAATGAATATATTGACTTGGGTCATATGAACCGATCTAGTACCCTTGAAAATGTGTATCAATACGTTAATTATAGTGACGAAGAATGTTACAATTACTATTACTTGCCGCATCATGCGGTGCTTAAAGAAAGTTCCACGACTAAATTGCGAGTTGTTTTCAATGCCTCACAGCGTACCAGTAATGGGAAGGCCCTAAACGATTTCCTTTTGATAGGACCCAAGCTGCAAAACAATCTTAACAATCTTACTGCGATGGAGACGACATAAAATAGTATTTATGGCCGACATAAAGCAAATGTATCGCCAAATTCGTGTCTCAAAGCAAGATCAACGCATAGTTTGGAGAACCCATCCTACTGAGGAAATACAAGATTATAATCTTAACACGGTCCCCTTTGGAGTCAGTTGCGCCCCATATATAGCCATAAAATGTTTGAGAAAGCTTGCCCAGTTAGAGGCAGAGATTTATCCAGAAGCATCTAATGTTATCTTAAACGATTTTTACGTAGACGACGTTCTTTCCGGTGCAGACACAGTAGCAGATGCATTAAAATTACAAAATCAGCTGATTCAAATATTACACTCTGCTTGCTTTGATCTAATAAAGTGGGCCAGTAATCACGATTGCTTGCTCGAGCATATTCTCCGAGAACATCGTGAACTTCACTTACCACTCACCGTAAATAGGCATGAATCGGTGAAAACTTTGGGCTTATTTTGGCACCCCGCCGATGTCTTCAGTTATAAGGTTTCGCTACCTTCAACTCATGATTTATTGTCAAAACGGTTATTGCTATCGGAAATTGCAAAAATATTCGACCCTATTAGATTCCTAACTCCCATTATTATATTTGCAAAAATTCTAATGCAAAAATTATGGGTACGTGGCTTACATTGGGATGATATTCTTCCACACAATATTCGCCAAGATTGGCATCTCCGAAAGCGTATGCCGCATGTGTTTATTTAAGGACACAAGATGAAGATAACAACATAACTGTGCGATTAATAACCTCTAAATCAAAGGTAGCACCATTGAAATCGATCACTTAACCCGTTTGGAATTGTGTGGTGCATCATTGCTTGCAAACTTGCTAGTGCTTACGGAAAAGTCTTTCAATATACCCAACACTCCCGTTTTCGCGTGACGGACTCTACAATAGTCCTGGCATGGATTCATGGTGAGCATACCAAATGGAAGGTCTTTGTGTCAAATCGAGTCATTCAAATTCAAGAAAGAGTAAACAGTAGCAATTGGCGACATATTGATTCTGCTAGCAATCCCGCTGACTGTGCCTCGAGAGGGATATTTCCTACCGAACTACTAGAGCATGAGCTATGGTGGCAAGGTCCTCCTTTTCTACACAACAAGCAATCAACTTGGGCCAACCCTAGAGATAATCCTTTTGACGAGTACGGTACATCCGAAGAAATGAAGATGGTAGCAGCTTACATGGCGACTGTTGCAGTGAAATCTTCACTACTAAATATAAATGATTACTTATCTCTTAACCGCCTAACAAGAACTACAGCTTATTGCTTCCGTTTTATTAAGAATTGTAGACTAGAAAAGCCCAATCGTAAAACAGGATATCTGAAAACCAGCGAATTGAGAGCCGCTTTAGAGTTTTGGATCAAGGATGTTCAATCTCATGAATTTTCTGAATTGCCGACATTGCGACAAAATCATCAGCTACGTCCGCAAGTCATTTGCTGAAACTCAGTCCGTTCCTTTCTAATGATGGTTTTCTTAGAGTTGGTGGCCGCTTACATAATGCGCTTATCCCATATCAAGAAAAACACCCAATTTTGTTACCTAAAAATCATCACTTTACCAATCTTGTTATTAATTAAGCTCATCACGATACACTTCATGGAGGTCAACAACTGGTGACAGCTCATTTACGAAAACAATATTGGATCATCACCGCAAGAGCGGTTGTACGACGTGTCCTTCATAAATGCATGACATGTTTTCGTTTCAGAGCCACCACTGCATCTCAAATAATGGGTAATCTTCCTCAACCCAGGTTGGTACCGTCGAGAGTTTTTACTCATACAGGAATAGACTACGCCGGACCTATAAACCTACGCGTTTCAAAAGGACGAGGACAAAAATCCTACAAGGGCTATCTGGCAATATTTATTTGCTTAAGTACTAAAGCGATCCATTTGGAAGCCGTAAGTGATCAATCTGCTCCCGCATTCATCGCTGCTTTCAGACGATGCATTGCACGTCGCGGCATTTGCTCCCATGTGTATACAGATTGTGGCACAAACTTCATTGGTGCAAAAATAATTTTAGATATGGACTTACAACACTCACTGAAGGAAATTCATGAAAAGACAGCAGATGCGTTTACTGTCAAGGGTATAGAGTGGCATTCATCCCTCCTGCCTCTCCACATTTTGGCAACCTCTGGGAGGCAGGAGTGAAATCAACTAAATATCAACTAAATTCAAATCTCACTTACGAGGAGCTCTCCACAGTTCTAGCTCAAATCGAAGCTTGCCTTAACTCAAGGCCTTTATGCCCTATGTCTTCAGACCCAACGGATATGTCCGCATTAACTCCTGGATATTTCCTAGTAGGCGATCCTTTACTAGCTCACCGCGAGCCTGATATTTCAGACGGGAAACCTCATCTCCTGCCACGCTGGCAGTATATTCAGCAGCTGACTCAAAATTTTTGGAAGCGATGGTCTATGGAATATATGACTAGATTACAAGAGAGACCCAAATGGGCAAGACAATACCCTAATATCGAAATTGCCAATCTAGTCCTCGTAAAGGACTCTCGTCAGCGCCCCACACGATGTCAACTCGCACGCGTTATCGCTACTCATCCCGGTTCGGACGGTTTTACTCGCGTCGCGACGATTCAAACCACTAGTGCAACCTTAAAGCGACCAATCGCTAAACTTTGTATATTACCAATATTGGGCAATCACAATAATCAAATTGTGAAGAGCCAGTAATATTTCATCGTATATTATAATATAAAAATGCTAAATAATTAATAAAAGTGAATTTAATAATCTTAATCAGATAAATGTGTGTTATAAATACATCCAACCAAACAGCTGGTTCGAGCTCCTAAGCAGAAGAAGATGGAGCTTACCTTCAGCATAACACCAAATCAACAATTATATTGAAGCCTCCAGCTTCAAGGTGGCCCAGAATGTTCGAGCCTTCATGAAAAGAGAGAAAAATTGAAAATTAATCATTTATCGATCTATTCTAATCGAACAGTTTTTTTTACAGAAATACAATCAGACCTACCCATTTTAATATGCATCTGGGCTTATCCGTTATCTTCAGGCACACTGATCTCATCTCATGGCCCATCACGTCGCTTCTTATCAGTAGAATTCAGTGAGTTACTTCCACCAACCCGGCACTACACTACACAGTACAACAGTTCTCATCTCATCGTTTAGTTTTATTTTTAGATTGATCAAATATTGAATTTTTTGTTAAAGAATTATTTGTTAAAGGTTTAATTAGTGGACGAAAATAATATTTATAATGTGCTACGAAGGTTCGCATTTATTCTTTTAATTGTTCCGATCTCTGGATAACTTCGAATGCTGCTGTCACTAAATGATCTAAAGCTTCCCCTTTTGTACCTTTTTTAGCACTCTCATTCAATTCCTGTCGTAATTTCTTCGCTTCTTCTTCTGTCCATCTTTTTTGTAACTCTCCTGATATATGCTCCCCTATATATTGCCAATCCTGTTCATAATTCTGCAATATTGCCTGACATTCCTTAAGTTCCTGTGCTTTGAGCTCTAATTCCCTTTCCTGGGTCTGATAGCGTGCTAATTCTTCCCTAGTTAAGGTATTACTCCTACCTGTGGACATTTAAGTTTTATGACAGAGCTATTATACTAATAACATCGATACCCCGGCGAAGAATGTCTCCTACAGCTCTTATCTATGTTAAATATTCATGCGACGACCCGACCAGATTCACATTCCTACCAAGATTATTCCCGATATTTAAAAACTTAACTTAACATAACCCTATTCGAGCCCATTAAACCCGGACAACATGTGGGTTAAATACCCTTACTATGTATTAACGAAAACAAACCCCACAAATCTATATTCGATCAACTAGACTTTCACTCTCACCTAGCTAGCACACATCTATTTTAAGACACTTGCATCATATAAAATTATTAAATTTTGCGTGACTGGCTGGTTTTAATATTACTGAAAGGATAGATTTCACACCAAAATAGTATCAGGCTCACAAATATCTAGTTAATGTATTAGTTTTATACTGAACGTATTTGATCCTTATATTTAAATGAATACAGTTTATCTTTTGGTTGTTTGAAATGAGACGTTTTTGGTATTAGAGATGCCGATATCCGTATATTTATAAGTTTTTATATGAAAAATTGGATTCGTAGAACTAATAAGATTGAAAGTATAAAAAATGTGCATCGTCTATACCCATTTTTTAAACCGTGAAGATTTCAATATGAGTAACACAATACACAATACATTTAGGGGAACACAAACACTGTTCAAATGAAACGTCTTGAAATTATTACTTCCTTCTAATATTCATGAAATTTAGCTATCATACTCCTCTCACCAAAATTTACCTTGAAATAAGACAATTTCTACTTTTTCTTACTCTTTTAACTCTCGTTTCTTTTTCTTTAAAACTCCATCTCTACACAATACAGCTCATTTTTTCACAATTTCCTCTTCAAAGCACAAAATCAATAAATAGTAAAAATTTAACCCCTTCCAACAACCTAACATTTAGAATACCTAATAAATCATAACCACAACAACACTTTTTGTTTCCTATGTCGCCGCACAACAAAATTTCACTCTTTATATCTGAAACGTTCTAATAATAAAAGTAGATAATAATAAAAAAAATGGAGTAGCTAAAAAGCATAACTCCCAAAAATAATAAAAATGGAGTAGCTAAAAAACATAACTCCCAAAAATAATAAAAATGGAGTAGCTAAAAAGCATAACTCCCAAAAATAATAAAAATGTAGTAGCTAAAAAGCATAACTCCCAAAAATAATAATAAAAAAAAATCAATTTAAAAATTCACCAAACCTTTTTTACCGGCTGCGCCAAAATGTCGTGTCCCAAAACAATCAAATAGAGGAAAATCGAATAATTAACAACGCTCGAATTTCAAATATGTAAATCTTTATTTCACTCAAACAAACTGACCTATCTTAATAATTTAAAACAATCTAACCCGAACCGAACGGCAACTTGACACCTCAAACAAAAGTTACGACGCGACTGAACACAACTCGCCAGACCAGTCATTGGACTTTTATGCACCAATATTCGGAAGTAAACTTTACTAACAACGCGGTGTAAACAAACGACAACAACCTTGCCGTTTGTTCTACCGGTTGCAGCACCTGAGTCGCTCAATAGTAAACAATCGCTTTACATAATAATTACCATGCGAAGTCAATTATTATTGTATTCGTCGATTGCTCCACTAAGCGCTCATCGCAGCCAGCTGTTGAGCTAATCAGCAAAATAACCGACAGTTGCAGAACAGTACCATGCGAGGTTACTGTTTAGCAATTGCTAATTATTTCACTAAAATGCGCCCTTGGCTGCTGGAAGAATCTTCCTTACATTGGGCCACAACAAGAGCCCCAATGGAGTCCTCACATTCTAAAATATTTGCAGTGCTCTTATGTAAAACTGACAAAAGTTTGATTTGAATAGCTCCCCCACTCTAAACTACTATTCATACAGAAAAATGGTGCTTGATAATCTTATCTTTCGAACCAAAATAAAATTTTTATAGTTATCCCAACAAAATTATTTTAAAAAAAGTATTTGAACCACATGACTACGATTCCTCAAACAAAAACTCTCAGCTGAGTAATCATTGTATGCCGCTATGCCGTTGGCTGATATTAACTATTTTATTAATTTGTTAAGTAAGGTATATAGTAAGTGTAGCCTTTGGGAAGGTAAGGAACCAAGCTGTAAATTACTTTAAGACTATTTTCCTGTATGGATACTAGTAGGGCTCTATATATATATATAAAGTCAATGTTTGGTACTTTTCCATAGTTATCAATATAGAACATTTTAGAGAACGGACTCGCAACGCACAAATATAAATTTCTGTTTCATGGCTTGGGAAGTATTCTCGAGGGCTTTGACTGGGCCATGCAAAAGTCGCAAGATTTGCTTGAGTGTGTGTAGCGGCCTTTGGACCAATTCTAGCCTTTTTACTTGTCTAACTAAAGCTAGTTTTTTAAGGCTGTGTACAAAATTTCAAATCTCTAAATGAACGCGGTCTCGAGTTTTCGACAGGACGGACGGACATACAAAAATCAAACCAACTTTTAATATGCGTGGGTGTCCGATCCATTTTGCTTCAACCATTATTATTTCTATACGTTACAAACGGAATGACAAACTTAGGATACCCTATGATTTCATCGTCTACGATATAACTAGAATAATTTCGCAACATTAAAGCTATTATAGTGACAAAAAATTCAAATATAAAAGAGAAATTACTGATAACAAACTATTAGTTAAGAAACTAAAAACTAACAAGTAAAAAAGCTAGAATTGGTCTGAGACCAATTCTTATGATATCCTAGATGAATGCCCGTATTAAATTTCGTATGGTCACCGATTTATGCAAGTTTGATTTTTGAAGTTGTGTTTCGCACATATTTCTAGAACGGTTTGTCGGACAGAAAAAATGATTATAACCAATTCTATAGGATTTCGTATTTTGAAGAAGTTTTTAGTACAATAAAAATCTCTTGGACTGATCGTTTTCACAGTATACGTAAAAAACTAAAATTTTATATGACAACAAAAAAGTTTTATATGACAACACCAAGGAGTTACCCGATTAAGTCCATTTTTGAAATTTTTTTTGCTAGTACAATGAAAACACCATGTACCAAATTTCAGCTCTCTACGTCGACGCGTTCTCAGGCAGTGTCCAAATATATAGTGGAAAACGAAATTTTTGTATGACAACCCCACGAACCCAATTTGACTCATTTGCGAACTTAATTTTACTTTTTTGTTTAAGGCTGAATAAATTTGTAAGCATTTTGTTCCCCCTTTTTATTTTCCCCACAGTTTTTATGATATTAATTTGAAACCTTCGACAAAATATCAGAAATTCTTCAGTTCAAATGCTACCGAGCCTAGATTTAAAAGATGTTGGGTTTTTTTTAAATCAAAAACCTCAAAAAACAGTGTTATTTTCCTCGCCCCCCAATTAACTTTTTCATGTACACACCAATTTTTATTATTTTTAGTATATAGGTTTTCCAAACATATTTGTAAATGCTACCGGCGCTGTTTTTTCAAATTTGTTAATATTTTTCATGTTATGATTACTTTCATAACAATAAGATTGAAACTCTTGTAACTTGAATAAAATTTATTGCTGCACGATTATTTTAACACGAGAATGAATATTGAGGTGATTCTATTCAGTGGTCCAAAAACTGGATTAATCCCGAAATTAGTGAATGATAAAATTGGTTTTTATTCATTTTAATTCTCAAAAGCTTTCCGAGATGGCGTTAGGCTCCAGTACAAAATTTCAAACATATTTTTCTTATGTGCCTCTAAAAATGAGTATATATCCTCCACGTACATATGTACACAATGTATATTTACGGCGCGTCATGGCGCAAGCGCAGCCCGTCTGCTGCTAGCTGTGTGTGCCACTTTATTGTTGGAATGGATTAGGAATGCAATGAGAGAAAAGGGAGAATTTTTGTTAATATATTTCGTTTATGGTTAAGTTAAAAAGAGACGAAGGATATTTATTTAGAATATAAGCCGAGCGAAAATTATTTGGATTTTTTTTCTCTTTCCACATTTTTATTGCATATTTGTTTGCGATTGGGAATTTGTTTTCTAATCGGTTTTTTGGGGTACATTCTGTATGGACACATAAGTGCATAATTTTGAATTGTACTTTAGTTTATGAATATTATTGCTGATTTTATTAGCTTTGATAATCTTTTGTTTCTAGGAAATACACTGCATTGCACTGAACAGTTACGAATGGATTTGTTTTAAAATTTGTTGGACTAGAAAAGGTTTTTTTCAAATTGAAAACAATCCATCTAATTAAGATTACTTTTTAATCAAAACTACTTTTAATCAATACACAAATTCAAAAACAAAATTTCTAAGAAAATATAATGACAAATATTTAATCCAATTTGTTTTAGCTGTTGTGTATATATGTGCATATATACTGTACATAGAAGACAAAGGATGTTATATAAAGATCCCAAAGTCTGTATGGAAAGCAATAATAAAACTACAAAAACAGTTTATGCAATTAAATTCCGAACACAAACAACAACAATAGGTACTATACCCGTCGGCCTCAATATAGCAGAATTGTTTTCTAGGGGAAAATATAGAAGAAAAAATGTTTGCCATGTCAATTCATCATTGATTATGTACTGCTGATAGAACAAGGTATAGCAGCGAGTACTGCGTGTGGCACTAAATCGAAAGCTTTGTACGAAAGCTCACGCTACTACTACATAGTTAAATGGAAGCTTGGAATCGAGAGCTTTATTTTCTGCCAATCAGCCTTTAAGTCCGTGTACAAAATTTCAGATCTCTAAGTACACGCACAGACGGACGGACAGAAGGACGGACAGACGAACGGACATGCAAAAATCAAAATAACTTTTAATATTATGCGTGGGCGTCCAAATCCATTTTGCTCTACCATCATTATTTCGAGATGTTACAAACGGAATGACAAACTTAGTATACCCTTTAGATTTCATCTAGGGTATAAAAATATAATTGTTTGTTCAAAAATAACATACATTTAAATATTATCATTTTTTTATTTTTTCGTTTTTTTCTTACTTTCAATTAATATTATACAGGGTGTCCAGTCAAGTTCGCTAATGCACTGAGATTTGGACATTTATCTAGCTTTTCAGGATCAATTTTAAAATCTTTCGGTACTCGTCTCCAATTCTGTGCATCGAAGTAATAAAAAGTACCTCGCTCCTGTGTACCTTCTTTTTCGTAATGCGTAATACCAGGAATCCGTGTAATCCATACCTTTTCTTCTATGTGATACCTCCATTCACGACTGTGTCTGAATTATTAAACGTAAAAAGCAAATTTTTTAATGTTTTATAACAGATTAGTTAGTGTATACTTACAGTTCCGCAGCTGCCGCTAATTGTAACATATCACCAACATTTGTATAAAATAAAAAGAAGAGTAAATCATCTTTATATTTTTTCAATGTCAGGCTGGCCAACTTTTCTCGTATCGTGAAATTCACCAAATACTCGGGCGGCACGTTATAATCTATATCCTGAGGTCTGCAAAAGTATTACAAAAAATTTTTGGTTTCTTAGAAATATAAATAACATCTTAGTTAGTTATATTAGTTCTAGGCGGAAAAGGAAAAAATGTATTCATCATCGCTTAATATTAGCATCCCTTTTTTGTGTAACCAAAATGAACATTCTCAAAAAATAAAACAATTGTAAGGAACATGAAACGAGAAATATTAAAGTCATGTAGAAATGCTACTATGGCACAAGAAATATATGTCGCATGCAGTACCAAAAAAGTATACAAAATTTATATGGCTGGGTGGTCCATTCCGGAATGGACCACAACATTTGAAATAATGTATACGTTGAGTGATTCGTATTTTTTCGTATCTGTTGAGGAAGTCAATCAAATGTATACAAAAAAACTGCTATTATAAAAACATTTGCTTTCGGCACGCTCTAAAACATGTTATGCTCCATTCTAGAATGTACTACCCATTTCATAATCTGTATGCCATGCGACATCTAGCTCTTGTGCCATCTATGATAGTAGTCAGTTAGCAAATACCAACTGCAATAATTTGCAGAAATGTACCTAACTGCGTTTTTTATCGAAGCTCCCAGAACTGTGTGACAGGACTTCTCTTCACACAGATTAACCTGCAACACAGCAAGGCGACGTCTGCTTTGTTAAGACGTTTCCTTGCTGACTTGCGTACAAAAGTTGTGCTTGTACAGGAGGAACTTGTCGTATGACTCCGCTGCTCCCCCTCCCACTGAGGGAGTAAGGCGGGCGGTTGAATATGCGAGGTTTAATCGGTTTGGTGTCTTGGTTGGTTGTAATGCCAACGCTCATCACAGGGGCAGCTCAGACACTAACTATCGGGGTGAACTGCTGGAGCTCATAACTTCAGCGGAATTGGTTCTGTTGAATCAGAACAAACGAACCTTTGCTACCAGCCGAACACATTTTGCGTCCCTTGACGCTTTTCACCTGTTCTCCGACTAGAGGGTATCGCGGGAGTAGTCTCTCTTTGATCCTCGCTACATTGAATTCTGTATAGGAGTGGACCTCATTGAGCTGGAACTGTACAGGAATCCGAAGCAGACTGATTGGGGGAGATATCATAAGGAAATAGTTTCCACGCTCGCCTCTCACGCTGAAAAATTAAGAGTATTTCCGCCTTGGAGAAGGCAGTAGAAATACTACAGTCAGCTGTGACTGAGGCTTTCGAAGCTTCCTGTCCCATTAGCACGGATATTGGAAGAAAGCCTATGCAGTGGTGGAACGGCAGTAATAGTGAACTAAGGCCTCCAGAAGGCTAGTAGATGTCGAGAAGAACCTTCTCAGATTTTAAAGCCCTGGGTCCACACGGTATTCTGCCTGTCCTTCTTAAGGCAGAGAGCCTTGTGCTGACTCTTTACATCGACTCCATTTTCAGAGCATGTATCGCTTTGGATATGTCCTTGAGGTATGGAGGAAGGTGAGGGTTGCCTTTGTCCCGAAGACTTTACGAACCATAAACCTCTCCTCATTCCTTTTGAAATATGCTTGTAGCGGCTTGTGGATGAATGAAGGAAGTAGCCCTAAAGGCTTTTCACTTAAACACTTCACAGCACGCTTACCGGAGTGGCAGAACTACGGAGACGACTCTCCATTCAATGGTTACTCTCATTGACCGGGGACTGTATCGTGGACTATTTACCTTGAAAGCCTTTTTGGACTTCGAGGGGGCTTTTGACAAGGCCACCCCTCAGTCGCTAAGTGAGGCAACTCATGGACATGGTGGTGACCGCACTTTAGTGCGGTGGATCGAGCAAATGTTAAGAAGACGATAGTTAACTGTAGAGGTGGGTGGTCGAACCTCTGTGTGCTGGTGGAGAGAGGCTGCGCGCAGGGTGGCGTGCTTTCTGGTGTACTCTGGTGTATGTTGGTTGACTCGCTAATCACGGTGCTGAAAAGCGTGGGATTGTCATGTGAAGCGTATGCGGATGACATTCCTCTGCTCATTTACAGGCACAGTATGTCTGCTGCCTGTGCCTTCATGCAACGAGGCCTGGTGCACCCGTCATGATATGACAGTGAACCGAACAAAGACCAGCTTGGTGCTCTTCTCCAGAAGACGTAAGTTTGGGTACTTTATTCTTCTAAAGCTCTTTGGACACACTCTGCAACTCTCTCCCCATGTCAAGCACCTTGGAGTCTGCCTTGATTCGAAGATGACGTGGGGGTTGCACGTAGAGGAAAAAGTAAATGCAGCTATGAGGGTCTTCGCTCTATGCAGGGGAGCCCTTGGCTGCACCCATGCTCACATCTGCCTCCTGTGTATGGTGGCCGAGGACACTTGTGGGGACTGAGATACGGAAGCTGGCTGGCCTGCAAAGGCTTGCCTGCTTGGGAATTACGGGCTCCATGCGATCTACGGCTACCGCTCCTCTTGAGATCTTACTTAATCTGCCACCTCTGGATCTTGTCATTCAGGCATATCCCAAAAAGGCCCATGAGAATGTTGGAAGGACGGCTGAACTGGCTCTTCTCATTGATCTTTGGCATATAGGCTGGACCTGGAAAACCCTCTGGCCAGTATGCGCCGTGATACGATGGTACCAGAGCTTCGTTTTGGGCATCGCATCTCTGTGAGTTTTCTTGTAAGGGAATCGTGGACTGAGGGAAGTGCCTTATCGAGCCCCGGTCCGCTCTTAAAGTTTTTACCGACGGCTCTCCCACTAAAGAGGGAGCCGGGGCAGGCGTCTACTTTCCTGAACCTGACATTGAAATGGAGTACTCACTTGGAAGACACTCCACTGTCTTCCAGGCTGAATTCTTTGCAATGGCAGCGAAGATAGCCCATGATATGCAAATCAAGGGAAGAGCATTGCTATCCTTTCGGATAGTCCATAGTCCAGCAGCCTTGATTGCTCTGAGTGGCCTTCGGATAACATCTGAGTTACTGGGGGATTGCAGGTCGTGTGGATAAATTGTGTATCCACAACAAGATGTCCCTTTAGTGGGTTCCTGGTCACATGGTGATCATAAGGAATGAAAGGGCTGACCTTTTAGCTAGGGCTGGCTCTTATTCTCCGTTCCTCGGACCGGAACCAGCCGTAGGCATTGACCCCTCGAGCTTCGGCTCTCTCATCAAAGTCGGTGTTAGTAGGAAGCAGAGGTGGGCGAACCTGATTACTTGCATGTGCACAAAACTATTTCTTGATGAGCCCAATAGGAATATCTCTAATTTTCTGATGGCGCTCGGAAGGAAACAATGTACAACTGTGGCTGGCATCGTCACCGACCACAGCTCGCATCACGCTCATATAAAAAGGATGGGAGTGTTTGACAGCCCTGAGCGTCTGCCCTACCTGGAAGAAGAGCCTGAGACAACCGAGCACTTTTTGTGTGCTTGTCCGGCAAAACCTTCGTCACTAAGACCTGATGCACTCGAATAAGAGGACTGGAAAGGTTTGGTGAAAGGGCTTCTAGCAGGACAGCACAACGGGCCGCTCTGGCTTCCGTGCTTGAGATGGAATCTCCTGTCCACCTGCCTTAAAACAAAAACTCCTGTAGTAGAACAAGCTGAGACGCCTGCACAAAAAAAAAACATTTTCTTGCTCCAAATCATAGTTAAAGGCTATCACAGGGCTCTTTGCGGGTATCAACTAAACAAAATTGGTAGAGTTGATACCATGTCGTACCACTTCTGCCAAGACGTTCGGACCATGTATGGAAACTTGACCAACCAAAGAAAGGTAACCGGCTTCATAAGGAGTCTAAGGTTGGGAATATAATGAAAACCAGATTCTTAATATATTTTTCGTCTCAGTGAATGCGCGGATGTAGATTAGTAGAGGGGGTGGTATTTGTCAAGAGTAGACATTAGGTCTGTTCGATGAAAACCCCGGGTAAAACTAGGGCTGCACCGGGCTACACATCTTGTTTTTTGAAAAACCTAGGGCATAATGGCTTGACATTTGTCCCCTGAGAGCAGTCATTTGCAATTTTTTGCTGATTGGGGCATATAAATTACTTCTTGAGCAAAAATAAACAAAAATTAGAAGAAAAGAAATAGGAAAACAGATGGAGCAAATCTTATTTGTCCTCACCAATTTTATAAATAACTTCACAATTAAATTTAATCAGGAGAACTGTCAGGGAAATTATACTAGGTTTACCTGTTGTTTTAAAAACTTGTTCGATGAACGCACAAACCCTGGGTAAATATTGGAGGGTCAAATTAACACTGTGTTTTACATGGTGTTTTCATCGAACAAACCTATTATAACTGGGCTAGGTTCAAATAATAAGTTACCCGCGTTAGTAGAAAATACTAGGTCTAACTGCATACCAATGTCATTCTTAACATTACTGATTTGGCTGAGACCAAGAGATGACATAGTGTCAAGAAAAAGTGATTCCCGTGTTGTCAAGTTATTAAGTGGAAGATAGTCATCATCGTCTTCGTTTAGTACCCATTGTATATTGGGTAAGTTAAAATCACCAATAAGTAGTCATTCGTCAGAGGTTCCATCTTGCCATGAAGAAAAAGAATTGTGAAGGATTTCAGCATCCCGAAAGCCATGATACAGCCAAGTTACAGTGAAAGCAAATATATCAGAATAATTTGCAGCAGAGGATTTGAAGATTTATACAGTTTTTGTCCGAATCCCCCTTACGTCTTGATAGTAAAGGGACAGCGATTTGAGTTTTTCAAATATTGCTACTTATTTTAGTTGTATTTCTAAGTTGGCGCTCAGAAGGTGTAAAAGCGCCAGAGGGAAAAAGTGTGGGATCATATAACTTGGCCTGCACTTCCGCGGAGACAGTTAAAAAGGACAAAGGATGCAAACTGTTTAGAGCATTTATTAATTTTTCGACAAGAAATACCATCCGTTGCGATATTTTTAGACTTCAATTCAAAATATCCTCACACAACGTTTCTGGAGAGAAACGAGTGACGAAAACACACGATGCGCAGTAGGTACCAGTCGTCTCCCACTTTAAAATTTGCGAACAAGCAAAAAGAGAATGAAATGAATACACTGTAAAATTGCAGGACTTTTTCATTTGCTTAATTTTTTTAAATCTCATGAATGTGAAATATTTCTTCCGACACTTATGTACATACCAAAGTACTGCAGTTAACAGGTGATTTTGATATATATTTGGGATTGCTTTGCTTTTTTATATAATTATAGATTTATAGGAAAGTAATTATTTCTGTTTTCACTGAGAGGTAAAGGGAAGAGCTCTTCCTGTTTTCTTAGGAAGGTAGGGAAAATAAACACGCCTTCACTTATTCGTATCTCGTATTTAAATGATAATTATCCAAATCTTCTTCTAAAATAATGCACAAATCAAAAATCATTACCTCTGCCTTTTCTAAGTATTCCCTGAAAGGTACATAACATGCTCAAAAATACAACTCATCAATATATGACGACTAACTTCCTAAGCCAGTTCAACGTAAGGAATATTCATGTACTTATTACTAATGAATTCCAGGTAATGCTTACAATAAAACCTTATCTAAGTCAAGCATGTCCATTTTTTCCGCTGGAGATACGGTCCCTGTCACCGACATGTATAACATAGACCGCTGACACCACTGCAATTGCTTAATGCATCATATCACAACAAATTTAAACAAGATTACGTTACATCTGCCAAAACTAAGGCTGAAATGCAACAAAGGCTAAGGAAAAATAACATGAGAATTTGAGGAAAATATGTTCAAACCTCATTTGTATAATTTGGTTAAAATAACACCGTACTCCAAGAAAGCATTTAGTGTATGATCTGATTCGGAGTAAAGGGCATGAAGTTTTTTTTACGTCTACCACCGTACCAGCCCGATTTAAATCCAATTAAAAAAATTTGGGCTACGGTTAAATCCAGGGTTGGTTCCAGAAACAAAACCTTCAAATTAGATGATGTTAAGCAATTAGCAACGGAAGAATTCGAAAAAATTACGGAGGAGAACTGGAGAAGCGTTTATCAAAATGCTAGAAAAGCTGAGATATGTTGGGTATGAAACCTTTTCGGACAAGTTAACAGATAAGTTGATTATTTACTTATCTGACGATAGTTCTAATTTGATTGTGTTTTAAGTAGCGACGATGAAGAAGCGGGTCCCCCTGCAAGGTGAGGTGATGTCAATTTACAAATGACATTTTTCTCTTCAGAACAAAAAGAAGACTAGCTCTGTTGCATGTTAACTCCTATAGGTCTGACATTAGCGTGTACGAACTTATTACTTTCACATGCATTGCTGTTAATAATATGGCTGAGCATTTTGTTGGTTGCGTTTCTAAGCATGTTTTAAAAAAACTATTTAACTTTTTTAATTTTTTTCTATGTTGCATTGCATGGCATTTTTTTTCCGGTGTATCGTTTATATATCATAATAATTAAAATATTAAAATACTCTAAAATCTGGAATGCAATTTACTTGTTTACGATAAATTTTACTGAAAAGCAATTTCAACATTTCATTTTTCTAACAGTGTACCTCAGCGTAGATAAACATATCATGCTCACAAACTTTCTCATTTGTAAATAAATTAGTCTGCTTTTGACAGTCGTTAAAGGCGGTTGCTATGGGGGCCTGTTTTTTTTTTTTTTTATATATATATTTTGTAGGAAATATCTATATAGGAGAGGGACTTGTCATTAATATTCACCAAAAACTTGCATACATACATGATGCATGTTGTGTATGAATAGCAAAAAGTGCGAAATTATTTTTTAGAAAATTTCCCATGCGCGAAAAATTATCAACTGACTTGAAACGTACTCTACTGTAGATCGATCACTCCCATCAGCTACAGAAGCAGATGTGATGTGAACTGGATTACAGTTTACTGTAGATTGAACAGAGTCCTCATTAGAATTGTGGTGGCGTCTTCGACGATTCCTCGGCTTTGTAGCTGGTTTACGACTATGTGCATCAGATACAATCAGATACAGGAGGTTAGTCTACTCCGTGCTGCACGAGAGGTAATGGTCGAGAGCCAGAGTCAGACGATTCCTTATCCCCTGGAGCCAATTAACTGACATCAGTTGCCATGGAGTTGATTAGCCTTGAGTTCTCGGGAACCGTAGATGACCAAGACTCGTTATCGCCTTCAACTCGCCTTAAGCTGCTCCGAACGTCATCGATGACTGGAATAAGTAGCTTTTTGAATTCTGAGAGACAGATAGTGAGTCATCTTTGGAAAACAGTGCATGATTATCAACCAGAGAGTCTGACAAATTTTGAACCTTTACACATAGGTTATGTGACTTTTCAATCAGTGTATCCGCCGTGTATAGCCCGAATGTGGCATTTAATTGTTGGCTATAGCCAACTTAGAGCCAAGTATAATATAAAAATGAAGAAAAATGTTATATATACAATATGTACAATATTATAGTATAAGCGTCCGTGGCCTCCAAAATGTGAGATCAAATTAGTAGTAGTAAAGCTGAGGCAGTTAAAGCAAAAAATGCAACCGGCTTTGAGTGTTTACTAATTTTTCCACAAGAAATACCATGTTTTGATGTTGCTGGACTTTAATACTTAAATATGTCATCGCACGACATATCTGAAGAGAAATGGGTGACAAAGGGACAATCGTACTATTTACTCCGTACGTAAATGTATGTGATAGAGTTGTAGCGTCTGGGCATTGATTCTCAACGTTGCTGTCACGCTAGCCCAATATCCATGGTTAAGAGATATGGGCGGATTCTGCAAAATTTTAAAATCAGCAATGCTTCCCACAAGTATCCTCTAGTTTCTTTGAATCAGAGTTTCCTGTTAGGTTGGGAAGTTGCGAGTAGACATTGTAATAGTATAATGATCGGTCGCCATGTAATATAATGGAACTTGCAGATGACACGAAGTAGCTATTAAAGCATAGCTCCTAAAGATGAATGGTAGGAGTAGCTAATTAAACGTAACTCCTAAGTTGAATTGGAGGAGTAGCTAAGAAAGCATAACATAAACAGCATAAACAACATAACAACATAAACAGCATAACTCCACTTGATGAAAACACGATAATTGTACTGCGATTAATGTCTCTTTGTTTAATTTCCTTAGCTTATATATACAAGTTAAAATTAGCTTTTGATAACCATATTTGCTATTATTATTTCCTATCGAATGTTTCTAATCAATTGCTGGAAAGTTAAGGTTAACCTGATCAAATAGGACAAAAACCATACAGGGCTCGCCCATAAACATCACTACATTGTGACTCTTTTTTATTAATTTCAAGGCCGTGTTAAATAGCACAGGAGGTGTGGAAAGTCTTAACACATACCCCCCCCCCCCCCATTTTATGAAAATTTTAGAATTTTCGTTCTGTATATAAGCGAGTGTTAAATGGGCTTTTTAACATTGTAAATGATTCTTATGAGTGAAAACATTGTACAAAGGGGAATTTTAACCGACATTTCGGTAAAAACTTAAAAGTAATATTTTTTTAACAGAGCTTAGTGTGTAGTAGTAACGGAAAATTACTGAAATGTGCAATATTTCACAGTCGTCAGTACAAAATATAAAAAAAATACTAGATGAGAAGTGGAGGTTCGATTGGACAAGAGGGAGCATTCCAAAATTGTACGAAAAAAAAACCACGGGCTGACAGGAAGGTTGTTTCATTTATTGAAAGGAACAGGAAGACTACAATAAAACTGGTCCATAAAATAGACTCGGAACAGGGCGTTGAAGTTTCAAAGCGCACTCTAAGAATTGGATGAAAGAAGCGCATTTGGACTGCAAGAGGATAACAAAAAAACTGAAATTAACTGCTGCAATGATCTTGCCACACTGCTAAACGTGTGAAAAACTTCCAAAGAGAAAATAATATTAAAGTTTTACCATGGCCAGGGAATTTACCGGACATGAATACTATCGATAATGTATGGGCAGTATTAAAAAAAAAACAAGTTTAAAAAAAAGTAATCGCAATAAAGCAGAATTAGTCAATTCTATTAAAGAAGTATGATTTTCATGGTGATCTAAAAAAAAAACTGCAGTAAATAACATAAAAAGTATGGAAAGTCGTGGAAGAGATTTAGTAGAAAATCGAGGTAGTTGGACGAAATACTAGTTTTTAATTATATTTGAATGTCCTTTTCTTTAATTATTTCTTTAAATGAATTGGAGAATATTCAATTAAAAATTAAAAAAGAATATGCTGTACATTATTGTCAACTGAAAAACTTTGGCTAATATGCTAATGATTGGTTTGTGTATAATTCATTGACCAAGTACTGTAATACTGCCACATGGAAAGGCATGGTAGCCCGAATTCCTAATACCGACTAAAAGCCATTGTAAGGATAAGGATCGAATATCAAACGAAGCACTCTGGAGACGATCAGGCAAGAAAGACCGTTTGAGAAATAAAAAGAAATTAAAAAAAGTTTAATTGAATTGGCTACAGGCTATAAACTTAATAAAAAGTCAGTACAGTAAATCTCTGACTGCAACTAGCAAGAGTTCTAAAAGGCAAAGATTAAGAAGAAAGGACGGAATTGAAGATAGATAATTTTTTAAGTAAGCAGTAATAAATAAATGTGAAATAGCAGTTCCTAATGTTTACCTGCAAGGTTGATCTGCAAATGGACCTGCAAATGTTGGATGTAGATTTTCTTGTGAATTTAAATTTAAACCTAGTCCGGTCAGATCCTGTCCCAAAGCTAATGTAACTAAATTTGGATTAGCGTCTGCCGCTCGGATAAATGTTAAAAGTCCCACAATGCCGAATTGATTATTTACCATACTGGCCGGTATATTTGTGACTTTTCCTGCACAAAAATAGAGTATTTTAATTGTATTTCAATTTACGTAAAATTAGGCAGTATACCATCAGCCAATGTTTGTACTCCCATATTCACTGAATTTTCATTACTATTACTTGAATTAGTAGCGCTTTGATGATCTAATCCAGACCCACTGAGAACCACGGAAATTTTATCTGTTCCATCCATGTTTTCTGATATACTATTTACTGTCACTGTACCATCCGTTATTTGAGTACCAGGTAGTGCAGGGAAATCTTCATTTGACATTGTGAACTCTGATTGCTCCGATGTTGGTTGTTTTACCATTCCAACTACAAAATAGTCACGTTAAATAAACTGAATATTTTCGAAGTTATGTCAAATATAACATATTAAATTTTCAAGTAAACTCACGAGAGATTAGAAAATTACCATAAGGTTTACTTCCAGGAGGCTGCAACGGATTCGCTTGAGGCAGTGATTGATCATTCTGCCCGCGAGCATTTGTTAACGAAGGAAATTCAGAGAGATCAAGTAAAGGCGGCGTTGCAGTATCACCTGCAGTACCACCAAACACCGAATGGAAATTATTAAGGGCATTATTGCCACCTACACTACTACCTGTACCATAGCCTCCGCGGGATGATTGGATAAATGAACCCATGTTAGACTAAAAAGAAATATTTTTTAAAGGTTTTAATACATTCAAAATAATATAAATAAATTACCATGGGTCCACCACCCAAGCCTTGCATTGTCCGCCGATCAGCAAATGCTCTCTGTCCAAACAAATTACGAGCTCCACTTGAAATTTGTGGGGGTCCTCCGCCACCAACAGATAGTTGAGCATTGCGATTTGGCGATAACTGAGGCTGCGATTGACTGTAACTTGCGCCACCTATATGTATATATATATATATATATAAAGTTTTTTAATTATTTCTCCTTTTCAAAAATGTTAAATAAAATAAATTACCCGGTGGGAACATTCCTGATGTAGGAGTGACATGACCAGATAAAGAGCTTCCACCAAATCCACTCGTACTTCGCCCTGCTAATGAAGCACTTGATATACTTCTTGGGGGCTGCTGGAAGTTTAAATTTGCCATAACCTGCAATAGAATTATAGGATAAGAAGAAGCCTTATATTTCAGAATATAGGTTAACCTTGGCGAATAAAAACTGGATGCTATCAAAATGAAATAAATCTGGGCATGTGGGTATTTAATTGTGTGTGATTTATATTAAATAAGAATATATGGTTGAAAGTCGTAAAGGTTTCTTTTATAATTGCACCAATGATTGTGTGTGGTATATAAATCACCTGGCGCATCAGCCAGGCTTTTTATGATAAATTCAATGAACTTATGAATATGGTAATGATTTAAATAAAGAAAAACATAAACGATGGATATTGGTGATACTTATTGCAATGAGCTAAAAACGATTCTTTTAGAAAATAATGCACAGCAGTTAATAAGTGAATCGACAAGAATAACAGGTAGATCAATTAAATTAATAGATTTGGTTGTTACGAATAGCACAAGGATGACCGGTTAAACATAAGTGATCATGACACCTAGATTTATATTGTGAAGAAAAATATCTTATATGGAAATAGAAATATTTAAATATTCAAAGAATAACTTTTGTGAAGAAATATCTAAAAGTGCGATTGTTGAATGTATTCAAAATTTTGAAGATCCTAATCATCGAGAATTTGAAATTTAATTGAAATTGATTGAAAAAAAAAAAATACAAAAAAAATATATATTAGAAATCAATATAATTCGTGGTTTTATAGGAACTTAAGGGAATTACAGTGAAGGAAGTACTCGGATAAGATTCTCCTTTCCTCAGCCAACGTGATTGGCTGCGTAGCACAAACTCTAAACTGTCCTTGTAGTTTTGTACTGCCAAGCGTTCCTGTATTCTATCAAAATAAAGAATCAACTTCGGCTGAGTTGGGAGATGAGCTGCCACTCTAGATACTTTGGCAGACAGGCTGGAAGCTTGATACCCAGTTCGGTTGAAATTTCGTCTCGATAAAGGATCGAATCTGGAGCCTACCAACATCCCATCCTTGACTACGGAAAGGAAAGTCATCTTTCCTGTCTTGTCATACGTGCCAGAGTTCAATGAACTCATTGACGAACTCTAAAATTGTGCAAATAGTTGTTAAATATCCAGTATGAAGTTCTCCTCTCAACTAGAGTGCTGGTTGCCACTACAAGAAGATGATCCCTAACCCAACATACTTCATGACTGACGCTAGAATTCCAGATGAGATGTAAAGTCTATCAATTCTCGATCCTGCGAGAATTCTATAGATATTTCATATATGCGTCCAACAATAGATATCCACGAATCAGAAAACACTGACGAAATTCCTTAATCGAGCAGCATTGGCCAAATTGATCTCAACTCCGGAATACTGATCTATTGAGGGATTTAGAATGCAGCTGAAATCATCTCCGAGCATAGTTTCACCGCTAAAATTCTCCAGACAGGATTCAACACTATTAATGACATAAACAAGAGAGGAACGTGTTAATTTGTTGGACACAATGGTGCCACCTTTGAGCCTTGCCGAGGAGCAGGTGTTGCGAACATTGCGTAGCCAGTATGTAAATAAGCATAAAGCTCGAGTTGTGTGTATGTGTCTTGTGTAAAGTTCGTCTTCTGCAGAAGTGCAATGTCTATATCAAACAATTTGATTTGTTCGATAGTGCTGTGTAATCTTGTATGAGCACTTAAAGCCCCGGTGTTGATAAAAGCTATCTTGCACAGTCAAAGATATGAAAAGCTCAAACGATGAATATTCAACTTCTATTGACGACGAGAATCGGCCGAAGCGATGCTCCTGAATCATCTCCTCCACCTTTCTATGGAGACGTTCACATCGAGCTGCATCTTTGTACTTCCGCCTTTTCTTGGATTTCAGTTGTAGGAGTTGAAGCTGCGAAAGTAACAAATCTTGCCTTTCCAGCCCTTTACGAGAACACTCCTGGTTTTATCTGGATTCTTCTTGTAATGGAGCTGGTCAAGTATGTTGGAGCTCCACTATCATCCTCCTCCCAGTGGGGCCGTTTTGGACGACTGGCTTTACTGGCTCTTAAGCAAGTAGCATCGCCATTTGCTTCTTGGACAAACTTAGGCACTTTAGCCACTGGCTACTCCAAGATATGAGAACTGTCAGAAGATTCAATTTCAAGAGCCACCACTGCAGTAGTGGTTTCCTTCGGTGGGGACCTCCTTTCCAGATCTCTTACCACTTCTCTAGGAGCAGTCAGCAATAAAATTCCCTACTACATGGCAAGCATGGCATTTTGCTTCGGTGTCCACATCAATCCAGTATCTTGAGCCGAATAAGCCCAAGTAAAAACCTGAACCGCTCGCAGGCGGGAGCTGTGAGCTTCGCTACATTCATACATGAACAATTTTCTTGGCTATTTCTCATCCTTTTTCAAGCCACGCAGTACTTTGGATTGTTTCTAGTAAAATTTAAGTAAGCCCAGTAAAACAAAATCCAAAGCTTGTATATAATATCATGTTTATGATGGTAAGTCGGAGCGGTATAATGGCTCAGACGAAATCCAGAGCAATTTAACGGGTCGAGAGCGTTTAAGTAAAAATTTTAGGGCTCAGGTTCGCGAGTGGGAGCAAATTGTGCTTTCTAGAGTGCTTTTACCAGAGCCATTCACGAGGGAGCATTTTCGTACTCTGAATAACACAATTATTACATTTTTTATGACAAGTCTAAGAAGTGCTCAGGCAGGATATGCAATATTAATTTTATGATAGTTCACATTATAATTTAATAGCTCAAAAAAAGAATATCTGGAGCCAAATTTTTGTTTCCTAGAATAACACTCATTTTGTTTTGCATAGCTGTACTCTATAGTCACTTTGCTAACTTTTGTTCTCAAATTTGCTCACATAATTTGGTAGGCAAGTCCTATCACTGCATCGGAGTGAGTGAAACGCAAGAAGAACTCTACCGTCAAATATGTAACAGCGTTCAAATATTTGTTCTTTCAATTTGTGATAATTTGCTGGGATACTCGCGTTTGCTCGGGTTAGGATATCAAATATTTTTTGGGTATTTTTTTCAACAGTGAGAGCTTTTTTTTAAATGAAAATAAGTTTTCTTGTTGAATAAAATATATTAAATAAGAACAATAAACTAAAAACTTTTTTTTAATCGTTTAAAAATTACTTTTTGCCTATAATGAACTCCACCAGCGAAAACGATGATTGTCACATGAAACAAGTGAAACATTTTTCCCGCAACAGAACGAGATTACCCGTTGTTGGCAATGCTGCAAGTATGAGACGTCAGTCGACAGGACATGTAGATGTCATCTAATGGACTACACACGCTGCTAGAATTAACATTTAGTTTTGTTACATTTATATCTTGCTTTGAAGTTTATATTTAATAAAAGTAATTAATATATGTTGTACAATAGTTCCAATTATTTCGGTCACCTCAAAATACAACATATTTGGCGACGAGGATTATTCGACCACGCAGATGTAATTCGATTTATCATCGATGTAATTTATATAAAAAAAAAAAAAAAAAAAAAAAAAATTACCCGAAAACGTTGTTAATCAGCGAATTCTTCGATTACGGAAGTACAGCAGTCCATCATTAAATTGTTGGAGTAACAGCAACAACAATTACAACAGCAACAGCGGCAATATCAAGAAATTGCAAAAGCTTTAATTGACATTACAAATAGCAAGGCCAAAGAAACTGAATCGGAGGGGAAACCAATTCTTCTTCAAACATCGACGGATGTCATTAGTGATACTCTCGCAAAAGGCATCACTGAATTCCGTTACGATCCAGAAAATAATTTAATTTTCGACCCCTGGTACAATCGGTACGAGGAAGTTGGAATCCAGTGTTCATAATAAATATGCAGCATTCATCTTGCCTAAACTTACTAGATATAACTCTAGAGAAAACAGTGGAAATTCTAAGAAAACTTTTTTGGTGTACAGCACACGTTGTTACATCGACGCTTTGTTTGTCTTCAAAATTCAAAGAAAACAATTGAAGATTTTGTTACGTACGCTGGTCGTGTCAATAGGTTATGTGAGGATTTCAAATTAGGCACAATTAATGTAGATGAGTTTAAATGCTTAATTTTTGTTACGGGCTTAAGTTCAGCAAAAGATTCAGAAATTAGAACTATAATGC
Source organism: Dioctria rufipes (assembly GCA_963924295.1). Lineage (NCBI taxonomy): Eukaryota > Metazoa > Arthropoda > Insecta > Diptera > Asilidae > Dioctria > Dioctria rufipes. The sequence goes on along the minus strand of OZ002741.1, from coordinate 103,499,762 downwards.
TGAAGATAAAACTATCAATCTCGAAATGGTAGTATCAGAATGCCAGAGAGTCATTAACGTTAAACAGGACGGAGCACTCATCGAAAATAAATCATCAAATACTAATTCGGCTGTAGTTGCAAAAATAGAATTGCAACACAAAAATTACAGCGAAACTTATAATAAATTGCTGAACAAATCACAGCCGCCGAGACCATGTTGGTTCTACGAAGACATTCATTTTGTAAGGAAATGTCGTTTCAAAAACCATAAATGCAACAAGTGTTCTCAAGCAGGACACAAAGACGGCTTTTGTGAAAACGTAATAAAAAAAAAGCCAAACCGCCAGTCATTCCAGTCCAACGGAATATATATTTGCAACAATATTGAATCTGTTTCAGCTCGAAGGAGGTTTATTAAATTGAATATTAACGAATTTGATGTCAAGTTACAAATTGATACTGGTTCTGATATAACCACAATTTCGTACGATACTTGGAAAATGTTAGGAATTCCAACAACAAAACCAGTGCAGAAAATTATTAAAACGGCTTCAGGTGCTACCTGATATTGGAGGAATTTGAAGCAAAGTTCACACTGAACAATCGAACTGTTATAAACAAGTGCTTCGTGTTATCGGATAATAATTTAAATTTGTGCGGATTGGATCTCTTGGAAAAATTTGAACTTTGGAATGTTCCGATCGGAACACTCTGCAATCAGTTAAAAATGTTGTCTAAACCAATCTGTTTAAAGAAGAATTAGCTCTTTGTACTAAAGCAAAGGTAACACTGCACACACAAAGTAATGTTAAACCTGTATTTAGAAACAAGAGGCCAATAGCATTCGCTGTACAGTCCCTAGTAGAGCAAGAGTTAAAACGCCGTCAAGAGCAAGGAGCAATTTCACCAGTGGAATTTTCCGTTTGGGCAGCACCCATCGTGGTTGTAAGAAAAGCTAATGGAAAAATCAGAATTTGCGTTGACTATTCAACAGGCCTCAACGATAGCCTACAATCTAATAAACATCCACTGCCAATTCCAGATTATATACTTTTCAAGTTGTCACGAGGACAATTCTTCAGTCATACCGACTTATCGGATGCTTTTTTACAAGTTGAAGTCGATGATGAATCAAGGAAACTATCAACACACATTTGGGATTATTTACATTTAATCGTATACCACCAGGTGTAAAGCCAGCCCCAAGCGCTTTTCAACGCATAATGGATATGATGCTGGCTGGACTAAAGGTACGTTTGCATAAATTGATGATATCATTGTTTTTGGAAAAACGGAGGACGAGCATCGTCAAAATCTCATCAATGTTCTTAAACGAATTGAAAATTATGGATTTCGGTTAAAACTTGCAAAATATAACTTCTTTGCAACCCAACTAAAATATTTGTGACATATCATCGATCATCAAGGTATTCGACCTGATCCGGATCAAACGACTGCAATTGATAAAATGCCGTCTCTTAAAAATATTACAGAACTGCGATCTTTTCTGGGTGCTATTAATTATTATAGCAAATTTATCAACAAAATGCGGAGTCTCAGAGGACCGCTGGATGAACTTTTAAAAAAATGTGTTAAATGAAATTGGTCTAAACAGTGCCAAACATGATTTCAAAATTTAAAGCATACAATGACATCAAATTCATTATTAACGCATTTTAATCCTGATTTGGAAATAATTGTAGCTGCTGATGCATCAAGTTATGGAATAGGCGCATGCATATTTCATCGCTTTCCAGATGGAACAGAAAGGGTCATCCGATACGCATCACGTTCGTTAACTCCGAGCGAAGAAAAATACAGCCTTAGCTCTCACTTTCGCAGTTACAAAATTTCACATAATGATCTTTGGTCGTAAGTTCGTATTACAAACCGATCACAAACCTTTATTGACAATTTTTGGCTCTCAAAAAGGTATACCGGTTTATACATCAAATCGATTACAAAGATGGGCACTGATTTTACTAGCATATAATTTCAACATTGAATATGTGTCACCGACTAGTTTCAGATATGCTGATATGCTATCCAGATTAATTCCATCATGCACGCCACAAACTGAAGACTTCTTAATTGCACAAGTACAGTTTGAAAATGACCCCATGTATATCCTCGACGAGTCTATTCGGCAACTACCCGTAACGCACAAAATGATTGTAGAGGCAACAAAAAAGGATGAAACACTTCAAACCGTAATTTCATATCTGAAGGATGGATGGCCGCATCCCACCAACATTTCAGTTCAAATGTTTCAGAAAACATTAAACCATTCCTTGCACGAAAGGAGCTTCTATCAATTGTTGATGAATGTTTACTTATTGGGGAACGAATATTCATTCCAGAATGTTCAAGGAAAGATCTTACGCCAATTACATAAAGGACTTCCCGGCATGGATCGCATGAAATACATTGCAAGAAGCTATGTCTATTGGCGTAGAATAGACACGCAAATTGAAGAATTTTTCCGCAAATATAATAATTTCATCTCAGCGGGAAAGCTTAAAATTAAAACTGAGCTTTCATCCTGGCCGACTCCTAATCGCGCATCGCAACGTATTCACATCGATTTTACTGGTCCTCTAAATGGAACAATGTTTTTGATAATGGTGGATGCACTATCGAAATGGCCAGAAATATTAGAGATACGACTACAGCATCAAGTGCAACTATTGCAAAGCTCCAAGAAACCTTTGCGAGATTTGGTATTTCAGAGACAATTGTGTCAGATAACGGGACACAGTTTACAAGCGATTTATTCCAAGACTTTTGCACTCAAAACTGCATTCAGCATTTTCGGTGTGCTCCATACAGTCCGAAGTCAAATGGTCAAGCCGAGCGTTTCGTCGACACATTCAAGAGAGCTTTACGGAAATTAGAAGGGGAAGGGACAACTTCAGAAAATTTACAAACTTTCCTTCAAAGTTACCGTATTACTCCAAACCGAAATGATCCTAACGGCAAATCTCCATCAGAAGTTTTATTGGGTAGAAGGATGCGAAATCAATCGGACCTTCTGCGTTCTCTAGTTAACCAAGGGTATCATCGCAATACAAATCAAGAAGATCAATTCAATCAGAGACAAGGTGCTAAGCCAAAACACTTCGAGTCTGGTAATCGTGTGTTTATCAAGGTTCACAAGGGAGAAAAGTGGACTTGGCGCAGTGGAGAAGTACTAAGTAAGCTTGGTAAAGTTATGTATAAAGTTCGATCATACGCGATTAACCGGTTGATGACAGCTCACGCAAATCAGTTGAAACCTGATACACGTTCCAAAGCTCAACCACAAGAGCGACTGAGACAGCTTCCATTTGAAATTCTAGTCGATACATTTCATTTAAGTGAGGAGCGAAATTCAGCACAATCGCAGTCTGAAGAATCAATTGAGATGAATCAAACTCAACAAGGATCATCGGATCCGCAACCACAATTGGCAACACTGGAAACGCCGCGTCCAATACGTCAAAAAAGACTTCCTGCTTATCTTCAGGACTGTTGTATACCTAGTAGAAAATATATTAAAGACCTAACACACTTGCATCTAAACACAGTAACGAAGTAATAAATAATAGAAAGACTAATACTAATATCACAGATCGTCATCACAGTTAGGAGTGGAGTCAGATTAGCTTAGATGATCAGTTTTAATTGTAATCTTCAACATGAATAAACGTACTGCTAAGAAGTCGGACTTTTTATTTAACTAACAATACATAACATGGCGCAGTCGGAAATTTTTTTAGAAAGTGTAGTGGCTTCAGTGAAATTTAAAGTGAAGTGTAAAGAATTAAACGTGAGGAAAAATAAATAATGGAAAATTTAAGTCTAAGGGCACCAGGCCCTATGTCATTTGAAGGCAACATAAGCAACACATGGTCAAAGTTCAAGAAACTATTTGAAATATACATATTGGCAATAGATAAACCAAAGTTAGCAAGTGAAACGAAAGTAGCAATGCTGCTAAATTTGATGGGAGAAAAGGCTCTCGAAATTTTTGAAACGTTCGATTTAACAGAGGAAGACAAAAAAGTTTATAGTAAAGTGATTGAGAAATTCGAAAACTATTGCATGCCAAAAACTTACGTGATCTATGCAAGATTTAAATTTCATAGCAGGCAGCAGCAACAAGGAGAACCCTTTGATAATTTCCTCACCGAGATTTCAAATCAAGCTAGAAAATGTGATTTCTCGAATACTACGGAATCAATAATAGATCAAATGATAAGGGATCGTATTGTTTTGGGAATCAGACATGTAGATGTACAGGAAAAATTATTAAGAACAGAAAATCTCGCGATCTATGTAAATGAAGTAGGAATAAATAACGCCGGGTGGTTAAAAACATTAAAGATCGGTAAGTGTGAGATGAAGCTCAAAATCGACACCGGTTCACAGGTAAATATAATTCCATGGCACATTTTTAAAAAACATTTTTCAGCTGATTGCATTGTGACAGCATGTAATTTAAAGTTAGAAGCATATGGTGGGCATACGCTGCGGGTTAGTGCAGTGAATTTGCCTATTTATTATAATAAAAATCAATATAACGAGCAGTTTATCATTGTTGATGCATCTTCGAGTGCACTACTAGGGCTGAAGATGTATATTATGATGAATTTGGTTAGTTTAATAAGTCAAGTAGAATCGGTGTCAAGTGATGAAGAAAAAGAAAACTTCTTAAAGGAAAATACAGAAACTTTCAAAGGATTGAGGTGTTCTCCAGATAAGTGTCATATTTTTGTTAAAGCTGATGCAGTGCCTATAGCAAAGCCCCCAAAAAGAATCCCTTTGGTTTTAAGAGAAATAGTGAGGTAGAAATTAAACGATATGGAGAAATTAGGCATAATTAAAAAGAGTACTCAACCAGCGGATTGGGTACATCAACTTGTAGTTGTAGAAAAACCTGATAAGACTGTCAGGTTATGCCTCGATCCAAGAGATCTTAATTTATGTACAATAAGAGAGCCCTTTCAGATACCTAAATTAGAACATATTTCGGGTAAGCTACAAAATATGTCGTTTTAAACAGTTCTAGACTTAAAAGATGGATTTTACCAAGTACAACTGGACGAAGAAGGCCCGAATTTATGCACTTTTGCGACCCCAGTTGGCTGCTATCAATTTCTCAGGCTTCCTTTTGGATTAAATTTAGCACCTGAATTATTTCAGAAACTGAACAGCAGGTATTTTGATGATATTTTGGTAAGGGGAGAGACAAAAGCTGCACATGACTTAAATTTAAAAAAATTAATAGAAAGAGCAAATACTTTAAATATAAAGTTTAACCCAGCAAAGTTGCAATTTTGTTTAAAAGAGGTGAGATACCTAGGCTATTTATTTTCTAAAGAGGGTCTAGCTATAGATCCAAACCGCGTAGCAGCTATTAACGCTGTAGAAGTGCCATCAGAGAAAAAAGCGCTGCAAAGGTTTTTAGGGCTTATCAATTATTTAAGGCAATATATACCGAACATGTCGGCTTTAACTGCTCCATTTAGAGAACTGTTAAAAAATAATGTAGAGTACAAATGGCTTCCAATGCATACGAAGTCGTTTGATAAGTTGAAATCAGCAATTACTAACGCACCAGTACTAAAAAATTTCAGTCCAGATACTCCGATAGTAATTCAAACAGACGCATCTAAAGAAGGATTAGGTAGTTGTCTTATGCAATATAATCGTCCCGTGGGCTATGCGTCGAAAAGTCTATCTAGGAGTGAAAGGAATTATGCACAGAAGGAAACGTTGGCGATTATATTCGCTTGTGCTAAATTTCATGACTATGTTTATGGTCGAACAATAACTGTTCATACGGATCATAAACCCTTGGTAGCGATCATTGACAAACAGATATCTCAAATTAATTCCAGTCGGTTACAAAGAATGCGGTTAAAACTGCTGAAATACGATATAAAGCTAGAATATATACCAGGGAAATCAAAGTATGTGGCCGATACACTGGCGCGAAGTTTTATAATTGATAAAAGAGATTTCGATGATTCTTTAAATGAGGTAGTGCACACCATTAATTTCTCAGTAAACCGCGAAGAGCAAATTAAAAATGCTACTAAGACTGACACCGAACTAAATCTATTAGGTCAAATGTGTAGAGAAGGTTGGCTAAAAGAGCAGAGAAAAGCTAGCGATGTAATTAAAAAGTACTGGCCACTCAGATATGAAATATATCAAGAAAAGGGTTTAGTTTTTTATAATGAAAAAGTTATAATTCCGAAAAACTTAAGAGATGAATTACTCAATACGTTACATGAGAGTCATATGGGTATGACAAAAACAAAAGAACTCGCGAAAATATCTATGTACTGGCCAGGGATCAGCACGGACATTGAGCAATTAATCATGCGATGTCGAACTTGTGAAAAGTTTCAAGCGTCAATTTACAAAATTCTATTAATACCGCATGAGGTCCCAGAACTACCATTCAATAAGGTAGGATGTGATATCTTAGAGTTTCAAAGATGCTCATATCTTGTCTTAATTAATTATATGTAAAAGTGGATTGATTTAAAGAAATTACAAAATAAAACGTCCTTAGAGGTAATTAGCAAATTGAAAGAAATTTTCGCTATGCACGGTATTCCAAAGGTGTTAATATGTAACAACCAACCATTTGGCTCAAATTTTCTGGTGAATGGAACATGGAAATTATAACGTCAAGTCCAAACTATCCACGTTCAAACGGACTATCCGAATGATCAGTGGGTATTGCAAAGTCGCTGTTAAAGAAATGAATCGATGACGGCAAGGATATACAAAGCGGCCTTTTAGCTTATCGCGCAACAGTAATTCCGTCGTTAGGTTACTCTCCAGCGCAACTCCTCATGGGTAGACATTTAAGAACGAAAATTCCAATGACAGAAGAATCTCTTAAACCTAAAATAGCGTCAAATGTGAATTCAAAAATTGTTAAAATTCAAAATCGGGTACAAAGAGTATCATGATTCAAGAACGCGTGGCAAGTTTGATCGTTTGTTTTCTAAGGGGGAAAATGTAGTAGTGCAGAGATGTAGAAAGTGGCATCTGGCAAAGATAGTTGACGCACATTCAACACCTAGATCGTATACTATACAAACAGAAGACAATAGAATATTACGAAGAAATTCACTGCACTTAAGGCCTTCAGCTCATGCACCAACATTCAAAGTGGCGGAAGGTAATGCTCCTGAAACAGTAGAGCATTCTCAATTGCAACAGCAACTATTAAGTTCTAACAATCCTAATTCAAATAATAGTGAATCGTACGTGTCGGAATCGGGCTCCAACTTGCACTATAAAACACCACCCGATCGTTTGATATATACGTAATAAAATTACTGCTTGTAGGTTAGATATTCATTACATATTTTCATTAAGTTGAAACTAAATTGAATTAATTTCACTAATAAGAATTTAGGATTGTATTGTATAGAATTATCGTAATTACTGGGTATTGAATTGCTAAATTATTGAATTATAACTGAAAGGAAATTATTAAATGCTCAGTCAATTATCGTTAATATTTCTAAGGTAGCGTAGGACTTGGAAGACTATTCTACAAGGGGAGATGTTGTATACCTAGTAGAAAATATATTAAAACACAACGAAGTAATAAATAATAGAAACACTAATACTAATATCACAGATCGTCATCACAGTTAGGAATGGAGTCAGATTAGCTTAGATGATCAGTTTTAATTGTAATCTTCAACATGAATAAACGTACTGCTAAGAAGTCGGACTTTTTATTTAACTAACAATACATAACAAGGACTACGTAACAGGTCTTCCGCAGGGGAGAGATGTTGGCAATGCTGCAAGTATGAGACGTCAGTCGACAGGACATGTAGATGTCATCTAATGGACTATGCATGCTGCTAGAATTAACATTTAGTTTTGTTACATTTATATCTTGCTTTGAAGTTTATATTTAATAAAAGTAATTAATATATGTTGTACAATAGTTCCAATTATTTCGGTCACCTCAAAATACAACACCCGTTAAACCGGTATTACTCTTTAAAAAGCAAATAAAATGCCAAAAAAGGTACCTACAATAAGAAAAAAGAAACCTGTTTTTTAATCAAATAAATTTTCATGTAAAACTCAAAAAGAGTAGTCATTGTGCATGGAATGCATTCGTAAAATTGATGATGACTGCGTAGAGCGATTTAGGCTATTTATGTATCAAGAACCGTTCGGTGGAACCAATGAGAAGTCAGTTGGGTGGAACCAATCAGAATCGTCGTAATGTACACAAAATTGCATTTGTGAGTGGAAATATTTTGATTAATAATTTTAAGTAAAACTGAAAGAGAGAAATAGCATAGACAAACTAATAACATACAAAGACTGGACAAGTAGAACAAAAATATGCAATGAGTAAGCCAGCAATGCTTCGCTCTAATATAAAATCAAGTTTGCTTCGATCCGATGAAGGAAAGGCCATAAGTTTTTCTTAGAAATTTGTTCTTCGCAATTTTTATGCCTGGAGCAGAATGCATCGCAGCCACCCCCCGCCAACATGGTGAACACAATTGCTTTTGGTGATTGCGTCAAGATGAAATTTCAATGAGTTTTGTTAACTGTATTCATAAAAAATTGGGAGCACAAGATAATAATTTTTTAATTTTTTCATCTCCATAATTAAATTTTCTTCGAAACTCATGATGTTCAGCATACAAAATTTTAAAACAAGCAAAATATTAATCAGCTGTGAAATGTCAACGTAGGGTAATTGCGGTAAAGTTGAAAGTCAGTCAACTTCTGCGTCATGGCTCCAATGCCTACGTTCCTTGCAAACACTTAATGGCATTGCCTTATAACTTACTTCTGCGTAGTAGCTACGCTCCTTCTGACAACGGGTGCTTGGACGGCTAACAAATTTGGTAGCAAACTGGAGTTATTAGGCTGAACTACAATAGAAGTATATGTAAGTACATTTACTTACGTAAAGCGAACGCGGCCTTAATTTAACAGGCGTACACAAATTAACTTTAACTCGTGTGAGGGGAACTTTCGTTAAGTTTAAATATCCAATTTTCCGTAAGTATAGTGCGCTAAGAATCGCTCATTCAGTAAGAATGCGATGTGTCCAAACAATTAAATTATTATAAAATGGAATAAAAATGGTACTGCGAATTAATATAAAGCACAAATCTTCAATTAAATCAACTTCCATTTGTTAATTTTATCACTTTTACCACTTTTTAAAATTTAACACAGAAAATGTCATTGGGGCACTGCGAATTAATAGAAAGCACAAATCTTCAATTACATCAACTTCCATTTGTTAATTTTTTCACTTTTACCAGTTTTTAAAATTGAAAACATTAAATATCAAGATAATAACTCTTACGGAATGTTATATATATTTAGGCTAAAAATATCAATTTTTCGTAAGTATACCTCAGTCTCGTTTAATTTCGTAAAGTTATTTACTTCTATTGTAGTTCAACCTATTTTCAGATTCAATACTTTCATGTGTGCCGCTGCCGGCCTCCAATAATGCATAAAAATCGGAACAAATATCCAGTAAAATTTCTAAGAAAAAATTTAGGCCTTCCCTACATCAGGCCGAGGCATCGCTGATTTCATATTGAAGAGCCGAATTGCTGCCTCACAGACTTCAATAATATAGACTGCTAGCTGCATGCCTTTGCGATACAAAATTATTGAAGCCAGCATATGCCCCCATCACAGGGGTAAAACATCCCAAATTTGCTGTCATGTTGCGGGATATTTCATAAATAACTAAGTGAAGGGAAATTTTCAGTTTTATTTTAAAGCTAATTCTGTACGTAGTTCTCAATTAAGTTGTTGATAAATATTCAAATAATATTTTAAGTATTTACGTTTTTCCAGTTTCAAATTTATTTATTAAACTTCCTGGATAAGCGAAAAAAGCATTTTTCTGAGCGACGATATTATCAATTGTTATTATTATTATCGACTATTCTTGCACTATGTGGTGAGCACACTTACACTGATCCGAACGAACTTGACAAGCGTCAGTCTATTAGAGAATTTGACACGCGTCGATTGTACTTTGTACTTAATTATAAAAATCATCTCAATAAAGCTATTGAATTGTTATCGGACTAAACGTGCGTTTCATCTATTTTTTGTTCTAGTTATAAAGAACCTGCCTTTCCCAACAGGTTATGGGCCCAGGCACAAATAACAAAAAAAAAATAAATAAAAGTGTAAGTGAATTGCCATGAATTCTGCAACAAGAATCGAGTTGCTCAACAAGGAGAACTTCGTTACTTGGAAAATGCAAATGCAGGCATTGCTAACAAAAAACGATTTGTGGCAATATGTTAACGGTAAGGTAATCAAACCGGAACAGTCGACGGCGACTTAAATCGGGCCAAGGAAATTTCTACGTGGGAGAAAAATGACGACAAAACAAAGTCGGAAATTATTTTATCAATATGCGCTTCTGAATTAAAGCAAGTAAAGGGGTGCATAATGGCTTGTTCACGAGCGCGATTTATCGCAAGCGACTGAGCTCTGGTTGGCTACAGCAATGTAGTCGTCGCTGAACATGCTCACTTTTTCTACGTTTCGTGCGATACAAAAATTTATCGCAGCAATGCTCTTAGTTTGGTACGATTTTCACCTTAACCTCAACATTTATGCTTGTTTACATTTGTAATCGAATGCTAAAGCTCCGCAGTGATGTCGAAATTTGCTATAATATGTATATATATAAATATAAAAACATAAGATATGTAAATTTCATACTAATATCTCCTTGCCACCACAAAATTAAACAAATTAAGTTGTAGCCGCTGTCAACCTTGTGAACGTATGGCGCGATAAAAACCAGTCGCAAATAGAGATAGATCTATACAAAGAGCAGGACGTCACCAAAATATCGCACGTATCGTATCGCGCTCGTGAACAGGGGTTAACTTCGAAGGAAATGTAGAACAAACTCGAAGGATTTTATCAGTCGGAAAGGTCCCGCTAGAAAATGGATGCTTCTAGAAGAACTCATACAACTACGCATGGAAGAGAACAGTAACGCACGCGAACACATTAACAAGTTCTTCGACACTATCGATAAACTGACCTAGAGACGGAAGTAGATTTAAATCAAGACTTGTTGCAGTCAGTGATGTTGTTGTGTAGTTTACCACGAAGTTATGAAAACTTTTGGTGTGCGATCAAATCACGTGATGAATTACCGAGTCTAGAAAACTTACGGGTTAAAATAACAGAGGAAAGTGACTCTCGTGGTAGTGAATCTAGTTCTAAAACTCAAAATGTATTGTTTGTTCAGAAACATGGACAAAAACATAACTACCATCACAATACGGGAAAGGTAACTCTAATAAAAACGAAAAATTTCCGTTACAGTGTCATCGTTGTGGAAAGTATGGACACAAAGCCATCAATTGTAAATCTAAAAACGAAAATCAACAATTTGCAAGAAAAACCGAGGATTAAGTTTAGGTGCGTGGGAAGCCTTCATCGGGGAATCGGAATCTAGGAAGTAGTGTCTGGATAGCGGTGCAACAAGTCATATTTGCAAGGAATTAAAACATTTTGGTGAAACACAAAATGGTTGTGGAAAGTTGAACTTGGCAAATCAGGACTCAACTGAAATTAAAGCAAAAGGTGATGCTTCATTTTTCCATAACTGCTTAGGGTCAGAAGTCAAAGTTGACCTAAAGGACACACTATACGTTCCCGACTTGAGAACAAACTTAATTTCCGTCGCAAATATCACAGAAAACGGGTATGACGTTTTGTTTACAAAACATCACGCAAAAGTTATCGACAAAAAGGGCAGAACTAAATTGATCGCGGAAAAAAGCAGAGGTTTGTACTATTTTAATGAATCTGCAAACTACGTAGGTAACAGTTCGAAATACGGAAACGCGATTAATAATAATAAGCTTCTCGAGTGACATCGGAAGCTTGGTCACCTGAATTTCGCTGACTTAAAGAAAGTTCAACGAGACATTACAATGAAAGTTTTGAATTTTTCTTGTATAAACACAAATATTAATTGCGCGATATGTTTACAGGGAAAAATGACCCGTACTCAGTTTCAAACATCATCGGATCGAAGCACAAATTTACTGGAAATAATTCATTCCGATGTTTGCTGTCCAATAAGGACTGAATCACTTGGAGCTGCTAAATACTGTGTTACCTTTATAGACGACCACTCAAGGTGGACGGAAGTTAAATTTATAAGGTCTAAAGATGAAGTATTTAAGCATTTCAAAGAATATAAACAACTTGTTGAAAACCAGAAGGAAAAGAGAATAAAACAGTTACATACAGACAATGGCGGTGAGTACATAAATAATACTTTAGATGATTTCTTGAAGGAACACGGTATTTCAAGAAAATGCACGGTAGCATACAACCCGGAACAGAACGGGATATGTGAAAGAAAGAACCGCACATTATACGAAATGGCCAGATGTCCTTTAATTCAAGCCAAACTCCCACCTACATTTTGGGCAGAAGCAGTCTCAATCGCTAACTATATACGAAATCGAGCACCAACTAGCAGTTTGCAAGGAAAAACGCCACATCAGTTATGGACCGGAAAAGTACCCGATGTGAGACATTTCCACGAATTCGGAAGCAAGGTCTACTGCCTATCGAGGAAACCAGGAATTGGGAAACTGGAACCCCGAGGTCAAGAAGGAATTTTCTTGGGTTATGCACAAGAATCTAAAGGCTATAGAATTTGGATACCATCCATAAAATAAGTTGTAATATCGCGAGACATTAAAGTTATTAACACGAAGAAACCTCTTGACTACTATCAAGCCATCCCCGAAGATTTCTTTAATTCAATAGATGAACGTCTGGAAGTTGAAAAACAAAATCCCCCTATCAAAGTCATAATGGAACCCCCTTCATTGTGGAAGAGAGCATCAACCAACCGGAACAGCAGACGAAGAACGAATCTGACGATTTATTCGGAAGCCATGAAGAAGAGGAAACCAGCCAGGAAAGTGAAAAGCGTGGACCCGGAAGACCAAGACTTGGCGTACTGGAGCGAGGGAAAGGCCCACAAAGGTTTACAACAAGATCACGACACAAACGGGAAATTCGGCATCGGAATTTGCGTTTCTCTCGGAAGTATCCATCAAGAATGCTGTATATGGAGCAGAATCCGAGGACTGGTACAAAGCTATGGCTTTGGAAATGAAGTCGATTATTAAAAACAACACCTGGGAAACTGTATCTCGACCAGACAACGTCGAAACAAGTGGAAGTCGTTTTGTTCTGAGGAATAAGTTCAACTCGGACGGAAGTGTACAGAAGAAGAAGGCCAGAATAGTAGCTCAGAGCTTTGTTCAAAAACCAGGTATACATTTTAACGAAACTTTCGCTCCTGTTTCCAGATTAAATTCTATTCGTCTCCTAATTTCCATCGCAACTCAAACGGAAATGAAGATTCATCATCTAGACGTTACAACTGCGTATATAAATAGCACAATTGAAGAAGCATTATTTTTGGAACCTCCGAAATATATAGCCAACTCACTTGAATACCTCGTTGAAATGCAAAAAGCTGATAACAACATTCAACGCAAGGCTATACAGATGTTGAAAAGCTTAAGTTCAGGTAACAACGTACTTCTTCTTAAAAAATCCCTTTACGGACTGAAGCAACCCGAAAGAAATTGGTATAACACGCTGAAGGAAAGCTTATCTGAGCTGGGTGCTGTTCGCTGTAGCGGAGATCCTTGTATATATCGATCCGGAAAAGGAAACAATGCAACGTTGATTGCAACTTACGTCGACGATATCTTATTACTATCCAAGGATACAGCACAAATGAATTTCATCAAGAAGAAATTATCGAAATATTTTATGTTGAAGGACATGGGTGAAGTGAAATACTGTCTCAGAATTGAGTTTTTACGAGATAAGGAAGGCATAACTATGCATCAACGAGGTTACATCAACGAAGTTTAACATCGATTTGGAATGTCTGATGCCAAGCCCGTACTTATCCTCTATGTCCGAATTCGAAGTTTACAAAGCAAACCTGTAATTCCAAGGAAGAAAAATCCATCGTGCCTTATCGTGAATTAATGGGCTCGCTTATGTATCTTGCGGTATCCACCATGCCTGACATCGCATTCGCTGTCAGTTATCTTAGTCAATTTAACGAGGATGACGATACTACTCATTGGATAGCTGGTACTCTCGCCCTAGGACTTTCTTTCAAGCGAAGCTCTACGCCGTTAAAATGCTTCGTGGATGCAGACTGGGCAAACTGTCCTGAAGACAGGAAATCATACACTGGGTATGTTACCATGATCGGGAGTTGCATCATTTAATGGGAAGCCAAAAAGCAGCGAACTGTAGCCCTATCCAGTACCGAGGCCGAATACATGGGACTTACAGAGGCTACTAAAGAGTTCATATATTTAAATAATTTCCACTCAGAATTGGGTTTCAGTCAATTTGCATATGCAATTATTTTCAATGACAATCTTGGATCGTTAAAGCTGGCTGAAAATCCAACTTATCATGCACGTAGCAAACATATAGACGTGAGGCATCATTTTATTCAGGAATCTCTGCGAGAAAAGAAAATCAGAATCGCTCACGTCTACACCGAGGACATGCCTACAGACGTTCTCACCAAGGCTCTACCGAATTCTAAACATCTTAGGTGCATTGAATTATTGAAACTGAAATGTAAAATTTAGTAATTGAAAGTATCCTCATTTTTGTTTACAAACATTGCTTGTAAACATATTATGTATGTATGTAAATGTATATTATATTAACTTAATAGTCCTTAAATTGAGGGGAAGTGTTGGAAATAATACAACCGTATTTTCATACACGCAGCCAATTCTACGGACTATTCGTGCACTACTGTGTGGTGAGCACACTTACACTGATCCGAACGAACTTGACAAGCGTCAGTCTATTAGAGAATTTGACACGCGTCGATTGTACTTTGTACTTAATTATAAAAATCATCTCAATAAAGCTATTGAATTGTTATCGGACTAAACGTGCGTTTCATCAATTTTTTGTTCTAGTTATAAATAACCTGCCATTCCCATCAATTATATAGGTAGTTATATAAATAGTACGTATTCCTTAAATTTGTGAGTTGTCACTTTAGTTTGCGGTATCAACGTTATTTTTCGAAGGGCAAAGTTTAAAGAAATTAGCAGAGTGATTATTACAATTATTACAAATTTGTGCATTACAATGATTTTAAAGTGAAAAAAAAAATTATTAACGCACCAATTACGATACCTTCAACTTCAAGGTGGTGTAGAAGCTCGTATATATTTTTAATATTCATTTTTTATATACTTTTTGTGGGTGCACAAGTCGCTCGCAACATAAAAGCATATATTATGCTGGTTTCACTTTTTGCGAGCTGTCGTCAGTCTATATATTGAAGTCTGTGGTCGACCTCGACCAGTGCATATAAAGTCGAAGGAAGAAATTCCCAGTAAATTTCTAAGAAAAAAGGATCGTCGACTTTATATTCGAGAAAAGCGTTACATATTTTTGTTCTACTTGTCCAGTTTTTGTATGTTATTAGTTTGTCTATAGAAAGTCTTTGTTTTCAGCTTTTTTTAGACCAATTATCAGTTTGCTCGATGAAAACACCATGTAAAGCACTAACACTACATGGTGTTTTTATAGTAATAACAAATAAAATTTCAAAAATGGACTAAATCGGGCAACTCCTTCTTGCTGTTGCCATATAAAAATTTAGGGTTTTTACATATACTGTGAAAACGATCAGTCCTAGACATTTTTATTGTACTAAAAACTTCTTCAGAATACGAAATCCTATAAAATTCATTTTTTCTGTCAGACGAACCGTTCTAGAAATATATGCCAAAAACAACTTCAAGAATCAAACTTGCATACGAAATTTTATCCGAGCATTCATCTAGGATTATCATAAGAATTGGTCTTAGACCAATTCTAGCTTTTTCACTTGTTGTTTTTAACTCATTGTCTCAGTTGCACTACAATAATGCATAGTCAAGTTCTTTTCCCCCATTAATGCAAAAGACGAAAGTATATGACATTATTTGTTTCATTCTAAAAAACATAAAAAATTTTCAATTTTGTTCGGCTGCTTCTTATCTTCTTATTAGGTTATCTTTGGCACTAGTGTGAATTTTCCCCTACAATATGGTGGCTTAGCCAACTTTTTGTGCACCCATCGAGCAAGTTATTTGAAGGTAACCCTAGTGTAATCTGAAATTTCTCTGCAAGATCTTCTGAGTATAATTAATTAAATTTATAAAATGGGCGAAGAGAAATAGAATGTGAATGTGATAACACGATTGGAACTTTTCACAAACTAGAAACCTGAATAAAGGACAATTATATTGAAAACCCCCATTGTAGGCTTTTTATTTTTGAAGGGATGCTTCCTTCTTTAGCTTTAGGAACCGCCCCAGAAGCCGAATTCACTCATCCAGTCTATGCAGACACTCATCTAGTATCAATTTTCATCAGCAGTTTCTGGATCCCGAGGGACTGTCTTTGCAGACGCTCATCCTCAAGGATCGTATTTTCTCAGGCAATTCCTGGGTTCCTCCAGGACTGGATGTCCGGTGCCAGCCGGCCCATACTGTCCTTTATAACGCAAGTTCTAGGTTCCCCAGGACAGCCCATTTAGAAAAATTGGCATAGGTACACCCTATCCTCTCCTATCTCCTAGCCGCCACCCTACTAACAACTAGCTCCAAAGGAAAACGACTTGCAGTACGGCTGATACGGCGCATCATCTGTAAAGGAAAATACGACAGCGATGCGGAAAGTTTCACCGAGGATCGAGGGACAACTGTCAACAAGGACAAGAGAAGATAGAATCGAATTGACGGGTAAAGATGAGCCCCAACGTGACAAGTGAATCATACAAGATGAAGAGAACATCGAGGGAAACTACGCCGACCGTAAGGTAGGCATAGGATAAACACACACATTTACATCACGTGTGCTTACAGTATTTCGTTACTGCAGTAAGCACGCCTTGTCACGCAACGACATTTCCCACATCAGCCAATTATTACTGGTGAATTATTAAATTAGTTAGTGAATTGATTATGTGAAAGATTTGTGTAAATTGTTCAATGGATTATCTATCCTTTTTTATACCCTAGAGGAAATCTATAGGGTATACAAGTTTGTCATTCCGTTTGTAACGCACAGAAATAATGATAGTAGAGCAAAATAGATCGGACACCCACGCATAATATTGAAAGTTATTTTGATTTTTGCACGTTCACTTAGAAAGCTGAAATTTTGTACACGGACTTGTTTTTTACATATGCTGTGAAAATGATCAGTCCTAGACATTTTTATTGTAGGTACTAAAAACTTCTTCAGAACACAAAATCCTATAAAATTGGTTATAATCATTTTTTCCGTCCGACGAACCGTTCTAGAAATATATGCGAAGCCCCACTTCAAAAGTCAAACTTGCATAGATCGGTGACCATATGAAATTTTATACGGGCATTCATCTAGATTCTAGGGTATCATAAGAATTTGTCGTAGACCAATTCTAGCTTTTTTACTTGTTACGCTAATTCCGGAAAATGTTTCTTTTTTACGCATTTTAAATTCGTCTGGTGGAATCAACTGATTTCATTGTCATGAAAATTTCCTTCTTTTACAATCGCTGTTCTCTTCTTATATGTATCACCATTCTTGTTTGCTACATATTCTAATAGTAAATTCAATTCAAGAAAATCAAACAGGCACTGAACTAAACCAGTAGCTGGCAGATCTACACCGAACTTAGCCGTATGGAACGGGGATAAGCCGAAAAGAATGCAAGATAGTAGAGTACCTGAAAATGTTCGTTCATTATAAGTTTAATAAAAAACGTAATTGCACTTTGATAAAATGTCCACACATCCACACTTTAATTACAAATAATTTCGATTTGACGTTTAATTTCGAACCGTAAGCAGAAGTTTTCATGGCGTAGGAAAGTTTAAAATCGATGCAGAAACTGAACATAGAGTCGCTGTTAAAAAAGCAAAATTTCAGACTCAGCTCCGGGTCAATGCGCTGAATAAAACATTTTAGGTTTGGAGAACCGAATGAGTCACGTTTCAGTTCAGGTGAAAAGAATTCATCATAACTCACCATTCCCCGTCCCTTACGCACTTAATGTCATTACTTCAACATTAGCCGTCGAGGTGGTGGTTTCGCCGAAACCAAACTGATAAGCCAAGAGCATATTATTAGAATCAATATATTGCGCATTCTGTTCTACAAAAATAGATGCGAAGACCATAAAGTTGGCTAAGTGAGAGTCTAGTATTGAGTCTCCATAAACAAGTGATTTTAGTGATACATTTTTGGGGATAAGTGTGACAAAACAAGTTTTTAGCAAATAGCGAAATAAAAGCTTGGGAGCTGCTTTAAAAAGATTAATAATTTCGAGAATGAAAGAAAGAGATAGATGGGCAAAATCACACTTGCGTAGTGCCAGTCAAGGGTATATTGAATTGCGGAATTAGGGGAACATATAGGTAGTCTGAGAATGAGTATAAGTGAAATTTAGGAGAAGAGTATAAAAAGTTGAAAAATTAATATTGGTCAATTTCAGCCTGCGTTTGTGCTATGGATCCATAGTCCACACTAACTTTCCTCGTCTTTTCCATCTTCAAAAATGCTACGAATAAAAGAGTCTAGAGTCTAATTAGGTACTCATCAGTTCTGTGCGCTTGATGTATAATAATAAGTAGATTTAATGCGAACTGCACTTCTTCCACTATATATCATGGCACAGCTGACAGTAAAAACCACCATCTGTTTAATTGAGAATCCTATTACGAATTGATGTAATCTCGACTCTTGTACTGCATTATTAGGATCATGTGTGCTATAAATCCCAGACCATTTAGTATTCTCCAGTTCATCTGGAAAAGCTTCTTGTGAAAGTTAAAGAAGATCAAGCAAAAAAATTGATTAGATACGCAACGACAATGCTGGTAAAATTAGACGAGATAATAAGATCAAAGGTTATTACCGAAAACAACTATGTCGGATTGATTGATAATAATTGCCCTGCTCAGATCACGAAAGTTATTGCTAAGGTTGAAATCGATGCCCAAGTCGATGTTGAAGACATCCACTGGATATTTTGAACAATAGATGTCACTATCAGCTTAACTGGGCCTCTGAAAACTTCTTAATTCACGTCTTTATACAACCGCCAAGGCAATGGGGATGACATCGTGGTGATATCATCCTCAACAGATTAAAATATATTTTATTTTTAATATTATGTATTCTCAACCTCTTTGTCATACCAACAAAAGCTGCCTGAATAAAAAGAAAATATAGATTAATGCATATTTATGTGTCTGGAGAGGGAGCTGGGTATAGTTGAGATGAATGCCCAATATACTTGGGAAACTTCATCAAACGATCCTTTAAACCCTCTACTTCAATTTATGTATTATATATGAATAACAAAAAATATTAAATGATGATGTTTTCCAATCAATTTTTAATTAATATGATTCTTGTTTTGGACGTGCTAAACAGGTATACCGCAATATCCCCTCCCTAAAATCCGCATGATCTAGCATGCAAATGATAGCCAGGTAGTTATACCATTTTTAATGTATAGAAGGCTTTGGTCCATACATTTCGCACCAATTTCATCCAAAGTACTGTAATGAATGTAGGTAATTTTTACATTGCTAAGTTGTGATTTGTATCATGTCCTCGATTCAATAGTCTTCACTGCCCAAGGTCCCTCGAAGAATTTATTTCATTTTATAACTTTTTTTAAATAAGTAGGTATTGTGTGGCTGAATAATTTTTGCGATCGTTTAGTTTATTTTTGCTGGTATAAAAAAACTTAGCTTCAATGTTTTCATTCATGGCCACATTACTGCTATTTTAGTTTTACGCTAACTTAAGAAACTTAATACCTATGCTACCTAAATAATCAATTCGAAAAGTTTCGAATCAAATTCAAATTTAAAAATGATTTGCTATATAGGTTCTACAATTTCTTACATTGATCTTTGAGTAAAATGGAATAAACTAATGAATCCAACTGGCTTAAAATATGATTGATTGTATGTATGTACAGTTCAACAAAATTTGTTGATACATGAAATCTGCTGTAAACTTAAGAATTCCAAGGATGTTTCTGTGAGAAGAATTCCTGCCTACTGAAAAATACAAAAATCCGTACTGGAAACATTTTGTATAATTTTCAACCATAATATAAAATTTCCTATTTTATGAAATGCTGTTGACGTCTGGTTCTTAATGGAAGATGCGCATCGCTGTGCACTCTGTCTGTGCGATAGTTGCAGATGTTTTTATAGTTTTACTAAAAATTCTTCACTACAAACCTTCATGAAGCACAATTTTTGATGAAATCCTTTAATTGAAAAGCTTTAAATAGTCCACAAAACGATATAAAAAATAGAAAAAGGCACAGCATGAAACACAAAAGAACACTTTTACCTCTATCGCATTCAAAGTATTGAACAAAAAAAACTCTACGCACTACTATCATAAATACTTTTGTCTTTATCACACCATTAATTTAACTTTTTAATTTCTCTTTTACACTTTATAGGAACTGTGCGCGTACTTATTACGAGAAAAGTCAAATATCTTGTATTCATATATACAAAGTTTTTCACAAATACATCTTCCGGCTTTCAGGTTTAGAAACATAAATACATAACTATATTCTTTTTAATAATTAAGATCTCAACTCGCAACTTAGCAAACGTAGGCAAATTTTTAACAAATTTATTATAAACTAAATAAATTCAAGTTTGTGAAATCTAATTACGAAATCTAGTATCAACAGAAGTTAAACCGTAATGACAGATGACAGAATAAATCCAATTAACTTGACAATTCGTTAGGATTTTGATAAAAAAAAAAAATTAGACCAATTGTAATATCGATAGTTTTTATACCAAATAAATGAAGCTCACAAGCTCTGTGGAGAACTGAAATTTAGCAAAATTTCCAAAATATCAAGCGAAGGTTGAAATATTACGTAAAGTATTGTTGGAGAGATGACCTATCTTCTTTAACTCCTTAAAGGCAGAAACAATCACCTTAACGTCCGGCCTAGTTTGATATTAAGTTAGTATATAAGGTACCACTGACATTCGTATGTATAGGTACCTATATACGTATTACTTAAATTGAAAATGAACGATTCTGCAATGTTCTCGTAATTCGTTTTGTTAAATTTGCGGGAAAAAGTTTTTTTTTTTATAATAATAATAATTAATTATAGAGGTGGAGGCACACAAATTCATATATGATAAAACTTCCCGAAATTTAAGGACAGAAAAGTACAAGCTGGGAAGAAACTGCAACAGTGTTTGGAGCAACTGGTAAGTTTACGTTATTTTATTTTAAGCTTAAGATTTATTAATTATCTTTTCAGTAGTGCATTGTGAGGAAAAATAGGAGATTCGTTTAGAGCTTACCTAAACCAATAAGTAAAGAAACACAAATTTTCGAACTTTTCGGTTTCGGTGTTCGATGTGCTAGTGCTTTTAGTCGGAGCTTTGGGAAAATGCAGTAAATTCCCAAGACACACGTCGAACCTAATTAAAGGCTTAAGCACAATTGCGACGGGTAAGGTAACGGCAAACGACGAAAAAATGGTAAGGATGATATTTTGCATTTAGTTTGATTTTAATTTAGCTCCAAACCGTAACCACAAATTTTCATGGAACAAGAAAGTTCAAAACCGACTGAACATAGACCCGCGTGAAAAAAACATACGTTCGGAACGGTTATGAGCTAATAACTTTTTAATGGCACAGTACAGTTAGGACATAGAATGTAATAGGTTAAATTAAAGAGGAGAGCCTGAGAGGAGAAGGATACAGGCTGGTTGAGCAGTCGTTGGAAAAGTCATGAAGTTCTGCATACAATTAGCTGTTAACTGTGACCATACGTCCTGTACTTTTCAAGATAGAGGGTGTTTTGTGAAAAACTAGCTTTTTTTCTTAATCACCCTGCAACTCCCCCCGGGGAAGAGGTGAGAAGAAGCAAAGAGATATCCCTTTGCTTCTTCTCACCTCTTCGCTAGAAAAACGGTATGCATACGGCATCAAGAATACTCGTGTGGGATGGCCCAATGTTATCAAACTCAATGCTATGTATAATTTTATATCATATCAATAATAATAACGGCAGTGAACGCACTCGGTTAAATAAATTTCACCGGTTTTATTTCTCAACTCATTAACTATGTTATAATAGGCCTGCACACACAAAAAATAGGAATAAACTCGACTTATTACCTTATCTACGTAAATGTGGAAGATGTAAAGATTTCAATTACGAAATACAAAATGACGCATCTACCTCGGTAATAAGAGCAGAGAAAGGTTCCCGATAACAACAATAAATTTTAATAACCACTGGAACAGAATACAACGGACCAATGCCGAAGCAAACGTAAGGAAATCTCACGCAAAAGCTGAATACATTTGAAGTAGATTGGTTTGCACACAGTGAACGCAGTTTCCGCAGGAAAGTTGATTGACTTCCAACTTGTACGCAAGTACCGTAGAGATTTTTGACAGGTGAAGGGAACGTTTGTTTTGAATAAAATTTGTAATGTAAAATTAATTACTGAGGTGCGGGATATTTCAAATGTTACTCTTATTATTCGCACAAGTTTGAACAATATAAAAAAATTCACAAGTCCAATATTGAAAATTGCATTGAATTGTCATTTAACGCAGTCACGGCAATTTTGTTCTGGCCAGCATTTTTATTTTCTGCGTTTTTTGACAGTTAGCTGCGGAGTACTGCATAAACTCTGCGTTGCACTCTGTTCCAGCGGTAAGAATCGTTGCAACAGCCTTTCATTCCAAATCAAGGAGTCTTTTCGGACATTGGACCCCAGCCAGATATCTGTTAAAGATGTGATATTTCGACATACCGATTTCCACTAATCACGCTTTCTAGCTGTAGTGTTAAGGCTGCAGTGCAATGGACGCAACGCAGGGCAATTCAGCCTTTAGACCTGGAGCAAGGTATATAGAAGACCTTGACCTGGAGTACAATGAACGCAACGCAATGGAACGGAGAGAAATATCAAAGCGGTTTTTTTTTGTATACTTCTCAATAGAACTACGCACAATGGGCGGAGGCACACGCAGCCGTATGTAGTAAGTTGTATTGCGTAAATTTGACATTTCTATCCGTTCCGTTGCGTTCATTGTACTCCAACCTTTACACTTTGCTTGTAATGATACACAAAAATCGTTCCATTTCTAGGGATTACACACTGCAGTATGCTTTACTTTTCGTGAATGAGACACGTGAGGGGAAGAAAAAATTGATGTGCACTGCTAGTAAACGTGTACGTCAAAATAACTGTGGGTAGTACACTCGAAAAATCGGTGAACTGAAAAAAGTACACATCTATATGAGAAATGTCACCCATCAGTTTTATCTTATTCGTGATATTTTCTCAGACAGTTTCAATCTGACAAATTACACCACATTTTCATCGCCTTATAAGTTGTTCCATGGCACAAGAGCTGTCGCATGCAATATCAGAACAGAGCTTAGAATATAGAGATAACAGGAAGTGTTGATATCTATAAAATTAGTGTACATGCTATGAGTAAGAAACTAAAGGAGAGGCCATTGCATGTATATGTCCTTTTTGCGTGGCGAATGTGATGATTTTTCTCACTTTCTAACATATAGTTATGTCTCTGTCTGAGGTAAGGTTAAAATTGGAAGGGGAATTGGAAATTTAGTAATACTGTATGTTTCTTTTTTTTTTTGTAATAAACTGGGAATCAGAATATTGGTAAATAATTGTAATTTCGATAAAAGTGCTTAAATTTTAAAAATTTTAATAAATTTTTTGATATAGATTTACCAAAAAAGAAATTTTAAGGCAACCGAAGATGGAAATAGGCTTCCTGGATAACCAGGAATCTCAAAAAGTTGTTTTATATTACTAGCGCTCACTATGCTGCTGCTGGTATACAATTTTGCCTGATACTTTCAAAACCCACGCCAAAATCCCCTGCATAAACTTTTTTTTCCATCCGCCTGCAACGCGAAGTTTTTATAGTGTGCGTATAAACTTACAGATCTTTGAGATTACCACGAAAATTTTTGATGATGGGCCTCTCTTTTAGTTTCTTACTCGTAGTGTACATGAGCGTGGCTTTTCTTAGAGATGCCTGAAGTAGGACAGAATATATTGAAGAGATACTTTTGAAAACTGTATGTTCAACTGCTTGATTTGTTTACATTTGAAACAGTTAAGAAACTGCTGAAGTGCTTGGCGTAGTGTGCACAAGAGCATTTTCGGTGGGTGGAAGCGCAATATTTTTAAATATATATCTTGTTGCTCCGTTCTCTATGTTGATGTATACTACACCTCTATACTGAGATTTCACTACCGCGACGACAGATTCTCACACAACCAGAATTTGCCTACACTAAATTTGGCTTATCACACTTCCTGTTCGCTCTATATTCTAAGGAGCAGAGTATACAAATTATATATGGCTGATGGTACATTCCGGAATGGACCACATCATTTGAAATGATAGATATGTCGAGTGATTCACATTTTCACGCATCTACCTATTGTTGGGGGTGTCAATAAATGTATACAAAACCCATGATAGAAAGATAACAAGTATGGCCGATTCGAGAGAAGTTTTTTGTTTTGCTACGTCATGAGGTGACTAAAGTCATTTCCAGAGAATTTTTCGTATTTTATTGATTGAAATACGTTTTGAATATATTAAAATATTTAACAAAACATTAGTTTCTTCGTTTAAATAAAAATAAATTTATTTATTTATTTTTGCGAGAGGAGTACTAAGTTCAACGCGCTAAATTTGGCTTTTGGGTTTTGATTAGAGATGGCACCACCAGTAAACCTCCAAATAATATAGCTTGAACGCATGATACAAAGATAACAAGGTATGGCCAATTCGAGAGGAATTTCTTGTTTTGCTACATCATGAGGTGCGTACTGTCATTTCCAGCGAATTTGTTTTGAGTTTTTCGTATTTTATTTACTGAAATACGTTTCGAATATGTTAAAATATTTAACAAAACATTAGTTTCTTCGTTTAAATCACTTCTGGAAAAGTAATTATGTTTCCACTGTGATAAGGACGATTGAAATCGCCAAAAGAGACAAGCAAACAATTGACAGATTTTCCGACCCTACTTGTTAATCTTTGTATCATGTACAAAACCCAAGGTATATAGAAGACAAGTATTCCCATTAAAATGTTGGGGACATTGCAGCTGATAGCCTGTGACGTAATTCTGTGACTAATGTATATACATTTCTATAGAAAGACAGAGTATTGTGTTCTCTGTACCGTGCTTTCCTGCATAATGGGAATTCTTGTATTCTATACACCTTGTACCAAAGCAATATACATATACAGGGTGTTTCCCCTTAGGAGGTCCATAGAACGGGAGGTGAGAGTACTCACCTAGACGAACCAAAAATTGTATGGCAGGTGGGGGGGCAATATCAACCGTTTAGGAGTTACAGGGTGATTCATAAAAAAAGCTAGGTTTTTACAAAACACCCTGTATCTTAAAAACTACAGGGCGTATGGTCACAGTTAAGGGCTCACTGTATGCAGAACTTCATGGCCTTTCCAACGACAGCTCAACCAGCCCCGTACCCCTCTCCCCTCAGATGTTATGAAGGTCTAAACTGAAAATTTCGGATTTTCTTTCCTTTTTTTTACTTTGACCTCTATCATTTTTGCAATAAGGTCGTTAACATAACTTTTTTTTATAAAAACTGTAAACTGCGGAGCCTCCTCTTTAATTTGACCTATAATACCCTATGTGCTATCTGTATCCGTTAAAGAGTTATTAGCTCTAAACTTATTCTCAAACCTATTTTCAAACCTATCCTCAACGATAATTTGTTCCCTTAGTACGTCATTTTAAAAAATATCGTCTAATTTCGGTGTGACCGGAATAGGTTATGAGTTAATAACTGTTTAACGGCTACAGTTAACACATAGGGTATAATAGGTCAAATTAAAGAGGAGGCTCCACAGTTTACAGTTTTTATAAAAAAAAGTTAAGTTAACGACCTTTTTGCAAAAGTAATAGAGGTCAAAGTAAAAAAAAAGGAAAGAAAATCTGAAATTTTTAGTTTAGACCTTCATAACATCTGAGAGGAGATGGGTACGGGGCTGGTTGAGCTGTCGTTGGAAAGGCCATGAAGTTCTGCATACAGTGAGCCCTTAACTGTGACCATACGCCCTGTAGTTTTTAAGATACAGGGTGTTTTGTAAAAACCTAGCTTTTTTTATGAATCACCCTGTAACTCCTAAACGTTTGATATTGCCCCCCCACCTGCCATACAATTTTTGGTTCGTCTAGGTGAGTACTATCACCTCCCACTCTATGGACCTCCTAAGGGGAAACACCCTGTATAGAATACAAGTATTCCCAATAAAATGTTGGAAATTGTTCCGTGACGGCAGTCTCCAAAACATATTGTAGTTCACTCCGGAATGCACCACGCATTTCACATGTGTCTAATCTGCACTGGAATACCCATTGAACCATCCCAGGACGAACGAGTATTATTGATGCAGTATGCAAACCGGTTTTTTAGGAAAGAGGTGAAAAGACGAAAAGAAATATGTGCGTTTTTTCACCTCTTCCCCATAAAACCGGTTTGCATACTGCATCAAGAATACTCGTCTGGGATGGCCCAATACAAAAGTTAACTTAATGACAAGTTAAGTAGCAGGCGAGATTTCCGAGTGTCTTACATTTAAAATGCACGCGCAAGAAAAGGAAGAAAAAAATCAAACTCTCTTTAAAACTTTTATGAATAAAGATAAAAATGTGAAAGCGCAAGTTGCATGCAACAGAATGGCAAATGTTTCATTTTCGTAAATGTGAAAACCGGTTTTCATGAAATATTGATGTCTGGTCACATGTTGCTGTAAATGGAAACATGTTGTTGCTGTAATCCTATGATATTTGAACAGCACGTGTTTCTGTTTACATTCGTTTTGCTATGAAGAGATTAAGTGGGAGAACTCATGCTGGATTCTCTGATATTTTTGGGAAAAATTAGAATTTTATTTGAGAGGAATGTTACATCTCCTTTCAGCATCTGAGCCAAAACGAAATTTATCTTTTTCTTAAAAATGGGAGGTAGTGTGATCTGATGTACATTATTATGAATAGGTTGATAGGAGATTTTGAGGGATTTAATAAGATTTTGTCGTTCGGGTAATCCTAACGTTCTCCTGATTTTTGTTTTTAACTCGTTGTCTCAGATGCGCTACAATAGTGCATAGCTAAGCTCTTTACCCCCATTAATGCAAAAGACGAAATTACTTGTTTCATTCTAAAAAATACCAAAAAATATCCAATTTTGCTCTACTGCTTCTTAACTTTGCCAATACCATACGATTTCTAGTTCTTGTGCACTCTTTTCCATTTGACGTACACTTTTTTGAAATATTAATGGAAATTTGTGTAAGTTAAATAAAAAAATTACAATTATATCCTCATCACATAAATAAGGAAAATTCAGAAATTATAATTTTTTAAAGTACAGGAAAAACAGCCTATTGAAAAATATAAATTCAAATATGTTCGGTATATACATTTACATATATATGATTATACCAAAATTTTAGATATAATACTCTGCCTGGCAGTACTAAGTAGACTGACGGCAGCAGTAATGAAATGAAGCGATGTTATGATTACAATTTTCATCAAAAGATGATTACAAGATCTGTGTAGTCTTTTTTGGTTTTTCAACTTACCTAACTGAATAAAAATTTTTGGTGTACAAAACAAGCATTCAACATGAGATAGGAGAATGCCGCATTTAACATTCCACAGACGTTGGTCGTCTCAAGGTAGAGGTAACTTTTTCGACCGTGATTTTATTCCACCTAATACACGGAAATTGCCAGCAACTATTTTCTGAAGTACGAATCACAAATATTTAGGATTGTTTTCTTTTTCAGTATTATAGAAAAACCACACATATATTATTCTATCAAACTGTAATCTTGCGGACGAAATTTTCACTAAAATATCCTATAGACATATAGAATATACACGTAGGGACACAACTTTTAATTATACAGTATTACGCATCACGCAACCTACACTTATCCTAACTGCTTAATATACTTTCCCCCAACTTATTAAAAGATGAAAAAGTAATATACTAGCTATTATATGTGCTGCGTCCAACAAAACTCGCCTAAACAATTATGACAGCCATTTTCGAGATTGGATGACGTTCGCAGTTGCACCACTGATTCGAAGTTCGAGCTGCCACTCAACAAAAATTACTGGGAAATACTGTTTCAACACCGCCATTTAAGGGCCTTCCCACACGAGCAGTTTATATGGAGGAAAGAAGAATTGAAGACGTGCCAGTACAATAATAGATATTTTCGCGTACTCAGTTTTGGGAAAATCACTGATATATATGCTATGGACTCACTGACATATAATAAGAATGGACTGAGCGTTCTTTCTTCAAAAATGGCACAAATATTGAACAGGCTGTGAAAACCCTTTATTTCGTACAATTGCATACCGATTTATAATTAGTTATTATTTGTAGATTGGAAACACTAAGGGTGTTGTAAAATCGTATTGCATTAAATGAAAATTGTTTAGGAAGTTAAACTCGTTTTAATTAACACAAAAATAAATTTTCAGTATTACTGAAAAATGTGTTCCTCTGCAGATTTGATGTCAAATATGCTTGAGCTTGTAAGAGATAGACGTATATAAATAATAGATTTGTCTGCATTTTTATGTCAATTCCCGTGTATACCAATTAATACAGCCGTACTGTTTCTAAAATTGGTTACAGTTCAGTGTACATTTTGAGCTTGAAAGAGACAAACAGATTTTAGTAAAAATTTGTGCCATTTTTGACTATAGGAATTAGATAGGATGGGTCAGTCCATTCTTATTATATGTCAGTGTATGGACTGCTCGGCCGTATCCGTTCGTTTACTTCTCGTGCACACAAAATTATACGAGTTTTGCATACGTCACAGCTTCTCCCGAAGTTTTTAGTTACTGCACCATTCTTGCAAGGAAAATTGACATGTCATAGCGAGACTCATTTTTTTAATTTTCTGAGAAGTTTTTAAAGTGCAAACAAAATGTCGTATGAAGATAGTTTGACTATTCAATGCTCTCGTGGTGGGACTTTGCAAGAGTGCAACAAAAATAAAATATTACTCAATTCGTAAATGTTATTCCACACTTCTTCTTCTTGTATTTCACGAAGTTGCATGAAAAGCGTTCGTTTACTTTTTCATGCATTTACATTCTCCACCAACACACGAGTAAATTTTTACCCCGAAAGTTTTTGCACTATAAGTACGCGAACATACCTAATGTTGCTTCGCGTAGTTCCTTATATGATTACGGAAAATAATTGTATGTGTTCAATTAAGCCAATGTTTTTGATATAAACAATAACTGTATCACAAATTCACAACACGTAATGACCATTAAATAATTATATTATCACCTCAAATTGTAGGTAAACATCTGTACAGCCGTCCGATCAGAAATTTCGCAATTTCGAAATGGCCGGGGCTAAATTGGTTGCAGTAACATTAGTATGCTGCCCGTACTCCCGATTGAAACTTGGTAGCATGGATTGCATGGATTTTTTCCTAGCCCGAATACTTCTCACCCGTAAAATCTGCATAAAAATTTCCGCGCGTTGGCTATGGCGTAACGCCCAGAATATAATACAAGCCATGAAGTCGCCGAAGGCACCGACACATTAAAAGGCCTTAACGTACCGGGTACAGCATGCAATAACCCCGAGGTTACACCTGCAAGTACAGCTTGCATGCAACTTGCACTGCCATACTTCTTGCACGTGTAACCTCTACTGCCATGCTGGCAGTACAGCTTTCAGCGAACTTGCATGCTGAAAAACCATGGCAGCTGGGAGATAGTAATTTGACATTTATACAGTTTTCAAAATGGCGGAAACGAAATGCTTGAGAGAAATTCATAAATTTATACCGGGAAAATGAAATTTTCTGGGATTATTTGCAATACATCATTTACCAACACCTTCATTTTCCTTTTTTCTTGGGTTTTTATCATTGTGATGCTTCCATAATTTTCCAATATACGCAAGAGTTTACGTCTCAATGCCATTTTTTAAATGAACTTGCATGCAAGCTGATAAGACATCAACCGAACTGCCTTCCGCTGTCAAGTTAAAAATCGTGTTGGAAGGGAGGCTTGCATGCAAGCTGTACTTGCTGGTGTAACCGTGGGGTAAGAGCTCACTCTCGCTGCTTTTTGTATTCTCGTCATGGAGGAAAAACTAAAATTTCATATTAAACAGGTCCTAAAGCCCAAAACTGTCGCTCCCACAGCAAAATGAAGTTAAAACAAATTGCAGCCAAATATGTTTTCTTTCTAATAGTTTAAAAAAATAATAGCATGTGAACAAATTTATGGAAATTATACCGTTTGAACAAAATACAAGCAATTTTTATATGAAAAACTCCTTCAGTAAGACAAGGCAAGAAGACTGTGTCGCGTCGCCTACTGACCGGCCCGCTGTTCTCTTTTTTCGACTTTGTTCATGGCTTGTATATACCGGGGATTACGTCCTGCCAAATTATGCTAGCAAATTTGAGAATAAAGGGTAGCAAAATCGCCAAAAAGTTAGCAAACGGAGTACGGATAAAACACAATGTATATGATTATAGAATGTTATGTTTAATTTTATTACAAGTGTGTTTCTTACAATGTAAACTAAAATGAATTATAACAAAAATAAAATTCGTATCCTGAGAGAGCATTTACATTTGTATTAAAAAGTAATAAATTGCAAAACTGTTTTAGAGACACAACGACTTCTTGAAAATTTCTTTAAAAACATATTTGATTTTTTTTGCAAATTTTTTTTTATAAATTTTCTTATTCTTTAAATATTTTGGATAATGTTATATTTTGCTATTTTATTTAACATATGTTAACAAAATGAACATAATTATAGAATGTTATGTATTATTTAATTATAATTATGTTTATACCATTAATTGTGAGAACTTTCCCTTATTTCTTTATAAAAACTCCATTGAAAAATGTGTACAGACTGCAGGACTTAATTAGTTCATTTGACAGTAAAAATCTCTTCATCTTCTATCAGTTCCCTACAAAGAAGTACAGCCGAAACTGTTTCAATATTCAACCTATTACGTTTTTTATTTTTTAAGTTATTAAAATCTGAAATTGCTCGTTCAGCAGCAGCCATACCATGGGGAAGGACAAATAAATTAATTATGTAGTTGTAAGGATTCGCGAAAATTGGTTGTTCAAAAAGATTTTTCTGTTTTGATAAATTTAGCAAAGTTTTAGCAATATCATTACAATCAACAAGTTTGTCTAACTTTTCAAAGATTATGAGGACCCTCCACTGTGAATTAAGTTTTTCAATATCAATATTTATTTCATTATGTAAAGGAAAGGTTTCAACTAAAGGAAGTATTGAAGTCATTTCGCTTGTTCTAATCTTCCTTGGATCCAAATATTCTAATAGTATCAATTTGTGATCATTAAGATCGAAACATTTTTTAATGTTGGCACAATTCTATGTAAAATGGCAATAGATTATCTTGGATATTACTACTATTTTCACAAGCATTTGAATATTGAAGCTGTGCACATTTTATTCCGAAAACATTCTTGATTATTCAAGATGAAATGAACCGTCACTATATTTGCTTTATATAATATTAAAATTTTTTAGATTGAAAGTTTATATTGAGATTATTAATCTCACCTAAAATATAGCACAAATAATACAATAAGTACAATTTTATCTCCAAACTATTCAGACAATCAAGAATTGAATTTGCATAAAAATTATTAGGACTTTCCAAAGTAAAGAGAGTGAAGTAATGAAGTATAACTGAACACTGCGCCAAGATGCTTATAACGATTTGCTCCAGCTCCAACCAGCGCTACCGCTTGATTTTAGTATCTTATATAAATTTAAAAAACTATCTTGAAATTCTGCTAACTCACTTTGCCTCTTAACATTGTGGCCAAAATGATTACATACGCAAGAAAGGAAATTTTCAACTTTCCGAGGAATTTTTTTCATATCAACCGCAGGACACAAGTGGAGGGAGTGATAAGTGCATCCAAGATAAAATAAATGTTTATTCAATTTCTCTAATTGTACTCTAACTCCCGTAACTTCACTTCTCATTACTGAAGTGTTGTTTACGCATAATTTCTTGCTTGCTTATCCTTTTTGTTGTAGGTATAAATATAATTTCAACAACAAACAGCAGCAATCACCAGAAATCAAAAATAATCACAAATTTACAACATAAATGCGTAATTAATTCATATCATATTAATTCAGCTCAAGAAGCAATGACATTGACAATTAAAATGATCAAACAAAGCAAAACGTTGACATGTATAACATAGACTGCTTGATCTTTTATTTCATATGGGTCCACTTTTGTTAGCAGGGGTGTGAAAACTATCTTAATTTCAAGTTTCATTTTCGCTTTAACATTCATACTACAAGCTCAACAAATTCCACATATATTCAAAATTATTATTTTTATTGGAAGCTTATCGCTTATGTATAATATACAATTCCTTAACCTCGATTTTTAAGGAAATAAAATTAAGCCATTTTTGTTTGTCTATCCCTAAAAGAAGGTATGGGGGACAGAGAAAGCATTACAAATGTTATATTGCCATCTATTTCTATTCCATATATTCCTTTGGAAAATCTATTGAACTGAAACTGAACTATGGTGAATTTAGCATAGAACTTATTATTTTAAGTTCAGTGAAATCCAGTCGTTAAACCAAAAAGAGACAACTATAGAAATATTCATAATAATCACCACAACACAAAACACAATTCCTTAATGGCTGAAAGAAACACGGTACCGCCACGACAACTTGCTGTCACTCAGTACGTTTACATGAATACTTGAAGTATACTTCAAGTAGATATCAAGTAATCAAAATATATTGTAAACGCGCATTGACTTCAAGTACACTTGAGTCAAGTAAATCACAAAATTTTGTTCGATTTACTTGAAAAAATTCATGTAAACGCAACTTCAGTCCTTGAACATTGTTTTTCATTTGTGCGAATTATGAAAAGGGCAAAGAGCAACAAGAAGAAGATTATTGTTGAATTCAGGCAGTGATTCTTAGCACTTTTCGCAAGATATTTGTCTAAAAATCCGCAACTATGTATTAAACCTAATGCAGAGTTGTCAAAGGTTAAATTTCATTTCAAGTAAATTTCAAGAAAATTTCAAGTCAATAATTGGAATTAATTCAACCAAAACCCCTACTTGAGTTTGAAGTGGATTTTAAGTGAAGTACTCAAGTATTCATGGGAACGTACTGAATGACAGTTTTGTTTATTTTTTTGTTACGAGTAATGGGAAAAAGTGAAAAAATAGCAAATTTGGATTTAGAGTAGCAAGGTAGCAAACATGCTTAAAATGTAGCAATTTTGCTACTATAGTAGCAAAGTCCCATCACTGCTGCTGACCTGCCCGCTGCTCTCTTTCTTCGACTTTGTTCGTGGCTTGTATCTTGCGGGGGTTACGGCCGGGTACATCATGCAGTAAGAACTCACGCTCACTGCTTTCTGTATACTCGTCATGGAAAAACTAAAATTTCATCTTAAACAAGTCCTAAAGCCCAAAATTGTCGCTCCCACAGCAAAATGTAGTTAAAACAAATTGCAGCCAAATATGTTTTCTTTCTAATAGTTTATGTCGCCTGTTGATCGGCCCCCTAATTTCCTTTTTTTAGACTTTGTTCATGGCTTGTATATTCCGGGGGTTATGCCAGTACTAAGGTCCGAGCTAAACTAAATTTTGTATGAAGATTTAGCAAGCTAAAATATATTGGCGAACATTTATTTAATTTTAATTTAATTTAATTTTTGCGAGAGGAGTACTAAGTTCAACCAAAAATCCTACTTGAGTTTGAAGTGGATTTTAAAAGTGAAGTATTCATGTGAACGTACTGAATGACAGTTTTGGCTTGTCCAGCATAGCAATAGCAAGGCAAAGCCATCGGCTTCGGCGCCGTTCACGCATACAAGATGCAAACGCATGCAAAGTAGGTACATGGCGTACGTAATTAGAATCCGCGCATTCTTTTTCCACAAATCCTTTCCTTTCCTCGTATTAGTAGTTTTCTTTAAATGAATAAAAAATCCCAAGAAATCTGCAACATCAACATTCACAGTAGATTTTTTTTAAAAAAATATATTATTTTTTTGTTACGATTATTGAGGAAAAGTGAAAAAGTAGCAAATTTGGATTTAGAGTAGCAAGGTAGCAAACATGCTTAAAATGTATAGAGGAAAAAGTAAAATTCCATCTTAAGCAGATCTTAAAGCCCAAAACTGTCACTCCCACAGCAAAATGAAGTTAAAACAAATTGCAACTAAATATGTTTTCTTTCTAATAGTTGAAAAAAAAAAAAAAAAAAGCATGTAGAACAAATTTATGGAAATTATAGGGTTTGAACAAAATACAAGCAACTTTAATATGAAAAACTCCTGCAGTAAGACAAGGCAAGAATACTGTGGATGTCGCCTGCTGACCGCCCCGCTGCTCTCTATTTTCAACTTTGTTCATGGTTTATATATTCCGGGCACTGACTTATAACAATGGACTGAGCGATTTGCTATTTCATGTGGCACAAAAAATATTGTGTTTCTATACATCACCGTTAGAGCACCCTTTAAAACGATTACATAAAAAACATGTAAAACTCAACCAATCAGATGAAATTGTACACCCGTAAATCGGGTTTAATTAAAAAAATATATTTTCTTGTGCTCAAGTGATATTTTAATCGATTATAAGGAATTAAACTCATTCCGACTTTAATTTTCAAGTTATTCTTAACTGAATCCTGCTTATGGGCAAGAGAGACGGAACATGATAAACACTATCTTTACCTTATTCCTTCTGCGGTGATTGCATCTGTAGCCAACATAAAAACATCAAATGGCATAGGCAAACGTTCCAGAATGCAATATTTTGTGTTGGTGGCTCCAACTCTGCCATAGGGCGAAAGAGAGAACTATAAAACTTGTGCCATGCTTTCCTATAGGAAAATGATAATACGCTCAGTCCATTGTTATAAGTCAGTGATTCCGGGGGTTACGGTTGAACTCGAGTAGGTCTACTTTCTACTCTGCTGAACTTTGTCAGCTTTGACAGGTAATTTTTGTAATCAGGGGCAAGATGTTATAACTTCGAAAGATTCGACGTTCGACAATTTATCGATAGTCGGTATGTTGTAACACTTTCGACATACGATATTTCAATAGAATATCACTGAGTTTTGCTGAGAGTGATAGGACAAGCGAAGATTAAAAAATGTATGTAAAGTTTAAGAAATTAGATTTAAATGTTACATTTTTTTTAAATTTATTCAATATAAATGATTTTATATATTAATTATATAGATTCTTCAAACTTGAAGTTATAAAACTTGTAAGAATATTTCTTGAATTCAAAAATCAATAAGGCAGTACACTTTGTTGGGCATATCCATAACATAATACTGCTACCTTAAAAATTTTCTTTTGTCCCAGTAATTAATTATTTCTTCGTCATTTTCATTATACTCCACAAATAAATTCACTGCGTTTGAAAAATTCATAAATTCCAATTTTATTATTATTAAAATTTATCAACAACTAGAAAAAGAATCTATAAATGTCATTTGTGCTAGGGGAAAAAATTCGGAAATAATTTCGAAACAAGCAAAATCGCCTGTCGAAAGAAAATCTTATAACATACCGCCAGAGCGAAATCTTCGCTTCGATGATCGCTTTCGATGCGAAGCTATAACATGTCGCCACAGAGCATTGTTTACGGCAAATTTGTGGAAAACAAGTAAAAAAGCTAGAATTGGTCTAAGACCAATTCTTATGATACCCTAGATGAATGCCCGTATTAAATTTCGTATGGTCACCGATCTATTCAAGTTTGATTTTGAAGTCGTTTTTCGCATATATTTCTAGCACGGTTTGTCGCACAGAAAAAATGATTATAACCGAATTAGGATTTCGTATTCTGCAGAAGTTTTTAGTACAATGAAAATGTCTTGGACTGATCGTTTTCAAAGTATACGTAAAAAACCTTAATTTTTATATGGCAACACAAAGAAGGAGTTGCCCGATCTAGTCCATTTTTGACATTTTATTTTCTAATGTAGTAAAAACATCACATACGAAATTTCAGCCCTCCACGTCGACGCGTTCTCAGGCAGTGTCCAAATATATAGCGGAAAACGAAATTTTTATATGGCAACCCCACGAAGGAGTTGCCCGATTTGTCTCATTTTCGAACTTAATTTTACTTTTTTTTTTTAGTCAGTGTACAAAATCGCGTTCTCGAGTTATCGTGCGCACAGACGGACGGACGGACAGACGGACGGACGGACAGACGGACGGACGGACGGACGGACGGACATGTAAAAATCAAAATAACTTTTAATATTATGAATAGGTGTCCAATCCATTTTGCTCTACCATCATTATTTCGAGGTGTTACAAACGGAATGACAAACTTAGTATACCCTATAGATTTCATCTAGGGTATAAAAATGTGGGAAACATATTTAACGTGAAAATTTATTCCTGCTGTATTATTACTAAATAATTTCAATTTTCAAGCTAATAGCACATACTACACATACTACATCATACAGAAGTTGTCAAAATTCGTATTGTGAGTTGCAAAAGTTTGCAAGGCTTATCTTAAATTTATGCACTGTGTTTCGGCCTTTATCTGCCGTGCGTTCGGGCAAGATGTTATAACTTCGAAAGACTCGACGTTCGACAATTTATCGATAGTCGGTATGTTGTAACACTTTCGACAGGCGATAATTTCGATAGAATATCACTGAGTTTTGCTGAGAGTGATAGGACAAGCGAAGATTAAAAAATGTATGTAAATTTTAAGAAATTTGATTTAAATGTTACATTTTTTTAAAATTTATTCAATATAAATTATTTTATATATTAATTATATAGATTCTTCAAACTTGTAAGAATATTTCTTGAATTCAAAAATCAATAAGGAAGTACATTTTGTTGGGCATATCCATAACAAAATACCGCTACCTTAAAAATTTTCTTTTGTCCCAGTAATTAATTATTTCTTCGTCATTTTCATTATCCTCCACAAATAAAGCCACTGCGCTTGAAAAATTCATAAACTCCAATTTTATTATTATTAAAATTTATCAACAACTAGAAAAAGAATCCGTAAATGTTATTTGCGATAGGGTAAAAATTCGAAAATAATTTCGAAACAAGCAAAATCGCCTGTCGAAAGAAAATCTTATAACATACCGCCAGAGCGAAATCTTCGCTTCGATGATCGTTTTCGATGCGAAGTTATAACATGTCGCCACAGGTGTCACACACCGATGTGCTTTGAAGCGCTGTGAAGTGCATGTCACGTGACTTGAAAAAGTGGGGATACACATCGCACACCGAATTATCAACTGAACGGCTGGTGTGCACTTCGATCCGAAACGTCACTTTTGGAAGTTGTCAGTGTAATTTAAAGTGAACATTTTGCAAATAAAAAAGGGAAATGAATAACAAAGTTACATTACTCGGTGCAATTGAAACCTCAAATGAGTTTTGAAACGGATTGTCTCTTTTCAGGTATGGTAATAATTACGAGCTCATTGGTAAATAATAAATTTGTATAATTACAAAGGTATCTGCTATTCCACTGGACGACGATGATGACAATGATGTTACCTATTATGAGAGCAGGAACTGATTCTTTACAAAGAACTCAACCCAATAGGATATAGACTGATTTGGATAAAAACGATTTTGTTATCTGAAATAAATTACTTTATTAAAAAATTAATTTTTTACTAAATTAAGGAATTTTTACCATCATTCAAAACAGAAACCCTATATTCCTTTTGTAAAAAGGAATTATCTTCGTTTAAAACAAAATTATAAATTTGTTCCATTTTTTATTTTAATTCGCAATCCTTTGTATTTAATTTGTAAATTCGCGCTAAATGTCACTTTTGAAAGCATAAAACCATGCTAAACACCGGTGTGCACATTTTGGGCGGCTGAACGCTGCAATGTGCTTTGATGTGCTGGGGAAATGACAACGCATCGGTCGCCTGAACGACATGGGGCTGGATTCCGCAACTGTGAAGAATTTGCAAGTGTACACGATTTGAAAAACTCACGTGAGCGCAAGTGTACACTTTTGAATTTCAAGCGATTCCGTAAGGATCTGTGTACACTTAAGTGCTGAATGAAAATTTTCTGTGCTGAATGTTGTTTGAGTGAGAAAATAGTCTGTTTGAAGAAGTTCAGTTTAGTTATAAGAAATGAGTTACATGAATTCACTAGTATTAAGGCTACTACGTCTTAGAGAATGGTAAAATAAATAACATAACAAATAATTTTGAAAATACCGTTTGACAAAAACTCACAGGTACCTATTCAAAATTCACGACCAAAATGGCCATGAGAAAATATTAATTAAAGTGTACACAATTTTGACAGAAAACCTCATTTCCACTTTTGCGGAATCGGAACAAAGTCGTGTACACTCATAGTTGCGGAATCCAGCCCATGGTGTGTAAAACATTCTGCGTGTGGCTGAACGCACGGCTGCTCAACACCTTTTTTCCATGCTAAAATTTTGGCGTTTGAAGTTAAATGAAATTGGAATACAAGTGGCAGAGTATTTTTAAAATTTTTTAATATTTTTTTCTGCTAAAAAAAATCTTTGTTTAGACAATTCTTTCGAAAAGAAATTAAAATATTTCCTTATCCCGAAAAACCCAATACGATTCAGTGCAGTGTTATAGCAGTGCACTGCACTGTAAAGCACAATAAAAGCAGTGCAGTGCTTTGACAATCATTTTTTGAAGATTTCATATATAAATTTTTTGTATTCTGGATTCATTTTTCTTGTAATGTAATTTTAAAATAAATTAATCCATTTTAAATTGAACAATTCCTCTATTCTTTAGTATTTAACAAACGTCAACTGATGCAGTGTGCAGTGTTTTAGAAATTAGTCTAAACAATCCAATCCAGTGCAGTGCACTGCACTGCAGTGTTTTGTGAATTGCATATGTTAATAAATACATGAGTTCTAAATTTCAATGCAGTGCCGCAGTGCAGTGCACTGATAGATTGGGAAATTGCAATTCACGAAATAATATCACAAATCCAGGACAGCTGATTGCCAAAAGCAGCCACCTATATTTCAAAACAATAAACAATTTTAGCCATAAAAAAGATCTGCTTTACCCGGGTTTTTCTCAGACCAATTTGCTTCTTGACGAGTAGATGTCGCATATACATTTTAAAAGATTTTCTTGGGATATTTTTTGAGTTTAGGTTTGACATTAGTATGACAAATTCATCAAAAATGGCTACACCACCGCCGCCGACGAAGCCCCCGCGGGGAGTTAAATTTGGGAAAGAAGAGGTAAGATTTGGTTGGAGCATCTTGAACTGCAGAAAATGGTTTGATAACACAATATTATAGCATTCAAATAGTAGGGAAAAGGGTTACTAGAAGTATTTTTGTCAGTCAGGAGCAATGTGAACTTTCCAGGGTAGTGTTCGGAGCAGTGTATGTCAGAAGTTTGTTGTGGGAGGAGTATTATTTTTTTTATCTAATAGTACTGCATAGCGAATAATTTATTTATTTTTAATATGTGGACGTTTGAATGTAAATGTTGATGTTATCACATTTCTATTTTAGAAGTCTGTTAACCTTGCAGCTTTGAAATTCAACCTCTTAAATTTGAAAACATTTCAAACTGCAAAACTATGTTTATTGGATATGAATCTTATCAAGGTACACTCTAATTTTAGCCTGGATGTGGTTTTCTTGTTACGGTCATCAAATCTTTGGGCTTTAGTGAGACTAATGAAGAGCGACAAAAAGAAAAGCAAAGGATTGAAAAAGAATTCAAAAAGTCTGATCAACGGCTTAATGAACTGGTATCTAAACACGATGGTGACTTGACCCGAGTTCTACCTTTATTTGGTCAGGTTTCTACACAAATAACTACAAGCCGGGAAAAAATTCACT
Organism: Dioctria rufipes; assembly: GCA_963924295.1. Taxonomy (NCBI): domain Eukaryota; kingdom Metazoa; phylum Arthropoda; class Insecta; order Diptera; family Asilidae; genus Dioctria; species Dioctria rufipes. The sequence continues at coordinate 103,459,585 of OZ002741.1, read as the reverse complement.
CAGTTAAAGAAAATTTGATTGCTTGTAAGCAACTCCTTCAATGTCGGCGCGATGAATTGAAAAAGCTATGGACGGATGCTGTGCAACACAAATTTGTACTCGATATGCTTGAACAAATGTAAGTACTCTGTATGCATAAAACACAAATGGTAAAATAAATCGTTTTAGAAATGATGTTCGAAAAGTTCCTTCTCTTGTTACATCCTTTTGCTCTAAAAGACATTACCTTCATGCCACGAAAAGTCTTACACAAGCAATATCTCTAGGGGAAGGAGCACTACGAGAGGTCGAGGGTTTAAGTGATCTGAGGAAAGATCTTCAAACACGTAAAGATCAAGTTTATGGCAAACTTATAGATGAACTAAGTCGTCAGCTTTATCAGAATTCAATCAAGGAGATTCTTACAAATTTTCAACGACAAAATTCTAGCCGTGGAAGTTCACAATTCCAAAGAAATTTTACTAGGCGTTCCACTGATCGTGCAGAAGCAAATGCTCGAGTTCAGAAAGCATTGGTTGAAATGACGCAAGGTTTTGATGTAGATAAAATAGAAGTTATTGATGATACAGACCTAGTTGATCCTGATCTATCTACAACATACTTTATTGCTATTGTTGTTGAGTGCTTTGCTATGCTCGAAAAAGTGCCTGAGTCAATTGAAACAATAAGAATCGAAGTGCAGGCGGAATTATTACAAATTGTTGCAAATACCACACAACAAATGATAACACTAAATTTAACAGAGGGCGAGCAACATCCATTACTTAGTTTGATTGAAGTCATTTTTAAGCAATTCAAATTCGTAGCGCAATCTCACAGTGTTTTACTGAAAAATTATTTAAATGCTATTCAACGATATTCTATAAATGTTGCAGCATATGATTTGACTGATTACTGGACTCAAGCTCAAGCTGTGGTACTTACTACCAATAATTCATCTTATAATATAGTCGCCATCTTTTATTTCAGCTTCAACTGCTGTTAACGGATTACCTGGATATTCAAAATGCAGCTTCTGATGAGAATAATCAAACTAACTTTAACGAGCCTACAAGTAGTATAAATGCATATTTTAGTCGAAGAAAAATTCAAGGGTAACTTTTTTTTGTTCAAATCTTCCACACTTTTCTTATACCACGCTATTGTAGTAAAAAAACTCTGTTCAAATTCGATAAGGCATCACATATTGCAGCATATGATGGTGTAAAAGAGCATCGTCGGAATCCTTCAGATATATCTAACGATGAAAATCTTATTCCTAGTGGAGGAATAAATGATAAGAAAAGAGAGAAAGTTCTAATATGCCAGCCGGACCCGTCACACATAAGAAAAATTTATCTACCACTCATGACCTATGTCCACGAGATAGAAATCTTGATGAAATTTAAATCTGGGTAAGTGATAAGCTATGTTTTTTTGTTCACCATTGTTTTAAATGTCGCATTCCAAGCCACTCAAAAATTATTTCGGATGTCAGTTAGTAATATCTTGAAACCACCAAATGTTTTACCCGCAAGTATGGAGTCAATTTAACTCTTATTTGTTATTAACTTGTAAACTGTGTACTTCTGTGCACCTAATTCTAGAACACCCATGCATTGATGAGAAAATCTTGTTGTGTCAACGAGAAAGAATTGCTGTTATTTTCGATTCATCTAAATGGATAAAAACCTAGTGGCGCTGTGCGTTATGTATTTGTTAGTAATTACCAGTTGAAAATAAATATAGTAGCAAATAGCATCAGATTTTCCATGGTATGCCAAACAAATAAACATCAAATTTGTGGCTAACTATTTAAAAAGTAATGTTGCCTTGTTGTTTTTTTTGTTTTCTTACATTGTATCCGGTCACTCATGTTGCTTAAAAAACCCATCGATATCCAGTAGTCCTAATCTATTCTAAAGGGTTTTCCAATAAGAGGTGTTATTTTAATTAGCCCGCTATTTCGGTAGATGTCACTTTTGGAGCTGTCATTTTTTGACATTTGACAAGTAGAAACTACGCCATTATTAAAAATGGAATTATACACGATTCAACAACGCATTGAAATTATTAAAATCACTATAAAAATGGTGAAAATGTGGCAGAGACGGTTCGTACAACTCGAACATTTTTGGGTCGTCGTGAAGCACCTTGTCGGACCGCAATACAGAAATTGGTAGAAAAATTCGAGCTGTCGGGACAAGTTAGTGATGTGAAGAATAAAACCCGTGCACGTCGCTCAAGAACAGCCGAGAATATTGCTGTTGTAGCCGAAAGTGTTGAAGAAAACCCAGGTTTGTCCATTCCTCGTCGTTCTTTGGAATTAGGCATTCCACAAACGTCATTACACCGTATTTTGCATAAAGATTTGGGTCTTAAGGCTTATAAAGTTCAGTTAACACAAGAACTCAAGCCGGCCGATCATCAACAACGTCGAGTCTTTGCTGATTGGGTCCTTGAAATGCATGAAAATGATCCGGAATTCCATCGAAAACTCATCTTGAGTGATGAGGCCCATTTCCACCTCGATGGCTTCGTCAACAAGCAAAATTGTCGCATCTGGGGCTCGGAAAACCCAAGAGTTATTGTTGAAAAGCGTCTCTATCCTCAACGTGTGACTGTTTGGTGCGGTTTATGATGCCGCGGGGTCATTGGACCTTACTTTTTCGAAAATGAGGCTGGAGCAACAGTTACGGTCAATGGATTGCGCTATCGACAGGTGATTAATGATTTTTTATGGCCGGAATTGGATGGTATTGATCTGGACAACGTTTACTTTCAACAAGACGGAGCTACGTGCCATACAAGCAACGAAACCATTGATCTTTTACGGGAAAAGTTACCGGACCGTGTTATCTCTCGAAGAGGTGATCACAATTGGCCACCGAGATCTTGTGACTTAACACCTTGCGACTTCTTCCTTTGGGGCCACGTGAAAGAGAAGGTCTACGCCAACAGCCCAGCGTCGATTCAAGACCTCAAAGATGGAATTCGTGAGGCTATCGAGGACATAGGGCAGCCACTTTGCGATTTGGTTATGAAAAATTTCATGAAAAGGATGTTGTCCTGTAGGCGTGGTCGTGGTGGTCATTTGGCTGATGTTATTTTCCATTATTAACGGCATACCTTCCTCTTTATAATGAAATAAAGATCCGATCATTTATCTAAAAAAATTGCATTTTTCTTTGAATATCAAAATAACACCTCTTATTGGAAAACCCGTTACTACCCTTATGGGAGTTTTGAATTTACATGTACTGCTGGAATGTATTTTTTCACATAGTTTTTTTTTTCCACAAATGTTTCTGCAGAGCGCAATACTCGTAATTGTTCGTCAAGATAAAATCAATCGCATTTCGCCTCAAAAATTCCTCCAATGTTTAATCTCCCGAGGAACATAGGGCAGAAACTTCGAAAAATCAGCACTTGATCGAACCGATCATGTTTATCTTCCGCGGTGTTGTCTCACATCATAATGTCACCGAAGCATATAGCCAATTTCATTATATTCTTCCAGTATCTTGTAACGCATTTAAATAATGATGGTACAGCAAAATTGTTATTATTATTAATTCTTTATTAGTGTACGACCCTATGCTTAGGTTGTCCTACAATTTATGAAAAGGGTGCCGGTTTCAATGATAGGTCATTCAGTTTCTAGAATCAAAAATGTTTATTAATATAAAAAAACAAACGCTTAAACTAAAAACTTATTTTCTATTAAATGAACAATGAGACGATTCTATTTAATCCGGGTTGCTATTATTCGGTTTGATCTGAAATGGAACAAAACGCATAGTGGTTTGATCTGAAATGGAACAAAACTCATAGTTATAAAACGTATAGTTATAATAACGGACTATAAACATTATAGCGGTTTATAGCCTAATAATTCTATACACCTTAAAGCGGTGTATAAAATCTAGGTATGGCAAAAACTATAAACGATAATGCGGCTTATAGCTATAATTACATATAATAACGGACTATAAACGTTATAGCGGTTTATAGTCTAATATATCTTACACCTTAAAGCGGTGTGTAAAATCTAGGTATGGCAAAAGCTATAAATGCGGCTTAGAGCTCCTGAGGCTGCCGAGAATCCATTGTCTAATTTAGAGTGTTATACAATTGGTTCTCATGAAGCAGTTTCGGGCTTAGCAGACTGGTAATTTAAATTACCAGGTGTACACGTGAAAGCCGTGTACTGGTATTTCAGCTATAAAGAATACTGTAAATGTTAGTGCGGTTTATAGTTTCCAGATTGTTGCAACAAATCCAATTGCTAATTTAAAACACTATACAATTGGTGGCAGATAAGTAGTTTAAAGCACTGCTTGGCAGATTGGTGTTTTACGACGTTACCTATTGACTGCCCAGAAAGGAATGCAATGATCCGAGCGCTGCTTCTGTTCATACATATAGCCGTAGGCGTAGCATGTTATTTAATTTCTCTAATATCTTCGATATAAAAAAATAAAATAAGTGGATATAATGCTAATTGGCCTGAGGCCATCGCACTTAATTGCGTTGCTTTTCTTTACGAATAGGTATTACCAAAGAACATATATCAGAAAGAATATTCATCTCACAATATTGACAAATTTTATATGGCGGGTCGCGATATTACGACCCGCTCTCGAAAGTTTAGACGACCCAACATTCACCAGACCCAGCACCTGCGTTCCACATCATGCTCATGCATTGCATTGCATTTGTATAATTTTTTGTTTGAAAGAATTTTTCTTATATGTCTTAAAAAAGTTGCAAAGACCAAAACTGCCGACGACTATTTCAGTCATAGGAACATTTTCTCTAGAAACGTTTATGAAGCGTGTATTATATAGGAATATTTTTTCAGGAATCAGAGCTTAGTTCTTTATCCTTAATTATCTATCCTGCAAAATGTTTTTTTTTTATATAATTGTGTATATATGTAATTGCTTCATTTGTGTACTTATTGTTCCTCCCAAAGTAACAGAATGGTATCGTGATTAATGTATAAGATAATGTACATATAAGAAGAAATATTTTGAGCATGAGGACGTATGCAAATGAGCCGTTTATATTTTTAAGGTGGCATAGGTCACTATGTTTTAAATCGAGATATTTAAAAATTTAAGTATTATATTGTATCTACACAATGTAGACCCATTGTTTTAATTACCTTATTGAGGTAAAAGCACCGAACCTTTTAATTCAGATTTTGCCGAATTCCAGATATCTGCGCTTTCACGTTTTTTTCTTTCTATTATCGAGTGGATTTTCTCGATATTTCACTATACTATATATATAGTGTAGAGTATCACTACTCATTGTCGTCCAACACAAATGAAGAAGTAAGTAAGTAAGTGAATTTATTTAGCATTTTTTGCTATTCATTACAAAAGTCATATAATTATACTATAAGTCTAGCTCTCTTTCCTCCTTTTCCTTATCTTCTGCATTAGTTTACGAATTTAATAAGTAATTTTAACAAATTCAAGAACTTTTCTCTTAAATATCATAAAATTATTCTCAAGTTTTACATCTAAAGGTAACTTATTGAATATTTGAAAGCCCTTATATACTAAACTATTCTGAGATGAATTATCTCTATACAGTGGCAGCCTAAAATCATTAGCATTTCTTAATCCGTAAGGTTGTAAGTCTCCAACATAATTCATTAATTTACTTAAATAGCTCGGCATATCACCTGACTTAATTCTAAATATAAAAATTAATAAATTCATAATAATTCGTTGCTTTACACTCAACCAACACAAAGAATTTAACATAAATATGGTAGATGTGTATCTATTGCACTTTAAGATGGCTCTCATTGCCCTATTTTGAAGTCTCTGTAGTCTGACAAAAGTTATTATCGCACATAAACATGACTGTCGAACAATATTCAAAGTGGGGCTTAATTAGTATGTTATATACATTAATTGAACTTAGTAAGTCTATTCTATTTCTTATTCTTCTAAAGTACCCTATTGTAATCTATAATTTATAAAACATAAATACAAAACTCAACTACGAAATCTAAAATGCACTTTATTACACGTTACTTCTTACACAGCCGGAAAAAGACTCATCTTCTCATTTCTTAAATATTTTCAGTCCTCTATTTTATACTTCTCGACCTTCAAATTTATATATCCATACATATACATTCACCTGACTGAACTAATAAAATACCTGAACCTTTTCCTTGCATATAGTTACTTTAATATGAACGAAAATACATGCGACTAGGAATCATAAAATGTGGAAATGGTTCGGGGTTGTAAACTACTTATCTTAAAGACCAAGGATGTTATAAAGAATTTCTTTTCCTTAAGGGATGCGACTAATAAACTAGTTATTCATTTTCTTAGAACTAGGTAATTTGCTGGTTCGTGTTGTGAATGTAGCTTACACTATTTTCTTCGACATTTTCTTTGCTATGTAATCTATATGTTTTTTAAATTTCAGTTCCTTATCAACAATGATGCCTAAATACTTGATTTCATCAACTTGTTCAATTTGTCCATTATCCATTCTTAAATCCAGGTCAAAATTATACTTAAATATCATACACTTAGTTTTACGCACATTAATGGACGGATAGATGGACAGACGGACAATGGAAAAATTAAAATCACATTTAATATTATGCGTGGGTGTCCAATCCATTTTGTTCTCCAGCATGGTTTCTACGCGTCACAAATGCAATGACAATCATAGTATACCCTAGGAAATTTGATCTAGATTACAAAAATTAGTTCCTAATGCAACGGAAAGGAAATTAATTATACGGAGAGCGAAATAATCCCACGAACAAAATCCACAAACTGTGAGCCGGTTACAAATAATGTATACAAATTCTAAAGAAATATTTACAAGTAAATTTCTATGAGAAAATTTGATTTTGTATCTACGCTCACAACAATTTTAGCTGCCCCAAGGCAACCGCATCATCTTTCGAAGTAATAGTCCAAAAGTTCTGGAGAAAAATGTTCGAGTAAATAAATAGAAGCAAGGAAAATGCTAAAATTGGTCTAAGACCAATTCTTGGGGTACACCAGATGAATGCCCGTTGTAATTTTGCGTGTTCACCACTTTGTGCAAGTTTGCGTGTTTAAGAGGTTTTTCGCATATATTTCTAGAACGGTTCGCCGGGCAGTAAAAATAATTATAACCAATTTCATAGGGTTTTATATTCTGAAGAATTTTCCGGTACAATAAAAAAATCTAGGAATCATCGTTTTCACAATATGCATAAAAACCTCAATTTTTGTATGTCACCACCATGAAATTGTTACCCGATTTAGTCCATATTTGAAATTGCATTTACCACCCATGCTATGAACACACCGTATAGAAATAATGACGTTAAAGCAAAATAAATACCCACGCATAATATTCAAAGTTATTTTGATTTTTGCATATACGTCTGTCCGTCCGTCCTATCGATAGTTCGAGACCGCGTTTACTTAAAAAGCTGAAATTTTCACACGGGCAATAAAAAAAGGTCAATTTAAGTTCGAAAGTGGGAAAAGTCGGGTAACTCCTTCGTGTGGTTGCCATACAAAAATTTTGCTTTTTACTATATATTTGGACACTGCCTGAGAACAGGTCAACGTAATTGTACACAGCGTTTTAATAGAAATAGTGAATATAATTTCAAAAATGGACTAAATTGGTAACTCGTTCTTGGTGTTTCCATATAAAAATTTAGGATTTTTACGTATATTGTGAAAACGATTTGTCCTAGCCGTTTTTATTGTACTGAAAAGTTCTTCAGAATGTGAAATCCTATGAAATTGGTTGTAATGATTTTTACGGTCCGATGAGCCTTTCTAGAAATATGCGAAAAAGCACTTCACAAATCAACATGCACAGATGTGTGACCATACGAAATTACATACAGGCATTCATCTTGAGTATCGTAAGATTGTTCTTAGACCAATTCTAGCTTTTTTGATTTTATGTCTAATATGGTCAAAAAGATTTTTGATAGTCTTGATTTAGCTTATTAGTATACATATATATAGCACCAATCATTGTATTGTTCAAACATTTCTGTACTACTGCAAGTTTTGCTTTCATCTACTGAAATCTATCTGGAGCGATGTGTTCAGGTGTTAAATGCGGACAAATTTGTGCTGTATACTTAAAATCTGTCATATATAGATGAGTGTAAAAAAATTTATAGAGTATTCAACAAAATTATAGGTATTTTTGAATTTAAACAAAAGCCTTACAATTTGTTTGAGTATAATTTCAGTGGAAAGACAAGTTATCACGACCTTCCATTAGTGTTTTGCTTGAAAAATTATAAGATTGTTATTTCAACTCAAAAATTCTTACAATTTGGTCCAGTCACATATAAAAATGTTTGCATATTAGCAAAATAGAGCGAAGGTTCTAAAAATTAGTGAAAACCCGTTTTCCGCAGCAATCAAAGTTTAGATGCTAGGACAAGGGAATGAAACGCATTTTGCCACTTTCTTATATAAAAAATCCATGTACGGTGATCAGTCCGATCATGCATAGATGCAGTTCACTGCACATGGCACTCTGTCAAGAGACATAGTAGGTTTGTTCGATGAAAACACCGGGTAAGCCCCGGGCTACACCGGGCTTCACTATCTTGTTTTTGGAAAACCCTGGGCTTACACGGGGTTACAGAAACTTGTTCGATGAAAGCCCGGTGTTTCTGATTTCGTGCCCCGAACTTGCACTAAAAATTTCTAGGGGTAAACGTTTGACATTTGTCATTTTTGAACTGTCATATGGAATTTGTTCGGTGATTGCGGTTGACTGCTGTATATAAAAGTGAAAAAATCGTGGAGCTCATACCAAATTCAGATTATATAAGGAAGTTGGATAAGAAATTAGATGACAAAATACCCATCGATAATATGCACATAGGAAATTCGAATGAAAATTATAAGGAAATATTTGAGGAGGCGATTAAGGTCGTAGAACATGGATGAAATCTTAAGATCTGCCTTTCTAGTAAGAAATTTGATCGTAAAAATGTTTCTTTGCCATTATTAACAAGTAATTTTTATAGACTGCACGTTATCCCTGCAGCTACCAAGCAAATAGATATGAAGCAAACAACATATAAGAAATTCTCTAAATTCTTAAATGAGATGTCAGGAAAGGGTTTAATAGTGGCTCGAGAAGAAGCCAACGGGATAGAGAAAATCATTTCTGTAGATTTTGATCATCCAAACTATTAATTTTATACCTAGTGACAAAACATCTGATGATAAAAGTGAAAATAGTGCAGCACAACTATTTCTTGCAGAAATGATGGAGCTATATCTGGTCACAGATGAACCAATTGTCATTTTTTCAAAGTAAAGTTACAGAAAAGGCGATAATATCGATATAAAAAAGCTAATAAAAGAATATGTAACTAAGAAAAAACTGAGAAATATTTTTTGTGCATTTTAATATTTATTTATTCTTAAATTTTTAATTATTTCACCTATTTTATAAACATATTTTCACAAATCCTTAGAATATAGAGACAACAGGAAGTGTTGATACCTGTAAAATTCGTGTGCATGAGCGTGGATTTTTTCAGGGTCCCGTGAAGTAGGTAAGCAGTATATTGAAGAAAGAGACAAATGTATTTCCACCGAGATTTGTTTACGTTTATGACAGTTGAGAAACTCTCAGGGTATATAGGTGTAGTGACAGTGAATAAGAGCATTTTGGGTGGGCGCAGCCGCAGTATTTTCAACCATATACCTTGTTGCCCCGCTCTCTATATTGATTCTACTACACGGCTGTACTGAGCATTCACTACAGCGGCAACAGATACTCACACAACCAGAATTTGACTACATCAAATTTGGCTTATCACACTTCCTGTACTCTCTATATTCTAAGCACAAATCACTGGAAATTAGAAGTTAAATTATGCTCAGGAGAACTGTCAGAGAAATGTCATTACATTAGATTTACCCGGTGTTTTAAAAACTTGTTCGATGAGTGCACAAAACCCCGGGTAAATTTAGGGAAAATTTACACGGTGTTTTCATCGAACAAAGCTAGTTATTCATATTGAATGGGAGAACAACGAATATACAGTGTTTCCGCCATGGAGGTCCATAGGACAGAAGGTGATGGTACTAACATAAACAAACAAAAATCGTATGACAAGGCGGGGGGCATCCGTTTCGGAGTTACAGGGTGATTAAGAAAATTGTCTACTCTATTCTATTCTTAAAAGTACAGGGTGTACGGACACCTTCTAAAGCTAATTGTACTCATTGTATGAAGAACCTCATGGCCTTTCCAACGACTGCTCAACCAGCCCCGTACTCCCCTCATCTCCACAGTTATGGCGGCCTAAAATAATTTTTTTTATAAAAACTATGAACTGTGGACTCTCCTCTTTAATTTGACACATTAACCCTATGTATTGACTGTAGCCATTAAAAAATTATTAGCTCATAACCTATTCAGGTCATACCGAAATTAGACTATATTGTTTTTAAGTGACGTGTGTGCAGTCACTAATACGGTAGGTAGACGGGCAAAACCAGTGATCATTCATCTGTAATTAGAATTTTCAAAAATCGTTTTACCTTTGAATCTTAATTACTATAAATGTGCTGTCAATTACATATAAAAATTGGCAGAAACTTCATTTTAGTTCAAACTAGTTAAAAAGAGTTCTTATGATACCCTAGATGAATGCCCGTATGTAATTTCGTATGGTCACCCCATCTCTGCAAGTTTGATTTTTGAAGTGGTCCTTCGCATATATTTCTAGAACGTTTTGTCGGACAGTAAAAATGCTTATAACCAATTTCACAGGATTTCATATTCTGAAGAACTTTTCAGTGCAATAAAAACGTTTAGGACTGATCGTTTTTACAGTATACGTAAAAAACCTAAATTTTTATATCGCAACACCAAGAAGAGGTAGCCCGATTTAGTTCATTTTTGAAATTATATTTACTAATTCTATGAAAACGCCATGCACAATTTCAGCTCTCTACGTTGACGCGTTCTGGAGTTGTGAGGACGGACTGACAGACGGACATGCAAAAATCAAACTAACTTTTGAAATTATGCGTGGGTGTTGCGCCTCGCTTTGACTAACATCAGACAGAGCTATCTTCTCTGTAAGTAACGGATCCTGCTATTTTGTCAGTCCAGAGGTGGGTGAGGTGCAGGTGTTAGTCTTGGGTGTAGCTACTTCCACGTAGTGCGAGGTGGTAACCGTTGTTCGGTTAGCTTGACACTGATTAGTGGGCTAAAAGCTGCTCTCAGCCCAAGCCAAGGTGGAACAGCATACGCCGAGGGCTGCGTGGCTGAGGGTGTGCTCAGTCTTTCTCCGCAACTCGTGGGACTCAATATGGTTCTTTTAGATTTTAACAAATCCACTTCTAGTAAGTGCGTAACAAATCCAAGGATGTCTGAGGAATTGGAGAATTTTATCTCTGAGATCTCGACATGTATGGAAAATCTCCTCCTGCAGGGGAGCGCAGTGTGACCCCCATGAAGAGCACTCATGCTTCTCATGGGTCAGGGCAACTTAACTCGGGCGGGCTAGCTGATGTTGTAACCTCAGAGTCGAAAGACGCTGATGGTGGCGGCAGAAGCGGGACTTCCCGAGGCACGAGTATTGGTAGAGCAGAGAGGAAGAGAAGGAAAAGAGCTAAGGAAATGGCTAATGCTGTTCCTGGGCATTCTCCTTCTTCCTCTTCGCAGGTGGTCCGGCTAGGCAGGTAGTGGAAAGTGGTAGTGAGCCTCCTGGCGTCGGTAAACTTCTTTCTTACGAAGAGAAGGGCGTAGGGAAGAAATCCACATGAGTGGACTTCTCTTAGACTATCAGAACCAGCTTAACACAAGCTCGCTGCATGTACACGTTTAATAAATAAACGGTCAACAATACATGCGTTTCATCACTTAGTCCGTGCTAGTATTAGTATGTTAAACTAAACATAAATCAACACCGGATGAAATAATATGCAATGCGACATAGAAACAGAGAACTAAGTAATAATAGACGTTTTTTTAGAACATGCTTAGAAACGTCAACAACAAAATGCTCAGCCTTAGTATTAACAGTAATCACATGCGGTTAATGGGTTCGTACATGCAAAAGTTGGATCTTGCGGAGTTAACATGCAACATAGGTAGTCTTCTCAAATTGTGTCCACTATCGTGGAAAGAGATATTACTAAGTAACAGCGGAGAATCAACATTCGCGTATATTGTTGATGCACAAACGTTACATCGGCAACCATACGACGTTTTTGAAGCGAGTGCATATTCAAAAGCTTCAAACGATCCTCATAAGGTGGAAGAATTAATGAATTATTCCAGGGTAGGTGTCTGAGAGCAAATCGTAAAAAGTTTCTCTGGACAGACTCAATGCGGTCGATGTGTGTACCGGAGACCAGGCCTGGCTAGCGTATTCAAGAAGTGGTCTCACAAAGCAAGTGGACAAACGCAATGTTATGGTAGGATTCGAAAACTCTCGGGACGAACGTTTTATAAAACCCGATTTAGAACTACTCTTTGATAGCATATAGTTTATATGGGAGATAAAATTCAATCTGTGGTCACATTTGACACCCAAGTCACAGACAGAGTCCACACGGCGAATCGAGGATCCGAGAATTCATAACCATAAGTGATTGGTGTCTGACTCCTATGGAAAGTCATAACCTGACATTTGTCGATATTGAGTACCACATTATTGCTCTCGCACCAATTGTAAAATTTTTGAAGGTCACCCTGTACACCTGTTCACAATCGTGAACAGATTTAATCTGAGCAAAAAGCTTAACATCGTCAGCATAAATCAAGACCTTACAGTACCTCACCACAGAGACAATGTCGTCAATAGACAGAACAACGGGCCCAAGTGACTCCCTTGAGGAATGCCAGACGAAGCCTTCAAGAGATCGAATGGCGGAATAAGATTTGATATGTTCTGTTATCTAAATAATGTTGGGGGAAACCCATACTTTTCCAGAAAGAGTATCACGGAGTGAGATAACTTGTCGAAGGCTTTACTAAAGTCTGTATAAATACAATCCGTCTGGTAGCCTTTTGCAAACCCGCGAATGGTATCGGAGACAAATTCCAACAAGTTAGTGGTTGTAGATCTGCCCGAAATAAACCCATGTTGGTTTGAAGAGAGCAAATTCTTACATGAAACCGATAGCTGACAGTAAATGATAGATTCGAATAATTTGGGCATACAGGATAATTTTGCAAAAGGCCTATAGTTAGAGATTTCACTTTTACCACCTTTGTTGTGAATAGGTATAATGAAAGAGTTTTTCCATAGCTGAGGGAAACAACCACTATCGAGCGATTTTTGAAATATTATTTTAAGCGGCGCTGCTAGGGCAAGGCAGCACGACTTAAAGAAGGCTAGAGGGATCCCATCGTAAAGTCATTTGAAAGCGCATTAATATGATCGAGTATATCCTCTTGTGTAATTGTAGGAATAGTGAATGAAGCGGTGTGAGAATCGTTCATATGATAAAAATTGTTATGTCGAGGATGGAAATTGGACGAAGAAAAAGCAATGTCGAAAAAAGAAGCAAACATGTTGCAAATTTCAGACGAATCATCACCAGCAGAATCCTTATACCTCATGGTATTGGGATAGTTGTTAGTTTTTTTTTTATATTAATAAACTTGAAAAAGATACGTGGGTCACTAAATAATTTCGCACGCATGCTTTGGATATACTCATCATAAAGTGAAGAGGAAAGTTCTTTGGACTCATTATAGGATGTGAGGAAGCTGTTATGACTTATAATGTCTTTGTCCCTGATATAACTTTTCCACAATTTATTTTTTTTATTTTTAAGACGTTTCAATTCTTTATTGCACCATGGCGGAGATGTTTTAGAGAACCGTTGTCGCTCGTGGGGAACGTGAGATGAAAATAAATTGAAAAGAGTTATGTAAAATTTAGAAATGTCTTCGTCAACACTATTACTAGACAGTAATGTGTTGAAATCAATAGAGGTAAGGCTACCGGAGAGTTCCGAAAAGTTAGCTTTTCTAAAATTGAAGAAGTATTGTGTTGCGTCACAATTTGTAATGTTTTCGGTTTCAAAGCAGTATGTAATTTGTAGAGGGGGGTGATATTTGTCAATATTAGATATTAAAACTGGGTTAGGTTCGACTAACAAGTTACCCGTCCCAAGAAACAATTTTTTTTATATAGTAGTAACGGTGAGGTTTCCATTACCAAATTATATAACTTGAGTTATATAGACTAGTACTCGAAACCTCTTTGTAACCACTATAAACCCCTTATAGAGCTTAAATGGAGGATTATATAAAGGTTACCGTGACTTGATTTAGGTAACGTTATATAACTAAAAGTTTTATAAAATGAGTAACCAAAATATTCTGGTTACCTTAATATAACTTCTTATAAAACCCTTATATAACCCAAGGTGCTCTCGATTAATTTATTTTGGTCATAGCAGTGGTTGCGGTAATGTTTCGGTTACCTTTATAAACTTTGTTTATAATGGTGATGGTAACGTTTCCACAACGCTTGGAATTCTCAGGCTGATTACTTTCAGTGATTGAAATGTTAGGGAAATTATTTTTCGTTACCTTTATAAAACAATAATATGCAAATATTTACGAAACCTATCTTGACATTGAATTTCGATTTTTTTTTGTATTGCATTTTTATAATGGAAGGGTTTAATATTTTTACATTTCAGAAGTACAATTTTTCGGCATATATGTGGTGAAATTCAGCTGCAATTGAAATTTTACTGTGAATATCATCATAGATACTTCTAAAACATACAGACCCCTCCAAAAATAAGCAATTTTTAATAATTTTAATTAAATATGACAAAATTAAAAATTTTCACTTAGGTGATATTAATTCATAAAAATAACATAACATAATTTAGAAATGTTATATACCTAAAAAGATGTATTTTCTTCATATAAAAATAAAACGGAAACCATATATCTGCAATATAAAAAATTGACTAATCCGTCATTTTCTTTTTTATCTGCAATGCATAGATGAAAAAAATGGCGGCTTGTACTTAAATGAACTAATAACCATTATAAAACTTCAAGTAGTTTTATGTAAACTCTGTCTCTATTATATAAACTGAATGACCCTTATAAAACTTCTAGAAATATTATATAAACTGAAGAAACTACCATAACTCGAAAATGATCCTTATATACCCTTTAGTCATAATATGTAACCTTTGGTAATGTTTTATATCTTATAGTGACAAAAATCAGACGTTCGTGATCTTATATACCCTTAGGTTATATTGTGTTACCTTTGGTAATATTATATATCTTATAGTAACGAAAATCAGTCTACTGTTCTTATATACCCTTTCGTTATATTGTGTTACCTTGGTAACGTTATATATCTTAAAGTAATACCGAAGGATGTGTCAAGTTATTCTTAAAATAAGTTTTGTTGGGCGCGCCGTGTAGTGTTATAATGGCTCCATTCGACACTAAAAGTAATTTGTTTTTATAACGATCACTGTAGTTACTAAAGGGCCACCAAAAAATTTTACGATATTTTATATTAAAGTCACCGAAATTACTGAAAGTTGTCGAGTTATATAAGGGTAACCACGGATACCGCAATAAACCCTTATTACCAATAAGTTATATAACGTGGTGATCAAAACAATTACAAAACTTTTTTATATACCTTCTAGTAATGGTTAGTCTAAGTTATATAGACCGGTGATTGTAACATTTTCATCACCAAGTTATAAAACCTTTATTAACCTACTTCCACGATAACCATTAGTAACCTTAAAAAACTCTAATATAACTACGTCACCAATTGGTAATATTATAAAACTCTTATATAACCACTGAAATTTTTACATAACCGAGTAACCATTATATACCCCTTATAAAACTACCCATCACCTTCAGTCACCAAAAATTGGGAAAATTGTTACTTGAGGTGTCAGTAGAGAAAACCAGGTCCATCTGCTTACCCATGTCATTCTTTACATTACTGATTTGGCTGAGACCAAGAGATGAGATAGTGTCTAGGAATAGTGATTCCATTGTTGATAAGTTATTAAGAGGCAGATAGCCATCGTCATCTTCATTTAGTACCCAATGTATGTTTGGTAAGTTAAAATCACCAATAAGTAGAAGTTCGTCAAGAGGTTGCATCATGCCATGAATAAAATTAGATGTTGAAGTTAGTAGGTCGTAAATATTTTGACCTTTGTCATCAACAATGTCTGGAGGAATATAGCAACATAGTATGTATAAGTCGTGTTTTAATAGAGACAGCTTAAGAACTATAAGTTCAGTGTCAAAATTGTTGGAAAAACTGGGAACCTCAATTTGGCTGCAATTAAAACGGTTTTTACATGCGAGGAGTACGCCACCGCCTCGAGCTTCAGAATCAGTATGTCTGTCTTTTCTAAAAACCTGGTAAGAATTGTCTAAGATTTCGGCATCACGAAAGCCATGGTGCAGCCAAGTTTCAGTGAAAGCAACAATATCAAAACAAGGTGCGACAGAGGATTTGAAGATATGTGCAGTTTTTGTCCGAATCCCCCTTACATTTTGATAGTAAAGGGAAAGCGACTTCAGTTTTTTGGAATAATAATTGCTTATTTTAACTTTATTTCTAGGTTGGCGCCCAGAAGGTACAAATAATTTAGTGAAAGCGCCAGAGGACCAAAATAAGGGATCTAATAACTTATCCTGCATATCTGCTGAAACAGTTAAGACGAAGGATGCAACCGGTTTGGAGGATTTACTAATTTTGCGGCAACAGAGGGTGTGTTGCAATGTTTTTGGATTCGAGATACCTCAATATGTTGTCACACACCGTTTCAGGAGAGAACCTAGTGACGAAAACACTTGAAGGTTTTGGTACTGTCCTCAAAGAGGTAACAATACCATTCCCTAATGTGGATACAGAATTAATATTATTTGTTACTGTGTATTCAGTAGCAGGAGCTGGAGTGGTATTATCCACGCAGTGGCTCAAAGCGCTGCATACGGCCCCACCAACCGAAGGAGAACCTTGTCTACCAGGAGTTGGCGGATTCGGCGGGTTAAATCCCACAGTCTGCAGAACCTCTTGTTTTTTGGAAGTTTTTTTCGTCTTTGTAATTGGACTGCCCTTTTTTTTTATTAGAGCGGTTGTTTATGAAATCGTGGTCCAATGTTGGTTGTTGAGGGCACTTCACGACAGTTGAACTGGAGCATTCAACCATTTTTTGCTCAATAGACTAAGCATTAAGCTTAACCTTGTCCGATAGGCCAACCGCCATGCTCTTAAGGTTGTCCAGGTCACCTCTGTACAACGCGAGCGTATCAAAAAAAATATGGGCCGGGACTCTCCCACAAGAGTCGCAGACCCACAGTAAATTGCGAGTCTTTTTTAATAATTTTAAGGCCGCATTCTCAAGTTTTACGCTTGTGGCGTGGAACGCTTTACCACAAACACCATCGCACGCTAAAAACTCGGAAGAGCCTTTAAGAGAGACGACTCTCCATTCAATGGTTACTGTCATTGAGCGGGGACTGGATCGTGGACTGTTTACCTTGGGAGCCTTTCTGAACATCGAGGGGGCTTTTGACAAGGTCACCCCCGAGTCGCTATGTGAGGCAGCTCGTCGACATGGTGTTGACCGCACTGTAGTGCGATGGATCGATCAAATGTTAAGACGACGATACTTAACTGTGGAGGTGGGCGGTCGAACCTCTCTCAGTGTGCAGGTGGAGAGAGGCTGCGCGCAAGGTGGCGTGCTTTCTCCTGTACTCTGGTGTATGTTGGTTGATTCACTCATCACGGTGCTGAAAAACGTGGGATTCTCATGTGAAGCGTATGCGAATGACATCCCTCTGCTCATTTCCAGGCATAGCATGACTGATGCCTGTGCCTTCATGCAACGAGGCCTCCATATGGCTGAGGACCCGTCATGATATGACAGTATAAAGCCAACAAAGACCAGCTTGGTGCTCTTCTCCAGATGAAGTAAGCTTGGATAATTTGTTCTTCTAAAGCTTTTTCGACACACTCTGCAGCTCTCTCCTAATGTCAAGCACCTTGGAGTCTTCTTCAACTCGAAGCTGACATGGGGATTGCTCGTAGAGAAAAATTTTAATGCGGCTACGAGGGTCTTCGCTCAATGCAGGAGAACCTTTGGCTGCACATGGGGCATGAGACCGAGGGTTGTGCACTGGATGTACTCCTCGATCATTAGACCAATGCTTACATATGCCTCCTGTATATGGTGGCCGAGGACGCTTGTGGGGACTGTGATCTGGCAGCTAGCGAGCCTGCATAGTCTTGCCTGCTTGGAAATTACGGTCTCCATGCGATCTACGGCTACTGCTGCTCTTGAGGTCTTATTTAATCTGCCACCCCTGGATTTTGTCATATGCCAATATGGGAGGACGGCTGGACTGGCTCTTCTCATTGCTCTCTGGCGTATAGGCTGGACTTGGAAAACCATCTGACCAGTATGCCACGAGACGTAATGGTACCTGAGCTTCGTTTCGTAAGGGACTGAGGAAAGTGCCTTATCAAGCCTTCCCCGGTCTGCTCTAAAAATTTTCACCGACGGCTCTCTCACTAATGAGGGAGCTGGAGCGGGTGTCTACTTTCCTGAGCCTGATATTGGGATAGAGTACTCACTTGGTAGACACTCCGAAGTTAGCCCATGATATGCAAATCAAGGGGAAGGAAATTGCTATCTTTTCGGATAGTCAGGCAGCCTTGATGGCTTTGAGTGGCCCTCGGATAATATCTAAGTTACTGGGGGATTGCAGGTCGTCTGTGGATAAGTTGTTTATCCACAATAAGTTGTCCCTTCTATGGGTTCCTGGTTACATGGGGATCATGGGGAATGAAAGGGTTGACCTTTTAGCTAGGGCTACCTCTGATTCTCCATTCCTCGGACCGGAACCCGCCGTAGGCGTTGCCACCTCGGGTATCGGGTCTCTCATCAAAGCGGATGTTCATAGAAAGCATCAGCAGAGATGGGCAAACCTGAGTACTTGCAGGTGTACAAAACTGTTTCTTGATGGGCCTAATGGGAATATATCCGATTTTCTCATGGGGCTCGGAAGGAAACAATGTAGAACTGTGGTGGCATCATCACCGGCCACAGCTCACTTCACGCTCATCTGCCCGGTGCAGGCTGGATACCCTAGGGTCATCGCAGGATTTTCGTCTTGGTTCGTAATTCTCTTCCTTTAGGCACGATGTTTTGTTTATGGCGCGTGATAGCTCGGGCTTTTTGTTTTACCACCCTACACTCTTCGCATATAGCCGAGGTTGTGCCGACCCGATTAACAGGCTATCACGGAATGAGCTGCCAGCTCATGCTGGCAGACAGGACTTTACGTCCTTCTGTCATCATTCAAGTCAAGTTCTATAACAAATTCGAAGGAAATAAAAAAAAACGGTAAGGAGAGATACCGCTTATTAGCAGCGGTTCGCCTCTAAAAAATATGGTCCTAATATGTTAGTGGAGCTATGTACACATCAGCCATTACTTTTTGTATGTGGTATTTTGTGTTATCTACCCAAAAAGGGCAACGTCATTAATTTCTCAATACATTTTATAGCGATGACATCATAACTATGGTCGAACAGTTGATATCGACTTTGGAGATATTTGTAAAGTGTTTTCATTTATAAATTGGATGACTATTGGCACAACTTTCTGCATCTGTCTATGCTGCTCCAAATTACAAGAAATAGTTAAATGTATGGCAATAAAATGCGATAATGGGGAATCTAGAAAATAAATGTTTGATCTTATTTCAGATCAAATGGCCGAAAAATATGAAGTGGCTATACCCAATGCAATAAACCGTAATATATTGGTGCGTGGATTAACGGAAATGTGGGAGTTTTTAATATTAATTGGTACGACGATAATGATATTTACAAAAAAAGAATTGAAAATACGCTGTTAATGAACTCATGTAAACAAATAGTGACAGAACCAACTAGGATAACCGCGAATTCTAAGACATTGATAGACTTTGTTTTAACAAATAGCACTGCGTTTGAGGCTAGAGCAAATTGTAGTTTAAATATATCGGATCATGAGACGATTGTGATCTCTAGAGAAATCCATGTTTCGCAAATGGAAAAGAGTAAGGGTAAGATAGAATTGCTCAAATATAATAAAGAAATGTTTGAAAATGAAATTAACGTAGAACATCTCACCGAGAAAGAATTGCTCAAATATAATAAAGAAATGTTTGAAAATGAAATTAACGTAGAACATCTCACCGAGAAAGAATTGTGTGTGAACGAACTTGCTGAAGGGTTACAAGTAGAGATCGATCGAGTTATTAGAAAATTAATTGTTCTTAAGGATGAAAAATATTAAAATATTAACGAATAAGGACGAAGATTGGAGCAATTACCGTGTTTTGAGAAACGTATATAAACGGCGACTAGAACAGACAAGAAACATTTACATACAGAATAAGATAAACTCGTGTACAGACCAGAAATCGATGTGGATGGTATTAAGGACGATGGTTATGACATTGAAAAAAGACAATATAAGTAATATATGCTTTAAGGGGACGGTAATAAAAGAGGATCAACAGATTGCAGAAAAGTTTAATGACTATTTTATTGATAGCATAAAAAAGATAGATGATAACATTCAACTGGTACAGTACAGAAATTTAAATGAGGAGGTAGGATCCAGATTCAAGTTTCGAAGTATAGACTTAGCGGAGTTGGACGATATATTAAATGGCATGAATAACAAAAAGGATTTCAAGCTAGTTAATAAAAAGATGATAATAGATGTGTTTCCAAAGATAAACCAGGTATTACTCCAAATAATTAATGATTCCATGAAAACCGGAAAGTTTCCTGAAATTTGGAAGGATTCAATGGTGACGCCGATAAAAAAAGTAAAAAATTCAAAAAACTCCGAAGATTTCAGACCAATCAATGCAATCGGGCTTCCGCAAAAGTCATTCGTGTGAATCGGCTATTAATATGGTGCTAAATATATGGAAGGAACAACTATATCGAAGGAAGAAGGTAGTTTGTGCCTTTTTAGATCTTAAAAGAGCCTTCGAAACGGTCGACCGGAGTATAACTACTGAAAAAGTTGGTGAATTATGGAATTAGAGACGAAGAATTTACTTGGTGTAGAAGCTACTTAACTAATCGAAGACAAAGATCTAAAGCTAATGGGCATTGGTCAAGGTCGTTGCAGGTGCATCTAGGTGTTCCTCAAGGTTCTGTGTTGGGTACACTACTATTTATTTTATACATCAACGATTTGCACGTGGTAGTACAAAACTGCACTCTGGCGCTGTTGCAGATGACGCTATATTATTTGTGGCAATGGATGACTTTAAAAAAGGGAAAGAGCTATGCAGGAGGATCTTGACAGAGTAGACTTGTGGATGAAAAGCAATAAATTGAAATTAAATGTGTCCAAAACGAAATGTATGTGCTTGTATGGTGAACTAAATATTAATCTAGTTGTGGATGGAAGTAGAATTGAGCAGGTTGAACAGATAAAATACTTAGGAATAATAATTGATTCAAAACTTAAATTTGATAGTCATGTAACGTATATATGCAAAAAAGTAAGTAAAAAGATTGGTTTCATAAAAAGGATCAGGAATAGGTTAACACGCCAAACAGCAATCAATATGTACAATGTTATAATTAAACCACATTTCGAATATTGCAGTACAATCTTATATTTAACTAGTCAGGAAAATCAGGATCAATTGCAAAAAATGCAAAATAAAGCAATGAGAGTGATATTGGAATGTGATAGATATACTAGAATAGATTTTATGTTAAGTGAATTAAGATGGTTGAACATTAAACAAAGAATTACGATGAATGTACTAGATTTCGTTTTTAAACTTAAGAATAACTTAGTTCCTGGCTATTTAAGTAAATATATAAATTATGTAAGGGATTGCCAACCATAGATATAATATAAGAAATGGAGATAAATTTAGATTACCTAATTTTAGAGATGCTAGGGCGCAGAATTCACTAATTTATAAGGGACTTAGGTTATTTAACGATTTGCCGCGAGAAATAAGAGCAATAGAGCACTTAAATTTATTTAAAAAAATGGTAATAGAGGGAGTTTGTTAAAGAAAACATAAATTAAGATAGCGAATTTATATTCTGAATTGTTAAGTAATAGCTGTATAGCTAAATAAATGCATTATTATTATTTATTATGATAGTATAGAAATCGTTCAAAATTATCCTTCAGAGATTCTCTAACGTTAAGAATATAAAAAATTACAATACTTATGAAACGACATGGATTATAAAATTTAAAGGTATAGACATCGTTTTCGTCACAGCTAATTTCAACATAGGATTTGTAATTGGAATATGTAATTGATTCTACCTTACAGTAACTCTACAACTAAAACTATTTAATGAGACAACTTATTGAATATTTCACTTATTTGCTTTCAGGCAACCTTGCAGTTTAAATGCTTTCATCGCGAACTATATTAAGGATACATTTCTGTCTAAAGGTCACAATAGAAATCTTCAGCTGACAATTGAATCTTTGTCTAAAAACCAAGATGCGTGGCGTGCAATAATTTCGCCGGAGACAATGAAAGAACTAAATCTATCCAGACCTCTTCTTCAGTCCACAGTTATGGTTGAAAAGAGAATATGCGAAACGAAAAAGTTAATTCAAGATCTACCGAATTACTCAGAAGATCTCCTAAAAATGGTATGTTCTCTTTTAAAAACATATCGAGAGACCTGCCAAGCAGCATATCGAGGAATAGTTCAACCAGATGCCGAGGACAAGAGAATTTATAGCGTTGCATGGCTGAAGGATGAAGATATAAGTAGATTTTTAAAGTACAACAAGATACCAATTTGTTCTCGATTTTGTTTTATATTTATATACTTTCTTAATTTAATTATTCAAGGACTTTGCCAAATTGGACGGACTTAAAGACATCGAACAGTCGGGCCAAGCTATCTAGAAAACTGCAAAAAGGAAATTATGAACCATCTGAGGAAGAAAGTCCTATACAAGTACAACAGCGAAATATTCGTGAAGCGGAAATGCTAACAAGTAATTTGGGCGAAGGCGGAATTACGGGGCAAGAAATTCTTTCAGATATAGGCGTATTAAAGGAACTTGCTATTCTTCAGGAAAGTATGGAATGGTTTTCATCTAGAATTTCAGAATTTGCAAATGAGTTAAGGCGACCCATTTCAAACGACCTAAACATAAATTCTAGTCCCGATTATTCTTCAGTGACCATAAAAGATGGAACAATTAAGGTTCTAACAAATTTAGCTCTCGAATTCGACGAGCTTGCAAATACCTGTCTCCTAGTTTTACATTTAGAGGTATGACTACCGTTAGTTTCTTATCAGTTTAAGTTTACTAACTAGCATCTCTTCCAGGTTCGTGTTCAGTGCTTCCACTATTTAAGATCAAGGAGTACAAATTCATCATACAATTATCTGAACAGCAAAGATGATATTCTTGAACCCGATGCAAAAGTACTCAAACTGACGAAAGTATTATCTGAAATGGATGAAGCTTTTAGTGCAACTTTGCATCCTCGCAAGACAAGAGTAGTCAATTTATTTTAATCTTGATTCCATTTAATTGTTGGTCTTTTTCAGTATATTTTCGAGGGTCTTGCTCATTTAGCGGCGCGCATTTTAATTCAGGCTTCTAATTACATGGAAACAATCGATCAAGCGTGTGTACAAAGAATGTGTCGCAATGCGCTCGCTTTGCAACAGACCCTTAGCAGTATTACTGCGTCCAGAGAAGTGGCCTTAGATCACGCAAGAAATTTCTATGAGCTCCTCTGCATGGAACCAGATGTATTTTTTTTACTCATCATATCAATTTAATTTAAACTGGATTTTTTAGGATATCCTGACCAGTATACTAGAGAGGGGAAGTCAATTCACAGAGATGCAATATCTAAATGCACTTCATTTGTCATCAAAGTCTCGTGGCATAACGGATGCAAATAGTTTAGCTTCATATCAACAAAAGCTCTCAGATATCTTAGGTGCTAAGCCATCAACAGGCGTTGTTGTCTGATTTTAGATATATTTTCTAGGTCATTTATTTTCGATCTATGAGCGGTAACAATCTCTTACGTTTTCAACGCTATTATTTTAAGCTTTTAAGCGTATAACCATTATTGTTCTGCTGTTGCTTTTTTTTTTTACAGAAACGAACGAAATTATAATAATTTTGTTCTGACGTTACATGACCTACCTATTATCCTTAACTGAAATGTAATAGTTAATATGTTACTTTTCGAAAAACAAATGTAAATAGATTTAAAGAAAACCAAAAGTGGTCGAAACTTAGGGTGTAGCAGCAAGACTAAAATGAAACAAAAAATCGCCTTATTTGTGTTCACACATCATCATGTGGAGCGAATGTCATTATTAAATGTACAATTTTTAGATATTAAATGGCTTTAATTTGCCGCTTTTTGCTGCGAAATGTTCTATGTAAATACTTTGATATACGAAGAATGTAACTGAGCAGCAGGTTTGCAGGCTGAAATTTGCCAAGTGTTGCGCATGTTTTAGAAGTAACCGTTATAAATTGTTTTTACTGTATATAATCAACTAAGCTTCATACGAAGCAATACAAAATTTAACGATGAAAGTCTAATGTATATATTTAAAAGCATAATAAAAACAATAAAAAAATATTTATAATTATAGAATGGCTTTTATTATCAATTAAATTCTATTTAATTTACTGAATAAAAGAAGTAATCTTTTAAATGATTAACTCTATACAGCTAGAAATTATTAGATAGGGTAGAAAGAATGATTAAAACGATTAAATAAAATAAAAAGCAAGAACTAATCAATGAATGGAGATCGACCAATTGGTTGCCATTGCACTTTTTACGAAAAGTAAGTGTAAACTATACATGGTAGCATGGTTTCTTTTGCAGTTTTCAAATTAACTGATTTTCTTGCGATTTTAGAAAAATGACTGAAATTGATGAATTTACAAAATGAAAAAAAAAATCGTCCCAGTAGCATGCTGCTCCCTACATTCCAGATTATGTTACGAAAGTCGTTAAAAGTAGCTAATGCAAATTATGTGACATAAGTCCCTAGAAGTCGTTAAAACTAATAAAGAAATCTTTAATTTGTTTAGGAAGATATTTAAACTGACTTGGAAATTTGAGGTAAGATATTGACTTGTTAATTAAATATCATGTAGTCAAATTTTTCAAAGTTTTTTTTTTATTAATCCCTATGTCATCCTTCTGCGGATTAGTTACCTTAATGATTAGTGTAAAGCTTAAAATGGTGGATAACTTTTTACTGGTGCTGGATAAAAATTTGAAATTATAGGGGATTTCGGCTAGCACTATCTCAGTGAGACAATTGAGACAAAACTTTGAGCAACAAACTCAGTTGTCTCAGTTCAAACCAATCTGCTGATTTGCCAATTTTGACATTTAAATAATTTTGATCACAGAAAATGGATAGTAATAAATTGAGGAAAATGTTGTTAGCTTATTCAAATAGCTCACCAAACTTTAATTAGTAATTAAAATCACGAAAAAAAAACGAAACTGAGTCAACTGAGACAAGAAAATTCAGTTTCACTTGTCTCAGTTGCGTTCGATTTTTGTAGCTCAATATGGAACTGAGACAGTTCACCGAAAGTGCAGTCTCAGTGAGGCAACCGAGAATATCTACTTGTCTCACTGAGAATGTGCTTGCCGAAAGCGCCTTATATTTCGGTACCAATCCCAAATAGGTAGTGAATCCTCAACATCACAGAACAAAAATATTGGACAAGGAACTGTCTAAAATAAATATGGTTCTGATGTCAGAATAGATGACTACTGTTTTTCTCAATTATCTTTATATATAGGTACAATTAATTTTTTTACGATAGATACCGAATAGGTAAATTGCTAGGATATTATTAATACAAATCTCCAACCTTGTCCATCCATCCTGACGGACACAGATAAGAGGGTAGGTGGGGATAGAGAAGGACAAGATGAGATGTAGATAAGCGAAAAAGACTGCTTCTCAATTTCATCCAAAAATAGAAAGGTGTTCGTGTGTTTTACGATAAAGATAAGCTACAAACATTTACCTTCATGATTGTAGATTTAGTTTGTACGACAGGTAAGTGGATTACTACCGAGGTTAATTCCAGATAATTCCCAAAAGTTCAGGCAGTGTCTCTGAACTAAGCCACTATTTAAGATGCTTCTTAAATATCCCCATAGCCCATAAACCTTACTTTCTCGCCCTCCTAAAATAACATCTAACTCGAGAGAATAGCAATTATTACGGAGGGAAAGAAGACTATGGAAAACTACAGAACTTGTCTTGATAAAAATAAAGATTAATTAAAAAAAAAGAAGGTGAAAATACCGAAGTCTAAAATCTAAGGCGTTATAAATAACCCCGTAGTGAAAAGAGATGCCGCGATGGTTGTAAAGGCCACAAGGGCCTTCTTGTAAACGATTTATTAACAAGTAAAAAAGATAGAATTGATCTAAGACCAATTCTTATGAATGCCCTTATGAAATTTCGTATTGCCACCCTTCTGTGCAAGTTTGATTTTTGAAGTGGTTTTTCGCATATATTTCTAGAACGGTTTGTCGGACAGAACAAATGATTATAACCAATTTTAATAGGATTTCGTATTCTGAAGAAGTTTTTAGCACAATAAAAATTTCTTGGATTGATCGTTTTGACAGTATACGTAAAAAACCTAAATTTTTATATGGCAACATTAAGAAGAAGTTGCTCGATTTAGTCCATTTTTGAAATTTTATTTGCTGGTAGGTACAATGAAAACACCATGTACCAAATTACAGCTATCTACGTCGACGCGTTCTCAGGCAGTGTCCAAATATATAGTGGAAAACGAAATTTTTGTATGAAAACTTCACGAAGGAGTTGCCCGATTTGTCTCATTTTCGAACTTAATTTTACTTTTTAAAGTCTGTGTACAAGATTTCAGCTCTCTATATTGAAAATTCTCATGGCCCATTGTTTTAAAAACGTACTAACTGTATTCATTCGGCGCCAGTATAAAAAAGAACTGTTCCTTGTTCTGCGAAATGTAAAAGGGCCGGGGTCGTTCCCGACCCCAGGTAGGAATAGCGCAAGTGGAATATTTTATTTAGGGAAAATGAACAAAACCCAATATTACGTAAGGTGAACGAAAAGTTTACAATGTTTTCGAGATTTTTACAAATTTGTACCTAGCATGTATTTAATACTGGTGGTGTAGATACTTTTGACAAATTGTGTTACAAATATAGTGAGTCAAAAAAGGTTGCCAATGTGTGTATTTTTTGGCCTCTTAAATGTTGTAGGAATAAATGCGTTAATACATTTACGTCTTTCAAACTCAAGCAACAAAGAATCTGGTGAAGTAAGACCCGCATTTTTAAAAAATGTAGCTTTCTAAAGATTATATATTTAACGGAATATTTTGAACGCCACACTTTGCCTACTTGGTTTAAAGACAGAATTGCCAGAATAATTGAAAAGGAAGGACATGTTGAAGAGTTGAAAGTGGAAGTGGAAAGAGAGCAAGGTGCGGTACCTGTCCACGATCAAAAGATAGAAACATAAGGTCTTTCTCGACCCCAGGGTAGGAAAATCAGGGTTGAAACTAATGGATAGTAAATAAAGGGTTAAGAATTTTTAAATGGTTTCAATTAATAATAGTGATAGTGGCAATGATCTGGAGGAAATTTTACATTTTTTTCAATGTGACGAAAATTACAGCGGGAATCTGCTAATGATAATGAAATATTTTTTCAGAATGATACCTATATCCATTTCTGCAAGGTTTGAAACATTATTTTTACATATTATATAATCCGAAAATACAATCTAATATGTTACAAATAATATATAAAAACTTCTAAAAGAATATTTAAAACATTCACGTTGATACTAAGCATTTCCCACAGCAAGAACGAATTTTTCGCATATCAATGGAAAAAATCTCTGTTGCTAAAGGGTCCATCATAACCATAAGTAACTAATTTTCAGAGTTACCTACAACATAATTCATTTAAGAAAACTTTTCTACTTGAATTAACCCTAATTCATTCGTTCAATTAACAAAAAATTCACAAATATTCGTAGGTATACTGATTCGCAGAGCAGTACCTCTAGAGATCAAAAATTCTTGGCGCAGTTAATTTTATGTAGAATGTAGAATTCCAACTTAAATCTGACCAAGAGTTATCATTCTAAGAAAATTAAAATTTTTCACGTATTGTGGGAAAATTAGTTATTATCATTTTACAAATAATTTCTAAAAAAGAAAACCGCCCGAGCAGGGACTTGAACCCTGGACCGTTGGATTAAAAGTCCAACGCTCTACCGACTGAGCTACCCGGGCTCATGTCGGAACATTTTCCCAAGCTGTATTTAGTCTTACGATAATTAGGAAAAATCTATATTTATTTCGTACGTAATTGTACATAAGAAAAATGTGTCAAACTCTTTTTGTTTCTTAAATACAGTGAAGGCCGTGATACATTAAAGGCAGCGACAGAAGCAGAATTTTTTCTTGAAGACATTGCAACTGTTCGAGGACTAACAAATTGAAAGCAGAGGCAGCGGCAGCAGCAGAAGTTCGGCGGCGTTTTCATTTTTGTTTCGGGGTTAACTCCTGCCCTTTCAAAAAGCAAACATGTGTTCGAGTTTGCGGTGCCATGTCACATTTGACCCTAGCCCCAGCTCAGATCAGCATCAGGGGCAGCTGTAGCCCTACTAGCAAAATGAAATATTATAAATATATGAATCTCTGAATTGTCAAATTGAAATTGTGGGTCGCATTTGTTTTGACAAAATCGATACAGATCTGAAACATTTTTTTAAATTTAATTTATAGTATCTTTTGTAGACGATAACAGAAATTTGCAACAATGCTATATAGAGAGACTTTTGCTTTTTACAAGGTGAAACATGTAAATTGAGTGAGATGGGGTGATAATACGTAAACTTTATAGGAGATATATCTGAAATTCAAGCGCGCAAAAAGCCAATAATCACAACCTTCAAAAAGGTTATTATTTTCCTTAAAATACTCTATTTCCTCACTGTAATTCTCTAATAAATTGAAAACTGCAAAAAATGCCAGTTTTTTATTTCTCGTTATTGTTGTTGACATTTTGAATGATAGATTATAACACCAATAAACTCAAGAACGCAGCTTAGCACTTGAAGCAAATGATACTTGGGTGTAGGGTTACGGTAACCCCAGTTGTCTCCGGTGCTATGCTTCGGTAGCAAAAACGAAAACACGGAAAGTATCACGGCCTTGAGGCCCACAGAAAAATAAATAAATAAAATTTCTGATTACCCTTTATTAATAAAAAAACAGCAAGGGAATCAAAGAGAAAATTAATACATTCACGCAGAAGTTTACTATGGGGTTAAAATGCAGGGAAAACAGGACATGTGATACCTGATACAAAATCATATTTAGCGTAGTCCAAGCTATCTATGTATTAGGCCTGAAACAAAATTGCAGCTTTCCAGCCAGCTTGAGATTTGTTGTTAATGCAAATACAAGCTATGAAGTCGCCGACAAATTAAAAGGGCTTTACGTGCCGGGTACAGCATGCAGTAAGAGCTCACTCTCACTGCTTTTTGTATACTCGTCATGGAGGAAAAACTAAAATTTCATCTTAAACTGGTCCTAAAGCCCAAAAGTGTCGCTCCCACAGCAAAATGAAGTTAAAATAAATTGCAGCCAAATATGTTTTCTTTCTAATAGTTAAAAAAAAAACAGCATATAAAACAAATTTATGGAAATTATAGCGTTTGAACAAAATACAAGCAACTTTTATATGTAAAACTCCTGCAGTAAGACAAGGCAAGAAGACTGTGGATGTCGCCTGCTGACCGGCCCTCTGCTCTATTTTTTGGACTTTGTTCATGGCTTGTACATTCCGGGGGTCATGTTTTTTCATAATAGATTTAGATCTGGCATATTGGCAGCAATGGAGCGCCAGCGTTAAATTTATGACGACGACGCCGGCGTGGGTGGTGTAATGCATTTCATACATGCAGTAGTGTCTCTAAATATTTTTGACATAAAACGACGACCACGCTGACGTCGGCGTTGTTAATGTAATCCGGCCAAATGTGTAATCTAATTTGTTTTAGTAGCTATTACACCTATCTAGTCATGTCATTATGATTCGTTCGTTGAACGCTGTGATTGATGTTAATGAAGTGATTAATACGCTCTCTACTTGAAGAACTCCAGAAAATTTATTCTAGTCCAGAAAACGTTTTTTTTTTAATCGCTATTTGCGTTTTCCTATGTCTTTCCTATTTTCTTCATTTTCCTTCTCACAAAAGTTAAGTTTAATTAACAGTAAATTTTTCATGGAAAGTTGGGTTTTTGTTTATGATTCGGCGAAGGTATTTAGTGATTTAATTTAACTATATCATTTGTTTACTTTAATTCAAGTATTGTAAAAACGTTGATTTTTTGTAATAAAACAATATAAAATTTGTGAACTGTGACACAAAGGAAAAAACTTGAGAATAGTTTGTTATAGAACTATGTTGAGCGATTTGGCTTGGACGTGAAGTCCCGACTGCCAGCATGAGCTGACAGATCACTCGGCGGACAGCGTTGACTGCAGGGCGGCACGCTAGCTCGCCTCGACTATTGGCGAAGAGTGTGGGGAGGTTCCACGAAAACCTGCCGCTGCCGCCTGCCACATACAAAAAGAATTCGTGGCTACTTACAAAAAAAAAAAAAAAAACAAAAAAAAAACGCCGGCACACATTCGGTCCTGAAGGGACCCTCACATCACTTACCTACATCCAGTGGGAAGGCGCAGATGTTCTGCCTTCCATC
Source organism: Dioctria rufipes (assembly GCA_963924295.1). Classification (NCBI taxonomy): domain Eukaryota; kingdom Metazoa; phylum Arthropoda; class Insecta; order Diptera; family Asilidae; genus Dioctria; species Dioctria rufipes. The sequence continues at coordinate 103,428,713 of OZ002741.1, read as the reverse complement.
GGCGTTGCCCCAACCACCTTGCGATACTGCGGGCGATATTGAATAGTATCCCTTTTAGACCTGGAAAGAGAGAGCGTAGTGGAACTAGACGACCTTCATGCGAGAGGGCTCCAGGAAAGTGAAAGGAGAAATAAAAGCGTTCAGCACTTCATTTTTACGTTATAATTGAGAGTCCTAGACTACCATTCTTGCTCACGACATTTTCGATAAAAAATATACACATAATTATGGGTTCATTTTAAGAAAATAAATGTTAAATTAAAGTTAATTCTAATGAAATTATTATGAATTGTATGTATATTCTAATAATGAAAGAAAATCTTAAAAGTATGTTTGAAATATCCCTAAGGTGGAGATACACTAACTAAAAACAAAATTAATAAAGAATTATTCGTTAATTCAATGACATTTTTCCATTTCTTTCTTTGTTTTCGAAGAGTTTGATGATTTTTATAACCTTTCTGCTAAATACTCTTTTGGTAATAAAATAAAATCCTAAATTTCTGAAACTGTAACTAGTAATATCTTGATAACTATCAGTATTAATTGCAAATGCTTTTTTCGCAATATAATATATAAATTTTTATAATCTCCGTGTATTTTCATTGAAAATATTTTCATGCGGTGATGACGATTTTCTTAAAATTATGTAAAGAGCGGAGAATGTCTACATTGACTGAAGCTTAAAACGAGCTTATAGGAAGCAGAAATGTCATGTTTTATCCTTTTTATGTAAATCTTAAGTAATTAAAATTGTTTGTTGAAAAATGCTTGTTTGGAACACTGCTCTTTAAATTACGATCATTTTGATGCCTACTAACAAATATTGATGTTATTGTCCGAAGGTAAGGGACAATAAAATGTCATGTACACGCACTATCACTGGAATTCTATAAAGTATATACATACATGCTATTTATAATGTCAAAATTCAAGAATCGTGCAATAACTGTGTTTATATTGCGATCAAGCTCTTTTGCTTGCCCGCGACTTCCTTAACGTGGTATATTAAGGTACTCAACCTTAATAGGATTTATGCCTTAAGGTACTCAACCTTAAAGCGGTAGTTCTAGTGGCGAAGTGTATTGAGGTACTCAACCTCAATAGAAAACAGTTGTAAAGTATTGAAGGTACTTAACCTTAATACGTTTGTCGATGAAAATTCGCTAAATAAAAACTCTCGACTTCGGACAAACAACTAATAATTTATTTTCTCGAAAAGTCCCTTTTTTATACAAAATTATCTACTGAAAATCCAAAAATATCAAAGTCAGCAACAAATCTAAATTATTTTCTTCCCATAGTCATATGAAATCAGATATATGTATTTTGCTTACCTATCTACAAAATAATTGTCACTGCGCCTTCTGTTATCACAATTCTCATGCAATATGATCTTGTTTACTTGCATAGTGCAGACGATTTCATGAGAATTGTGATGGGCAGCGGTGAGAAATCAATTGTAAGCAGATTTACAATTAATGAAATTTAAGTTTTTGGTATGTAAAGCTAAGGAATGTGCTATAATACTATGCATATGGCTAGGCTTGAACAAACTGATTGCCATATCTTCCTCTCATTTCCGCATTCCGTTATGCCGCTATAACATTACACTTAACTTGTATACGAAGATACTTAATTCATGTAATATTTTATTTTATCATAATATAATTTAGATTTTATTATTACTTCCACTCAGTAATGAGTTTACTATATTCGCTATCACTGGGTACTAGATCTTTTTTTTTCTTCTAACCTAATTAGTGGCTAATAGTTGCAGTCAATAAAAAAAAGAGACTATATTATGGGCGAGAAAGGAAAATGTTCAGTACTCACCATGTTATTTTGCTATTGCAATCTCGAAGAGGCCTTCTAGAGTTGCTGCCGCCTAGTAAATTCTGTTGTCTTGTTCAGGCTCAGGTTCCATTGTGGGAGACTCAGGGTATGCTCCGTGGGGAAAACCATGATTCTTGAAACTTTCGTTTTTCCTCACTTTAGGTACAGATAGAATAAATTTCTTCACTAGGTCACTGTTCTTATTATTTTTGATTTGCTCGCCGATGTCGATGGAAAATTTTTGATTTCGGGCTCCAATTTTCACGTCTTTTCGTTGCAAGGTTTGACAAGACAGATATCGAGTGTCTTCTTCTTCTCAATCGCCAAGTAAAAGCTCGTCGATTGTGGGGTGCGTTCGGGCTGTCGGTTTGACCGCAGGCCGGCATAGATGCTGCAGTACGTCTCAGTGTAGCATTCTGCTATATGCATTCCGCTACGGCCATAACAGGGCAGAGTGGTCTAGATCACCCGTGGTTCAGACAACGCTCAAAAATGGTCGACTGAGCTAGCCGGTCTTAAAATTAGGCCTCATCGCTGCAGGCGCCCAATGTGTGGCTCGACCCACGACCCAATGAGAACATTCCTCATTACTCATTCCAACAGGAATATCACCCACCATTGACGGGGCAATGGGAGGGCTGCGCGATATCCTATAGCTTACCAGTTAAGCTGGCTGGATGCCTTCTTAGGTCTACCAGGAATAAGTTACAGTAGGCAGGCGTATGTCCGAGAATATGGGTGTCACGCCCTGATGTCCTTGGCGTGATAGACTTCTAACGGTTTCCCCTGCAGATCCTCAAGCTCGTATAAGGAGTTTCCTTTCTTTGACTTGATTCGACACTTAACGAATTTTCGTCCCATTTTAGCACTAGTCTGCTCCTGCCCTCTCGCACGAATCAATCTCAGTTTATCTTCAGCATCTACTCTCAGAGGCTCATTAGTGTTCCAAGGCTCCTTAAGATGGAATAGGAGCTGGCATGTTCAATCAATTGCTGACCGAAAAGTGTTCGGTAGGGAGAGAAACCAGTGGCTTGGTGGAAAGAGCTCGTGAGGGAACTAGCTATCTGGCTCAGCTTCTCATCCCACTTCGTATGTTCCTTCCGGATTTATGCCCTAATCCCTGACAATAGAGACCTGTTCACTCGCTCTGAGGCGTTTGCTTGCGGCGAGTAAACTGCCTTTCGCAAGTGCTTCACCCCGTACTTGTCCAGTAATGTGGAGAACTGAGCCGAGCAAAACTGGACTCCATTGTCAGAGACTATGGTTTCCGGGACTCCGAACACATGGAATATTTCAGTTTCGATGAACTGACACACATTGAGAGTAGATGCCTTTCTCATAGGTTTGAGAATCGGGAACTTTGAAAAGTGGTCAAGTCTTATTAATATGCAGACATTTCCTTTCACTGACCGAGGATATGGACCTAGAAAGTCAATGTACAGCTTTTGCCATGGTCATTCTGTCACAGACTGGACTCCCATAGGTGGTCTAAGAATAGTATTGGGGGCTTTAGTCTCTTTACACACGTCACAGGTGCCCACGTAGTTTCTGACATCAATTGTCACTCATGTCCAGTACAGGTGTCTTTTTAAACGTTCCAGTGTTTTCCCTATACCTCCGTGAGAAGCTAGTGGCGGATCATGCGCTCTTGAAATAACGTCGCAGACAAGCTCTCGTGGAATCCAAAGCTTCTCGGAACAGTTCGAATGGAAACGAAGCCATCCCTGACGCAAAGATCTGGTAGTTTGCCAGAAGTCGTTTTAACTTTATGCCTCAGTTCTTCATATTCTAACGAGTTGAAATATGGCGAACTAAGGTCAACTTCCAGGCCAGGATCTTCAGGTGTGGACAAGCTGTCGCATTGAATGCGTGACAGCGCATCAGGGACGACATTCAGGCTTCCTTTTCGGTGCTCGATGGTAAAGTCGAAACCCTGAAGCTTCAAACTCCACCGAGCAAGTCTACCGCTGAGGTCATTTTGAGACATCAAGCTTGCATGATCAGTCACTATCTTAAACGGCATAAGTTCTATGAAGGGCCGGAGCTTCTGTACACTTAAGATTGCAGCTAAGTATTCTTGCTCTGTGACGGTGTAATTTCGTTGTGCTGAGTTCAACTTTTTCGAGACGTAGGCTATTGGCTGCTCGTGGTCATCGTCATCTAGTTGAAGCAGCACTCCACCAATACCTTGTTGGCTCGCATCGCACTGTATAATGAACGGCTTGGTGAAGTCTGGGCTCACTAGCAACGGAACAGAAGTAAGTTTTTGTTTCAACAATTCAAGAGACGTCTGGGCTTCAGGTGTCCACTTGAACTGACTAGGGTTTTTCAACGTGTCTGTAATGGAGGCAGTTAAGTCAGCATAATTCGGGATGAACCGTTCTATACCATCCAGCCACACCTAGTAGGCGTCGGGCTTGCCGAACAGTTTTAGGTGATGGATAGTCAACTATTGCCGAAATCTTGTCGGGGTCAGTTCTTATACCTCCTTTTCCGACAATGAAACCCAAGTATTTGGTCTATTTTATACAAAACTTACTCTTCTCAACGTTAATAGTGAGGCCACCTTTGCTCAAACAATCCGCTACACGGGCTAGCAGCGTAAGAAGAGTGTCGAAGTCTGAAGACAGAATCAATAAATCGTCTAGATAGACGAGAACATTCTCACGAAGATCGAAAGGAATGACTTTATCCATGAGGCGGCACATCGTTTGTGGAGCGTTGCATAGGCCGAATGGCATCACTGTGTACTGATAGAGAGGGTGACCAGGTACAGTAAAAGCGGTCTTCTCTCTGGAATCAGCGTCTAGTGGGATCTGCCAGAATGCATCTTTCAGGTTCAGGCTCGTGATGTAGTTTGCCGGAGGAAGTCGACTCAGTAGCGGATCTATCTGCGGCAGAGGATAGGCGTCCTTCTTAGTAATGGAGTTGACCTTCCTGGCGTCAAAACAAAGCCGAACCTTCCCAGGCTTCCGCACTAGTACAACTGGAGAGCTCCAAGGACTCTGGCTCTCCTCAATCACACCCAACGATAGCATTCGTCGCAATTCAGCATCCATCAAACTCTGTACTGCCGGTGAAATCGGATAAAACCTCTGTTTTATCGGAGTTGCGTCATTCGTTTCAATCTTGTGACTGACAAGAGATGTTTTTCCCAAGCCTAAAGAGGCGAAAGAGGGAAAAAGCTGTTTAGTAGCTTCTAGACGTTGTTGATCTATACCAGAAAGAACATAGCAATCTGTGTCAGAAGTAGGTATTAGACTTGGTGTCACTTCTGAAACTATACCCAGGATATCTGGAGCCAAAACAAATATACGCCAGAAGTCTATTCCTAGATACAGTGCCTGTGTGAGCCCAGGAACCACGTAAAAACGCACGTTTTGGGTCTTACCACGGAAAGTGATGTCCAAGTTCACATGACCATGCACAGTCGTTATGGCACCATTCGCTACTTGTACCTGTATCCGATACCTCTTCCATTCAACCTCTGCTTCTGCAAGCTTCTCTAGAGCTCCCTGGCCTAGAATATTGACAGTGGCACCACTATCAAGTAATCCAGTCTCAGTTCGCCCGAGAAGTTTTACTTCGGCATACGGTCGAATGTCGTCTGGCATCGACACGAAAATCTGTGCCAGTATTTTTCTTTCCTGTCTCATCCGTCGACAGTATTCCCGCCAACGAACGGTTGATCGTTTCTTTCTTGGTCTAAAATCCAGGTCAGGATACCTAATATCAGCTAACTCCGCCACTGGGGAGAAGATACGGTCTCTTACTGCATTATAATTCTGCAGACGCGTATGATACGGCGTCAGCGGATGTAAAAGAGGCTCACGCTCACTCTTCATAACAGAGCTTGGTGGCCGTTTTAGTACAGAAATGGCAGGAGTCCAAATCTCCTTCTCAGTAACCTTGTCAGCTAAAGGTGCTGTCGGTGTTATCGGGACATCGAAAATTAAAGACTCTTCCAAAGATGTGTCTAATAGTGTCATGTGGTCCCCAAAGGTGGAAATGGGAGCTTGAAGATCTGCGGAGAAGAGAAGAGAAGCTTGAAGATCTGCGGTTCTCCGTCGCTATCAGTGAAATATTTGTACAATCGGGGGGTTTGCTAATATCATCAGAGTCACTGAATGATATGAGTGGACAGTTTAGTGACTCATCGTTAAGGTCTGCTAATGGAGCGGACCTTCCTCCTTGTTCAAGGCTTGAACTGGAGTGTCCCTTACAGTTGTCGCGCGGGACGTCGGCACTGGTCGAGAAAAGGTGGTAGTATTCCCGACCCGCCTGAGGTTTTTCTGTCGGCACTGGCTGCAATTGGGCTTGAAAACATTTTTGCGTCCGCATCCATAGCAGAACACGATTTGTCTTTCCTGCAGGCAGTCTTGGTAAAATTGACTGGGCTGGTCACAGTTCCAACAGCTAACAGAGCAGTCTTTACATACTCCAACGAAGGCGTGGAGTTCTGCCTCAGGAGAGACCAGTACCAGTCCATCGCTGGACCAGAAAGCAAGGTTGTCATGTGCCGTACTAGGAGATCAAAATTTCCGTCTAAGGCCGAGTAGGTTAATACTTCCACTCTGAACACGAACTCGTCGACAGTAAATCGAGAGCTGTCGCCACTATAGGATATATTCCATCTTCGGATGGGGCTGCCAGAACGTCGTTGTCCTAGGCTCGGCGGGACACGATTGGATGAAGCTGGTGGAGGCTGGTTAAGATTTGGTCTAGGCTGACCACTAGGTGATGACGGTCAGTTAAACGACTGCCTCGTGAAACTCCGGCGGTGGTCTCGATTTACCCGTGAAAAGTCTACTGGTGGTATCGCAACTGATATTTGCTGCCTGACGCTAATTGCCAGTTCAGCGCGCAAGGTATTTAGGCTCTGCTCGAGGCCTTCGCGAACTAAATCTTGCAGCTGTACGAATAGACCTGCCAGCAAGGCTTCGGTCGCTGCTGAGCTCTGACCCTGAGCGTTAGGTAGCGGGCTGTTCATGAAGTGCAAGTTTGGTCTCCCTAGGGACAAGGATTCGCGGTTTACTTGCTGATTCGTTGGTGGTGGCAAATCGAATACGGGTGCTGCCGTTCGAGGATCCTGACTAACAGGCCTCGTGTGAGTCTTCTTCGGGACAGCACCTGTATACTCAGTAAAGTCATACTGAGTGAGATGGAATCTGCAGTTCGGACAGTTTGACTGCTGTCCAATCCACGTTTTCAGACATGTTTTGTGATACACATGTCCACAAACCGTCTTCACTGGCTTCCTCTTACCTGACCAGTCTCCCTCCTGGCAGATGGAGCACTTCTCAGGCACCTGTATCGGTACGTCAGTTGCTCGCGGTGGTGTTTGCACTGTAGCCATTATGGAACAATTTTGGTTTTCAGAGGACGATGTAAGTGTGCTTGGACACACGAATATTTAAAAGGAACGAAAGAGATCCACTATCGAGAGCTAAACCAAAACGACTCAATACTTCAAGTTACCAAGGCCAAAAAGGTTTTGCATCTACTGACGGTTTTGGTGTTACTCAAAAAAATTGTTAGACAACTCCAGTATGATTACACAACTAATCGAGATAATAAATTCAAAAGACAAAAACAAAAAAAATTTCAAAGTCCTAAAGATATCGTAAAGTTGGTGTGCTGTAACTGAAGGTCTATCCAGCTCTTGAACTATCTCAGATGTTCAGAATCAAGATAAAATTTCATGAAAGTTCCTTCCTTCACTCTCCAAGAACTAACTCTCCTCATAAAAATCCCTAAGTCACTCTCTCTAATCAGGTTAGAAGTATGATGTAAGCAAGTGACGTGAATGTGTGCATGAAGAAAAGTTTGCGTTCTCACAGAAATCTGGGAAGAGTCGGGTTGGAGAAGCTAGAGATTGAAAATGATACTAGAGATTCTTCAGCCAAGCAGTTAGCAGTATGCCAACTCCTGATTACTGAAGGTCTCCAGCATCACATGTTCCCCGTGAGCGCCAGCGGATCTCTAAAACATCACCGCCATGGTTCAACAAAGAGCTGAAACGCCTTAAAAATAGAAAGAATAAACTGTGGAAAGGATATTTGCGGGACAAGGACATTATAAGTCACAGCAACTTCCTCACATCCTATAATGAGTTCAACGAACTTTCCTCTTCACTCTATGATGAGTATATTCAAAGTATGCATGTGAAATTATTTAGTGACTCACGTAACTTCTTTATGTTTATTAATATGAAGAAAAAAACCGACAAATACCCCAATACCATGAGGTACAAAGATTCTGCTAGTGTATGCCGTGTACAAAATTTCAGCTCTCTACGTCGACTCGTTCTCAAGCGGTGTCTAAATATATACTGGAATACCAAAGTTTTATATGGCAAAGCAATTCAACGAGGGAGTTGCCTGATTTATTCCATTTCCAAACTTAAATTTCCTTTTTTCTCGAAAAGCTCGTGTGCAAAATTTCAGCTTTCTAAGTAAATCCGTTCTGGAGCTATCGTGAGGATGGACAGACATGCAAAAATTAAAATAACGTTTAATATTATGCTTGGGTGTCCAATCCATTTAGCTATACCTTCATTATTTCTATGTGTTACAAATGGAATGACAAACTCAGTTTACTCAATAGATTTCATTTAGGGTATAATATTCAGTAAACAGTCCAGAATAAAGCGATGCGAAGTACACTGTTGTGGTGTGCAAGATATTCGTCTGTTAAGTGGTTGTTAGATACGCTTAAGTGGATGAAGATACAGCAACGAATTGATTTAAATGTACTTTTATTCATTTTTAAAATAAAGAAGAAATATTACTAGAGATACATATTTACATATCCATTTGCTTTATATAAATGACGTACAAAAAAAGCTTTAAACAGATTTAAATTATTCTTGCAGAATCTATCGCTGTTCAAACATATTCATCAATTCTTCAATAAGCTAATAGTGCTAACTTCAAAGTTCAATTTCTTAAATTCATACAAAATTCGCAAATAAATAATATTCCCAGTGAGATAGACGTTATTTAAGCAGATCTGTATTAAATCATTAAACGCCATATCTATCGAAATATTTATTCGATTCGATTAATGAAACATATTCTTTGCCAGTTACCACCCCATTAAAACTAGTGGGGCATCTTTCTAGGTTGCAGATCTGCTGAATCAGCTCTTTATCTTCAGATTTTCAAGGAATGGTATTATTTTCTTGATATTCGCAATATCTAAAACTCTCGTAAGATATATAATTTTAATTAGGGTAAAATCACCAATTGTCGGACAATGTTAAAATGTTCTATAGATAAAGGAGCCACACTGATTATCCTCAGCTAATCTTAACCTTCTACCAGGCCAGTACTCTTTTTATCTGAAAAAATTAGAGGAAGGTAAATCTGGAGTGTGGAATCCAAAACTGAAGTCAGGATTTCAGTCTAGCTAATAGTTTTGTTTCCATGTGAGAAAAAAGGGAAACTGCCTAGAGGCGGGATTGCCTATATGGATAAAATTGAAAGATATATATTACTAATTGTCGTTGTATTTTATTTCAAAAAAATATTAAATGAAGATTTTTAAAATATAATATCAATGCTTATTTCGTATGGAACGAATGAAAACATTTCTTAGTGGCTGATAAACACAAGTTGGGATTGCATTTCATACAAATAACTTGAGTTTCAGAATTACATCCACGTAACTTGCACCCGCGCTTGTCGCTTCTCTCTAAGAAGTCTGCAGTATGTTCAACGCTATCATATCGTACATCGGGGGGAGGATAATATGTCTTTTTGCCACCTGAAGTACCCTCTTTTGCTTTATATGCGCTGAACGATGGTCTTCCCACGGATTTCTTTTCGACGGGTTGCTGAAAATGACAACAGACTTTTGCAACTTCTTCGCGAAAGTCAAGTAGCTTATAGGCTGTCTTTTTGTATATACGTCGATGCAGTAAATAAGCATTAACGATCGCCATATCGATGAAATGGTAAAATAGGTGCAATGAAAAGCTTTCCGTTTTCAAACGAATATGATAACGCCCTAGCAAACCATCCATCATATCAACACCACCCATGTGGTAATTATACTCTTTGATAATATTCGGGCAGTCGATATCAAGGAACTCTTTCTTTTTCCTATCATACCACACAGCTTTTGCGGGTTGAGATTTTGGATTCGCTATGCGAAATCGGAGCACACCAGCATACGTGGATGCCAATCGTACGTTTTTCGTATCTTTCCACAAAACCGTAAAAATATCGACACCGAATGCTGAGCCAACATACTCAACAGAGTAACCTCTTTTTTCCTTACCCAGCTGCGTATCTGTATCATTGGCCAGTTTACAGTTATTTATATGGTCCCAACGAATATATCCCTCGGCTGCGTAAATATACTAACAGTGGTAGCGAGGTGTAAAAGTTGTCGAAGTATATAATATGATTCTTTAAATCCGGGATCGTTTGAGACAATCGAACAACAACGTTCGACGTAGCACCCATATTTGGTTTGTTTGGAAGAACGGTGTTATCTCCAGCACCAATATAAACCTCGAACTTATACGAAAATCCACTTGAATCATACAGAACAAGCAACTTCATCCCCCACTTATGTGGTTTGTTTGGCATGTATTGTCTAAATCTGGATCTCATTTTCGTAGCGCACATCTGTTTGTCTACTCACAGTCTCGGTTGTTTTGGAACTGAATCAAATCTTATGTATAACAAATCGACAACTGGGCGAATTTTAAACAACGGATCGTATCCTTCTTCAGTTTTTTAGTTTTCATGTGTTCGATGTTATTGAAACTGAGAAAACTCCTGATCTGATAAAATTGTTTTGATGTCATGGCTGATTTAACAGATTGAAATGCATTCCGTCCCCAATATTTTTCAACACTCGGATATCAATATAAAGACATGCATATTAATATGACTATGTATTGTCTAATTTCGACTCGAGTAATACTAAATTTCGTTTGAATGTCATTCTGCCTTGCTGTCAGATTCGTTTCATGAGCAGTCAATTCCAAGAGCTCATCACTGAAGAAATAGTTAAAACATTGAAAGGGTGTTTTTAGTTCATTATAACTGTCTGGAAGGAAGTCTTTTCTCCCCTTGGAACACAACTTCGTTCCGATGAAGTTCCAAACGCTTCTTTTTCAACACGATGTTTATGAATTCTTTCGATTTTGGTATTATCTTCATTACATTTCCAATGAATTCACCATCGTTAGATTCTCCGCAGGGCCGTTCTGGCAAAGGAGACCGGGGTCGTTTCGGAGGTTTATGTTTCAACAGTTGATGGTGAACGTACCTATGGTTTTTCTTGCAGCTGTTCATGCTGTATTTCTACTAGCTGAGTAACAGTTGAAAGTGGAGACAACGATGGTTCTGCTTGTGGCTGCTCTGGCTGCATCCCTGCTGCCCGCTTAACAGCTCAAGATGGAACCATAGATTGCCTTACTTGAAACTCATCTTGCGGATCTGATAGTATGGGTATCTCTTTCGCTCCTTTTTGCAAGTTGGCAGTGTAGATTGAAATGGAAATGAGAAATTGCTGACATTAAAGCTCATGTTAATGGCTTCATTGAGGAATTCAGTTGACGATGATCTTCCTAATTTAGAAACGAATTCGTCGATTTCAGCTTGTTCTTCAAATAGAACTTGAAAATCTTGATCGCCCACACTGTCATCATCATCAATATCTCCACTCCAATCCTTATCTTCTTCAGATTCATCGGTAGAACTTGAATTCATCATTTCTCCTATTTCTTCATCAGACATTTTGGAAAAATTGAATATTTTTCTCATTATCGGCGAACGGATAACAGGTCCCTGTTTCTTCAGTGGCATATCTAAAAGCAAAATGCATATGAATTTCGTCACTCATAAATACTCGAAAAACATCACTTACTTTGGCAAACCCGCCTTTAGATGGTTCGCGGTCAATGAGTGTAATGATGTGTTGTATGATAAGAATTGTTTTATCTACTATCGCTACCAACTAATTTAGGTTTGTACGTACCTACTAATAATTTTTTCACTGCACAAAACAAACGCAAAATATTTTTTTAAATTATTTAAAAAACACAAATATTTGTAATATAATTTTTGTACCTCTCTGCGCAAAAATTCAAAAAGAATTGAGCGTATGTAACTAACCTGTGATACGACAACATTCAATTTCTATTATAATGTCGAGTCTATTCGTATGGATGTCATAAATGTCCGTTACGTTTCAAACAATTTTTACTATTTGAGCTACTGCGATCAACGTGCAGCCCGTCTATAGGCAGGCTTGCCTGCTAGAGGGTTAAGATGTGTGCATACAATGGATTGATTTCTTTCTTCTTGTGGGATTAAATGCCTTATAAAGATATTCTGTTACATTAAAAATGCACTTTTGTATAATTCTACGTTATGTTTCTACGTAAAAATTTGCGGAAAAATTTAAAGGTTTTGCAAATTATAGTTACTGTACTATAGAAATAGAATGATTTATATTCGGAAAAAAAAAGGATCGCATAAAATTCATATACATCCATCCATTAATGAACTTAATACCATTTTATGGGCCAACCGATGAAACAAAGATTAACAAGTTATGGCCGAATTAGCTGTCAATTGGTTGCTTGCCTGCTTTGAAAACAATTGTCACAAATTTGTTCGTCTCAATTTCAATCTAAAAATTTCTATTTGGAAATTTCTTTGCTTTCTCACTAGCACATAATTAATTACTTTTCCCGAAGTGAATTAAACGAAGAAACTAATGATTAGATAAATGTTATAATATATTCAAAACGTATTTCAGTCAATAAAAACGAAAAAGTCAAAACAAATTCGCTGGAAATGACATTGTCACCTCATGACGTAGCAACACAAAAAATTCCTTCGAATCGGCCATAGCTTGTTATCTCTGTGTCAGAGGACAACCTACACATATTAATCACGATCATTCTGCTACACTTGTGCCCAGATGCATGTCATCAGAAAAATTTTGATCAACTTACAGTTATTGATATAAATAATAATTGTATCACAAATTCGTAGCATATAATGAGAATTGAATTATTATATTATCATATCGGTTAAGTCTACAATCGAGTTCTGGCAAAACAAAATTTTACACAGTCTCCAAATACATATTTCATATTAAAATTGCTGGTAAAATTTTGTCATATCTAAGAGCCAGATTTTGCGTAATGAATTTCTGTTTGTGTTGGTAGTCCATTTTTACATGTATTTACCCGCCATCCCTATTCTAAGCAAATTGTCAATTTGCAAAAAGTAAACAAAGGTTTTGTGCGGAGCATCTGTGGTAAAAAATGTTCTTTTTCTACTTTATTTTGAAATAATTCACATAATTAATTTATATAAATCTCTTGTTCTATTAACAAAAATGATAATTTAGATAGTGCAGTTGCCTCAAACAGGATTTCCGTAGTTTATAATCCAATTTATATTTGCAAGCACTGACCGAACACTTCATTTCTGTTTTTTTAATTGATATGAAGATTTTAACAGGCACTAGTGGCACTATAAAACTTTGCACTAAATATAGTTCAAAGATAAATAGTTTTGAAAACAATTGATTCGGTACTTGTGTTAAATTTCGCAAAAGAAATTTAAGTTGACTAAATCTGCTCACAAAACAAAATCACATTTGACAATTCTGCACCCAGCTTTGATAAATCTTCCCTGCAGCATCTCACTTACTCTTATGTATAATCTCCTGCTCTTGACAAATTACGCTCATGTACACGAATTTTACACGATTGAACCATTCCTGTTTGCTATATATTCTAAGGAGTGAGCTATTACTGCGCGGCTGTAGCCGGTCCGTTAAGGCCTTTTAATTTCCAGTTTTTATGATGTCGCCTTCTGGTTTGACGAATAAAGACAAAAAATGTGATATCGCAGATTTACATGCAATGAAACAGAGCGGAAAATTGATTAATTTTCATAAATAAATGATAATGACAAGTGGCGGAATTTTCAGATTTACTCTCATGTAATACCGCGCTTTTGTGAAAGCACTTTTTTTTTAGATATTGAAAGAGGTCACCAAAGTTTGTTCCAAAGTTGTTGCTGTATAATCCTATGTTATTTGAACAGAACATGCTTCTGTTTACACGCTTTGCTCTAAAGAGGGCGGGTGTTATCAGTATTGGGAGATCGTGGCAATTCCATATTCTGGCAATGTCTGCCATTAAGATATTGAAAAGTAGTAAATTAATATGTAGTAGCACTGATTACTTTGCGCCTAGTTTCTAATGTACTTTTATAGATATTTCTCCTATATCAATAAAAATTAATTAGTTTTCGAAAGTTACGTGAACTGAACTATTCCTTTTGGTGTATTTCTTATGCTTTTGGTACCTAGGATAAAAATGGTCGGAATTCGCATAATATAATAATTTGTGGGAAAAGCAGCCATTAATCTCCATTTTTGAGAGAATTTTACCCGCAACAATCTCCCAACGCTACTGTCACGCATTCTCTGATGGTCTTGGGAAAAATGAGAATTTTATTTGACTGATAGACATTTAAAATCTCCTTTCAGCACATTGGCCAAAACAACATTTGTCTTCTTCTTAAAAAATTGAGGTAGAGTAAGTAAGTAAGTAAGTTATTCAAAATTTTGCAAATAATTGAATAAAATCAATTATGAAAAATGAATAATGAATGAAAGAAAAAATTGCAAATTATTAGTAATAATTGCTTCGTATTTCTGTGGGGGGGGGGGCTTCTCTGGGGGGGGGGGGGGTATTGCCCACCCGTGCCCCTACCTCGCTACGCGCATGCTAATGGCGGGTTTGCAAAAGGCTTCCAGACAGATTGTATCTATACTGACTTTAGTAAATCTTTCGACAAGTTATCTCACTCCGTGATATTGTTTAAAATGGAAAAGTATGGGTTTTTCCTAACATTCCTAAAATGGACGGAGTCATATTTAGATAACAGAACATACCAAATCAATTTCCACCATTCCTTCTCTAGAGTATTGAAAGCTTCGTCCGGCGTACCTCAAGGAAGTCACCTGGGCCCCTTGCTCTTTATTCTATCTATTGACGACATTGTATCTGTTTGAAGCACTGCAAAGTCTTGATTTATGCTGACGATATTAAACTTTTCGCTCAGATTAAATCTTTTAACGCTTGTGAACTTGTACAGGGTGACCTCCACAAATTTTACGACTGGTGCAAAAGCAATAATTTGGTACTCAATATCGACAAATGTGAGGTTATGACTTTCCACAGGAATCTGAAACCAATCACTTATGATTATGAATTCTCGAATTCCTCGATTCGCCGTGTAGACTCAAATGTGTGTGTCAAATGTGACCAAAGATTGAATTTCGTCTCCCATATAAACTTCATGGTATTATAGAGTAGTTCTATGCTGGGCTTTATAAAACGTTGGTCTCGAGAGTTCTCGAATCCCACCATTACATTGAATTTGTACACTTGTTTTGTGAGACCCCTTATTGAATACGCTAGCCAGGTCTGGTCTCCATTTTACGGTATACACATCAACCGTATCGAGTCTGTTCAACGGAACTTCTTACGATTTGCTCTCAGGCACCTACCCTGGAATCCACCCTATGAGGATCGCTTGAAGCTTTTAAATATGCATTCGCTAGAGAAACGTCGTATGGTTGCCGATATAACGTTTGTGCATCAACTCTTAAACGGGAATATTGATTCTCCATTTTTACTTAACAAAATCTCTTTCCGTGATAGTAGGTACAATTTAAGAAGGCTTTGTGGCTTTGTTGCATGTTAACTCCTCAAGGTCTAACTTTAGCAAGTATGAACCTGTTAATCGCATGTGTATTACTGTTAATAATACGGCTGAGCATTTTGTTCTCGACGTTTCTAAGCATGTTTTAAAAAAACGTCTATATAATATTTAATCTATTTTGTTTAATGTTTTGTGCATGTAATTTCATCTGGTGTTTGGTTTATGTTTAGTGTAACATACTAATACTAACACCGACTAAGTGATGAAACGCATGTATTGTTGACCGTTTATTTATTAAACGTGTCCATGCAGCGAGCTTGTGTTAAGCTGGTTCTGATAGTCAATCAAGCATTATTTCCAATAAAGGTGAAAAATTTATTGCAACAATGCAATGTGATTTTTCACCCGCAAATTATAAAAAACAATTGAGAATAATTGTATTAAAATAACGGTATCAATCCACACGAGTCCCAAAACAATAATTCAACTGCTTTATTACGTACAAATGACAAAAAGAAATTTGATGCCGGCGCTTCCGCTAAGACAATTTCTTTTGGTCAATATGTTGTAAAGCGGGTGTGAGGTAAAATCATGTAGCGAGTACCTTGCTTTACTTCTTATCGCTTTGAGTTAATCAGGTGGCTCCATTATACGTTCGGCTGATTGTTTTCAAGCAAGAAGTCCAACTGTTTCTTATTTACGTGTAGACAGGTGACAGGTTTTGTCTACCTAAGAATTATTACCGTGAACATGGGTACATCTAACGATTCCTCATTATACGTTGCAACTTGACCATCGTGTGCGCATAGTTGTTTGTTTATTGTTCTGATTCTCATTGTGGGATCAGATAACCGTAATTAATAATGGGAGATGCTTGCTCAATTTTTGTAGGATTCATAACAGAGACAATAACTAGCCTCTTACTCCAAATAGTCGAAATAGATTTTCGGCAAAAAACTTTACTGGACATTATACAGTCCAACAAAACTAACCAAATACATTTGTTACTAATATCCCCAAATAAACTATTGGAGATTCACCACAAATCGCACTTTATTTGTCCGGAACCTCAGGATTGCCACAAGTTCTCCTCATGCGAGAAAAGTTAATTATACGAATAAAATTATCCATATTCAATGTACCTGCAATGAAGTTGCAGAGGATGCACTGTTTTCCGATACATGTTGATAAGGAACATTCCTTTGCCCCGGACATAGAATATTCCTACATCGCCAGCCAAACTCAGGATTTCCTATTGTTAAAAGCCGAGGATGCCAAGGGACTTCATAAAGACTCCAAGAACATCAGAGCCAGTACTTATGTAACGAAATTTGTAAAACCCCGAATTAAAGCCCCACTATCCACAGAGTGTGTAATTAAATTGGTATTCAACCCTCTGTCGGAGAACGCCATTTGTAAACTGAGAGTACGAAAACCTCCCCGAAACGCTCTGATCAAAATGAACAGACCCAAAGCGTGGATATTATCGGTTACAGAACCCACAGTGATCCCAGTCATTTGTCCAGACAAATTCCATGCGTCCCGATTAACAAAACAGGGAACAATAGTAGTCAATGAGCCTTGTTAAATCCAGTTAAACGCACAAACTCTAGCTTTTAAAGTAGAAAACCTTCACCCCTCACCTTCGTGCAACTACAGTACTTTCCACGTACAAACGAGACTGAAAGTCTCCTAAAGGTGTATGAGGAAGGCGGGCCAAACGAAGCTCATCAAAACAAACCACCTCAGATAGATGTAATAATGGATGATGAAGCTAACTCTATCATCCACAAGGGAACCCAGTCATTGGAGGAAATCGAAAACAAAGTTAACTAGATAGCCCAAAACTCGCCGCCACACCACACCATTGTTCTTTCCCACATATCAATATCCATAACCGGTCTAATTATAACAGCCATACTAGTATATGTAGCTATTAGGTGGTAGTGTCCATTTACCATAAGACAAAACCGAAGCGCGCCAAAAATTCAAGTAGAATTGGGAACTAACACAGAAACAGAGGATCCCGAAGCAGATAACCCAAAACCTACAGGGCCAAAGCCACTTAAACGATCCCGAACCCTTCCGAGGGCTCCATCAATACAACTAGTTTAAATGTAGAACTCAAAATCGGGGGAATAAATTCGGAAAATAGCCGAAACCAATTTTAAATACAAAACATATTTACTAGGACGAGCAAGTCCAAAAGATATAAAATATTAAATAAAGTTTGCAATAATAATTCTAGTACGTAGGAAGTAAAAATATTTTGATGCTAGAGCTAGCATAATGGTCCAGATTAAAATCTTCATCTTTTCTTATCAAGTTTAACTATTTGATTTTTGTAGTTTTTCTTCGAGAGCTATCCCCCTTCAGGGAATAGCTCCCTACATTCTATAACTTTTTTTCTTTCTCAAGAGCCATTCCTCTTCAAAGACTGGCTGTCGTTCTTACAGGGGGAAGGAATGTTATACACACACACACACACACACACCCAAAGGCATAGTTACGCTCAGAATTTCCATAAACTAACCATGCTGAAAATTATGGTTGGCCTATCGAAAGGGTACAGCAAGAAAACAGCGTCAACAGTTCCTTCACCTATCTTTCCCATACCCAACGACGACAAAAGCAAAGTTTCAAATTTTTAAAGAAAAAAATATAAAAAATAAAACAATTCGAAAGACAAATTTTCCTTCAGTAAGATTTGTCGGGAAAATGACTATACATAACTACATACGTACACAAATATTACGCTAAGGAATTTCAGATAAGAAAATCGCACCGCACAAATACAGTACATGTATATGATCGCCGCGATTTTCAAACGACATGGGACGGTGGCTGATGTTTATTAAAGGATAGAATTACATTTTTTCAAGCCACCGTCCGTCGCTATATTTCTGGAGAAGTTTGATCAAGTCCAGAAACAAAGTTTCTACCCTGAACGATGGAAGTTGATTACGATAACAGTGATCAACAGGGAGTTCGATTTTTGTGCTCGGCGAGTACGACACGGTGCGGCTTAGATCTTGGAATAATATTAATAAATAAAAAGAAATGAAGGATTATTAAACGATTAACTAGGTCGGAATATTTAAAGTAAAAGATTTTGAATTTAAAAAATAAAAATTGTTAAAAGATAGCGCCGGATGATTAAAAGATAAAAACAAAGGGAAGGTTGTACTCGCTGTAAATAAAAGTGTTGTAAGATTCAAAAAACAAAACAAGAACAAAGAAAAAAGGAATTGTGATAGTCAGTGTGTAACAAGGCAAAAGATAAGGTTGAATAAAAAGTAGTTGAAAAAAAAAACAATAAGCCAATTGTGTTGTGTTTATCTCCATTGATCAAGGCAGTTAAGGATTATTATACTGGCTTGCACCACTACCGATAGAAATGGAATCCTCCGATGATGCTGCAGCTAAAAACGAGACCGAAGATAAGGAAATCATTATTATTACAGCAAGTTCAAACAGACCTCAACCCACTACTACATCTAGGGATGAACCCACAACATCTTACGAAACCACTCAGCCAAGAGAAAATGCCAATCCTAGAAAGAAACAACGGAGATCGATGGGATCTGCTATTGTGACCTTACTTTTCATTTGTCTAATGCTCCTATCAATTAATAGTTCTCCTATCAAAACCAAACCCTTCACTTATCACCCAGGAATCTACTTTGAGAATCTGGGAGCTGCAAACATCGCAGCTAATGAATGGAAATTCGTTGTATTTTACGATATGACAGCTTATTGGAAGGAATTTGTCCTTCTTCAAAATTGCACCAGGACTTTAGAGGAATTATGCCAAAGAATAAAATCATTGCACACATAAAACAGCTGCAATTAGAATTGGACACAAATAATATATTACTATCAGAATCGAGCAATTCGAACAGATCAAATGGAAGAGCTATCACCTTTATTGGAAATATCGCCAGTGCCTTCTTTGGTGTGTTAGATTCCGAGTATGCTGAAAAGATGGCACAAACGATAAATGATATTGGAATAAATGAAAATCACTTGCTGGATCTGATAAAAAATTAGACATCAATCATGGATGCCACCTTGAACATAATGAAGAAGGAAGAACAATCTATTGATCGTCAATTTCTGCAAATAGAAATACAGATTGCCCAAACAACTCAGCAATTACACGACATAAGGGAAGAGACGTACCAAGAAAAATTTTCACAATCATTTATGTTGCTAACCTTGTCCGCAATTCTCACAGTGTCCAACTTCTTCAGAATTCAAAGCTCAGTCTTAGACGTCATCATCGATGGGCATCACGGGAAAATCAGTCCGTTATTGATTTCACCACTGCAGTTAAAACAAGAATTAATAAAAATCAAAACTAATTTATTTATTTAAGAAATTCATGCGATAGTAAACAGATAAATCCACTTACTTACTACCGTTAAACAAATGCAAACTATAAGTAAAAAATAAAAAAAGGAAGAAGAAGCACGTAATTTATACCAAAAAGAAAGATAAAATGAAAAAAAAGAAAAAAATCAAATTAAAAACGAAAAAGCAAAAATTCAATAGGGAGGAAGTTCATTAATTGCTAAAAAAACGAAAAACGACACAACATCTGATATTAATCAAAAATAGATAATAGAAACAAAAAATAAGAAATAAGATAGCAAATAAAGATAATAAGGATATCTTAAAAAGTATAATAATAAAAAAAAGAAAGGAAAAAAAAGCTAAATAAGATAAAATAAAAATACAAAATAACAAATAAGCATGAAGGCAAGGAGGAAGAAAGCAGAAAAATAAGGATGAACTAGATCTAGCTAACGTAAAATGGGTTTTATTACGACCAAGAGGTTGCATTTAAAAACCGTATATAGGACATCGTGAGCCTTTTGAATCCTAACTAAAGGGGATTTGAAGCGAAAGTTAGTGCGGGGAGCATCGATATGGAAAGTAAGTGGCTGCCGGGTGAGGCGACTTGGAAAACTCTTTTTTAAGGCAGATAATAGGTGAGATGAGTCAATAGAACCATGTAAAATTTTAAACAGGAACATTTCTTCAAGATAGGAACGACGTGCTTCTAATGATAACATGGAGTATCTGACCAGTCCGTCATCATAATCCACATATGAACCGGTAAGTTTAAAAAGCAAGTACCTAGTAAATCTACGTTGAATACTCTCTATTTTGTTTCTGTACGTCCGTCGTATAGAAAGGGTTCCAGATTGGGGAAGCGTACTCCAGTATAGATCTAACCAAGGTATTATACATAGTAATGTGCGAAGAAAGCTGTTTAAATGGCCTAGCGCACCTTAACAGAAACCCTAAGGTTTTAAAAGCCTTGTTGGTAATATGATTAATATGCGAGACGAAGAGAAGTTTGCTATCAAATTGTACTCCTAAGTCATTGATTTCTGATACGCGCATGATAGAGACGGTGTTCAGCTCATAGTCCCAGTACAACGTGGTTTGCTTTCTTGAGAAGGACATGCATCTGCATTTATCCACATTTAAGGATAGTTGTTTTTTATCACATCAAGAGAGCAGTTTCTGGATGTCATTTTGTAGGTATTGGCAATCGGATGGATCAAATCCGAAAATCTAATGGTTGTAAAATGATGATTCGAGAGATATGACTCAAACCAAAGGGTACTGTTAGAAACAAAGCTCAATCCCTTATCTTATCTACGACTACTTTGTGATTTATTCTATCAAATTCTTTAGATATATCCGCATAGAAAACGTCCAGCCGTTTAGCTTCATCAAGAGCCAGAGCAACAAAGTCGGTGAATACGAGAGATAAGTTACTGTAGATCGGCCTGGTAGGAAGCCATGCTGTTGAGGGCAGATGTAGGGTTTAAGTTGCTGTATTAGAGCATTATAAATGATTTTTTCAAGGATCAAGTCTAGAGTATTGGAAGTAGAAATGGGACGGTAATTCTTTACTAGCCCTTTATCCCCTGTTTTGAAAGCAGGGTGAACAAAATGATCCTAAGAACATCAGGAAAAGTATGGCTAGAAACAGATGAATTGATTAACATGGATATAGGATGTGATAGGACCAGAGAGCAGTTTTTATAAAATATGTTAGGAATACCGTCTGGACCAGCATTTTTATTTTCGTACAACGATGCAAGAATTATTTCAACATCACTATGACGTATCAGGGGAATTTGTGTAGAGCTGTTATAATGGATTTCATCGGATGTAGGAGGGATTGTTGAGCTCTGCTGAACATTGAATGTAGTTTGAAAGTAAGTTGCAAATAAGTTACAAATACTTTCAGGTTTATCAGCAGACGCTCCATCGTAATGCATTTGCCTAGGGTAGGAGCCAGAGAGCTTCATGTTTTTAGCATAAGACCAAAAAGCCTTAGAGTTAGAGGATATGCAGCTTTCAGTGACTAAAACATATTTATCATAACACTCTCTACTCTAATTTTACTTTTTACATTACTGCGCAAGTAACTAAAAGTTCTATATTTTTCCTTAGGTTTAATAGCATGAATTAGGTCACGAGAAAACCATACAGGATATTTATTCCGATTTTTCGTTATCTGGGGAGTGAAATTCTCAATTGCGTTGTTAAGATGACTATAAAATATTTGCAAGGCTCGGTTCACGTCTAGATATTGCAACGGCGAGAAATCTATATTGGAGAGAAAGTTGCTAATAGCACCATAGTCAGCTCGCTTAAATAAGCGCTGATTGATTTTTTCAGGAAGCTGGAATACTTTCTTTATTTTGAATTCAACGAGAAGAGGAGGATGATGACTATCTCTGGACTCTGGTCTTTAGTAAGACTTTATCCCCTACTATGAAGGATTTCTGGGCGGAGTTGTTATCATACTGAAGTTTGGATTTTTCTTTGTTGGCCATGGTTATGACTCTAGCTATTTTGAAGCTGTGTTGTATACGTGCTTTTAACTCGTTTGCATAATTATCGTAATTATAGACGGCTGGAGATAATTTCAAATTATTTGGGACTTCGGCTGGTAATCCGTATAGAAGCTCGCGAGGAGTATAGTTAGTACTCCAATGAGGTGTGGTATTATAGACAAACATGGCATATGGAATCCATGTCCAGTCTTTTGGATCTTTTGCTACATAAGATCGGAAATATTCTGCTAAGCTTCTGTGATTTCTTTCCAATGTACCATTCGTTTGAGGGTGATATGGAGTAGTTTTAAGCCGTTCTATTCTCAACAATTTAGATACCCCGGCGGACATGCCACTTATGAAGTTAGAACCTTGATCTGTGAGGATACTTTCTGGAAGACCATGTCGACAAATTATTGTTGCCGTGAAGGCTTCCGTTAATGCCTTAGATTCTGTGTCGACTATGGGAATAGCCTCAGAAAATTTTGAGAGGTCGTCTTGGAATGTTAGGAGATATTTATTTCCAGAATGTGAAATTGGGAGAGGTCCTACAACATCTAGATACACTCTTTCGAAGGGTTTGGAGCTAATGTTTGAGATTTTCATTGGAATTTTGGGTTTCTGGATACTTTGTGTACTTGGAAAAGTTTACATTTTCTTACATACTTTACGATGTCGTCTGACATGCCAAGCCAGTGAAACAGTTTTTTTATTCTTTTAATAATACGGAAAACGCCTTGATGGCCTCCCGTCGGTAGGAATGAAAATCTTTTAAAACTTGTTCGATGTCATTAATATCGGATAAATATTTAATCGAATCTTGATGGAGTTTGATGGTTATTAGAGAAGATCTGGGTAAAAAATATATTTAATAATTATTAGATTTTGTGGATCTAATATAGGGAAGGATATTTTTATTTGTTTTAACTGATTTGCTTCTGTGTATGAGCAGATCTCAGTTAAAATCTTTTCGAGGTCTGATCTATCTCATTGGGATCGACAAGTTAAATGAATTTTGGAGATGATTCTTTCGGAGTCTTTTTTCTTGAAGAAGTTCAGTTCATTTGCTAAAAGTGGGGACTTATCTGAAAGTTTTAGTTTCGAAGCCAAAACTCTTTCAAGTTCTGTATCTTGGATTGGCAAGATGAAGAATTTAGGATTCGCATTTTTTGTCAGTAAAAGAGGAAATCTAGTCTCAGTTATTATGACTGAGGAATTGTTTCTTGAAGATGGAGCTGGGTTTGGAGTAATAAAACTCGTGCTGGGAAAGTTCAGATTCGTCTGAGCTCTAGCTTGATTCCTTGTTACCACATTTGCGCAGGTGGTAGGTTCTGCGAAATTTTCGGTACTATCTGGAATAGCTCTACTGAGAGTGTCTGCATTTGTGTTGAGTTTACCTTATTTATGGACTATTTTGTAGTCATATTCCTCAACACGTATTCTCCATCTCATCAGTCTTGAGGAGTGGTCTTTTAGATTCATGAGCCATACTAATGGTTTATGGTCAGTTATAATTGTAAACATAAACATGTGGTCTGAATTGCTCAACTGCGAAAACGATAGCTAAGAGATCTTTTTCTATTGTTGAGTAACGAGTCTCTACACCATTGAGAACTCGAGTGACATAGGCGATTGGGTAATTTCCTTAATCATCAATTTGTGAAATAACTGCTCCGATGGCGTAGTCACTGACATCGGAGGTGACAAATAATTCTTTGTCGAAATCGGTATAAGATAAAATTTGTGCTGAAATTAGTTTATGTCGTAGCTCGCAAAATACTTCATGTAAATTGCATCGAACTTGAAAGTGATATATTTTTTCAAAAGAATTTTAAGTGGTTTCGCAATCTTTGAAAAATTTGGTATAAAGCGGCGATAATAGCCGACGAAACCAAGGAAGGCTTTGATACCTTTTCTTTCTTTGGTCTGGGATAGGTCTGAACTGATGTACTCTTTGCTGGGTCTGGTTTGATTCCATTTTCTGTAATAATGTGCCCTAGATACATAATTTCCTTTCTTAAGAAGTGGCAATTGTCGGGTTGGAGTTTCAAATTAAAATTTCGGAGACGGCTAAATACTGGTCTGAGTCTAGAATTGTGGTCTTTGAGATTGTATCCATGAAGTACTATATCGTCCATGTATACGAAGCAATAGATACCTTTAAGGCCAGATAAAACTTTATTCATGGCTCGTTGAAAGGTTGAAAGCAGCTCCTGCATACTTTTTAACCAAATGGCATACGATTGTACTCGTACTGGCCAAAGAGTGTACTAAAGGCAGTTTTCTCCCTATCGTTCGAGTCCATTTTTATCTGGTGGAATTCACTGGCTAGGTCCAGTGTGGTAAAATATGTCAGTGATATTTGGCAGTGGGTACGCGTCTCCAATAGTAATGTCGTTTATACAACGAAAGTCTACCACTACTCGCCACCGTTTGTTTCCATTTTCGTCTGGTTTCTTGGGAACCAGGAGAAGTGGAGAATTCCAGGGACTATGTGAGGGTTTAATAATATCGGACTCCAGCATTTCTTGTATCTGTCGGTTTATTTCGGTTCGACTTGCCTCAGGAAGTCTATAAGGCTTGATATAGATGGGCGGTTCATCATGGAGTATCTAGATTTTGTGGGTAATCGCATCTGTATGTGAAAGGAAATCCCCTTCTAGATAGAAGAGATCATTGAATTCTCTACAGATGTTGCGAATACTCTTAGATTCCTCTGAATTGCAGTGATCCAATTTGATAAGGTTTTGCAGTTTCATTATTCTGCCCTTAATTGGATCTGTTTCAGAGTCTGTGGAGATGACCACAAAGTCGTCCAAGTCTTGGTAAACTGGGTTCACCACGTAAGGGCTCAGATCGGCGTCCTCCTCATTTGTATTGAGGATTAGGACTTTTGCCATATCGTTGACTGGTTTGACTATTGAATTTTCAAGAAACAAACCTGGCCGTATTTCCTTTTTGAAACAAACCGATTGATGTTGAATAGAAGAAGTAGGAATTTCAATAATATACTCTGACCTAGCCGGAATTTTGATTGATTTACGTAGATCCGATTCCTTTGGATTTTTAATTGGAAGGAGATGTGATTCCAACTTTTGTGGAATTTGGAAGGAGTTATTCGACGACTCCGACTCGATAGAATTTGAAGGAGTTATACGATCATAGAAATTCCTTGCTGCTTCTTTTGTGAAGCTATGGATGGAGCTAGATATTCATTTTCTGATAGTTCTACTTTGCTTGGAACTATAGATAAAGATTTTCTTTTTAATTCACTTTCAGGTTTCACTTCATGTGAAGTATTTGATGGCGATCGATGTTTATTGCTTTGATGGATATAGATTTGTATTAATACTTATATTAAAGAATGCTATCTCCGTATATAATAGACTTTTAGTTTGAGACCTTTTTTCTGGGTCTTCGCTTTTCAAATAAACGTATGGGTAGTTAGTGTAATGTTCTTCATAAGGATAGAATTCGTTTGATTCATTCACTTCTAGAGAAATAAGTTTATTTTTGCAGTAGATACTCGCGTTGTATCGAGATAAAAAGGCATGGCCAAGCAGGCCATCGTATGAGAGGATGGAGTTATTTCCCACTACTTGGAATGGGTGTTCTAGGATGGAGTTATTATTATTCGAAGATTCTAAATTCAATTTAGCAAAGATGAGTCCTTCCGTAGAAGTAAACTCTGTAAATAATGTGTTAATGTTACAGACAGCATCTCTGTAGGATATACTGTCCGAGTTTAATGGAAGGGGTTTGATTAAGCTTATCTCTGCTCCAGTATCAATCAGAAATGTAAGTTTTGGAGCAGAGCAGATATCGACAGGTAAAGGGAGAGTTAGAGAAGTTTTATTTATTTGGATGGGGATACGTATTAATTTTTCGCTACCTGTGTCGATATTGTCTCGGGATTCCTGTGGACCTGTGCTGTAGTTTGTATCTGCGAGGGGTTGCCGAATGAGACCCCCGCTGCATCCAGTTTCCCTGCCTAGATGCCGAAGAATTTCTATCATTTTTCCTCTTTGGTGATCTTGTCAGATATTTGCATTTGTATATCTCGGTGGAGTGCGATTCTCTCGAAATACGGGCTGCTGCCAGTTCCTGTTTTGTGGCTATATATTAGCCGTGTTTGCCAGTGGAATTGTATTTAATTCCCGAAAATTATTTTGGTTTCCTGTTGTTAGAGCGATTATTATTTGCCGCCCTGGTCCTACATTCTTTAAGGAATGTCCCATCTGATGACAATATCGACAAGATGGAACTTGTGACGGAGATGTTACCTTATTGAAATCTGGAGGGCGTTGTAATTGCAAGTTTAGTTTTGAACTGCGTTGAAATTTTTCGTGGAGCGTTGTATGACTGGGCAACTTGATGCAGCACGTCCCAGTCTATTACATTTGAAGCAACGAAGATTGAATTTATTGTTTGCGCAAATGGAGTTTGATTTACCTTGTTATGTGCTTGGAAGCCGAGTTGTTTCTGCTCTAAGCGTGATGCATGCTCCAAGATGTGTGATTTTAATGCAGAAAAAGATTTATCCGAATGCACTTTGGCTAAAGTTTGGAGTTGTGGCTTGGATGATTTGTCTTCAATTGTCCTTGCAGCCTGACTCTCATTATCTTTTAATAAAGATCTTAGGAGTATTTTGTCCGTTGTATATGAGTGTGTAGCCTCATTCAGCTTCGACAGTGTTATATTTAATCTTTGGAGGAAATCTTTTGTACTTTTCTCCTTTCTTTATCTCGAATTGCTTAACTGGGACTGCAAGGAAGATCTAGAGGTTTTGACTTCGAAGGTTTGAGTCAACAGAAATTTTAATTCAGACCAATCTGATACTTGGTTGTGCCTGAATACATCGTACGCTTTGGCGGATAGTTTTCTCCTTATTAAGTTAAGGAGGGAGTGCTTTTCGTTCGCCGTCGATGCCGTCGCGTATATATCATCACAACTTGAAATAAATTTGCGGAGATCCTTCGGGTTTTTAGCAAAACTAGGAATTAACGATCTAGCTTCTGATTGGTCTCTAAAGGAGACAATTTGATGATGAAGTTATGTGTATTATTCGATACGTTTTGGAATCGAGAGTCAAATTGCTCTTGAAGCGCAATTATCGTGTCCGTGTATGATGTTTCTACCCCGGCGTAAACATCATTTATGAAATAGTCATGCTCCAAATCGTTAGAGCCGGTATATGAAATTATTTCAATATGCGTTTATTTATTCAAAAATTTACAGCGATAGCTTACAGACTGGGCACAATTAAAAGCTACCGGGATCTTAATAACTAGAAAATATAAAAGTAATATGCATAAGAGTTGCAGAAGAAGATTTAAAACAATAACAAATTTTAATTAAAAAAGCTAGATGCTATTTAGATAAGTATTATGGAATTCAATATAAAGTTATTATTAATAGCTATTGAAGATTAGATGAATTACTATCAAAAATTCAAGATAACAGGGAATAATTAAAGGTAAAAAGATAAATAATGAAGGCTTAAGGAAATTTGATGAATCAACAAAAGGGGAAATATACAATGATTCTTAGTATCGAATTATTATTATATAATGGTTACTCTGATTGCGGAGTCTCAATTTCATTTCTGATAACAGTTTTAAATGAGTAGAGGGTAAGACTGAGGATGTCAACATCGTTTAGTAGGTCATTATGACTTATCTGAATCCTATAAGTAGGAGATTTAGAACGCAGATTGGTTCTGGCAGTAGGGATCTGGAAAGTTAAAGGTGAATGGGTAACTCTAGTAGGATTAACAAAATTAATGCTGCTTAATAATTCAGGGCAACGAATATGGTTATGTATTATCTTAAACAAGAAGATTTCATCTAGGAAAAGACGCCGCTTTTCGAGGGTAGAGATACCAAATTTGTCAAGTCGAGAAAAATAATTTAGATAACATCCATCCATTTTGTATTGTAGAATTCTAGTAAATTTCCTCTGCACAGATTCAATCTGTTGTATATACACACCATAAAAAGGATTCCAGATAGTGCACGCGTATTCGAGGTGACTTCTTATTAAGGAATTGTAAAGGGTTATAAAAGAGGATGAAGATTTAAAAGATTTACAAATTCGGAATAAGAACCCAAGTAATCTAAAAGCTTTGGAAGTAATCCAGTAGATGTGTGACTGAAATAATAGTTTCTGGTCGAATATAACACCCAGGTCTTTCAATTCATTAACACGGTTAAGACAGATATCAGCAATTTTGTAATGGTAATGTATGGTATTTGTTTTTCTAGAAAAAGTTAGGGTTTTACACTTGGATATATTCAACGGTAAAAAATTATCTTTGCTCCAGTTCTCTAAAACAAGAATATCTCTCTGTAAAGACATGCAGTCCCCTTCTGTCTCAATAATTTTAAAATTTTTTGCATCATCTGCATATAATAGACATTCACTTCTTAGTTGGAGGGGTAGGTCATTAATGTAGATGAGGAATATATAAGGACCAAGAATGGTACCTTGCGGGACACAAGATTTGTATGAAAACCTAAACAAGACATTTTTAGTAATATACGAGAGTGCATGAACTTATAAAAAGCCTTAGAAAAATCAGTTTGAATAGAATCAACTTGTTTCCCCTCATCAAGTGCAACGGCAATTTTGTTAGTATATATCGCTAAGTTAGTGACAGTGAACTTACCCGGAAGGAATCCATGTTGTTGAGAGTTGAAAATGCAGATTGTTTGGGGAAGAAGTTGGTAGTAAATAATTTCTTGAAACACAAGAGCACGACTATTGGAGATGGATATAGGTCTGTAATTTGTTATGGATTTAGGATCACCGCATTTAAAGATAGGAGTAACGAAAGATTTCTTTAGCGTGGATGGATAAACTTTGTGATGTAATGACAAATTGAATAATACGCTTATTGGGGTACTTAAGACTGCAGAGCAATTCTTCAAGAAGATATTTGGTACAGCATCGGGTCCTGCTTTCTTACTTATATCTAAACCTAGAAGAATTGTTTGTATATCTTGCGGAATGATTGGAAGCACAGAAATAGAAGTAGAAGTGGAGGAAGATAGAGGAGATGAGAGGGGTGCTGAGGCAACTGTGGATGTGGACATGTCATTATCACTAATGTTGTCAGAATATTGTAATAATTTTGGCATGTAATATGGTTGATGAGTTCTGGAGTTGGGATGGCTAAAGAGCCGCTGTGTCTTTATTTTAATGAGGCAGAGTTTTGCCTGTATTTATGTAGAAGGCAGAATATGCCAAGTTATTCTTCATGGCAGAGTATGCCAATGTTTATTTTGGAAGGCAGAGTATGCCAATTTACTCCTTATGGCAGAGTATGCCGCTGTTTATTTGGAAGGCAGAGTATGCCAATTTACTCCTTATGGCAGAGTATGCCGCTGTTTATTTGGAAGGCAGAGTATGCCAATTTACTCCTTATGGCAGAGTCTGCCGCTGTGACGAGAATTAAAAGAACCTTTGGTAAAGTTAACTTAACTCTGTTTTTATTAAATCAATCGCAGGTTATTTATACAATTATTTTACATGCTACGATAATACAAAAGGGGGGCATTATTGCAGAATTGCAATAATGCATTGAAAGAATCATTTATGTTGTGTCAGCTTTTCTGATCACAACATTCACATTGAATTATTGAATGATTCACATATAACTGTGGAATTTGTAAAGCGATGGCCCCGGGTGTAAATATTTTTCTCAATTAAGAATTATGCTTGCATAGCAGAATTTGCTTGCGTTGCAAATTCTTCTTGAGGTCGAGTAACTTTGTCTGTTTTTAATTATTTTTGATTTCAATTTCTGTTTATAATTATTGACCGTGGTCATGGCTTTACATCCTTACCCTTAAAAAAAAAAAATTTTTTTTTTTGTACATGAGAAGAAAAAAATTTTTTTGTGTTTATTTACAGATGGTTCTTTTTAAAACTTATTCTTAACTGTTTAGTGTTCTACTCTAAATTATGAAAGTCTTTTAAATTTACATGCCTTATATCTTATTAATTTTATTGGAAATTGAAATAATGCCTTACTTTTTGTTAATTCTATTGAAATAATTATTTTATTAAATGCCCTAATTAATTCTATTGAAATAGCATCTTATTTAAATTTACATTTTAGTAATCTGTTGTTATGCACCTCTTTGGGTTTATTCTTTACTAATACTGTGGAGTTCACTCCTTGTTGTTTAATGATCTTGAAGGGTCCGTCGTAGGGACTTTCATGTTTTTTTCTAGAGTTCATTCTCAAGTATACATAGTCGTTGACGTTAAAATCTGAGGGATTGGTGTTTTTGTCTTCAGTTCTTTTTCGCTCTATCTTAGCTTCTTTCAAGTGCTCTTTGCTCTTTTCGTGGGCTCTTTTTAATCTTTCTCTCAGTTCTCTTGCATAGCTGTGTATGCTGTCTATTTGTTCTTTATTTTTCAGAATTTCTGCTGGAAGTGTTGCTATCTTTCCAAATACTAATTCGAATGGTGTGTAATTCGTATCTGTGTGTGGTGTTGTGTTATAGCAGAATACGTAGTATGGAATTAGCTCATCCCAATTGTCTTCTTTCGAGAATATTCTTAGGTATTCGTTTAGCACTCTATGGTTTCGTTCGATGGATCCTAGCGTTTCGTGATGGAACGGTGTGGATGTGACATGTTTTATGTTTAGAAATTTGCAGATATTCTTAAGTAATTCATTCACAAATTCTGTACCTCTGTCCGTTTTCAGTGTCTTGAAACTTCCATATTTCAAGATGAATCTTTCAACAATCGTTTTTGCCACCGAGGAGGCTTCTTTTGTCTCCATTGGGTATGCCTCTAGGAATTTAGTTAATTCGCATTGAAGAGTTAGAATATATCTAAAGCCGTTTGACATCCTTAAAGGTCCTACGGTGTCAATTGCGATCGTTTCAAAACTACTGTTCGGTGTATCCGTTATCACTAGAGGTTCTTTTGTGTATTTTTTGTATTTGTTTTTCGCACAGTTATCACACTTGTTTATGTACTTCTTTACCATTTTGTTAAGGTTTTTACATATATACCTTTGTTTTAATTTATTTATGCAGCGTTTAATTCCAGCGTGTCCACCATGCATGCTGTCATGGTATTCTTTTATTAATTCTTGTTGTTTCTTTGGATTATCGATCCTTGTTGGGGGTTCATAAAGTAGTATCTTCAGTGGTGTTGCCTTACCTCGTTCATTGTTTCGCTGCAGCTTATTGAATTCATCTTTAAATTTATTTATACCAATATGATTAAATATAGCATCGTCTTTTGCGAGTGCTAATTCTTCAATATTATTCTCGTTCATTTCTTGTATCAGCTTCTCCATGATGTAACCAGAGTTGAACATTGGATTGTCGCTGTACTGAACGGTTACCCCTTTTTTTGTTATATTCATCTTTGGCAAACTTTCTTTATTATTCGCATTATTCTGTACATACGCTGTGTGGAATTGTAACTTTTTAATACTTCTTATATCGGAGATGGATGTGCATTCCCATATATATAGTTGGCCTGGCTCTATACTTTTTCTTTTTTTCGTATCGTTTTGCTGCTTTTTCGCCGTGTTACGTGTGATAACATTTATTTCTGCCGGTATCATTGACTTTAATTTTTCGGAGTCTATTTTTATTCTTGACAGGGCATCTGCGTTTGTATTCATTTTTCCTTGTTTGTACATTATCTCAAAATCATAATCCATGAGATCTAAACGAATTCTCGTTAGTTTCGAAGACGGGTTCTTATGTGTGAAAAAGCAATTCTTTTTCGATTATAGATTTATTCAGCTCGTGCTTATTTAGTGTTTTACTTGCATAGGCTATTGGCAAATCTCGTCCTATTTCACCTTCCGAGAGCACTGCACCAAGTGCAAAATTCGAGGCATCCGTCGTTAGGATGAATGGTTTGCTGAAATCAGGATATTGCAAGACTGGTGAAGTTATTAGCTTCGTTTTGAGTGTTTCGAAGGATTTCTTGCACTCTTCTGACCAAAGGAACAGTGTATTTTTCTTTAGGAGTGCATTGAGTGGTCGGGCTATTTCTGCAAAGTTTTGTATGAAGCGCCTGTAATAATTGCAGAAGGCTACGAATCGTCGTACGTCATCCACATTTTTTGGTACTGGATACGTCTTTATTACTTCGTGTTTGCTTGGATCTGTTTGGACTCCATTCTTCGTTATTAAGTGTCCCAGATATAAGACTTCTGGTTTTAAGAAGTTGCATTTGCTTGGATTAAGTTTCAAGTTGTACTGCTGAAGCCTTTTTAATACCTTTTCTAGATTTTGGTTGTGGTTCTTAAGGCTGCATCCATGTATTATGATGTCATCTACATATATGAATGCACCGTCATCCAAGCCACTTAATGCAATTGAGAGCATTCGCTGAAAACTGTTCGTGGATATTTTCAGCCCAAAAGGTAATCTTTTGAATTGATAATGCCCTTGATTGGTTGAAAATGCTGTTAATTTTCTTGAATCTTTCTCGAGCTCTATTTGGTGAAAGGAGTTCGTCATATCAAGTGTTGAGAAGTATTTCGCTCGTCCTAATCTGTCTAGTATGTCTTCTAATCTTGTTAGTGGATATTTATCATTGACCACTTTCTTGTTCAGCTGCCTGAAGTCCACAACTAATCTCCATTTTTTTTTGTCACCTGATTTTTTTGGTACTATCAGGAGTGGTGAGTTGTATGGACTCACTGAAGCTTCAACTATATCATTTCGTATTATCTTCTCGACTTCTTTGTTTATTTCACTAATATGTGAATGTGGCAGTCTGTAATTCTTTATGTAGACGGGGTTCTTGTCTATTGTATTTATATTTTGTGTGTAAAAATTATTTGTGGTTAACCCCTCGTCTTCCAAGTGAAATACCTCTTGATACTTTCTGCAGAGTTCTTTGATTGAATTCTTCGCATTCTCGTCCAGTCCTTCCAGTTTAAGTTCTTTTAATAATTTATGGAATCGTAAATCGGTTTCACTACTTTGAACATATTGCTTTCTACTTGGTGCTCTTGTTATTCTGTAGTTTTTCACCGGATGTAGCTCTGCTGTGAATGGTTTTAACGTCACCATATGGTTGTTCGTATTTAGTAGCTTTACGTGTTGAAATCCTTCCTTTGGTATAATTGTATTGCTTAGAAATACTCCTTCTGTTAATTCTTCACCACAAACTAAGCTATCTTCATTGATGCTGATTGAAATTGCTTGGATTATTTCTGTCCTTGCTGGTATTGTGATTTCGTCTGTAAGTCTACTTATCATGGGTATTGTAACATCGTCATCATTCAGATTTGCAGTTATTGTGAAGGTTTCATAATCTATTTTACATAGATATTTCATTAGGAAATCTCTTCCTAGAATCCCATGTGTGGTTATCGGTGTTCTTGAATCCACTATGTGAAACCTGTGTTCTATGACGTGCTCTTCATATGCTAACTGCAATATAGCTGTACCCAAGGAGTGAGTTTCATTATTCGTTATGCCCGTTATCTTGCATTGGTCACTCCTGTTTATTTCATATTCCAATGTGTTTATTTTACAAATCGAGATGTCTGCACCTGTGTCAACGAGAAAATTTAGTTTTGCGTTTGAGAGTTTGTCCGTCAGCGTTATGTAGTTTGTTGTACAACTCTTGATGTTGTAAATTCTCGAATTTTGTCTTATTCTTGCTGACCTCGTCCTGGACTTTGCGCATTGCTCGTTTCTTGGAGAAAATTTACCCTTCCTCGTTGGTTTTGCTGGGGGTTTCTGAAAAAATTCCTTCCTCTGTTATTTTGATAGCTATTCTGCCAAACATTATTTCTATTTTGGCTATTTCTCTGGTTGTTATTGTAATTGTTATTATGTAGATTTACTCTGTTTGGCCAATTAGTGGTTCTGTTCTGGTAGCTATTGTTGTTATTTTTATATCTATTGGCATTGGTAGTTCTGTTGAAATCTCTGTAATTTTGCATCTGTGTATTATTTCCGTTTTGCCGGTTACGGAGATTTCTGTTGAAACTAAAAATTCTTGTTTCATTCGTCAGAGGATGTTCAATGTGATTTGCGAGGCTTATTGCGTCATTCAGAGTTTTCGACTGTGCGGCTAGGATGGTTGGTTTTAGTGCGTCTTTCAACCCATTTTGAAAGGTATTCAATCCTATCTTGTCATTTAGTTTACAGATCACCTCTCTGTGTTCTTCTCCTATCTCATTTATCTGAACTTTGTTCAGGTCCGCGACTATCTCTAGTATCTTATCGGAGAATTCTTGCACTGTCATGTTGTATTGCCTACAACTTGATAGTTTTTGTTGTAGATTCTGTGAACTATCTTTCGTTCTGAATGCTTCTGTCAGAACTTTTTTCAGGTTTTCTAGAGATGTCGGTTTGGCTATTGCAGACATCTTGTTTCGCACTCTTTCGCTTAGGCGTGCTAGCCATACGAATTCAATTAATTGCGGCTGGGCATCAGCCTTCAGCGTCTTGCTGTACATTTCTACGAGGCTTAGAAAATTTGACAGCTCTTTTGTATTGCCCCCAAATTCCGGCAATATTTTTATAGCTACACTCAGATCAAAGGTATTTGTGCCCATTTTTACTTCTTTTTGTATGGTATTTGCCCCTTGATTTGTTTCTTCAGATTCCGAATCTTCGGTGCTATTTAGAGTTTCTTGTGTTTTCTCTTCTAATATCGATTTTAGTTCAATAAACTTTGTATTGAATTTGTTCTGCAGCTCGTCTGCTTGTTTTCCCTTTTGAGTGACTGTTATTAGATCGAAGTCTTTCTTGATCTTTCTGGCTAGAGCTTGCTTTTGTAGCAAATTTCTACTCGTGAATGTTCTCTGTGGATTTTTCGTGAAAGTTTCTAATAATTTCTTTAATTCGGTGAAAAGATTCTCGTATGTTTCCATCAGTTTATTTATTTAAATATATTATCGAAGAACCCAAAGATAGTTAACATTATTTTTTAAAGTCATGTGAAATAAAAATTGTTGATTTATTATTTATTTATTTTAAAAGTAATTTTATTGTTCTATAATATCATATTAAATTTACTCTAATGTAATTTAGGACCCATATAACTAACTCTATTCTCAAGAGCTATATTCATAAACTCATAAGTTATAATTATTTTATTATTAAGGCGTTTTAAATAACCCTAATTTTTTTAATATTTTATCACTAAAAGCTATTCAATATAAAAAGTTAATTTAAGATGGCTATTCTAATATATTGCCACTCCCCTAGACGTTAGCCATATTATTCACACGTTCTTGTATGTTTTTGCTGATGTATTTGTGCAGCACTCTTTTTCCAAAG
The DNA here is from genome assembly GCA_963924295.1 of Dioctria rufipes. Lineage (NCBI taxonomy): Eukaryota > Metazoa > Arthropoda > Insecta > Diptera > Asilidae > Dioctria > Dioctria rufipes. Next base: position 103,393,010 of record OZ002741.1, on the reverse strand, counting down.
TAGAAGAAAGTGAAGAATGTCGTGGATAGAAACTGATTGAACTACTGGAGCTGTTGCTGCTGCTGCTGCTGCTGCTGCATTTTGAGCTACAATCACTTCCTTCGATTGTGGCTTTCCCATTTGCGCTTTTTGATTTAACTTTTTTCTTTAAGTTTTGTTTTTGTAGATATCGTAGTTATTCTATATAGCTTTGTTATCTGTTGGCGGAGCTTAACTGCTATACCGCCCCTTTTCTTCTTTGTTTTAGTTTTTTTTTCTTTCAGTTTATTTACTGATTTCTGCTTCTCTTTGTACTGCGCGATTGTTATCGCTTTCGCACCAGCTGTGGGATTATTTTGTATTTTTTTTAGCTATTGTAGTTGTGTTTCCATTTGTTGGTTTTTCGGCATATTAAGGGCCTTGGTTCCGTCTTCTTACGTACGGTGAAGTCAAAAATTCTCCACTGATGGTTCGTTTCGCAGGGTCGCCATGTAATAATTTTGGCATGTAATATGGTTGATGAGTTCTGGAGTTGGGATGGCTAAAGAGCCGCTGTGTCTTTATTTTAATGAGGCAGAGTTTTGCCTGTACTTATGTAGAAGGCAGAGTATGCCAAATTATTCTTCATGGCAGAGTATGCCAATTTACTCCTTATGGCAGAGTATGCCGCTGTTTATTTGGAAGGCAGAGTATGCCAATTTACTCCTTATGGCAGAGTATGCCGCTGTTTATTTGGAAGGCAGAGTATGCCAATTTACTCCTTATGGCAGAGTCTGCCGCTGTGACGAGAATTAAAAGAACCTTTGGTAAAGTTAACTTAACTCTGTTTTTATTAAATCAATCGCAGGTTATTTATACAATTATTTTACATGCTACGATAATACAAAAGGGGGGCATTATTGCAGAATTGCAATAATGCATTGAAAGAATCATTTATGTTGTGTCAGCTTTTCTGATCACAACATTCACATTGAATTATTGAATGATTCACATATAACTGTGGAATTTGTAAAGCGATGGCCCCGGGTGTAAATATTTTTCTCAATTAAGAATTATGCTTGCATAGCAGAATTTGCTTGCGTTGCAAATTCTTCTTGAGGTCGAGTAACTTTGTCTGTTTTTAATTATTTTTGATTTCAATTTCTGTTTATAATTATTGACCGTGGTCATGGCTTTACATCCTTACCCTTAAAAAAAAAAAATTTTTTTTTTTGTACATGAGAAGAAAAAAATTTTTTTGTGTTTATTTACAGATGGTTCTTTTTAAAACTTATTCTTAACTGTTTAGTGTTCTACTCTAAATTATGAAAGTCTTTTAAATTTACATGCCTTATATCTTATTAATTTTATTGGAAATTGAAATAATGCCTTACTTTTTGTTAATTCTATTGAAATAATTATTTTATTAAATGCCCTAATTAATTCTATTGAAATAGCATCTTATTTAAATTTACATTTTAGTAATCTGTTGTTATGCACCTCTTTGGGTTTATTCTTTACTAATACTGTGGAGTTCACTCCTTGTTGTTTAATGATCTTGAAGGGTCCGTCGTAGGGACTTTCATGTTTTTTTCTAGAGTTCATTCTCAAGTATACATAGTCGTTGACGTTAAAATCTGAGGGATTGGTGTTTTTGTCTTCAGTTCTTTTTCGCTCTATCTTAGCTTCTTTCAAGTGCTCTTTGCTCTTTTCGTGGGCTCTTTTTAATCTTTCTCTCAGTTCTCTTGCATAGCTGTGTATGCTGTCTATTTGTTCTTTATTTTTCAGAATTTCTGCTGGAAGTGTTGCTATCTTTCCAAATACTAATTCGAATGGTGTGTAATTCGTATCTGTGTGTGGTGTTGTGTTATAGCAGAATACGTAGTATGGAATTAGCTCATCCCAATTGTCTTCTTTCGAGAATATTCTTAGGTATTCGTTTAGCACTCTATGGTTTCGTTCGATGGATCCTAGCGTTTCGTGATGGAACGGTGTGGATGTGACATGTTTTATGTTTAGAAATTTGCAGATATTCTTAAGTAATTCATTCACAAATTCTGTACCTCTGTCCGTTTTCAGTGTCTTGAAACTTCCATATTTCAAGATGAATCTTTCAACAATCGTTTTTGCCACCGAGGAGGCTTCTTTTGTCTCCATTGGGTATGCCTCTAGGAATTTAGTTAATTCGCATTGAAGAGTTAGAATATATCTAAAGCCGTTTGACATCCTTAAAGGTCCTACGGTGTCAATTGCGATCGTTTCAAAACTACTGTTCGGTGTATCCGTTATCACTAGAGGTTCTTTTGTGTATTTTTTGTATTTGTTTTTCGCACAGTTATCACACTTGTTTATGTACTTCTTTACCATTTTGTTAAGGTTTTTACATATATACCTTTGTTTTAATTTATTTATGCAGCGTTTAATTCCAGCGTGTCCACCATGCATGCTGTCATGGTATTCTTTTATTAATTCTTGTTGTTTCTTTGGATTATCGATCCTTGTTGGGGGTTCATAAAGTAGTATCTTCAGTGGTGTTGCCTTACCTCGTTCATTGTTTCGCTGCAGCTTATTGAATTCATCTTTAAATTTATTTATACCAATATGATTAAATATAGCATCGTCTTTTGCGAGTGCTAATTCTTCAATATTATTCTCGTTCATTTCTTGTATCAGCTTCTCCATGATGTAACCAGAGTTGAACATTGGATTGTCGCTGTACTGAACGGTTACCCCTTTTTTTGTTATATTCATCTTTGGCAAACTTTCTTTATTATTCGCATTATTCTGTACATACGCTGTGTGGAATTGTAACTTTTTAATACTTCTTATATCGGAGATGGATGTGCATTCCCATATATATAGTTGGCCTGGCTCTATACTTTTTCTTTTTTTCGTATCGTTTTGCTGCTTTTTCGCCGTGTTACGTGTGATAACATTTATTTCTGCCGGTATCATTGACTTTAATTTTTCGGAGTCTATTTTTATTCTTGACAGGGCATCTGCGTTTGTATTCATTTTTCCTTGTTTGTACATTATCTCAAAATCATAATCCATGAGATCTAAACGAATTCTCGTTAGTTTCGAAGACGGGTTCTTATGTGTGAAAAAGCAATTCTTTTTCGATTATAGATTTATTCAGCTCGTGCTTATTTAGTGTTTTACTTGCATAGGCTATTGGCAAATCTCGTCCTATTTCACCTTCCGAGAGCACTGCACCAAGTGCAAAATTCGAGGCATCCGTCGTTAGGATGAATGGTTTGCTGAAATCAGGATATTGCAAGACTGGTGAAGTTATTAGCTTCGTTTTGAGTGTTTCGAAGGATTTCTTGCACTCTTCTGACCAAAGGAACAGTGTATTTTTCTTTAGGAGTGCATTGAGTGGTCGGGCTATTTCTGCAAAGTTTTGTATGAAGCGCCTGTAATAATTGCAGAAGGCTACGAATCGTCGTACGTCATCCACATTTTTTGGTACTGGATACGTCTTTATTACTTCGTGTTTGCTTGGATCTGTTTGGACTCCATTCTTCGTTATTAAGTGTCCCAGATATAAGACTTCTGGTTTTAAGAAGTTGCATTTGCTTGGATTAAGTTTCAAGTTGTACTGCTGAAGCCTTTTTAATACCTTTTCTAGATTTTGGTTGTGGTTCTTAAGGCTGCATCCATGTATTATGATGTCATCTACATATATGAATGCACCGTCATCCAAGCCACTTAATGCAATTGAGAGCATTCGCTGAAAACTGTTCGTGGATATTTTCAGCCCAAAAGGTAATCTTTTGAATTGATAATGCCCTTGATTGGTTGAAAATGCTGTTAATTTTCTTGAATCTTTCTCGAGCTCTATTTGGTGAAAGGAGTTCGTCATATCAAGTGTTGAGAAGTATTTCGCTCGTCCTAATCTGTCTAGTATGTCTTCTAATCTTGTTAGTGGATATTTATCATTGACCACTTTCTTGTTCAGCTGCCTGAAGTCCACAACTAATCTCCATTTTTTTTTGTCACCTGATTTTTTTGGTACTATCAGGAGTGGTGAGTTGTATGGACTCACTGAAGCTTCAACTATATCATTTCGTATTATCTTCTCGACTTCTTTGTTTATTTCACTAATATGTGAATGTGGCAGTCTGTAATTCTTTATGTAGACGGGGTTCTTGTCTATTGTATTTATATTTTGTGTGTAAAAATTATTTGTGGTTAACCCCTCGTCTTCCAAGTGAAATACCTCTTGATACTTTCTGCAGAGTTCTTTGATTGAATTCTTCGCATTCTCGTCCAGTCCTTCCAGTTTAAGTTCTTTTAATAATTTATGGAATCGTAAATCGGTTTCACTACTTTGAACATATTGCTTTCTACTTGGTGCTCTTGTTATTCTGTAGTTTTTCACCGGATGTAGCTCTGCTGTGAATGGTTTTAACGTCACCATATGGTTGTTCGTATTTAGTAGCTTTACGTGTTGAAATCCTTCCTTTGGTATAATTGTATTGCTTAGAAATACTCCTTCTGTTAATTCTTCACCACAAACTAAGCTATCTTCATTGATGCTGATTGAAATTGCTTGGATTATTTCTGTCCTTGCTGGTATTGTGATTTCGTCTGTAAGTCTACTTATCATGGGTATTGTAACATCGTCATCATTCAGATTTGCAGTTATTGTGAAGGTTTCATAATCTATTTTACATAGATATTTCATTAGGAAATCTCTTCCTAGAATCCCATGTGTGGTTATCGGTGTTCTTGAATCCACTATGTGAAACCTGTGTTCTATGACGTGCTCTTCATATGCTAACTGCAATATAGCTGTACCCAAGGAGTGAGTTTCATTATTCGTTATGCCCGTTATCTTGCATTGGTCACTCCTGTTTATTTCATATTCCAATGTGTTTATTTTACAAATCGAGATGTCTGCACCTGTGTCAACGAGAAAATTTAGTTTTGCGTTTGAGAGTTTGTCCGTCAGCGTTATGTAGTTTGTTGTACAACTCTTGATGTTGTAAATTCTCGAATTTTGTCTTATTCTTGCTGACCTCGTCCTGGACTTTGCGCATTGCTCGTTTCTTGGAGAAAATTTACCCTTCCTCGTTGGTTTTGCTGGGGGTTTCTGAAAAAATTCCTTCCTCTGTTATTTTGATAGCTATTCTGCCAAACATTATTTCTATTTTGGCTATTTCTCTGGTTGTTATTGTAATTGTTATTATGTAGATTTACTCTGTTTGGCCAATTAGTGGTTCTGTTCTGGTAGCTATTGTTGTTATTTTTATATCTATTGGCATTGGTAGTTCTGTTGAAATCTCTGTAATTTTGCATCTGTGTATTATTTCCGTTTTGCCGGTTACGGAGATTTCTGTTGAAACTAAAAATTCTTGTTTCATTCGTCAGAGGATGTTCAATGTGATTTGCGAGGCTTATTGCGTCATTCAGAGTTTTCGACTGTGCGGCTAGGATGGTTGGTTTTAGTGCGTCTTTCAACCCATTTTGAAAGGTATTCAATCCTATCTTGTCATTTAGTTTACAGATCACCTCTCTGTGTTCTTCTCCTATCTCATTTATCTGAACTTTGTTCAGGTCCGCGACTATCTCTAGTATCTTATCGGAGAATTCTTGCACTGTCATGTTGTATTGCCTACAACTTGATAGTTTTTGTTGTAGATTCTGTGAACTATCTTTCGTTCTGAATGCTTCTGTCAGAACTTTTTTCAGGTTTTCTAGAGATGTCGGTTTGGCTATTGCAGACATCTTGTTTCGCACTCTTTCGCTTAGGCGTGCTAGCCATACGAATTCAATTAATTGCGGCTGGGCATCAGCCTTCAGCGTCTTGCTGTACATTTCTACGAGGCTTAGAAAATTTGACAGCTCTTTTGTATTGCCCCCAAATTCCGGCAATATTTTTATAGCTACACTCAGATCAAAGGTATTTGTGCCCATTTTTACTTCTTTTTGTATGGTATTTGCCCCTTGATTTGTTTCTTCAGATTCCGAATCTTCGGTGCTATTTAGAGTTTCTTGTGTTTTCTCTTCTAATATCGATTTTAGTTCAATAAACTTTGTATTGAATTTGTTCTGCAGCTCGTCTGCTTGTTTTCCCTTTTGAGTGACTGTTATTAGATCGAAGTCTTTCTTGATCTTTCTGGCTAGAGCTTGCTTTTGTAGCAAATTTCTACTCGTGAATGTTCTCTGTGGATTTTTCGTGAAAGTTTCTAATAATTTCTTTAATTCGGTGAAAAGATTCTCGTATGTTTCCATCAGTTTATTTATTTAAATATATTATCGAAGAACCCAAAGATAGTTAACATTATTTTTTAAAGTCATGTGAAATAAAAATTGTTGATTTATTATTTATTTATTTTAAAAGTAATTTTATTGTTCTATAATATCATATTAAATTTACTCTAATGTAATTTAGGACCCATATAACTAACTCTATTCTCAAGAGCTATATTCATAAACTCATAAGTTATAATTATTTTATTATTAAGGCGTTTTAAATAACCCTAATTTTTTTAATATTTTATCACTAAAAGCTATTCAATATAAAAAGTTAATTTAAGATGGCTATTCTAATATATTGCCACTCCCCTAGACGTTAGCCATATTATTCACACGTTCTTGTATGTTTTTGCTGATGTATTTGTGCAGCACTCTTTTTCCAAAGTAGAAGAAAGTGAAGAATGTCGTGGATAGAAACTGATTGAACTACTGGAGCTGTTGCTGCTGCTGCTGCTGCTGCTGCATTTTGAGCTACAATCACTTCCTTCGATTGTGGCTTTCCCATTTGCGCTTTTTGATTTAACTTTTTTCTTTAAGTTTTGTTTTTGTAGATATCGTAGTTATTCTATATAGCTTTGTTATCTGTTGGCGGAGCTTAACTGCTATACCGCCCCTTTTCTTCTTTGTTTTAGTTTTTTTTTCTTTCAGTTTATTTACTGATTTCTGCTTCTCTTTGTACTGCGCGATTGTTATCGCTTTCGCACCAGCTGTGGGATTATTTTGTATTTTTTTTAGCTATTGTAGTTGTGTTTCCATTTGTTGGTTTTTCGGCATATTAAGGGCCTTGGTTCCGTCTTCTTACGTACGGTGAAGTCAAAAATTCTCCACTGATGGTTCGTTTCGCAGGGTCGCCATGTAATAATTTTGGCATGTAATATGGTTGATGAGTTCTGGAGTTGGGATGGCTAAAGAGCCGCTGTGTCTTTATTTTAATGAGGCAGAGTTTTGCCTGTACTTATGTAGAAGGCAGAGTATGCCAAATTATTCTTCATGGCAGAGTATGCCAATTTACTCCTTATGGCAGAGTATGCCGCTGTTTATTTGGAAGGCAGAGTATGCCAATTTACTCCTTATGGCAGAGTATGCCGCTGTTTATTTGGAAGGCAGAGTATGCCAATTTACTCCTTATGGCAGAGTCTGCCGCTGTGACGAGAATTAAAAGAACCTTTGGTAAAGTTAACTTAACTCTGTTTTTATTAAATCAATCGCAGGTTATTTATACAATTATTTTACATGCTACGATAATACAAAAGGGGGGCATTATTGCAGAATTGCAATAATGCATTGAAAGAATCATTTATGTTGTGTCAGCTTTTCTGATCACAACATTCACATTGAATTATTGAATGATTCACATATAACTGTGGAATTTGTAAAGCGATAGCGAAGATCGAGTAACTTTGTCTGTTTTTAATTATTTTTGATTTCAATTTCTGTTTATAATTATTGACCGTGGTCATGGCTTTACAATATACTGTTTTGAAATAACGATCACTAGGAAAGATGTTTGATGATTTCAGTGTTTTTTCTTCTAAATATTTCTTATAACACTCTTTGATTAATCTTTTGGACAATCGACGATATAGGGAAAGACTTGCATAAATTTCGGGGTGTTTTAAGCGTTTGTATTTACGGCGATACTTTTCTTTTTCTTTTAAGGTTTGGGTTAATTCGCGATTGTACCAATTTGGATATTTTTGGTTTTTTGGTTGAAATTATGGGACTAAGGATGCAATACAATTATCTAGAATAAAAAAAAAAATATTAAATGATTGATTTATATTTGTGGAAAACTTAGAAGAGAAGTCAACTTGAGTCAGATATTCATTGATAATAGTGTAATCGGCCTTGTAAAAGAAAAGTTTATTTGGAACGCTCCCTGGTAATGAGTCATGACGTTTAAATGAGATATCAACATCGAGAGGTGGATGATGTTGATCGATACGGGAAAGTACTCCTAGAGAAGCCGATACCATAATACCATTTTCGGACAAATTGGACCAGATTTAGGGCCGTATTCACCAAGCCATTTAATACAAATTTAATTTTAATTTAATTATTATTGAGGGACCGCAATTAAATTTTTGTAGCTATTCACCAACCTGAATAAAATAAATAATTCCGGACATTTCGGACTATCAGCTGCAAGATTTCCGAATTTTTTTATGTATTATTAAATATAATTTATAATATATGTACAATTCGTTTTAATTAAAAATAGCCCATATTAAGCAATTCACATATTAAAAATGATTTTAAAAAAATTTGCGATAACTGAATTACGCGCAGAAAAATCGGTCTGAGTATCCCTTATATTCATTTCAGGTTGCTGTAGGTTGTCAAATACAATTTCGATTGGTGGAATTTTCCTGTCTCTTAAAAGATTGTTTAAAATAGCTGTCGCAACAATTACTCTGTTGTGGGCGCTACTCGCATTTCTAAAAAAGAAAAATCAAATCAAAATCGAATCATATATGATTTCCACTGACACGTATATAAATGGACTAGTCATTGAACCAAAAATCCATAGCAGTGATTAAGATTAAATTAATTTGTATTTACTTTTTTTTAATGCACTTGAAATATATCTACGCAGCTAAATTCTTGCTTCTTCAAACTTTTAACAGCACTATTAAAAATATGACATTTGACTGCATGACACTTCAATCAGCTGACATCGAAATTAAATTTATTTAAGAGAGGGTAAGGCCTCACTTAAAATTAAATTAAAATTAATTTTTCATTAAATCGACTCGGTAAGTGTGGTTGGTGAATAGTTTAATTGAAAATTTTTTTAATTTTGCTTGGTGAATACGGCCCTAAATCAAGTATTGCATCAAAATCATCCCAGTATTTGTGCAATGAATTGATCTTTTATGTCAGATATGGCTGGGTTGTAGTCGATAATGAATTAAAATTGATCGACTGTATAGTTCGTGAAATTGACTACTGTCTATGATCCTAAACCTAAACCGTACTATATTAGATTGATCTTTGGCTGTGCTGTCCTAGTTATTGGCTGCAGCTGTTTTCTGAGAAGGGAAGTGGAATGTAAAACGGGTTATTTGTGCGCTCTGTATGGAGAATTATAGACTTTAACCTATCGGACAGAGTTGCCTTGGTAAGTTTGTACCAGTCTTATGTTTTATCATAGCATGACTGTTTGAAATAATCATTAGTCTCATCGAATTCATCATGATCTTGAATCAGAGTTTCAATTTTTTCAAATGAAGCCCATAGTTCTTCCAAATTTTGGAGTTTTTCAGATGTAAAATCTGAAGACCTTTTGCTTTTATTCGCTCTCTGATAATCGGCCAGAATTTATCTAATTTCTGAACTAAAATCGGGAAGAAGTTGATTAAATAAAATTAACGAAAAGCTACGAACTCACTACTCACAGAGCAGAGGAAAGCTAATGGAGTACGAAATTGTCTGTATATACTTTCAGTGTACATACGTATGCGTCTGTTTTTGTAAAGAAAATCTTTTTTTTCTAGTATCAAAAGGATTAGTTAATTATAACTCTGATTTTGTGTAGTAGTGTGTAAAACGAAAAAATATATTCATATATCCAGTTGCAACAAAAATCGCTCTTTCCAATCATTATCTTCTCCTGATCGATAGGCTAATGGTGTCCTACCGCAGGGGATCGATATTTGATTTTGCGAAGCCCTCAGGCCAGCAAGCTCACGAGGTCTTGCCGCAGAGGTCGCTTCCAGGAAAAGATGATTCAGTTTTTGAGGATTGATTCGGAATATACTATTTAATATTTAAGTTATGTATTTTTAATGATTATTTTGAATAAAAAGAGGCAAAAATCTGGAATCCACCTTGATACTGTGTTTTAGGACGTAAGATAGGGAGAAGGGGAAAAAAATTGAACACAAAAGAAAGTAAAGATAGAAACACTTGACTGTTAATTACTATTGCTATCTTGTTTATATATATCGGCTGCCAAGCAGCATGTCGGTTGATAGATTAGAGAAAATTGTGATTTATCGTAACCAAAATATTTATATGTGTAAAATATGTTAACGAGGAGGAATAAAAATTAAAAAAAAATGATATATTATATTTGATAAATATAGGGGCAATTTAAGATTGCTTACTCATTATTCTTATACTGTTTTATGTGTACTATATACAGGGTGTCCCAGACTAATACTGCAACATTTTGCCAAATGATTCCTCTCGTCCAGACAAGCAAAAAATTGTATGGCAGGGGGTGGTGCAAAATGTCACCCTACCGACTTACAGGGTGATTAGTAAAATATGCTCTTTTTTCACTAAACACCCTATATCTTAAAAAGCACAGGGTGTGCGGTCACAGTTAATTGCACACTGTATGCAGAACTTCATGGCCTTTCCAACGACAGCTCAACCAGCCCCGTACAGCTCTCCCCTCAGAAGTTATAAAAGTCTAAACTAAAAATTTCGGATTTTCTTTCCTTTTTTTTACTTTGACCTCTATTATTTTTGCAAAAAGGTCATTAATATAACCTTTTTTTATTAAAACTGTAAACTGTCGAGCCTCCTCTTTAAGTTCACCTATTACACCCAATGTGCTATCTGAAGCCCTTTAAGAGCTATTAGCTCTAAAGTTATTCTCAAACCTATTTTCAAACCTATTCTCAACAATAATTTGTTCCCTTAGCATGTCATTTTAAAAAATATCGTCTAATTTCGGTGTGACCGGAATAGGTTATGAGTTAATAACTCTTTAACGGATACAGATAGCACATAGGGTATAATAGGTCAAATTAAAGAGGAGGCTCCACAGTTTACAGTTTTTATAAAAAAAGGTTATGTTAATGACCTTTTTGCAAAAATAATAGAGGTCAAATTAAAAAAAAAGGAAAGAAAATCCGAAATTTTTAGTTTAGACTTTTATAACTTCTGAGGGGAGAGCTGTACGGGGCTGGTTGAGCTGTCGTTGGAAAGGCCATGAAGTTCTGCATACAGTGTGCCCTTAACTGTGACCGTACACCCTGTACCTTTTAAGATATAGGGTGTTTAGTGAAAAAGAGCTTATTTTACTAATCACCCTGTAAGTCGGTAGGGTGACATTTTGCCCCACCCCCTGCCATACAATTTTTTGCTTGTCTGGACGAGAGGAATCATTTGGCAAAATGTTGCAGTATTAGTCCGGGACACCCATACAGGGTGTCCCACGTAACGTGTTCCCTGTGCATTTTTCTCGAAAATGTGCGGAGATATCGAAAAAGTCCTAATAATAAAAGTTACGTATCGTTAGTCAAGGTATCTTCTGGCATAGCCAAAGTCCTTGAAAAAGGACTTGGGAAAGGATATATTTAAAAAATGTCCTTTTCGTCCTTATTAAGGATACATTTAGATTGCATTTTTGAATTCCGCAAATAAAACTAAAACGAAAATAATATATAGAAAATTCCAGTTTAACCCTTTATTATCGAGATATAATACCTCAAATTGTACTCTATGCACAGTGTTCCTTTGCCATTTTTCTCGAAAATGCACACAGATATCATCGAAGTGCTAGTAACAAAAGTACCAAAAGCTACCCACCATAAGCCGGGCTAACTTTTGATATGATCAACATTTAAAAACAAAAGCCACACGAAAAAAGGATATCTTCGGTTTGGTCCTTTTCGTCCTTTCTGAGGATGTATTTTGGCTACATTGAAGAATTCTTAATAGGTATACCACTTTTAACTAATTTGATTTGCAGTTATTCAATGTAGCCAAAATGCATCCTCAGAAAGGACGAAAAGGACCAAATCGAAGATATCCTTTTTTCATATCCTTTTTTGTGTGGCTTTTGTATTTAAATGTTGACCATACCAAAAGATAGCCCGGCTTATGATGTGTAACTTTTGTTACTAGCACTTCGATGATATCTGTGTGCATTTTCGAGAAAAATGGCAAAGGAACACTGTGCATAGAGTACAATTTGAGGTATTATATCTCGATAATAAAGGGTTAAACTGGAATTTTCAATATAACATTTTCGTTTTAGTTTTATTTGCGGAATTCAAAAATGCAATCTAAATGTATCCTTAATAAGGACAAAAAGGACATTTTTTAAAATATATCCTTTCCCAAGTCCTTTTTCAAGGACTTTGGCTATGCCAGAAGATACCTTGACTAACGATGCGTAACTTTTATTATTAGGACTTTTTCGATATCTCCGCACATTTTCGAGAAAATTGCCCAGGGAACACGTTACGTGGGACACCCTGTATATAAAAGCAGTGATGCTTTTTAATTCAAAAATACAATCTGAACAAAAATAGGAAAAAAACTTGGGATCTACCTTTAATTTTATCCAAATATTATTTGCGCAGTCGAATGTTGATGTAGGATGGCGAATATGATACGTCAAGCGTCCTAGGCGACGATTTCTTGGAGATTTAGAGTTGGATGATTTGTTGCTTCATATAAATGATGAAATTTACACATCAGGTGTCCAGGTCAATGATTCTGAAGTCTTCCTTCAGGGAATCGTCATGTTGAGGCAGGGATGAAGCCCTCGCGCTAAATTCCCTTGTTGGGGCACTATGGAACTCTAAACATAATTTCCTCTAAGTACCCTTTTCGGGTATCCGGGATTATTTATTTTTTTATTATTATTCTTTTTTTTTTATTATTTGGATTACTTTTGTTTTTTATTATTATTTTAATTTTTCATTTATTTTAATTTTCGTTTAATTTTATTAGCACTGATTTGTTAATTAAAATAACCGCTGCCACCAATATGTTGTATTTTGCGCACTCCGTGCTCCGGGGCATAGATTTTATTTAAATAATTTCACACAATATCCATTTTTCTGGGAAAATTTTCTTTTATATTTATTTTCCAATTAGACTTTATTTTATAAATTCAACTAAAACTTATTTTTTTATTTTTCAAATATTAAAACTTTTTTTTTCAATTTTTCAACTTAAACTTCTTTTTTCAATTTTTCAAATACTAAAACTTCTTTTTTCAAATTTAAAGTAAAATTTTTTTTTTCAATATCTCAAATACCAAAACTTCTTTTTTCAAATTTCAAATACTAAAACTTCTTTTTTCAAATTTCAACTTAAACTTCTTCTTTCAATATTTCAACACACCGAAATTAGACGATATTTTTTAAAATGACATGCTAAGGGAACAAATTATTGTTGAGAATAGGTTTGAAAATAGGTTTGAGAATAACTTTAGAGCTAATAGCTCTTAAAGGGCTTCAGATAGCACATTGGGTGTAATAGGTGAACTTAAAGAGAAGGCTCCACAGTTTACAGTTTTTATAAAAAAAGGTTATGTTAATGACCTTTTTGCAAAAATAATAGAGGTCAAATTAAAAAAAAAGGAAAGAAAATCCGAAATTTTTAGTTTAGACTTTTATAACTTCTGAGGGGAGAGCTGTACGGGGCTGGTTGAGCTGTCGTTAGAAAGGCCATGAAGTTCTGCATACAGTGTGCCCTTAACTGTGACCGTACACCCTGTACCTTTTAAGATATAGGGTGTTTAGTGAAAAAGAGCTTATTTTACTAATCACCCTGTAAGTCGGTAGGGTGACATTTTGCCCCACCCCCTGCCATACAATTTTTTGCTTGTCTGGACGAGAGGAATCATTTGGCAAAATGTTGCAGTATTAGTCCGGGACACCCATACAGGGTGTCCCACGTAACGTGTTCCCTGTGCATTTTTCTCGAAAATGTGCGGAGATATCGAAAAAGTCCTAATAATAAAAGTTACGTATCGTTAGTCAAGGTATCTTCTGGCATAGCCAAAGTCCTTGAAAAAGGACTTGGGAAAGGATATATTTAAAAAATGTCCTTTTCGTCCTTATTAAGGATACATTTAGATTGCATTTTTGAATTCCGCAAATAAAACTAAAACGAAAATAATATATAGAAAATTCCAGTTTAACCCTTTATTATCGAGATATAATACCTCAAATTGTACTCTATGCACAGTGTTCCTTTGCCATTTTTCTCGAAAATGCACACAGATGTCATCGAAGTGCTAGTAACAAAAGTACCAAAAGCTACCCACCATAAGCCGGGCTAACTTTTGATATGATCAACATTTAAAAACAAAAGCCACACGAAAAAAGGATATCTTCGGTTTGGTCCTTTTCGTCCTTTCTGAGGATGTATTTTGGCTACATTGAAGAATTCTTAATAGGTATACCACTTTTAACTAATTTGATTTGCAGTTATTCAATGTAGCCAAAATGCATCCTCAGAAAGGACGAAAAGGACCAAACCGAAGATATCCTTTTTTCATATCCTTTTTTGTGTGGCTTTTGTATTTAAATGTTGACCATACCAAAAGATAGCCCGGCTTATGATGTGTAACTTTTGTTACTAGCACTTCGATGATATCTGTGTGCATTTTCGAGAAAAATGTCAAAGGAACACTGTGCATAGAGTACAATTTGAGGTATTATATCTCGATAATAAAGGGTTAAACTGGAATTTTCAATATAACATTTTCGTTTTAGTTTTATTTGCGGAATTCAAAAATGCAATCTAAATGTATCCTTAATAAGGACAAAAAGGACATTTTTTAAAATATATCCTTTCCCAAGTCCTTTTTCAAGGACTTTGGCTATGCCAGAAGATACCTTGACTAACGATGCGTAACTTTTATTATTAGGACTTTTTCGATATCTCCGCACATTTTCGAGAAAATTGCCCAGGGAACACGTTACGTGGGACACCCTGTATATAAAAGCAGTGATGCTTTTTAATTCAAAAATACAATCTGAACAAAAATAGGAAAAAAACATGGGATCTACCTTTAATTTTATCCAAATATTATTTGCGCAGTCGAATGTTGATGTAGGATGGCGAATATGATACGTCAAGCGTCCTAGGCGACGATTTCTTGGAGATTTAGAGTTGGATGATTTGTTGCTTCATATAAATGATGAAATTTACACATCAGATGTCCAGGTCAATGATTCTGAAGTCTTCCTTCAGGGAATCGTCATGTTGAGGCAGGGATGAAGCCCTCGCGCTAAATTCCCTTGTTGGGGCACTATGGAACTCTAAACATAATTTCCTCTAAGTACCCTTTTCGGGTATCCGGGATTATTTATTTTTTTATTATTATTCTTTTTTTTTTATTATTTGGATTACTTTTGTTTTTTATTATTATTTTAATTTTTCATTTATTTTAATTTTCGTTTAATTTTATTAGCACTGATTTGTTAATTAAAATAACCGCTGCCACCAATATGTTGTATTTTGCGCACTCCGTGCTCCGGGGCATAGATTTTATTTAAATAATTTCACACAATATCCATTTTTCTGGGAAAATTTTCTTTTATATTTATTTTCCAATTAGACTTTATTTTATAAATTCAACTAAAACTTATTTTTTTATTTTTCAAATATTAAAACTTTTTTTTTCAATTTTTCAACTTAAACTTCTTTTTTCAATTTTTCAAATACTAAAACTTCTTTTTTCAAATTTAAAGTAAAATTTTTTTTTTCAATATCTCAAATACCAAAACTTCTTTTTTCAAATTTCAAATACTAAAACTTCTTTTTTCAAATTTCAACTTAAACTTCTTCTTTCAATATTTCAACTTATTCTTCTGATGTGTAATTTCGACGGGATGGAAGAAACGACTTCCTGAGGATGAGCGATATTGCGCTCAGGTACCCGTGAAAGCTTTAAAAAGGTTTCTATTCTTTTTGTTACTTTCTCACGACGTTTAAAAATCATACGTGAGAAACTGTAGAAAAGTTTGAATGCAAGCTATATGCATCACTGCAAAACTGTAATCCGATATGCATTTGTGCGACCGTCTTGAAATATTAATTTTAAGAGGGCGCGAATAATTGTGATAATTGTATGTATGTATGGCCACAATTAGATTGGAGGAAGTAAGTAATGTACGTATGCACAGTGTACATACGGAAAAAAAGTAAGAAGATACTGTATGTAGGTAAGTATGCATACCGTGTGAGTGGGTTGTGTGTCTGATAACAAAATGCAATTTATGCTACATTAGTAGTAAGGATCCACTCCGCCATATAAAGTTGGCTAGGTGCGATAGGAAGAGGATGCTCGGGTTCCCACTCGCCGGTATGAGGGTGTTGGTGTGAAAGGGAAGGTTGGATTTTCTGTCGTGGTGTGGCTGTTGGTTTTGGTGGGGGTATGGTTAGAGTGGCAGGCGAAGAGATATCGGCTGGTGTGAAAAGAGTGGAGCAGGAGTATTGTGAAAGAGGGGTGACTGTGCAGAGAAGGTGAAGTGATAGTGCTTGTCAACGGCGGTGTAGGTGATGGTGAGGGTCAAGTTGGTTTGTTGTTCAGTTGTTGGTAGGGGAAACAGGCTGAATGTGTTGTATGCCGAAGAAGAATACGCGGAGCAAAAGAGGGATGACTCTGAAGAGAAGGTGAAGTGATAGTGGATAGCTTACTAGCGGCGGTGTGCACAGTGCGAGCATTTTGTCGAGGTGATCGTACCGCATGCCGATGATTCTGCTGCTTTGTTCGAAGGGGTAAAACAGGCGATCGATCGATATAAAGCAAAGGGCTGGTCGGGCAGCACGGTTGACTTAGGGAAGATCGGATGAAACCAAAGAAGTAGTTAAGAAGACAAAACTTGGACTGCATGTGCATGGGGAGTATGCTGGAAATGATTAACGCGGGTAGATAATGTGCCTTTCGACAAGGCGGCGATGGGGGTATTGAAATAAAAGGCGAATTCGATCGAGATATTTTTATTGTTGTTTTTTACAGTTTAAATCGCTCGATAAAGATTTTGCGTCTGTGTGAGTGATGAAGAATGGAACTTAAAATTAAACTGTGGTGCATAATGCGCACCTTAAATCTGCATCGATCCAATCCGTAAGTAATCCACGGTCCCTTGCGTGCATTTTGATAGGCGTAACTCCATACATGTAAATATTTGACTTCAGGTAGGGTTTGGAATCTTACTTGTTTTCTCATAATTGATGTGCGTAACGTCAGCATGCTCACACACAGGCATATACACACACATACGCACATGTATTTTTATACCTCCCGTGTAAACTGTTCGTAAAAATAGTAAATTTCACAACATAAGCCAAACAAAATTAACGCTCCAGCTAAAACTTTCAAAGTGTTTAAAGCCCACTTCGTGCATTCTGATGGTGGTTGCGGGCTATTATACGGTCCACATACGTCCTTACCGTTGGCATAGATGCAATTAGGTGAACGTCGAAAATGTTCGGCCTCAACATCTTCAGGACAATTTAATGCACTCATTTCCATACAGCAAAAATAATATTTTGCTATGTCTTTCAGGTTAGTGTAAAAGAAGCCGCTCCTTGCTAGCTTGTGTGATTTCCTGTCATCCAAAGTTAAATTCTTAAATGTCCTTAACCGATCAGATTCACGCTTTAAGATCAGCATTGTGACTGCAATAAAGGCTGTTTATAAAACGTCTTTTATATTAATCCATGTGTTGTGCTTTTGTGGAAAACCAAGCCATTTCACATAAACTTTATCGTTTCGTCTTTTTAAAACTTTTTCTACAAGGTAAGTATCAGGATATTTGACTGGAGATAGCTCGAGCTGATAAAAGCCGCCCTGTATTATAACTCCTTGATAGTCTTCAAGAATGTAAGTTTCTGGATAAGTGTTTTTTACCTCCTTTATTTTAAAAATTTCAGTAGACCAGTTTGGGGTGTAGCCTTTTTCAAAAACATGTTTGTTTCTACTTATACGAACAAAGTCTCCCACTTTGTACTTTGGGCGTGATTTTGTTTTTGGCTTTTTATACACAGTTAGCAATAAACGAACCTCATCAACAGGGCCTACGTCTATAGGCCTCATCTTAATAGTTCGATGCTTTGTTCTGTTATACTTTTTTGTTAACCTGTCCAGCATACTCAACCAGTGATAATTACCATTCATACTAAACTCTTTCCACATAATATTTTTTAACGTTCTATTAAATCTTTCTACAATTGACGCCTTTAATGAACTATAAGTTGAATAATGATTAACATCATATTTACCCATCAAGCGCTTAAACGACTTGTTGTACAACTCTTTTCCATCATCTGTTTGCAAGTTTCTTGGAATACGATCCTGATTGAAAATTAACTGCATTGCTTTAGTAACTTCTATCCCACTTTTGTCTTTAATTGGTAAAGCCCATGCGTATTTAGAAAATGTATCAATTACAGTTAGCAAAAAGCTAAAGTTTTGATTTTCTTGAGCATATAAACGCATATCAACTAAGTCTGCCTGCCACAGGTCAGCTTTGCCTTTAATCGTTACACGACGACGCTTAATTTTGCGGGCTGACCTATGTAGTTCATTAATAATTTGTCTTCTGCTCATTCTTGAAAGATTATATAAGTACCTTTTTGCAAAATGTGGGTGTTTATATACAAAAGACCTGTTATTAAAAGCTTTTGTTTTTTTTGCGGTGAAAATGATCGCGTTCAAACACCCATTTACGATGATGGTTGCAGGGCCTTCAGGTTGTGGGAAAACAACATTTATAAAAAGCCTTCTCGATAATATGTTTTTAACACGGCCACAAATAACAAGAGTTATATGGTGTAATACAGAACATATGGCTCTGCCTTCAGATACCACATTCAATATCATCGAATTTATTGATAGCATCCCTGAAGAGTTTGTAAATTATACACAGGAACCTACATTAATTGTATTGGATGATATGATGTTAAATGCTTTTAGCAGACAAGTATGTGAACTCTTTACAAAAGGCTCTCACAATCGCAATCTTTCAGCAATCCTTGTAACACAAAATGTATTTCACCAGGGTAAGTTTTGTCGAGACATATCACTTAACTGTAAATACCTCGTTGTATTTAAAAACCCTCATGATAAAAGCCAATTTATCCATTTAGCGAGGCAGATTTATCCAGAAAATAGTTCAGAGCTGCTAAAAATATATAAAGAGATTACGCAGACGCCACACGGATATTTACTGATAGATTCAACTCAAGATATCAACGAGGTATTAAGATTCCGTACTGACATTTTTAATAAAGATTTTACAACTTGCTTTTGCCCGCATAACTCTTTGATCGGTAAAAATGGTGTCACGAATGAATCTATTAAGGGACAACAAGCATATGCTATATGTTCTTAAAACAGCGAGCCCAAAATTAAGGCACGCCATTATTAAAAACGCCGACGCCGAAGTTATAAAAACACTTTGTGAAATTACTCTTAATACTTTGAAGGGAAATCATATTCCTCGCGGAAAGATATACAATTCGCTCTGTAGGTATAAAAAGGATTTACGAAAACTAGTTGTTGCAAAAAGATCTGTACCCAGACAACGTAAAACACTGATACAGCGTGGAGGTTTTTTACCAGTGTTGCTAGGAAGTGTATTATCAGGTGTAATTGGTTCTTTAATTGAGAAATATGTTTAGAAACAATAATCTTAATAAAATGTTACTTCTTTCACCAGAAGTTTACGAAAAATTGAAAAACGAGATTGAGGATTCCATGAACCAGTCTAGGTTCGATAAGACTATGGTTAAAATATTAAAAAATAAGAATTTATCTGATAGGGAAAAATGGTATAATTACCGAAATGAGTTAATAAAGTTTTCAAGCTTAAGACGGAAAGCTGTGCATGTGTCAGATGAAAACCCAAATATTCACATACCGCAAGAAAACCAGAAAAGCTTGCGGGATAGTACTACTCAAACTAAATTTATTTTTAATGATGAAATATCAACACAAACATCACCCTTAAAAGAAAATACACCTGAAAGAATGGAAGAGGATTTCTTCGAACTAGCTGAAATATCACCACTAAGACAACCATTGTCACCTGCTTCCAAACGTCGCTTGTCAGCTAGTGGTATAGGAAAAAGTCTGAAACCACCTTCAAAAATACCTAAGACGATTTCTGAAACCAAGTCTCGCGATAAAGATTATAAAGTAATCACGGCTGAGGATGGTATAACCCAGTACACTGTACCTGCAGTAATGAGTATAGATGAAGCTGCAAACATATTAGAAGGGCTCAACAAAGAAAGTACTACAGTTGACAAAGGTGGAAAACCGTCCAAAAATCAATCTATATTAAAGCCGTCTCTGCTAGATCCGAGTCAATATATGATTTCATTGCCAGTTAAGAAAGTTGTCCGACAAAGTGATCGTCTAAAAAACACAGCAAAAACTAGAAGTGCCAGCGTACCAGAAATTACTTGGGAAAACCTGTAATAATAATAACCAGCAATTCTCAAGTGTACCGAACGTTGGTTGGGAAAGAATTTAAAAATGCCTGTAGATATAAAAGATAATGACTTTTACGTATGCCTTTTAAGTAACAATTCCATGCAGTTTTATCCCGAAAAATACGCTATCAGCTTTTACAAATGCACTCCCTAGAGCATATAAGTTTACTGATGACTGGTGTGTTGGAATAACTGAAATTTCGTTGCCATATCATGCCATAAAAGGAGGAGTCAAGCGCAATACAGCTGAAGAAGTAAATCAGAATAATTTTAAAAGGGTGAGGCGTGAAGCATCTGATCCGTTGAAAGAAATAGCAGAGCAGCATAGAAAAGAAATCAAATCACTTAGCATCATAATAAATGAAACCGTTAAACTCGAGTGGACTAAAAAAGTCTTGAGCAAGCTAGTTACAGAGCAGGACAAGTAAATTTTTCTGCATTCCTACTAACATTTTATAACGCTATTTCACCATCATGGTATACCATGTACTTGGATGATGTTAAGAAAAAGATGTGGGATCGGTTAGAAGCTGACTTTTTTGATAGCGTTATACCTGAATTGAGTTACAAACAGGATCCAGACGAGTTTATGTTACACATATATCAGGGTAAAGGCACTTTCACATCAAACACAAGAATCGAAAAAATGTAAACCGAAAAACTCAATTTATTCCACTTTGAAACAAGATTTTTGCTCCAATGATTAATAAAATCATGGGAAATAGGATAATAGTTTTACTAATAAAATAGTATATATGTATATTTCAGATTTTTAAGATAAACACAACTTTGATGTTTTATCGGCCGAATCTTTCCGCCGAAAAAGTTTTTCGGCCGATAAAACATAAAAGTTGTGTTTTTCATCAAAATCTGAAATAAATATAACTATTTTCTCAGTAAAATTCTTAGTTTATCCTATTTCCTTGGATTTTATTAATCATTGGAATAAAAATCTTGTTTTAAAGTGGAATAAATTGAGTTTTTCGGTTTACATTTTTCTGTTCTTGTTTTTGATGTGAAAGTGCCTTAAAAGGGCTTCAGAAAATGTTGTTTTAAAATATAAAAACTATGAGTCAGTTGAAGCCTTTGTTGATGACGTATTTGGACAAATTCCTAGAAAGAAGAGAAAGTATGCTATCATACAAGATGCGATAGACAATTACACACATCCAGCACTTAGCATCAAAAGAGCTCGTGAGACAGAAAAAAATACTGGTGGCAAAAGGGTACATGATGTATTTGAACTGCGGTTGGAAGATTTGGGAGTCACAATCAAAATAAAAAAACCACTACCATCTCATCTTAATGTCAGAGATCTTATTACGCTTTTTATATCAAATGTATACTTTGATGATCAAACTCTTAGCGAGCAAGAAAAACAAAAGATAATTATTCAAATTAAGGATACGATTTTTAACATCTTGAATAGATTGAATAAAGATTCGATTAATGCTAAACCGTCCGAACTGCGAAAAATTATTAAAGGTAGCAATATTTTGGATGTTCCATACGAAAAGCAAAGTTCGGGTGAATATTTAACTACACCGGTGCCTATTGATACCAATATAGACAACCTGTCCAACTTCTTTACGGATATATTTCTCCAAACACCTGAAAATAAGCGTGAGCCTAATGCCATATTGTCAGAAATAAAATAATCTTTTAATACGGCAGGATTACGCCAGGAGCATATGTCAATAATAGACACACTTAATAGACTGGAAAGATCAGTTACGGACATGGCATTAAGGTTACCGCAAGAGTCTCAGCAAACAGCAAAGGACTGTTATGAAAAATATATAATTTATGTCTACACTGATATTATTCAACCAAGAGTTATAGGTGACTCCGTGCTCCGGGGCATAGATTTTATTTAAATAATTTCACACAATATCCATTTTTCTGGGAAAATTTTCTTTTATATTTATTTTCTAATTAGACTTTATTTTATAAATTCAACTAAAACTTATTTTTTTATTTTTCAAATATTAAAACTTTTTTTTTCAATTTTTCAACTTAAACTTCTTTTTTCAATTTTTCAAATACTAAAACTTCTTTTTTCAAATTTAAAGTAAAATTTTTTTTTTCAATATCTCAAATACCAAAACTTCTTTTTTCAAATTTCAAATACTAAAACTTCTTTTTTCAAATTTCAACTTAAACTTCTTCTTTCAATATTTCAACTTATTCTTCTGATGTGTAATTTCGACGGGATGGAAGAAACGACTTCCTGAGGATGAGCGATATTGCGCTCAGGTACCCGTGAAAGCTTTAAAAAGGTTTCTATTCTTTTTGTTACTTTCTCACGACGTTTAAAAATCGTACGTGAGAAACTGTAGAAAAGTTTGCATGCAAGCTATATGCATCACTGCAAAACTGTAATCCGATATGCATTTGTGCGACCGTCTTGAAATATTAATTTTAAGAGGGCGCGAATAATTGTGATAATTGTATGTATGTATGGCCACAATTAGATTGGAGGAAGTAAGTAATGTACGTATGTACAGTGTACATACGGAAAAAAAGTAAGAAGATACTGTATGTAGGTAAGTATGCATACCGTGTGAGTGGGTTGTGTGTCTGATAACAAAATGCAATTTATGCTACATTAGTAGTAAGGATCCACTCCGCCATATAAAGTTGGCTAGGTGCGATAGGAAGAGGATGCTCGGGTTCCCACTCGCCGGTATGAGGGTGTTGGTGTGAAAGGGAAGGTTGGATTTTCTGTCGTGGTGTGGCTGTTGGTTTTGGTGGGGGTATGGTTAGAGTGGCAGGCGAAGAGATATCGGCTGGTGTGAAAAGAGTGGAGCAGGAGTATTGTGAAAGACGGGTGACTGTGCAGAGAAGGTGAAGTGATAGTGCTTGTCAACGGCGGTGTAGGTGATGGTGAGGGTCAAGTTGGTTTGTTGTTCAGTTGTTGGTAGGGGAAACAGGCTGAATGTGTTGTATGCCGAAGAAGAATACGCGGAGCAAAAGAGGGATGACTCTGAAGAGAAGGTGAAGTGATAGTGGATAGCTTACTAGCGGCGGTGTGCACAGTGCGAGCATTTTGTCGAGCTGATCGTACCGCATGCCGATGATTCTGCTGCTTTGTTCGAAGGGGTAAAAGCGATCGATCGATATAAAGCAAAGGGCTGGTCGGGCAGCACGGTTGACTTAGGGAAGATCGGATGAAAGCAAAGAAGTAGTTAAGAAGACAAAACTTGGACTGCATGTGCATGGGGAGTATGCTGGAAATGATTAGCGCGGGTAGATAATGTGCCTTTCGACAAGGCGGCGATGGGGGTATTGAAATAAAAGGCGAATTCGATCGAGATATTTTTATTGTTGTTTTTTACAGTTTAAATCGCTCGATAAAGATTTTGCGTCTGTGTGAGTGATGAAGAATGGAAATTAAAATTAAGCTGTGGTGCATCCGTAAGTAATCCACGGTCCCTTGCGTGCATTTTGATAGGCGTAACTCCATACATGTAAATATTTGACTTCAGGTAGGGTTTGGAATCTTACTTGTTTTCTCATAATTGATGTGCGTAACGTCAGCATGCTCACACACAGGCATATACACACACATACGCACATATATTTTTATACCTCCCGTGTAAACTGTTCGTAAAAATAGTAAATTTCACAACATAAGCCAAACAAAATTAACGCTCCAGCTAAAACTTTCAAAGTGTTTAAAGCCCACTTCGTGCATTCTGATGGTGGTTGCGGGCTATTATACGGTCCACATACGTCCTTACCGTTGGCATAGATGCAATTAGGTGAACGTCGAAAATGTTCGGCCTCAACATCTTCAGGACAATTTAATGCACTCATTTCCATACAGCAAAAATAATATTTTGCTATGTCTTTCAGGTTAGTGTAAAAGAAGCCGCTCCTTGCTAGCTTGTGTGATTTCCTGTCATCCAAAGTTAAATTCTTAAATGTCTTTAACCGATCAGATTCACGCTTTAAGATCAGCATTGTGACTGCAATAAAGGCTGTTTATAAAACGTCTTTTATATTAATCCATGTGTTGTGCTTTTGTGGAAAACCAAGCCATTTCACATAAACTTTATCGTTTCGTCTTTTTAAAACTTTTTCTACAAGGTAAGTATCAGGATATTTGACTGGAGATAGCTCGAGCTGATAAAAGCCGCCCTGTATTATAACTCCTTGATAGTCTTCAAGAATGTAAGTTTCTGGATAAGTGTTTTTTACCTCCTTTATTTTAAAAATTTCAGTAGACCAGTTTGGGGTGTAGCCTTTTTCAAAAACATGTTTGTTTCTACTTATACGAACAAAGTCTCCCACTTTGTACTTTGGGCGTGATTTTGTTTTTGGCTTTTTATACACAGTTAGCAATAAACGAACCTCATCAACAGGGCCTACGTCTATAGGCCTCATCTTAATAGTTCGATGCTTTGTTCTGTTATACTTTTTTGTTAACCTGTCCAGCATACTCAACCAGTGATAATTACCATTCATACTAAACTCTTTCCACATAATATTTTTTAACGTTCTATTAAATCTTTCTACAATTGACGCCTTTAATGAACTATAAGTTGAATAATGATTAACATCATATTTACCCATCAAGCGCTTAAACGACTTGTTGTACAACTCTTTTCCATCATCTGTTTGCAAGTTTCTTGGAATACGATCCTGATTGAAAATTAACTGCATTGCTTTAGTAACTTCTATCCCACTTTTGTCTTTAATTGGTAAAGCCCATGCGTATTTAGAAAATGTATCAATTACAGTTAGCAAAAAGCTAAAGTTTTGATTTTCTTGAGCATATAAACGCATATCAACTAAGTCTGCCTGCCACAGGTCAGCTTTGCCTTTAATCGTTACACGACGACGCTTAAAGTTTTTGCGGGCTGACCTATGTAGTTCATTAATAATTTGTCTTCTGCTCATTCTTGAAAGATTATATAAGTACCTTTTTGCAAAATGTGGGTGTTTATATACAAAAGACCTGTTATTAAAAGCTTTTGTTTTTTTTGCGGTGAAAATGATCGCGTTCAAACACCCATTTACGATGATGGTTGCAGGGCCTTCAGGTTGTGGGAAAACAACATTTATAAAAAGCCTTCTCGATAATATGTTTTTAACACGGCCACAAATAACAAGAGTTATATGGTGTAATACAGAACATATGGCTCTGCCTTCAGATACCACATTCAATATCATCGAATTTATTGATAGCATCCCTGAAGAGTTTGTAAATTATACACAGGAACCTACATTAATTGTATTGGATGATATGATGTTAAATGCTTTTAGCAGACAAGTATGTGAACTCTTTACAAAAGGCTCTCACAATCGCAATCTTTCAGCAATCCTTGTAACACAAAATGTATTTCACCAGGGTAAGTTTTGTCGAGACATATCACTTAAC
Source organism: Dioctria rufipes (assembly GCA_963924295.1). Taxonomy (NCBI): domain Eukaryota; kingdom Metazoa; phylum Arthropoda; class Insecta; order Diptera; family Asilidae; genus Dioctria; species Dioctria rufipes. Next base: position 103,367,197 of record OZ002741.1, on the reverse strand, counting down.
TGTAAATACCTCGTTGTATTTAAAAACCCTCATGATAAAAGCCAATTTATCCATTTAGCGAGGCAGATTTATCCAGAAAATAGTTCAGAGCTGCTAAAAATATATAAAGAGATTATGCAGACGCCACACGGATATTTACTGATAGATTCAACTCAAGATATCAACGAGGTATTAAGATTCCGTACTGATATTTTTAATAAAGATTTTACAACTTGCTTTTGCCCGCATAACTCTTTGATCGGTAAAAATGGTGTCACGAATGAATCTATTAAGGGACAACAAGCATATGCTATATGTTCTTAAAACAGCGAGCCCAAAATTAAGGCACGCCATTATTAAAAACGCCGACGCCGAAGTTATAAAAACACTTTGTGAAATTACTCTTAATACTTTGAAGGGAAATCATATTCCTCGCGGAAAGATATACAATTCGCTCTGTAGGTATAAAAAGGATTTACGAAAACTAGTTGTTGCAAAAAGATCTGTACCCAGACAACGTAAAACACTGATACAGAGTGGAGGTTTTTTACCAGTGTTGCTAGGAAGTGTATTATCAGGTGTAATTGGTTCTTTAATTGAGAAATATGTTTAGAAACAATAATCTTAATAAAATGTTACTTCTTTCACCAGAAGTTTACGAAAAATTGAAAAACGAGATTGAGGATTCCATGAACCAGTCTAGGTTCGATAAGACTATGGTTAAAATATTAAAAAATAAGAATTTATCTGATAGGGAAAAATGGTATAATTACCGAAATGAGTTAATAAAGTTTTCAAGCTTAAGACGGAAAGCTGTGCATGTGTCAGATGAAAACCCAAATATTCACATACCGCAAGAAAACCAGAAAAGCTTGCGGGATAGTACTACTCAAACTAAATTTATTTTTAATGATGAAATATCAACACAAACATCACCCTTAAAAGAAAATACACCTGAAAGAATGGAAGAGGATTTCTTCGAACTAGCTGAAATATCACCACTAAGACAACCATTGTCACCTGCTTCCAAACGTCGCTTGTCAGCTAGTGGTATAGGAAAAAGTCTGAAACCACCTTCAAAAATACCTAAGACGATTTCTGAAACCAAGTCTCGCGATAAAGATTATAAAGTAATCACGGCTGAGGATGGTATAACCCAGTACACTGTACCTGCAGTAATGAGTATAGATGAAGCTGCAAACATATTAGAAGGGCTCAACAAAGAAAGTACTACAGTTGACAAAGGTGGAAAACCGTCCAAAAATCAATCTATATTAAAGCCGTCTCTGCTAGATCCGAGTCAATATATGATTTCATTGCCAGTTAAGAAAGTTCTCCGACAAAGTGATCGTCTAAAAAACACAGCAAAAACTAGAAGTGCCAGCGTACCAGAAATTACTTGGGAAAACCTGTAATAATAATAACCAGCAATTCTCAAGTGTACCGAACGTTGGTTGGGAAAGAATTTAAAAATGCCTGTAGATATAAAAGATAATGACTTTTACGTATGCCTTTTAAGTAACAATTCCATGCAGTTTTATCCCGAAAAATACGCTATCAGCTTTTACAAATGCACTCCCTAGAGCATATAAGTTTACTGATGACTGGTGTGTTGGAATAACTGAAATTTCGTTGCCATATCATGCCATAAAAGGAGGAGTCAAGCGCAATACAGCTGAAGAAGTAAATCAGAATAATTTTAAAAGGGTGAGGCGTGAAGCATCTGATCCGTTGAAAGAAATAGCAGAGCAGCATAGAAAAGAAATCAAATCACTTAGCATCAAAATAAATGAAACCGTTAAACTCGAGTGGACTAAAAAAGTCTTGAGCAAGCTAGTTACAGAGCAGGACAAGTAAATTTTTCTGCATTCCTACTAACATTTTATAACGCTATTTCACCATCATGGTATACCATGTACTTGGATGATGTTAAGAAAAAGATGTGGGATCGGTTAGAAGCTGACTTTTTTGATAGCGTTATACCTGAATTGAGTTACAAACAGGATCCAGACGAGTTTATGTTACACATATATCAGGGTAAAGGCACTTTCACATCAAACACAAGAATCGAAAAAATGTAAACCGAAAAACTCAATTTATTCCACTTTGAAACAAGATTTTTGCTCCAATGATTAATAAAATCATGGGAAATAGGATAAGCTAATAGTTTTACTAATAAAATAGTATATATGTATATTTCAGATTTTTAAGATAAACACAACTTTGATGTTTTATCGGCCGAATCTTTCCGCCGAAAAAGTTTTTCGGCCGATAAAACATAAAAGTTGTGTTTTTCATCAAAATCTGAAATAAATATAACTATTTTCTCAGTAAAATTCTTAGTTTATCCTATTTCCTTGGATTTTATTAATCATTGGAATAAAAATCTTGTTTTAAAGTGGAATAAATTGAGTTTTTCGGTTTACATTTTTCTGTTCTTGTTTTTGATGTGAAAGTGCCTTAAAAGGGCTTCAGAAAATGTTGTTTTAAAATATAAAAACTATGAGTCAGTTGAAGCCTTTGTTGATGACGTATTTGGACAAATTCCTAGAAAGAAGAGAAAGTATGCTATCATACAAGATGCGATAGACAATTACACACATCCAGCACTTAGCATCAAAAGAGCTCGTGAGACAGAAAAAAATACTGGTGGCAAAAGGGTACATGATGTATTTGAACTGCGGTTGGAAGATTTGGGAGTCACAATCAAAATAAAAAAACCACTACCATCTCATCTTAATGTCAGAGATCTTATTACGCTTTTTATATCAAATGTATACTTTGATGATCAAACTCTTAGCGAGCAAGAAAAACAAAAGATAATTATTCAAATTAAGGATACGATTTTTAACATCTTGAATAGATTGAATAAAGATTCGATTAATGCTAAACCGTCCGAACTGCGAAAAATTATTAAAGGTAGCAATATTTTGGATGTTCCATACGAAAAGCAAAGTTCGGGTGAATATTTAACTACACCGGTGCCTATTGATACCAATATAGACAACCTGTCCAACTTCTTTACGGATATATTTCTCCAAACACCTGAAAATAAGCGTGAGCCTAATGCCATATTGTCAGAAATAAAATAATCTTTTAATACGGCAGGATTACGCCAGGAGCATATGTCAATAATAGACACACTTAATAGACTGGAAAGATCAGTTACGGACATGGCATTAAGGTTACCGCAAGAGTCTCAGCAAACAGCAAAGGACTGTTATGAAAAATATATAATTTATGTCTACACTGATATTATTCAACCAAGAGTTATAGGTGACTCCGTGCTCCGGGGCATAGATTTTATTTAAATAATTTCACACAATATCCATTTTTCTGGGAAAATTTTCTTTTATATTTATTTTCTAATTAGACTTTATTTTATAAATTCAACTAAAACTTATTTTTTTATTTTTCAAATATTAAAACTTTTTTTTTCAATTTTTCAACTTAAACTTCTTTTTTCAATTTTTCAAATACTAAAACTTCTTTTTTCAAATTTAAAGTAAAATTTTTTTTTTCAATATCTCAAATACCAAAACTTCTTTTTTCAAATTTCAAATACTAAAACTTCTTTTTTCAAATTTCAACTTAAACTTCTTCTTTCAATATTTCAACTTATTCTTCTGATGTGTAATTTCGACGGGATGGAAGAAACGACTTCCTGAGGATGAGCGATATTGCGCTCAGGTACCCGTGAAAGCTTTAAAAAGGTTTCTATTCTTTTTGTTACTTTCTCACGACGTTTAAAAATCGTACGTGAGAAACTGTAGAAAAGTTTGCATGCAAGCTATATGCATCACTGCAAAACTGTAATCCGATATGCATTTGTGCGACCGTCTTGAAATATTAATTTTAAGAGGGCGCGAATAATTGTGATAATTGTATGTATGTATGGCCACAATTAGATTGGAGGAAGTAAGTAATGTACGTATGTACAGTGTACATACGGAAAAAAAGTAAGAAGATACTGTATGTAGGTAAGTATGCATACCGTGTGAGTGGGTTGTGTGTCTGATAACAAAATGCAATTTATGCTACATTAGTAGTAAGGATCCACTCCGCCATATAAAGTTGGCTAGGTGCGATAGGAAGAGGATGCTCGGGTTCCCACTCGCCGGTATGAGGGTGTTGGTGTGAAAGGGAAGGTTGGATTTTCTGTCGTGGTGTGGCTGTTGGTTTTGGTGGGGGTATGGTTAGAGTGGCAGGCGAAGAGATATCGGCTGGTGTGAAAAGAGTGGAGCAGGAGTATTGTGAAAGACGGGTGACTGTGCAGAGAAGGTGAAGTGATAGTGCTTGTCAACGGCGGTGTAGGTGATGGTGAGGGTCAAGTTGGTTTGTTGTTCAGTTGTTGGTAGGGGAAACAGGCTGAATGTGTTGTATGCCGAAGAAGAATACGCGGAGCAAAAGAGGGATGACTCTGAAGAGAAGGTGAAGTGATAGTGGATAGCTTACTAGCGGCGGTGTGCACAGTGCGAGCATTTTGTCGAGGTGATCGTACCGCATGCCGATGATTCTGCTGCTTTGTTCGAAGGGGTAAAAGCGATCGATCGATATAAAGCAAAGGGCTGGTCGGGCAGCACGGTTGACTTAGGGAAGATCGGATGAAAGCAAAGAAGTAGTTAAGAAGACAAAACTTGGACTGCATGTGCATGGGGAGTATGCTGGAAATGATTAGCGCGGGTAGATAATGTGCCTTTCGACAAGGCGGCGATGGGGGTATTGAAATAAAAGGCGAATTCGATCGAGATATTTTTATTGTTGTTTTTTACAGTTTAAATCGCTCGATAAAGATTTTGCGTCTGTGTGAGTGATGAAGAATGGAACTTAAAATTAAGCTGTGGTGCATAATGCGCACCTTAAATCTGCATCGATCCAATCCGTAAGTAATCCACGGTCCCTTGCGTGCATTTTGATAGGCGTAACTCCATACATGTAAATATTTGACTTCAGGTAGGGTTTGGAATCTTACTTGTTTTCTCATAATTGATGTGCGTAACGTCAGCATGCTCACACACAGGCATATACACACACATACGCACATATATTTTTATAACTCCCGTGTAAACTGTTCGTAAAAATAGTAAATTTCACAACATAAGCCAAACAAAATTAACGCTCCAGCTAAAACTTTCAAAGTGTTTAAAGCCCACTTCGTGCATTCTGATGGTGGTTGCGGGCTATTATACGGTCCACATACGTCCTTACCGTTGGCATAGATGCAATTAGGTGAACGTCGAAAATGTTCGGCCTCAACATCTTCAGGACAATTTAATGCACTCATTTCCATACAGCAAAAATAATATTTTGCTATGTCTTTCAGGTTAGTGTAAAAGAAGCCGCTCCTTGCTAGCTTGTGTGATTTCCTGTCATCCAAAGTTAAATTCTTAAATGTCTTTAACCGATCAGATTCACGCTTTAAGATCAGCATTGTGACTGCAATAAAGGCTGTTTATAAAACGTCTTTTATATTAATCCATGTGTTGTGCTTTTGTGGAAAACCAAGCCATTTCACATAAACTTTATCGTTTCGTCTTTTTAAAACTTTTTCTACAAGGTAAGTATCAGGATATTTGACTGGAGATAGCTCGAGCTGATAAAAGCCGCCCTGTATTATAACTCCTTGATAGTCTTCAAGAATGTAAGTTTCTGGATAAGTGTTTTTTACCTCCTTTATTTTAAAAATTTCAGTAGACCAGTTTGGGGTGTAGCCTTTTTCAAAAACATGTTTGTTTCTACTTATACGAACAAAGTCTCCCACTTTGTACTTTGGGCGTGATTTTGTTTTTGGCTTTTTATACACAGTTAGCAATAAACGAACCTCATCAACAGGGCCTACGTCTATAGGCCTCATCTTAATAGTTCGATGCTTTGTTCTGTTATACTTTTTTGTTAACCTGTCCAGCATACTCAACCAGTGATAATTACCATTCATACTAAACTCTTTCCACATAATATTTTTTAACGTTCTATTAAATCTTTCTACAATTGACGCCTTTAATGAACTATAAGTTGAATAATGATTAACATCATATTTACCCATCAAGCGCTTAAACGACTTGTTGTACAACTCTTTTCCATCATCTGTTTGCAAGTTTCTTGGAATACGATCCTGATTGAAAATTAACTGCATTGCTTTAGTAACTTCTATCCCACTTTTGTCTTTAATTGGTAAAGCCCATGCGTATTTAGAAAATGTATCAATTACAGTTAGCAAAAAGCTAAAGTTTTGATTTTCTTGAGCATATAAACGCATATCAACTAAGTCTGCCTGCCACAGGTCAGCTTTGCCTTTAATCGTTACACGACGACGCTTAAAGTTTTTGCGGGCTGACCTATGTAGTTCATTAATAATTTGTCTTCTGCTCATTCTTGAAAGATTATATAAGTACCTTTTTGCAAAATGTGGGTGTTTATATACAAAAGACCTGTTATTAAAAGCTTTTGTTTTTTTTGCGGTGAAAATGATCGCGTTCAAACACCCATTTACGATGATGGTTGCAGGGCCTTCAGGTTGTGGGAAAACAACATTTATAAAAAGCCTTCTCGATAATATGTTTTTAACACGGCCACAAATAACAAGAGTTATATGGTGTAATACAGAACATATGGCTCTGCCTTCAGATACCACATTCAATATCATCGAATTTATTGATAGCATCCCTGAAGAGTTTGTAAATTATACACAGGAACCTACATTAATTGTATTGGATGATATGATGTTAAATGCTTTTAGCAGACAAGTATGTGAACTCTTTACAAAAGGCTCTCACAATCGCAATCTTTCAGCAATCCTTGTAACACAAAATGTATTTCACCAGGGTAAGTTTTGTCGAGACATATCACTTAACTGTAAATACCTCGTTGTATTTAAAAACCCTCATGATAAAAGCCAATTTATCCATTTAGCGAGGCAGATTTATCCAGAAAATAGTTCAGAGCTGCTAAAAATATATAAAGAGATTATGCAGACGCCACACGGATATTTACTGATAGATTCAACTCAAGATATCAACGAGGTATTAAGATTCCGTACTGATATTTTTAATAAAGATTTTACAACTTGCTTTTGCCCGCATAACTCTTTGATCGGTAAAAATGGTGTCACGAATGAATCTATTAAGGGACAACAAGCATATGCTATATGTTCTTAAAACAGCGAGCCCAAAATTAAGGCACGCCATTATTAAAAACGCCGACGCCGAAGTTATAAAAACACTTTGTGAAATTACTCTTAATACTTTGAAGGGAAATCATATTCCTCGCGGAAAGATATACAATTCGCTCTGTAGGTATAAAAAGGATTTACGAAAACTAGTTGTTGCAAAAAGATCTGTACCCAGACAACGTAAAACACTGATACAGCGTGGAGGTTTTTTACCAGTGTTGCTAGGAAGTGTATTATCAGGTGTAATTGGTTCTTTAATTGAGAAATATGTTTAGAAACAATAATCTTAATAAAATGTTACTTCTTTCACCAGAAGTTTACGAAAAATTGAAAAACGAGATTGAGGATTCCATGAACCAGTCTAGGTTCGATAAGACTATGGTTAAAATATTAAAAAATAAGAATTTATCTGATAGGGAAAAATGGTATAATTACCGAAATGAGTTAATAAAGTTTTCAAGCTTAAGACGGAAAGCTGTGCATGTGTCAGATGAAAACCCAAATATTCACATACCGCAAGAAAACCAGAAAAGCTTGCGGGATAGTACTACTCAAACTAAATTTATTTTTAATGATGAAATATCAACACAAACATCACCCTTAAAAGAAAATACACCTGAAAGAATGGAAGAGGATTTCTTCGAACTAGCTGAAATATCACCACTAAGACAACCATTGTCACCTGCTTCCAAACGTCGCTTGTCAGCTAGTGGTATAGGAAAAAGTCTGAAACCACCTTCAAAAATACCTAAGACGATTTCTGAAACCAAGTCTCGCGATAAAGATTATAAAGTAATCACGGCTGAGGATGGTATAACCCAGTACACTGTACCTGCAGTAATGAGTATAGATGAAGCTGCAAACATATTAGAAGGGCTCAACAAAGAAAGTACTACAGTTGACAAAGGTAGAAAACCGTCCAAAAATCAATCTATATTAAAGCCGTCTCTGCTAGATCCGAGTCAATATATGATTTCATTGCCAGTTAAGAAAGTTGTCCGACAAAGTGATCGTCTAAAAAACACAGCAAAAACTAGAAGTGCCAGCGTACCAGAAATTACTTGGGAAAACCTGTAATAATAATAACCAGCAATTCTCAAGTGTACCGAACGTTGGTTGGGAAAGAATTTAAAAATGCCTGTAGATATAAAAGATAATGACTTTTACGTATGCCTTTTAAGTAACAATTCCATGCAGTTTTATCCCGAAAAATACGCTATCAGCTTTTACAAATGCACTCCCTAGAGCATATAAGTTTACTGATGACTGGTGTGTTGGAATAACTGAAATTTCGTTGCCATATCATGCCATAAAAGGAGGAGTCAAGCGCAATACAGCTGAAGAAGTAAATCAGAATAATTTTAAAAGGGTGAGGCGTGAAGCATCTGATCCGTTGAAAGAAATAGCAGAGCAGCATAGAAAAGAAATCAAATCACTTAGCATCAAAATAAATGAAACCGTTAAACTCGAGTGGACTAAAAAAGTCTTGAGCAAGCTAGTTACAGAGCAGGACAAGTAAATTTTTCTGCATTCCTACTAACATTTTATAACGCTATTTCACCATCATGGTATACCATGTACTTGGATGATGTTAAGAAAAAGATGTGGGATCGGTTAGAAGCTGACTTTTTTGATAGCGTTATACCTGAATTGAGTTACAAACAGGATCCAGACGAGTTTATGTTACACATATATCAGGGTAAAGGCACTTTCACATCAAACACAAGAATCGAAAAAATGTAAACCGAAAAACTCAATTTATTCCACTTTGAAACAAGATTTTTGCTCCAATGATTAATAAAATCATGGGAAATAGGATAATAGTTTTACTAATAAAATAGTATATATGTATATTTCAGATTTTTAAGATAAACACAACTTTGATGTTTTATCGGCCGAATCTTTCCGCCGAAAAAGTTTTTCGGCCGATAAAACATAAAAGTTGTGTTTTTCATCAAAATCTGAAATAAATATAACTATTTTCTCAGTAAAATTCTTAGTTTATCCTATTTCCTTGGATTTTATTAATCATTGGAATAAAAATCTTGTTTTAAAGTGGAATAAATTGAGTTTTTCGGTTTACATTTTTCTGTTCTTGTTTTTGATGTGAAAGTGCCTTAAAAGGGCTTCAGAAAATGTTGTTTTAAAATATAAAAACTATGAGTCAGTTGAAGCCTTTGTTGATGACGTATTTGGACAAATTCCTAGAAAGAAGAGAAAGTATGCTATCATACAAGATGCGATAGACAATTACACACATCCAGCACTTAGCATCAAAAGAGCTCGTGAGACAGAAAAAAATACTGGTGGCAAAAGGGTACATGATGTATTTGAACTGCGGTTGGAAGATTTGGGAGTCACAATCAAAATAAAAAAACCACTACCATCTCATCTTAATGTCAGAGATCTTATTACGCTTTTTATATCAAATGTATACTTTGATGATCAAACTCTTAGCGAGCAAGAAAAACAAAAGATAATTATTCAAATTAAGGATACGATTTTTAACATCTTGAATAGATTGAATAAAGATTCGATTAATGCTAAACCGTCCGAACTGCGAAAAATTATTAAAGGTAGCAATATTTTGGATGTTCCATACGAAAAGCAAAGTTCGGGTGAATATTTAACTACACCGGTGCCTATTGATACCAATATAGACAACCTGTCCAACTTCTTTACGGATATATTTCTCCAAACACCTGAAAATAAGCGTGAGCCTAATGCCATATTGTCAGAAATAAAATAATCTTTTAATACGGCAGGATTACGCCAGGAGCATATGTCAATAATAGACACACTTAATAGACTGGAAAGATCAGTTACGGACATGGCATTAAGGTTACCGCAAGAGTCTCAGCAAACAGCAAAGGACTGTTATGAAAAATATATAATTTATGTCTACACTGATATTATTCAACCAAGAGTTATAGGTGACCAGTTAGTACGATACTTACGTATAATACCTTTAAAAGAATGTGAAAACATAATAAGATTGCAACACGTAGATTACTGTCCTATTGAAAAAACCTTTTTCGAAAGTATTTCTATAAAAATAACTAATCAGCAAGGGGAGATAATTGATTTCAAGCCAGGCTATATTCCGACATATATAATGCTCCATTTTAAAAGAAAATAAACTATAAATACTCATACAACAACCAATTTAACATAGTGCGAAGTTAAGAGCATTTTGTATAACTTCGGAAATGAATTCATATTATACTAAATATTATTCAATTCAAAGTGGCGGTGGTTTAGCGGATATTGGAGAATTATATCGATCTCCTCTTATTTACCAGCGTGGAAGAGGAATTGGTAGTTTTTTCAGCGGGTTATTACGATATTTACAGCCTTTGGTTACATCTGGGGCAAAGGCTTTGAAGCAACAAGCAATTAAAACAGGAAAAGCTATTTTAGAAGAAGCAGGTAGTAAACCTTTAACAGATATTTTAAAAGAACAGGGAAAAGCGGCTGCCGAAGAACTATCACAGAAAGGTATAAATAAGCTGTTTGGAAGCATGGGTGGTGCAGGAAGAAACAATCGTATGCTTATAAAAAGACGTACCTCCTTTGCAGCTTTACATTTTGCTCCAGCTTCTAAACGTAAAAAGCGTTCAAAGTCAAAAAAGTCCGCTAAAAGAGGTTCAAAAACAAACAAGACAGCTAAAAGAGCATCTATTAAAGGCAAACGTAAGATACGTAAACGCGTGTTAGATATTTTTGATAAATAGACAACATGCCTTCATACAACGAATGCATGAAATCTGAGTTAGACCTTTTCTCTACACCACCTGTACAAAGCAGCATCTTAAAAACTGAAGAAGTATCTTATAAACCTATAGCTTCTCTAGATAACTCGTCGGTATTGGAATTTGTACACAGGTGAAGATATCGAAATAACTAAGCAGGATAAAACCAAAGACACTGTTCGTGATGAAGGCCCTGGGCTTGTAAATAACATACTCCATTCACTTTTCCGTCAATGTACAATTTACTTAAATGGAAAACCACTAGCTCAAACTGATAACAATTACAACTATAGAGCCTATATTGAGAATTTATTAAATTACGGAAAAGATGCCGCTTCAACACTTTTGGAAACTGTTTGCTGGTATCTCGATCATGATAATATGGAGGTAGTTGAAAGCCCCGAGCTAAATGATGGTTATTTGGCAAGAAAAAAGCTGTTTGATAAAAGTAGTGTTGTTGAGCTAATGGGAAAGATTCACGGCGATATGTTTAATCAAGATAAATTATTAATGAACGGTGTTGATTTACGGGTAGTTTTATCACTCGAAAAACCCGAATTTTATCTTTGGGGAAAAGATGATGACAATTCCCCACGAGTTAAGATAGTAGAAGCAACTATGTACATGAACCATGTAACTATTAATCCCAACATCCTGCTGGCTCATGAAGCTGTTCTCCAACGCTCCAACGCTATATATCCGTATAAACGAGTTGAAGTTAAGACGTATACAATACCCGCAAATACATTTACACTATCCTTGGACAACGTGGTTATAGGACAACTACCAAACCTACTAGTCTTTGGCATGGTTGACAACGACGCATATACTGGAAAACGAACAAAAAATTCTTACAACTTCAAGCACAACAACATCACCAGGTTTAACTTATCGGTGAACGGCGTACAGGTGCCAAATCAACCTCTAGAATTTGATTATTCAAAAGAAAACCCTGCCAGCACTCGTGGATATATTACATTGTTTAAAGGAACCGGTACACATTATTTCGATAAAGGACACCAAATTTCAAAAAAATTCTTTGACAACGGGTGTTTTCTACTTGCTTTTGATTTAACGACAGACCTCTCGTATAATTCAACATTTGGAAATCTATTGAATCAGGGAATGGTGAGAATTGAAGGAAGGTTTAAGGAAGCACTAAAAAACACAGTGACATGTATTGTATATGCAGAATATGATAGTAGCCTTGATATAGGTAAAGATAGAAATGTATATACCAGCTTCTAAAAAACCTATATAAGGCTGGTTAACTGTTCTTCGAACTTAATTTCACTCAAGACTCTTAATACGTAATCTATAATGAGCTACTGTTTAGTAAATGTGGAGTTCTTTTCCGGAGTCTTTTGCGAAAGAAATAATTTTCAAGTACCCTACATCTAGTACAGGATGTACTGAACAAACAAGCAAATTTGGTAATCTCGAACTTAAGCGTATGGACGAAGATCTTATAAAAACTCTATCAAAATTTACCACAATTTTTGTTCGTGGAGCTGCAACCAGAGAATTTATAAATAACTACGCTACTTTTCACACCAAGCTCATTGACGTGGAAACCATAATTTGTTCTGAACAAGTATGAACACGCTTAAGCTTACGAATGTATTAACAAACAACCACGTGACAAACAAGTTTTTTAGAGGCATCTTTCCATGCAACCAATTACCGCAGAAAATAAGAAAGCCTGCATGTGTAATAGCTAATACGGATCCTGCAAATAAAGGTGGAACTCATTGGGTAGCCTTTTATTTCCCAAAACAAGGCCCCGCAGAGTACTTTGACTCATTTGGAAAGTATCCCGCAAACAGGCTTTTTCGAAAATTTTTATTAGCTAATTCAAGCTCTTTTAGTAATAATAAAAAACGATTGCAAGGCCAATTTTCATCAACCTGCGGACATTACTGTTGTGTATTTCTATATTCTCGCTGCAGAGGGCGAAGCTTTCAGACCTTTTTAAAACAATTTGATTCAAACAATCTAAGTTTAAATGATAGCAAAATTGTTAATTTATACCACAGTATATATCTAAAAAAAAATCGTGCACAATCTGGAGGGGTTTTTTGTAGCCAAACATGCAAAGCTGAGATCAAAGCTATAAAAACCTGAATCCTAGGTGGAAAAAAATGGAAAAGGCACTTCCAGCAACCCCATAATTTTAGATTAAATGATAATAAAGTTGTGAATTTATATCGCAAAATATACTTGAAAAAATGTTTAAAATCTGGAGGGGGTAACCAGCTATGTACATCGGAAAATAAGAGTATAAATACGAGACGACGGTGATGCACATTTAATGTTGAACTATAAGTCTACGCATCAAAATGGAACAGCTACCTAAAGTTAAAAAGTCTAAAAAGGTGCGAGCAAAACGAGTGTGTGCAGAAGAGTTTAAAGTGATGGACACAAAATCCAAAAAGCAAAAAGCTAGGCCGATACGGAGAGAAGGTAGAAAGGATTCAGAGGCCCGGGGCGAAGATCTTTTGTTAAACTACACTTATCATTTGGATCATTATCATAATCATAAGGTTGTCCTCGGATTTGATCCGACCTCGTTTGAAGTAAAAATAGTCTTTCACCGTCATGGTTTTGAACCTGTGTCAACATTTTACTCTGGATGGCTGGAAGTTTACAAACATCTAACTAAACTAAAGGACGAGGTTATTCCAGACATGTTCCCGCCAAACCAAGAAGAGCTTCAGACGAAATACACAATTCCCGTTGGTACACGCAATATTCAGCTCACCCTTAATGAGCTCTATAAATTAATTGATATGTTGAGTTTCTTCAAGATTGTAATGTTTCATAATAACAATGCAGCCGAAAGTGTAAAAGAATATTATAAAAAATATTGTGAAAAGTGTAGAAGCAAAAATTTAATTTTGTTGTCAGACGAAGACTTTTTAGAACCTCTTATGTGCATTTAAATTATTCCAGACTTCTCTTTGAAATACCTTTATATTGCAGTACCAATATTCTTTTTGATGTAATAACCATATAATAAAAAGCATTTTAAATAAAAACACCACAAGTTGTTTATCTTCATTCTATAATTTTATTAATTAACATATGTAAGTATATATTTATACAGTTTTGCAGAGCACAACGGGCAGAAGGCACATTGTTGTGGATTTGGCAGTTGGACTGGAAATTTACAAGTTCGTTTAGTCTAGGTATTTGCATAAGTTCTATTATTTCAGAAGTCGACGAGTATTTTCTAATGACTGATGCCTTTACTTCACCTTTCACGTATATTGTAGCATTTTCAAATGTTGAAAACACATCCGCCAGACTATTATGTGGTCCCATCGCTCCAATGTAGACCGTTTATATTTTTCGCGTCATAGTTGTTCTGTCTCTTTGCCTTTAATGACAACTCCTGGTATGGGTAAGGTGGCATAAAATGGTAAACCTTGGGGAAGATCCTATAGTAAGAATTGCCAGCTCTTTAATAAAGTATTGGCTGTTGTTTCCGCAGACAAACTGCATGTCCAGAATAAATTTATCCATATTATCTGTTGGTGAGCAAATACGGAATGAGTTAGTATCCCGCGCGTATATTTATATATGTTTTCTATTTCATTAAGTTACCGACCGACGCTTTCTTGCCTTGAAAATGAGTTGGAAGTTAGACGAAGAAAAGTCCTGCATCTTAAGACTAGGACATTAACTCTATTTAAACTACAAAGCTAATTACAAAGTGTGATTTTCTTAAAACCATATGGATACGTATGATAATTATCTACAACAATTCTTTTATCAAAAGTGAATCCTAAATGCTGTTCTTCACTTTCCGAAAGTAAAATTCCCGGACGTCAGTTTCTCCAGTAATCATAAATTTTAAGTTTTTGAAATTGACAACGTTAGAGTTCTTGAAATTTATCACTATACCCCGCCGGCTTGATAGCAATTAAATTTGCCGTGCGGGCAGTGCTTTTTGTCGCAAGCCTAAGTACACATTGACTAACAAGCACAGCAAAATTTTTAAATTTGCACTACCAGGCAAGCAGATAACCAAAACACAAAATCTTGCTTAATAGATTATGCAGCTAGCAAGCATGGTTTAAACCTGCATCGATGTTTTCATATCTTCGGCTGTTGTTGCATTTCTTTTTTTGTACTCCAATGCTTCACACCGCTTAGTCATTTTTTTCTGCCGCTCCAGCCAGACTTGATCAGTTAGTCACACTTCTTTACGTCATTTTTCCATAGCGGTCATATTTCTTGTAGATCTTACAAATTTTAAAACTTGAAATTGACCGCGATGCGATTAAGGCCTTGTTGTTGTTTCTTTATGAGTAGAATTAAAAAAAAAAGCTGAGTTAACCAGGCATGAGTATATCAAACAAATTTTGCTGTCTGAATTTATGATGGCCTGATACCATATTACGAATTATCCACATCGATAGGGCTATTTAATTATTAATAGTACAATTAAAAGAAGGGATTTATAGCCCCGTCTTTCATAATTAAGTAAAGATCAGTAATAAATTATAGATATTTGACTTGATCGTGTGAGGCCCCCCTGTATATAAGAGTAATGACAGGGTTAAGAAATTATTTATTGAATCGATGTATGAATTCTAGCACCATCGCTTCCGCATATGATTACGATATCATTGGAGAACTCCACGCTGGTGGTGCATTACACACACCCACACACACACGCATTTGAATCTTAGGTAAATAAAAAATTATCGTTTATTAGAAATATAAATGTAGCAATTACTAATGAGAATTGAAAAATAGATTACCAGGCAATCAGGAATTATTATAGGCATTCGTAAACTTTTACTCAACACATATGATGCAAAACTCGCTTTACAGTTTATGCTTTATTCTTCGTTGCCGACGCAAGTAGTTGACATTTTTTTAAACTACAAAATTCTAATAAAAAATGCATTGCGGAAGGTGATTCCCTTACATATGTACCGATAACATCGCTGGAGGAAAAGAAGATGTACTTGATAAAATACTTCAAATTAATGAAGACGAAGTACGGGCAAAAATTAACAGTACATTTCGCTGACGAAAATTTTGTTTTTCTACCACCGAGGTTTTCAGAAAAAATCAAGACACAACGGCAGATTGATGACTTGAATCATATCCCGCATCATCACCTGGTTTATGAAGGAAAGGATGACACCAAAGGTGGTTTTTTGAAATTGAAATTTGTTCAATAGAACTAAAATAAATTCATTTCTGCTAAAAGCATTATCAGCTTTTCTAAAATCACTGTTTTATAAACTGTAAAAAACAACAATAAAAATATCTCGATCGAATTCGCCTTTTATTTCAATACCCCCATCGCCGCCTTGTCGAAAGGAACATTATCTACCCGCGCTAATCATTTCCAGCATACTCCCCATGCACATGCAGTCCAAGTTTTGTCTTCTTAACTTCTTCTTTGCTTTCATCCGATCTTCCCTAAGTCAACCGTGCTGCCCGACCAGCCCTTTGCTTTATATCGATCGATCGCCTGTTTTACCCCTTCGAACAAAACCGCTAGTAAGCTATCCACTATCACTTCACCTTCTCTTCAGAGTCATCCCTCTTTTGCTCCGCGTATTCTTCTTCGGCATACAACACATTCAGCCTGTTTCCCCTACCATCAACTGAACAACAAACCAACTTGACCCTCACCATCACCTACACCGCCGCTGACAAGCACTATCACTTCACCTTCTCTGCACAGTCACCCCTCTTTCACAATACTCCTGCTCCACTCTTTTCACACCAGCCGATATCTCTTCGCCTGCCACTCTAACCATACCCCCACCAAAACCAACAGACACACCACGACAGAAAATCCAACCTTCCCTTTCACAACAACACTCTCATACCGGCGAGTGGGAACCCGAGCATCCTCTTCCTATCGCACCTAGCCAACTTTATATGGCGGAGTGGATCCTTACTACTTACATTGCATTTTGTTATAATATGGGGATGCATTTCTATAAATGTATTTTAAGTTTTAATTGAGATTTTAAAATGAAATAATTTTTCATTTTCAGGTCATTTATGAGATACATCAATATATTGTATAGGACAATATATTGATGTATTGACCTTATGGTTGTGATTCGGGGCATTGGGCACCTGAGTCACAACAGCAGCTATTAAAACCATCGCCACCTTTGACAGTTACAAGAAGTTCCTGATCCTTCCAGATATCAAATCCTTTTATCCTCCTTGAAAAGCCAGTCCGGTAAACCCCATCCTCTTGTGTAGAAAAAAAAACAGCTAGTACTGGACCTGTAAATAAAACGTATCCATATCCACCTCTTATGGATTCCCAGTCACATGGGAATAAACGGCAATGAACACGCCGACTCTCTTGCTAAAGATACCCCTCACCGTTTTGCCGACAATGTCATCCCCATTTACCCCAACGAGCTACTTGCCTTCATAAATAAGGATAAACCAGCTGAGTGGCAGCTCAAATGGAATGCTTCCTCAAAAGGAAGAAGATTCCATTCTCTCCTGCCCAAGGTGAACGTCGTCCCTTGGTTCCACACCTCCTCACTTTCAAGGAGGACAATAACCACCATAACAAGACGGCGATTCGGACACGTCTACACCAAATAAACATTAATGATTCACCCCAATGTGAATGCGATTTCTCTGACGATACAATAGAACACAAACTTTTCCAATGCGTCAGGCTCCATCAAAATTCGGCCAGAGCCTTTCAAATTACAATCAAGAAAATCTTCCATAACTTCACCAACTGCCTCTCCTAACTGAGCTCCAGAGATATCAAGGTATACAAGGCACTTGCAAAATACATCAAAGAAAATACCATTAAAAGGAGTCAGTACCAAGATTTGCAAGTTTCATACATTTTTCAATGCGAATTTCTGGCAAACTATTTGTACCAGAATAATGACTTATATCTGAAATTAAAGGTAACGAAGAGGTCTAGTAAATAACGTCGAGAAAAATAAAAAAAAATTATTGCAATGGAGATATTAGCTCGGAAAATTGTACAAAATGGTTAAAATTGATTTTTTTTCAAATCAAATTCCTGTTACTAGCTATTCTTATTTCTTTAGATTGTGACTATTTTAGAAAGATAAAGCCTAAATCTAGCAAATAACGTCGAGTTTTTTCATTTTTAGTGGCGGTTTTTTTAATTGTTTAACTCTAATAGTACTTGTTTTTTCTCTCGGTATTTCACAGACGAGAAATTGCAATATTTCGTTGAAAGTTGTAGAAATATAAAGCAAAATAGTATATTTAACAATTATGTGCAAAGTAAAATATAGGAGAGTTGATTCTCGTTAAAAAATTTCAATTTCTTTGAACTGCAAATTTTCATTTTCGTCTAAAATTGTCGCATGTTTGGTTTCTGCCTTTCAATCTAGATGTCTCTAATGTGACTTATGGTCTAGGTCTACGCTATTTTTATATGAATTTTCATACTTTCAGGACACAAACGTACGTATAGTAAGTTTTATTGCCTAAAGGCTCGCTGGTATCTAAATTGCAATTTTTGCTGAGTACTGACTCTTAAGCTATAAAAGTAAAAATGGAAACAGAATCACTACTCTAAACAAAATCAAAAAAAAAAAGAAAAAAGAAAAAAAAAGTAATAGTAACTAAAGGGTTTACCAATAAGAGGTGTTATTTTAATTAGCCCGCTATTTCGGTAGATGTCACTTTTGGAGCTGTCATTTTTTGACATTTGACAAGTAGAAACTACGCCATTTATAAAAATGGAACGATACACGATTCAACAACGCATTGACATTATTAAAATTCAATATAAAAATGGTGAAAATGTGGCAGAGACGGTTCGTAAAACTCGAATATATTTGGGTCGTCGTGAAGCACCTTGTGGGACCGCAATACAGAAATTGGTAGAAAAATTCGAGCTGTCGGGACAAGTTAGTGATGTGAAGAATAAAACCCGTGCACGTCGCTCAAGAACAGCCGAGAATATTGCTGTTGTAGCCGAAAGTGTTGAAGAAAACCCAGGTTTGCCCATTCCTCGTCGTTCTTTGGAATTAGGCATTCCACAAACGTCATTACACCGTATTTTGCATAAAGATTTGGGTCTTAAGGCTTATAAAGTTCAGTTAACACAAGAACTCAAGCCGGCCGATCATCAACAACGTCGAGTCTTTGCTGATTGTGTCCTTGAAATGCATGAAAATGATCCGGAATTCCATCGAAAACTCATCTTGAGTGATGAGCCCCATTTCCACCTCGATGGTTATGGAGTTATTATTGAAAAGCCTCTCTATCCTCAACGTGTGACTGTTTGGTGCGGTTTATGATGCCGCGGGGTCATTGGACCTTACTTTTTCGAAAATGAGGCTGGAGCAACAGTTACGGTGAATGGATTGCGCTATCGACAGATGATTAATGATTTTTTATGGCCGGAATTGGATGGTATTGATCTGGACAACGTTTACTTTCAACAAGACGGCGTTACGTGCCATACAAGCAACGAAACCATTGATCTTTTACTGGAAAAGTTTCCGGACCGTGTTATCTCTCGAAGAGGTGATCACAATTGGCAACCGAGATCTTGTGACTTAACACCTTGCGACTTCTTCATTTGGGGCCACGTGAAAGAGAAGGTCTACGCCAACAGCCCAGCGTCGATTCAAGACCTCAAAGATGGAATTCGTGAGGCTATCGAGGACATAGGGCAGCCACTTTGCGATTTGGTTATGGAAAATTTCATGAAAAGGATATGGTCTTGTAGGCGTGGTCGTGGTGGTCATTTGGCTGATGTTATTTTCCATTATTAGCGGCATACCTTCCTCTTTATAATGAAATAAAGATCCGATCATTTATCTCAAAAAATGGCATTTTTCTTTGAATATCAAAATAACACCTCTTATTGGAAAACCCTTTATAAGGAAATTAACAAGCGAATTTAATAATTTATTCTCATTATTGGACCATTACCTCTCAGCAGAAAACACTTCATATTTCGCGCCTCCTGCACGTCTGTCTTCTAAGGCTAGCCAGGTGTCGTCTACACATGTTATATGTTGGCGTATGTTGTTCTTTTCGCCATTTGAGAAGAAGAAGATTACTGTGGTAAGATTGCTTCAATGTCACACGATAACCTATCCATGATGACTATATTCATGAAACACTAGTTTCTGTAATTTTTCTGCCTGTTGTAACCTAGAGCAGCCCAGCCCCATGATAGAAAGGTAAGGTATGGCCGATTCGAGACACATTTTTTGTGTTGCTACGTCATGAGGTGACGAAAGTCATTTCCAGCGAATTTGTTCGAGTTTTTCATATTTTATTGACTGAAATCAGATTTAACCAAACATAATTTTTTCGTTTAACTCACTTCGAGGAAAGTAATTATGCTAGTGGGAAAGAAAAGAAATTTCCAAATAGAGAATTTTTTTCACTGATTAGGACGATTGAAATTGAGACAAACAAATTTCTGACAATTGTCGCCATACTTGTAATATTTATATCATGGCTCAGCCCTATTTAATCAATGATTCGATCAGAGTTGTTTGAAATATCTACTTACTTGTATCGAGTTGATTTGGGCCCTGGCTTAAATTTATGAATTTTGTGCTTGTGGCTTTTATTTGAAATCTTGATTTTATGAATTTTGATAAAATGGCTATTGATTTGTAAATTCAGATTTGTGAATATAATTTCCAACTCATCGTAAACACCACGCAGCACATACTTTAAGGCGGGATGGTGTTAAATACTTCCCAGAAACTATGAAACCATTTGTTTTGGTTTTGACTAGTCGATCTTAAAAACATGTTGGAAATATGTGGAAAAACACGCATCAATAAGTAGTGCGATATGTTTAAAGGCAAACTATCATGAAATTTTGATTCGAACTTTATTTTTGACCTCAAAAGACATACGCCTCAGACAAAGCTCAAGAGGCTATTAAAACCCTATTTACAGAACAAGTAATATCGATTACACAAATTCCCTTAAACGCTAAATTTAAAAAGTCCGATCAGGCTCCAAGTCAACGGAAGCAGTGTCATCTTCCACTTCCTTGTAGTCTTTTTCCAAAGCAGCCAGGTTCTCTCGAGCTTCACTAAACTCATCTGACTCCATTCCTTCTGTTATATACCAGTGTACGAATGCTCTTTTTGCATACATTAAATCAAACTTATGATCTAGTTTTCCCCAGGCATCTGCAATAGCAGTTGTGGAAGCAAGCATCGATACACCACGGTGAACCGGTGCTAAGTCTCCATCAGGCACAATACAAGGCGGTTTGAAGTTTATACCGACCTTAAAACCTGTTGGACACCAATCTACAAAACGAACTGTATTCTTTGCCTTGATTGCAGCAATAGCACTGTTGACATCCTTTGGCACGACATCTCCTCTGTAAAGAACGCAGCAAGCCATGTACTTGCCACTGCTTGGATCACATTTAACCATTTGATTCTCCGGTTCGAAAAGTTGCGATGTTAGGTCCGCAACGGTGATACCTTCATGATGTGCTTTTTCCAGAGGAAGGACAGGCGCATATGAAGCTAATGGAAAATGAATTCTTGGGTATGGGACTAAATTTGTTTGAAACTCCATCATGTCTACATTTAGAGCGCCGTTAAACCTCAAAGAAGCGGTAATACTGGAAACTACTTGACTGATTAGTCTATTAAGATTTGGATAGCTTGGGCGCTCAACGTTAAGCCTAGAATTATAAATGAATTTAGTATTAACATTTGACCAAGAATTAAAGTCTTACCTGTTCTTGCATATGTCGTAAATAGCTTGGTTATCTACCATGAAGGCACAGTCTGTAGTATCTAAAGTACAGTGAGTGGTTAGCACTGAATTGTAAGGTTCGACCACAGCTGTAGCGATTGTCGGAGCAGGGTATACGACAAATTCAAGTTTACATTTCTTTGAGAAACTTTCGCTAAGTTTGTCCATTAGAAGGGCCGAAAATCCCGAACCTGTGCCTCCGCCAAACGAGTGGAACAAGAAGAAGCCTTGGAGGCTGTTTGACTGTTCTGCCATTCTTCTAATACGATCAGTAACTGGCTCTATCATATCTCGGCCAATGGTATTGTAGCCGCGAGCAAAGTTATTTGCAGCGTCTTCTTTTCCATTGATCAATTGATCCGGATGGAATAAATCTTTATATTTTCCAGCTCGAACTTCATCTACAATTTAAAAAAAATCTGTTTTAAAAAAGTAGAACTTTTAGAAATAAATTTCATGAGCAGTGACGTAAAGTTAAGCACTGTTGACGAATCAATCTTTCTATAATTCTTAGTTCTATTAAGTTTTTTATGTACATATACTTGAATGAACAAAATTCAAGAAACCATGAAATAACTTTAAGCAGACTTACCAGCTGCAAAGAAAAACTTTTGAAAGGTAATTGTAATATGTAAACTTCTCACCAATTACAGTTGGCTCCATGTCGATAAAAATAGATCTTGGTACAACTTTTCCGTTATGAGTTTCATAGAAAAATGCTGTATAGCAATCATCAACATCTCCCTGAGGGTTATTTAGAGTGCCATCCTGAGCAATCCCATGCTCTAAGCAATATAGTTCCCATGTTGTATTCCCGATTTGGACACCAGCTTGCCCGATGTGCAAAGACATTGTTTCACGTTGTGAAAATACCTAAAAGAAATGGTTAGTTTGCCTTTTAATCAATTCCTTTCTGACGATATTACCATTTTGCTTATTTAAAACAAAACCAAAATTCCTAAATGAATACTCGCGATTTGGTGTAGAAGTTCAGGGTAATTTTCTTCAGATTCCCTTCAGAA
This sequence comes from Dioctria rufipes, assembly GCA_963924295.1. Lineage (NCBI taxonomy): Eukaryota > Metazoa > Arthropoda > Insecta > Diptera > Asilidae > Dioctria > Dioctria rufipes. Next base: position 103,344,527 of record OZ002741.1, on the reverse strand, counting down.
ATAATTAAATTAACGTTGGGACAATAAATTTGGTCGTTTTTAAAATAACTGAAGAAATTTAGCAAGAAACAGAGCAAGGACGTGCTTTCGCCTTAAATTTTGAATAAATAATGAAGTTTATGAAACATAATTGTTTTCAGATGTTTTCGAATGTCAGAGGTTGTCTGATCTAGATAGAAGCCAAGAGTGGCTGGCACATAATATTAGCAAGTGTTTATTTTCTTTGTTTTTATCATAGAGAAAGTATCTCGATGGTTTTTATTACACTTGCCGATTTTTTAGTTGACGTTTTATGTTAATGCGATGAATTGATTTAAGCTATGTAGAGGTGTCTCGCAATATTGGACCGATATTAAATAAGAAAGAAAAGAAATAGACGAAAGCGGTCATTTGAAGGAGTTTTTTCTACTTGTTTGGAAACATTATATAAGCATTTCTCTCAGATCTAACATAGTCAAATCTGAGATCAAGATCACATTGTATCGAATATTCTAGGAGTGGTCATCACACCCCAGAGGCCTTCAAAATAGTAGTAAGGCGCTCGCGCTTGCTTGTGATTATTATTTTGAGGTATTAAATTTTATGAAGTTGATTATTTAAGCAAAGTTCTTTTATTCTCACTTTTATTAACCAAAACTTCAGATTACATATAACCACTGTGAACTTCACATTGAAAATGAGAAATGCGTTACTTGGCCAAATAGTGGAAAAATCCACAGATTCGTGTAAAATTAGGTGAAATCAGCCTTTGATACACTTCTGCTGAAGCTCATCACAGGCGCGGATCTAGCATTGAAATTAGGGGGGGGGGGGGGTCATCTTACAAATTAAATCGAGCAAAAACAAAAAACATCCAACGCCATAGTAACTCGGTTCGCATAGTCACCGCAGTACTGCAGTACTTGGAACTAGGAAATCCGCATTAAGCGGTGTAGATGATGTGTCATTTTTTAGTATACTTTATTTTTACAAAAACTAATTTTTTAATAGAATAGGGTGCAAACTGCAGGAGTCATTCAAGCCAAACTTTTCTCAGTTTTACACACTGGCATATATAATATGAACTGCTCGATATGCTATTTCATGCGGGTACAATTTTTTGTGTCAAAAATAGTTCATACGTCGGTGCCAACATTGAAAAATCCATTGGCGGAAAGTTGAAAAGTGAAACCTCTCGAATTTCTATTAACCCAAATAATTAATTTAAAAACATTTATTTCGACAAACCCACTTATTTATTTATTGTTTACAGCCTTTTCCCAGTTCGCACGTTACATAGAAAAGTGACCCAACTCAAAAAATGCAACTTTTCAGGAGAGCGAAAAAACGAAAAGCTGTACATTGAATTAAGAAGATTTATATAAAAGAAATTTTAAGTTTTTGTTACCGCAGTTGGCGAGGTTAGCTGTTAATCCCGCATCCTTTTAAGTTGTGTCGCTTTTCTTTGTTGCGAAATAAATATTTTTACAAGTTTTTTTTATGTGGCACAACTCAAACTACGATTTTTAAGAATTAAATTCTATACTTTGAACTTTGTGGAAAAATGTCATAACTCATAATAAAATTTGTAAGAAATAAATGCTGTTTGGTGGAAAAGTGACACAATTTAAAATAATACTGTTAAAATATCGAAAACATATTTACGTTTGTTATGTAGATCGTCACAATTCAAAAAGTAACACTGACACACTGTTCTATGAAGAATATCTCTGTTCTTAAGTAACAGAAAAGTGACACTATCGCTATCTAGCGGCAAAAACAATCAGATAGAAATATGCCAATTTCATGGTGTAATTAACTCAAAAACGACAAATTTTGAGTTAGGTCACATTTCTATGTGGCGTGCGAATTAGTAGTTGGTGCTAAGACCGAAAGAGAACGCTATATAGAAATGAGCCCACTTTCTGCAGTGTATTTCTATGGACGTAGTCAGTCCATATTTTAAATGTCAATGGTTTTACATAAGAACGCTGCAAATATTTTAGAATGTTAGGAGTGTTACATGCTAAAATTACTTGAAAAGGGGCTTATCTCTCTCTTTAAGGCGAAGAAATTGCCACCAGCAATTGATTCAAATTCCTCAGTTAAAAACAAAAAGTATTTCCCATAGAACAACTTGGGACAAATAAAAGTTTTAAATTTCAACCCAAGCCGTTTCAATAGACAAAAGCCCCACGACAAATCTTACCTTCAGTAAGGTTTGTCGAAACTAAAAATACGATATTTGTGTACATATATACCTACATACATATCGGGCGCATAAAATTTACTCGGTGAAGATTTAAACGATCAAGTCTTCACCAAAAAGCATCCTTTCAGCAAATTGTGGGTGCAACAATGTATGCACAATAGCAAGACGATGGTTTGATATTTATGAAAATATCAAATTTCATTTCAACCATTGCCCGCCGCGGTAGGCTGAACACTAATTGTAAACAGGTAAAGAAAATAGAAGTTGCGATAAAAAAAAAATAAACGTTTTGTGAAAATAATCATAAGAGCAGTTTGTGAAAGAAAAAGTTTGTGAAGAAAGCAAAAGTAAAAAAATATATATATAAATAAAATAAAAGTGTGCGAGTTGTCTTAATCATAGCTTCCTGAAACGGCGTAGAGTGATTGCCTTCTGCTAAGGTAAGCTCCGAAATATAACAGGTGTTAGGACTAAGTTAAGTTAGGGCTCTGATGTGGTAGTGAGGGAGTCTGTTTCGTGGCTTGGGAAGTGTTTCTCTTGGATCACCCAAAGCTGAGGTCCAAAATCCAAATGCCGAGAAAAACCTATACACATACATCACATGCATACAATAGCATTCATTGAAATAAATGGGGGGGCATGCCCCCCCCCCCCCATGGATCCGCGCCACTGTACTGCGTGTCGATGAATAATGCAGTGTATGGGTATAATTTTATGATGGACCGATTTCGGAAAGTTTATCTTCAATGCGTTTGATGAGCCCAATATTTTTTCCGATCATGGTGGTTCATCAGTTGCAACATTCACCAATTTTTTCCAGTTAACATTGTACTCTAAAAAATACTTTTCAGTCTCTCTGAAAAGATCTCCTTCCTTTGTTGTGTCTTTCATCGGAACAATTGACAAAAGTTCTTGCGAAATTTGAAAATTTTCGGTTATAGCTCTGACAAAATTTAACAATTGAGTAGTATCTGTTAAATGAAATTTTCGTCCAGAGCTATTGCATCAAAATTGACCGATTTTAAATTATTTAATAACTGATTATTGATATTAGCATTTAAATCTTCTACTATTCTAGCAATAGTTTGCCAACACAGGCTTATATTTACAAATTTATTTATAACTTCTGGACACATCACATCGGAAACATCCAACATGTACTTTTTTGCAAATTCTCCTTTAGCAAAAGGGTTTCCTACATTGAGCAACGCGTTTTGCTACTAAAAAACTTGCTTCAGTTATAGATTCTTGTAAGTGATTTTGCTTTAAACACACATTTTGCTGTCGAATCAACTTTACTACCAGGGGGCTCATTATTGAATTCTGAATGGTTTTTACGAATTCTTTATATAACGATTTGTTGAACCTCACTCTTTATATAATGTAAGAGTTATGTCAAGCCAACAGTAGATGGCGTTTGGTAGGATATGTACGTTACCATTATGGCAGTCCAATGTGATGTAAAAGAAGAAGAAGAAGAGAAGTATGTAAGAGTGTTGTTTTTGAGTTTTTTTTTGGATAAGTTTATGCGATTAAGGTGGAAGCGTGCATTAAGAAAATTAAGAATTGTCAAAGAGGTATTTTTAAATAAAGTGTATAAACAGGAAGTGTTATTTATTCATCCTGACAAAGACCTTACATTAAATCAGAAGTGGGATAGTGATACCGATTACATAGATAATTTAAGATCTTTTAAATTTATTGAAACAACATGGAAAACGATTTGTTCCCAGTTGAATCGTACACATTGAAGGAGCTAAAGGAGAAACTAAAAAAACATGGTTTGTGCTCAACAGGGAAAAAACGTGTTTTATATGACCGATTAAATGAATTTTTTAAAAGTAAAAAAACGAAACATTTTAATGATGTACGTGTCTCGAGTGACGTTGTAAGTGATGATGATGATGATGTAGTCACTGCGCATTATGAGAAAGCGTATATCTTGGAACTGTTGAATGAGTTCCATGGGGAACCAACAGAAAGTATACAGCTTTTTATTGAACAAATAAAAGAGATAAAAAGAGTATACAAAGTGCCTGACCAGGAATTAAAACTAATTGTTGTCTCTAGACTAAAAGGTAAAGCAGCACGCTGGTTCCACAGTAAGGCGGAACACATTTCAATTGGTTTGTTAGTGTTGTTGGAGGAACTAAACAAAATGTATAACAGTAAACCGAATAAATATTGTCTGCGGAAAAAATACGAAGAAAGGATTTGGCGAGTTGAAGAAGCTTTTACGGAATACTTTCATGAAAAAGTGTGTCTGGCAAACGAGCTCCAATTAGAAGAGGAGGAAATAATTGAAAGCGTTATTGAAGGATTTAGAGATAAACGCCTGGAAGATCAAGCTAGAATAGCTATGTTTACAACTAAAAATGAATTGCTGAAAGCTTTCACTTCGATTACGAAAATACGACAAAGTAACAAATTCGTTAACAACATTAAAAAATTACATATAAATGATAAGGAAAGGAAATGCTACAATTGCAATTTACGAGGCCATTTTGCAAATGAATGCAGAAGACCGAAGCGTAAATCAGGTACCTGTTTTAGTTGTGGCAGTGAAAACCACATACTAAGGAACTGTCCGAATAAAAATCAAGGAGAATCAACATCAGCCGTCAACACAATCGAGGTCGAACCTGAAACAACTGGTTTTATAAGGAAGGTTGGTGTATTTCTAAAAAATAATTGTAATGATTTTTATGAACAAAATTTAGAGACTGTGTTAGATACAGGAAGCGCTGTATCTATAATAAAAGAAAAATTTGTAAAAGATTATGAACAGTATTTGGAAAAGAAAAAATTTGCTGGAATTAATAATTCAACCTTACAGATATTAGGTCAGGTGCATCTTTATGTAAACATATTTAATAAAATTAAAAATTTTAAATTCTTAATCGTTGACAATGATACCATGACAGTAGACATGCTAATAGGCAGGGATATTTTAAACAAATTAAAAGCAAAATTTATTATTGAAGATGAAAACGATTTTTGCAAAGAGATTTTAAATATTAATATAGAAAATACGGATAACATTAACTTAAATTTTGGTTTAGAAAACGACTACAGTTTAAAAAATGAATTAAATCTCGAAATTAATAAGTATATGAGAGAAATACAAAAACGGACAGAGCCCAAACAAAGATGTGAAATGAGAATTACATTAGAAAAACAAGAATACATAACATCAAAGCCTCGCAGATTAGCATATATAGAAAGAGACGAGTTAGCAAAACTTTTAAATGAGTTAATAGAAAAAAATATTATAAGGCAGAGCAAGTCGCCGTACTGCTCACCTATAGTACTTGTAAAGAAAAAAAATAATTCAGGGTATAGACTTTGTATTGATTTTAGAAAATTAAATACAATCACTTTACGCGATAATTCTCCGCTTCCAATTATAGAGGACCTAATTGATAGGTTATCTAATAAACACTTTTTTACAATAATGGATTTAAAATCAGGATTTCACCATATATTTATGAATGAGGAATCTATTAAATATACAAGTTTTATAACTCCACTTGGGCAATTTGAATATTTGAAAATGCCATTTGGACTGAAGAACGCTCCAGGTGTTTTTCAGAGATATGTTGAGGACATTTTCAAGGAATTAATTGAGTCAAAGAAAATCGTCATCTATATAGATGATATATTAATAACTAGCAATACTATTGAAGAACATTTAGAGATTTTACGGCTTGTATTGAAAATCTTGTCAGAAAATAAATTAGAAATTAATGTTGAGAAATGTAAATTCTTTTATACTAATATTAACTTTTTGGGTTATACTATCAGTTATGAAGGAATTCGACCAAGCTTAGATAATATAAAAGCGATTGCAGATTATCCACCACCAAAAAATTTACGAGAATTACAAAGATTTTTGGGTATGTGTAGTTACTTCCGGAAATTTATTTGTGATTTCGTACATTTAGCAAAATCATTACAAGATATGCTGAAAAAGGGAGTAGAATTTAAATTTGATATAGAGCATTTATCAGCGTTTGAAATTTTAAAACAGAAGTTGATAGAAAGACCAGTATTGGCTATTTATGCACCTACGGACGAAATCGAGCTGCACTGTGATGGTAGCGCGGTCGGTTTCGGCGCCGTTTTATTACAGCGCAAGCAGGATGGCAAACTACATCCTGTCTTCTTTTTCTCCAAACGAACAACCAGTCCAGAAAATAAATACCATTCTTACGAGCTTGAGACACTTGCCATTATTTATTCATTGCGTAGGTTTAGGACTTATTTATTGGGAATAAAGTTTAAAGTAGTAACGGATTGCAATGCATTAGCGCTAACATTAAAAAAACAAATCATTAACCCCCGTATCAGCAGGTGGGTGTTAGAGATGCAGGAATACGATTATGAGATAGAGCACCGAGAGGGCAGTAAAATGCAACATGTAGATGCGTTGAGTAGAGCACACCCCATCTTGGTACTGGAGGAAAACACTTTTGAACAGAATCTAGCAATTTGTCAGAGTACTGATCCAAATTTGGAAACTGTAAGGTTAGGTTTAGAAGAAAGTGAGGATAAATTCTTTGAGTTTAGGAATGGACTAATATACAAAAAAAATTGATAAAAATAAAATTAGATTCTATGTTCCAGAAAAGATGGAACGTCAGGTAATAAAAAGTTGTCATGATGATTATGGTCATCTTGGAAAAGATAAAACCATGGAGATTATCAGACGTTCATATTGGTTTCCACAAATGACAGTGAAGGTTAAAGAATATATTCAAACATGTCCAAAATGTATTACTTATAATGTTCCAACGGGAAAGTCGGAAGGGTTTTTACACTCTATTCCAAAGGGTAAGCAGCCCTTTGAGTGTATTCATATAGATTATTATGGACCATTGGAACCAACAAAACTTAAAAAGAAATTTATTTTAGTGGTAGTAGATGGATTTAGTAAATTCGTTAGATTATATGCTACAAAGACACAAACAACCGAAGAAACTATTAAATGTCTAAAACATTATTTCACTCATTACAGCCGACCAGTAAAGCTTATAAGTGATAGAGGTACGTGTTTCACCTCATCAAAGTTTTCATTGTACTTAAAAAGTCAAAACATACAACATATTTTAGTTGCCAGTGGTTGTCCAAAGGCTAACGGGCAAGTAGAGAGAGTGAATAGAGTTATTCGCCCCATGTTGTCTAAATTAGTTAACTACGATAATAATAATAATGGGATAATGTCTTAGAAAAGGCTGAGTTTGCCTTAAATAATTCTATCAGTAAGAGTACGAAAGAAACTCCTTGTAAATTACTTTTTGGTATAAATCAGCGAGGGGAAATTAACGATAATGTCAGAGAATATTTAGAAAATTTTATTTATGAAAGAGATTATGAAGATTTAGAACAGATGAGAGAAAAGGCATCCGAAAAAATAAAACAATCTCAAGAATATAATGAAAAAGTGTTCAATCATAAAAGAAAATTTCCAAAAATTTATAAACAAGGTGACTTGGTTATGATCACAAATGTAGACACAACACCATTGGTTAGTAAGAAATTGATTCCACGTTATAAGGGTCCTTATGTTATTTCTAAAGTTTTAGGCAGAGATCGTTATATAGTAAAAGACATTGAGGGTTTTCAGATCACTCAGAGGCCATTTGAAGGTATTTTTGATGTTTCGCGTATGAAACCATATAATTATTAGGGTGAACGTGTTTGTATTTCTTGTCATAACTACAAGTTATTAAAAAATTAAATTGCAACAACTTTAGAGATAACTCAATTAATAGACTGATTACGGATTGATAGATTGAAGGTTTGTGAAGAATATTATTATAAGAATATGAGTTTAGTTTTATATTTTTAAGCATACTTTGCATTTTCATTATTTGACTTGAGTTAGGAGAAAAAATACTTAATCATTAAACAAATGAAGTTTGAAGCAAATTACATTTAAAATTATTTGCAATTATTAGTTATGACTGGTATTATTTTATTCATGTATTATAGCTGCCATACATATCATATTACTATTCTCAACTTTGTAACGTAAAATTATTAATTATGATATAGGTACCTACCAGCTTACAGCAAAATGCCAATTTTGTAAGTTTATTTAAAAACGATTACTTATGAAACAACTAATTGGTTTGTAAACTAATGTCATACATGGCTTATTCTAAATGTATACTATTGTTTATGGGAAGGCTATTCATACCAGGCAAATCTTATGTTATGTATTATTCAATTACTTATGCTATAAATTGTTGCTTATGAGAAGATTATCACGTCAGATATTACTTCTGTTATATATGTATTATTCAAATTTAGGTACCGCCTGTGTTAAGTAATAGTATGTCAACTTATGAAAACATTTGTGAATATATGGTATACGATCAATTTAACTTATGGAAACATTGTAAAAATTAAACTTTGTAATGATTCGAGGCCGAATCATAAGTCAGGATGGCCGAGCTGTAAGAGTTATGTCAAGCCAACAGTAGATGGCGTTTGGTAGGATATGTACGTTACCATTATGGCAGTCCAATGTGATGTAAAAGAAGAAGAAGAAGAGAAGTATGTAAGAGTGTTGTTTTTGAGTTTTTTTTTGGATAAGTTTATGCGATTAAGGTGGAAGCGTGCATTAAGAAAATTAAGAATTGTCAAAGAGGTATTTTTAAATAAAGTGTATAAACAGGAAGTGTTATTTATTCATCCTGACAAAGACCTTACAATAATGAATAAAATTTCAAGAATAGTCCACGCACATTCATTTCGAATAGTTTTGACAGATTAATATATACGGAATCTACCTTCGTTATTCAAGAATAGGGCCCAGATCTGTTTTGTTTTTTTTTTGCTTTCTTCGTTTAAATTTTGTGCGTAACTTGCATGTTTGCGTTCAAAATGTCTTCTCAAATTGTATTCTTTTAAAACTGCCATACTCGAGTTACAAATAAGACAAACTGCCTTGTTATTGTATACTGCAAAAAAATATTTCCACCTCCATTCTTTATTAAATATACGGCCTTCTAAATCTACTTTTCCTTTTTAGGAAGACACGTCGGAGTGAAAAGTTTCTTAATATACAATATTAAAAAAAGGAAAAAACAAAATAACACACCACATACCGTATTAATACCTAAATTGTATGGTAACTAATTCCAGACGGCATTCTGCCGGTCCCTCTTAAGGCAGAGAGTGTTGTGCTGGCTCCATACATCGATTCCATTTTCAGGGCATGTATCGCTTTTGAATATGCCCCTGAGTTGTGGAGGAAGGTGAGAGTTGCCTTCGTTCCGAAGCCTGGTAAGGTTTCGTGCATGGACACGAAGAGTTTTCGAACCATGAGTCTCTCTTCATTCCTTTTGAAATGCCTGGAGAGGCTTGTGGATGAATATATCAAGGGAGTAGCGCTAAAGACTTCTCCCTTAAACACTTCACAGCACGTTTACCGGAGGGGCAGATATACGCAGACGGCTCTCTATTCAATGGTCACTGTCATTGAGCGGGGACTGGATCACGGACTGTTTACATTGGGAGCCTTTGTGGACATCGGGGGGGGGGGGCTTTTGACTGGTCCACCCCCGAGTTTCTATACGAGGCAGCTCGTCGATATGGTGTTGACCGCGCTGTAGTGCGATGGATCGACCAAATGTTAAGACGACGATACTTAAGTGTGGAGGAGGGCGGCCGAACCTCTCTCAGTGTGCTGGTGGAGAGAGTCTGCGCGCAAGGTGGCGTGCTTTCTCCAGTACTCTGGTGTATGTAGGTTGACTCACTCATCATGGTGTTGAAAAACGTGGGATTCTCATGTGAACCGTATGCGGATGAGATCCCTCTGCCCATTTCCAAGCACAACATGACTGCTGCTTGTGCCTTCACGCAACGAGGCCTCAATATTGTTGAAGACTGGTACACCCGTCATGATATGACAGTAAACCCAACAAAGACCAGCTTGGTGTTCTTTTCCAGAAGACGTAAACTTGGGTACTTTGTACTTCCAAAGATTTTTGGACATACTCTGCGACTCTCTCCTCATGTCAAGCATCTTGAAGTCTTCCTCGAATCGACTACGGGGGTCTTCGTTCAATGCAGGAGAACCTTTGGCTGCACATGGGGCATGACACCGAGGGTTGTGCACTGGATGTAAACCTCGATCATTGGAGCCATGCTTACATATGCCTCCTGTGTATGGTGATCGAGGACGCTTGTGGGAACTGCGATCCGGAAGCTGGCGGGTCTGCAAAGGCTTGCCTGCTGGGGAATTACGGGCTCCATGCGATCGACGGCTACACTGCTCTTGAGATCTTACTTAATCTGCCACATCTGGATCCTGTCACTCATGCAGATGCCAAAAGGGCTGTGTGCAGACTGCGCTCATGGGGATGTTGGGAGGGCGGCTGGACTGGCTCTTCCCATTGCTCTCTGGCGTATGGGCTGGACTTCGAAAACCCTCTGGCCAGTATGCCACGTGACGCGATGGTACCTGAGTTTCGTTTTGCTCGTCATTTCTCTGTGAGCTTTCCTGTGGACTGAGGAAAGTGCCTTATCGAGCCTTCCCCGGTCCGCTCTAAAAATTTTCACCGACGGCTCTCTCACCATTGACGGAGCTGGAGCAGGCGTCTACTTTCCTAAGCCTGATATTGGGATGGAATACCCACTTGGAAGACAGATCATTGTCTTCCAGGCTGAAGTCTTCGCCATATCAATGGCAGCAAAGTTAGCCCTTGATATGCAAAACAAGGGGAAGGACATTGTTATTCTTTCGGATAGTCAGGCAGCCTTGATGGCTTTGAGTGGCCCTCGTTTAACATATAAGTTAGTGGGGGATTGCAGGTTGTATGTGGAGGTTGCGTATCGTATCCACAACAAAGTGTCCCATCTGTGGGTTTCTGACCACATGGGGTTCATGGCGAAGAAAATGGCTGACCTTTCAGCTAGGGCTGGCTCTAATTCTCCGTTCTTTGGACCGGAACCCGCCGTAGGTATTGCCACCTCGAGTATCGGGTCTCTCATCAGAGCGGATGTTCATAGAAAGCATCAGCAGAGATGGGAGAACCTGAGTACCTGAAGGTGTACAAAACTGTTTGTTGATCGGCCTAATAGGAATATCTCCGATTTTTTCATGGGGCTCGGAAGGAAACAATGTAGAGCTGTGGTTGGCATCATCACTGGCCACAGTTTACTTCACGCTCATCTAATAAGGATGCGAGTTGTTGACAGCCCTGAGTGTCTGTCCTGCCTGGTGAGCCGGAGACAACCGAACACTTTTGGTGTGCGTGTCCGGCCTTCGCCCGGTGCAGCCCGGATATTCTCGGGTCTGTGGATGACCTGAAAAAGCTGCCTCACCAAGAGCTCATGCACTTCATTAAGAGGACAGGAAGGTTTTGGTGAATGGCCTTCTAGCAGAAGAGCACAATAGGCCGCTATGGCCTCCGTGAAAAAAAAAACATTGAAACAATATTAAATGTAAATGATGGAACTTGAGTAAGACAGACCGCTCGTTCCAGTCAACTCGCCTGCTGGCAAAGTCGCTTGAATATAAAACAGATCATATCAAGCAAAGATTAACTAATAATTTTTAATTAAACTTTGATATCGAGTACAGATGAATATAAAAATTTTAATTCTTTATAACGAAGTTTTTTTTGAAAAATATAGAAGTATCGAGAATTTATTCAATTATTTACTAGAAGTTAAATGCTAATATTGAAAAATTGTTCGCGGGCCGTATTTTGACCATGCCTGGGCTAGAGCCATCTCTTCTCCACCAGCACCCATTCAGACTTATAAGATCACAATTTTGGCGATAATACACCAAATTAAGTGTATTTTCTAAATACTTTAATATCATTATTTTGAAAGATCCAGTCTAGTCTGTGTATTAAATATCAAAAGCCCCAAATTTTATAAACATTTGTTTTTCTTTTTAATAAAATTTCTTATTTCAAAAATATTTCTTACAGTACATTGTCCGATATGAACTAAGTACGATGGTTTATTTGTGCTAAGCTTTGAGAGTTTTTCACAGTTGTATTCATCTTTAATGTTGATAATGATTTCATCCTCTTCAACTATCTTCTGGATCCATTAAACTTGTTCAGCTCCCTTTACAAATATAGTGTTGTTTTGAGGCTGTGGTTCAACTATAATGTATACAGCTTGTGATATGGTATATAATCATCATCCCAGTGGAATCTATCAAAATTGCGCTGAAGGCATTTTACTTGTCGTCTTCGTTTTTCTGAAGTTAAATCTGAAGAGGGGTTTCATCAGCTAAAATTGTTAGTTCTGTAATAATGAATTCCTTGAGGTTTGTTTTGAATCCTTGAACGTCTACGATGGTAGCCATCATCCTAACTTAATTTTCTCATTTCGCTAGTCAGCGAACTGTAATCCACTATTCTATCGTGCAGAAGCAGACAATATGCTGATGTATTATCAGGGATATTTTCAGACTTCTTTAATCTTAAGGCTTAAACACAGTTGCTACGAATAAATTGTGGTTATGACTGCAATAGTCGTTGGTCGTTGGCGTCTCTGGTCGTCGTAACTGGTCGCCGGTGGACAGCCGCTGCAGATTTCTATAATATACGATTCAAAAATAGTTCCGTTTTTAAGCCTTTATGTCGACAGGTCCAGTTTTATCGTGTTATTTTGATGTGACTTTTCCAATGAGAGGAAGATAAAACTCTAAGTTCAAATGAAGTAGTTGGGGTGAATGTGTGGGTTTTCCGGGGACAAAAACGTCCCGAGAAAGTTTTATGAATCAAGCAAAACATACATCACTCGTTAGTACTTGGCGAGACGTTTAATTTGATATGCAATATGCGGTATTGGAACCACCCCCACCCCTGGGGCTTCCTACCTCCTACCCTAAAAAAATGCAGAGAAAAATTTTCTTCTACGTATTATAGCTGGTAATGAGCTAAGGCGAGCAATGGAACCCAATTTCTGATTGGACTTGACTCTATCGAGTTTGAGCTGCTCTAAAGTGCGAAAAATCTAGACCTTAGTTCGAGTAAAAAAGAAGGAAATACTAAAAAGTGAGTATTAAGATGGCTATAAATACCTTTTTAAGCCTCCGAGTATAGGAGTGTGCGTTTTCAAACTTCTTCTCACGACTTAGGGAATTCAGTTCTGTACTAGATTTTCCAAAAATGTCGTAGATCAAACTTTGACCCCCTCCCCCAGCTTTCTCCCGCAAGATAGAAATAAACATTGTTAATAAAAAACGTTCAGAGTATCATAATGCATCGCTTGAGACATTGCTCATGTCTGGAGGAGTCGGGCATATAATGGGCATTCCCCATATGTGGCACCTTGTTTGAATCAAGACTGATTCGTGCTTATTGTTGCTTAATGGAGTCGGTTGGTTGCTCTCCATTTCGATATCTTGTGTTTGGCGCAGGATTTTTTCCACATCCGTTCGAGTACCCCAAACTTGACACCAATTTACGATATATACTGTTCTGTTTAAGTTTTATGAACTTGCTGTTCTGGGGCCGAATTCTGTAAACACGGAGAATTAGTGAATTTGAGAGATGAGAATTTTCGTTTTCTCCGAGCAAAACTCCCAAATTCTCCATTCGCAATTGACTAATATGTTTGGAGAGTTAGGGAAAACTTGAGAAGTGTGAATAAAAAACGTTTTTTTTAAACGTGGATCATATACACTCCAGTTTCTGTATTTTGCATGTATTTATTCCGTTCTTTCTCTCACATTAATGAGAATTTTGTTGTGTACATTTTATTCATGGGAAGTGAATTTTCACAATGATGAATTGAAAATATGCCCATTTTTATACTAAAAAACTCTAAAGCTCCGTTTGTAACACCTAGAAATAATGCTAGTAGAGAACAAGCAAAAAAGCCAGAATTTTTCAAAGACCAATTCTTATGATATCCTAGATGTAATTTCTAATCGTCTGGTCACCCCCCAAGAGACAATTTTTTTTATATAGTAGTAACGGTGAGGTTTCCATTACCAAATTATATAACTTGAGTTATATAGACTAGTAATCGAAACCTCTTTGTAACCACTATAAACCCCTTATAGAGCTTAAATGGAGGATTATATAAAGGTTACCGTGACTTGATTTAGGTAACGTTATATAACTAAAAGTTTTATAATATGAGTAACCAAAATATTCTGGTTACCTTAATATAACTTCTTACAAAACCCTTATATAATTTATTTTGGTCATAGCAGTAGTTGCGGTAATGTTTCGGTTACCTTTATAAACTTTGTTTATAATGGTGATGGTAACGTTTCCACAACGCTTGGAATTCTCAGGCTGATTACTTTCAGTGATTGAAATGTTAGGGAAATTATTTTTCGTTACCTTTATAAAACAATAATAAGCAAATATTTACGAAACCGATCTTGACATAGAATTTTGATTTTTTTTTTGTATTGCATTATTATAATGGAAGGGTTTAATATTTTTACATTTCAGAAGTACAATTTTTCGGCATATATGTGGTGAAATTCAGCTGCAATTGAAATTTTACTGTGAATATCATCAAAAAATTGACTAATCCGACATATTCTTTTTTATCTGCAATGCATAGATGAAAAAAATGGCGGCTTGTACTTAAATGAACTAATTACCATTATAAAACTTCAAGTAGTTTTATATAAACTCTGTCTCTATTATATAAACTGAATGACCGTTATAAAACTTCTAGAAATGTTATATAAACTGAAGAAACTACCATACCTCGAAAATGATCCTTATATACCCTTTAGTCATAATATGTAACCTTTGGTAATGTTTTATATCTTATAGTGACAAAAATCAGACGTTCGTGATCTTATATACCCTTAGGTTATATTGTGTTACCTTTGGTAATATTATATATCTTATAGTAACGAAAATCAGTCTACTGTTCTTATATACCCTTTAGTTACATTGTGTTACCTTATATATGCCCAGAATTATCGTGACGGACGATGGTTGAAATGAAATTTGATATTTTCATAAATATCAAACCATCGTCTTGCTATCGTGCATACATTGTTGCGATCACAATGTATGCAGCTCGCAACAATTTGCTGATAAGAGCTTTTTTCAGTGAAGACTTGATCGTTTCAGTCTTCACCGACGTAAAATTTCATGCGATGTGGCTTTTCCACTCGGCCAAAAGATAAGCTGGGCATGAAACTTTGAATTATGCATTGAATTATATATTTCAACTACCTTGTCCTTGTCCAAATTCCTTTTAAGAATTTTTGCACACAACATTCTTTCCCCCCGCAAAAAAGAGAGTTATTCTTGGAAAACTCTTCTGATAGGAAACGATTTTGATGGTAGCATTTAATCAGCAGATATTGAGTTTCTGCTTTTGTTTATGTTTTTGGTACTCTACTGCGGGAGGGCCTGTCAGAATCTTGGAGTTGTCATCCAGTTTTTCTCACCAGCAAGGGTAGTTCGGGCTTTTGTTTAGAAGTATTTCAAGGAGCTAAAAAAATTTTTTTTTTAAGATGTTGTTCAATGTGAGACTGGCCAGCGAGCCTTTTTACAGTCCGATGGGGCGTACATCTACGTTTTACTCCATCTATGTACTGCGTGTGACCCCCGGATGACAGGACGCCATCCGATTGGTCTTGCGCATAGGTGGTGAGCGCCCTGCCACCATTTGGGGGCCGAGGCGATTGCTGGGCGTTATCATAGGGTATTATTGGCCCTTATTTCCGCACATGGGACAATCCGTGGTAGTTGCAGGTAAGGTGAAATCCTTTTGTTTTTGTTATTTTGCCTTGAGTTTTCCTTTTTTTGTTTTAGGCGGGGTTCTCTCGCTTGTTGGCATGTATGGACTGTGCACCTGCTGCCATGACGTGTTCGACTCTCCGGCGACGAGCCTCTTTAGGGAGTTCACCAGAGCCCCTCCTTTTATTCGGGCTACTGAAGATTGGGACGAGTCGGAGGATGAGGATTAGGGCAGCCGGAGCCTACACATGCCGTGCTTCACACGAACGGTGACAGAGAACAAGAATATACATATATCCTGTTAAACCCTTTCCCTATTTTTTCAAATAAAAGCATTTTTGGTGTATACTTTTGCGTTTCTTATTTTTACTCCCGTTTTTATTTTAGGACAAGTTTGTCTGATTGTTTGGGATTCTCGTCTACGATGGTACGCAGATATTCTATCAAAGGTGTATGTGCACGCTCTAGTGCTCCATTAGACTGTGGATGGTATGCGGAAGTTTGTAATTTCTTCACCTTATCAGTTTGCAGACCTTCTTGAATAGCTCACTCAGGAAATTAGTTCCCTGATCGGTGACGATTACCTTTGGAATGCGATAACGCGTGACAATCTCATCGAAGAAGATTTGCGCCACCGTTATTGCTTCTCCATTTGGTATGGCATATCAATCGACAAATTTGATAAGGTTATCTTGAAAAGTTAAAATATATTTATTACTTGATATGGTCTCTTCTAGTGGACCTACTATATTAAGGTAAACCTTGTCGAAAGGTTGTTCTGCGATGTCCGTTATTACCATTGGCATCTTGAATTGTGGAGATGCTTTCATTGTTTGGCACTTAGGGCATTTTATTATGTACCGTTTTATATCGCTAAGCATGTGTCTCCACCAATACTTGCATCTAATTCTTTTATAAGTCTTAATGACACCCTGATGGCCGCTGAAAGGAGAGTCGTGGTAATCCTTTAGGATTGTTTGAACTTCCTTGGGGCGCTGTGATTATCTCAGGTGCCTTGACTGGTCTTATATCATCTTCAAGCGTAGCAGGGGGTTGTATTTCCGCCTCTGGGGGTTCATTTTCTTTATCTCCCGCTGCCGTGGGCTGTGTTTCAGCGCTGGAGCTAGTATTGGCCTCTTGCGCTCTCTGTTTTTGAGCTCTGGTCACGGCGAAGCAATGAGCGGGTTTCTTATTTTTTCTGTTATTTGGGGAAATATTTTCCTCCACATCAGAGTCCATAGTGTGCTGGACTTGTACCGTTAAGGTGTTGCCTGTATAGTCTTCGTTTATGGAATGCGGCTTAATGCATCCGCATTGGTATTATACTTCCCTGGTTTGTATTCGATAGTATAATCGAATTCTGATAATTTGTGGTGAAATCTAACCAAACGGGAAGTCGGGTCTTTAACATTAAAGACACCTTTGAGAGGCTTGTGGTCAGTATAGACCGTGAATTTCCTGCCTTGAAGCTAGCATCGGAAATTCCTAGTGGCCCATTCATTGGCTGCAGTTTGAGGTTGCTCTCTCTCAATTTGTTGAAGACTTTGCGAAGTTCATCGTTGTGGTCATTTAGGTTTTTCCAGTAAATGACGATGTCGTCAAGATAAACGAAACAGTCGAGGCCTTGTAGGCCTGTCAGAACGAAGTTCATGAGGCGTTGGAATGTAGCGGGAGCTCCTTTGAGTCCGAATGGCAAACGCTTAAATTCGTAGTGCCCGTAATTAGTGCTAAAAGCGGTCTTATGTCGATCTTTTTTGTCTTTGATGATAGCCGTTGGCCAAATCGAGAGTGATAAAGTACCTGGCATGACCTAGTTGGTCAAGAATATCCTCGATTCGCGGTAGCGGAAATGCGTCACCAATTGTCTTTTCGTTCAATTTGCGAAAATCGACAACGAGGCGCCACCTTTTTTCACCATCGGGTCCCGCCTTTTTGGGGACAACTAATAAGGGTGAATTCCAAGGGCTTTTGCTAGTTTGGACTATCCCGTTGTCTAGCATTTCTCTTCATTGCTCATTTATAACTTGTCTCTGGGGCTCTGCTAATCTGTAGGCCTTTTGGTTTATGGGCGCTTGATCTTTTATTAAAGGGATATTGTGGGTGATAGCATTTGTATATGTGAGCTTATCACCTTTTAGAAAGAAAATATCATTGTACTCGTAGCAGAGTTCGGATATTGAAGCTTTTTCTTCTGCGTTTAGATTTGGGTCTAGACTGAGTTCTTGGTCTAACCTGTTGACTCGCGGAGTATGTTTGGGATCTTCGTGATCCGGAAATAAGTATCTTATGTGTTGTAAGATAGCTTTGTTTTCCGAAAAGCTTAGTTTTGGGTTGTTGTACCTGTTGGTACTTATTTTCACTTACTGTACTAACTGGCAGGGTATGTGCTTCCTGCTTTTTTACTGGTGGAGTACCGTATTTTATTGGTACTCTACATTGGTCCAAGTACTCGCACTCTTTCGTATTTTGGCTTATGGGCCGTGGAAAATGTGTTGTCTTAATACTATTTGACGGTGGAGCCAACTTTGCCTTCAATGAGGTCTTGCGGATCTCGCACTCGTCTTTTATAGGGCTCTCGGGCCACTTTTTATTCTTAATACTAATTTTATTAAGTGGTGGAGCTTTGCCTTTAAATAGGTCTTACTGAGCTCACACGCACTGTTGATGGGGCTCTTGAGCCAAGGTGGTTTCTTAACACTAATGTTACTAAGTGGTGGAGTCAACTTTGCCTTTAAATAGGTCTTACTGAGCTCGCACGCACTTATTGTTGGGCTCCTTATCCTTGTGGTTATCTTACATCTAGGTATATTGGATGGAGGAGTCAGCTGCATTTTGTTTGTCGGCCTCTGGAGCTCGCTCGCATCTCTGATTTGGCTCTGGGGCTATGTAAAAATTTTATAACTTATCTTCTTGGACGGTGGAGTCATTGCTGCCTCTACTCGGGTCTTACTGAGCTCGCACGCGTCTTGTATAGGGCTCTTGGGCCGTGTTAGTAACTTATGTCTAGGTATTTTGGAGAAAGAAATCTTGCTTGACTTCTGTTCCGCCTTGGGAAGCTCACTGATGTTTGTGTTACTCGCTTGCGATTTATTCGGCTTGACAACGTGTTGTGTATCAGTAGCTTCTCCTATTGAGATGACGGCGTAGTCATGTATAGGGAGCAGTTGTAATAATAAACTGTTGATGACTACTTGGAAATTGCTAATGTTGAGTATGGCAACTAGCACTGTTTCTTTCCCAGTAGGGAGTAAACTGTTGGCCAGGAAGACTCCATCGCCTATCTCTTTTAAAAATTTTAAAAAACCAGATTCATTCGAAACGAATCGAAGCTGTATACGCCCGCAGTGGGCTGAAAAAGAAAAAAGAAAAAGGAAGAAGAAGAAGAAGCGTTTCGTGTTAGCAGAAAACCTACTACTCATCGGTACAGCTAGGTTTTCTGCATACTGTAGACGCTTGAAACAGATCAAATTGATCTCCTCTCATATAAACTCAGAATAAATTCTGGGTGTAAATTATATGAGGCAAAAACTCCTATATTACACCAAGGAGGAAGAAATAGAAGTAATAACAATTTTTTTTCTATCTTTCTCAATTTTTTTCATTTTTTCATTTCTTTTGTTTATTCTATTTTTTCATTTGTTTTTCAAGTCACTCAATTTCGCTATTTGGGACCTGTTGATGAGTCAAAACCAAGACTTGAAAATTGTCACCAAAAATATAATGCGTTGTGTGATGAAATAACAAATTAAAAATATTATTTAGCTTTTGCTATATACCGGAGAATCCAAATAAATTCCTTCTTAAACATATACAAGTATTGCATTGATATTCATAATTTGTTTTTTTAAATATAGCCAGGATTTGTCGTTAATTCATAATTTTATTTTAAAATTCCTAGGTACCTAGATACTTTCACAAAACACAACAAAAACGGACTATTCTGTAGTTGAGAATTTATCCTCTTGCTTTTCCACTTGCGAAATACCGGAGAATTAATAAGTGGACTAAAGACTTCGGGAATTCTAAAAAAAAAAATTCCCCGAGTTACAGAATTCTAAGCGGAGAGTTAAATGTCAAAACAACTATCATTTCCCAAATTCCCCAATTCTCCGTATTATAGAATCCGGCCCCTGGTAGAAAGGGAAATTTGTCAACAAAACTATTCCAATTGCTTAGCAAGAACACTGTTGTCACACATATGTCACGCTCAAAGGGATCAGCTCGCCTCTTGTCTGGCTGACAGGGCTTCCACTCGAACGAAGGCTGTGGGGTATATATATTAAGATAAGCTTTCGTTAAGTAGAGCGTAACCGTAATGCCCTAGCCACACAGCGCTCCTAATGAACGGTGCTATAAATTAATTTTATTTATTTTATTTCTCAATTTAACAATTTCGAAATGAAAAACATTATATTAAAAAGTATTTTGATAATATACTTTTTGCTTTGCATTTGTTATTCTTATTGTTCAAATGGGCAGCCGCTGTGGTCTGCTTCAGATTTATATTATATGCCAAAATGCATTCAGTTCTAGCACATGTTTGTCATTAGAGCTCTAATGAAGGAGAAAAACACTGCATTAGTGTACTTCATTATGATCTGACTTTTGAGCCATAATTTTTAAATATGAATAGGAAAATGTCGGGAATAAAGTGGTGACGATTTGCAGCTTTGGGCCGAACCAGATTGCCGTAAAGAACTTTACGAATTTCAACGGGACTGGGGATTACTTACGAATTTTTGTCTATTTCACTCTAAATAGACGTCAGATTATCTCGAAATCAAAGGTTTTCAATTTTAAAAAGTATTAAAAGTAAAAAATTAACAAATGTAAGTTGATTTAATTGAACACTTCCAAAAGCAATATCTGGCTTTATTAGCTCCTTTCCAAACTTTTCTGTTGGGACCACCTCTTTTCACATTATTTTTCTATAATAAAATTAGAATATTAGGAATTTCATAAATATTTCAATAACATTCTTACGGAAAGAGCATTGATATTGTAAGAGTTGCTCACTTGCCGCACTTTACTTACGGCAATTTGACATTTAAACCTAACGAAAGTTCCTTATCGATGCCTTAAAGTTATTTTGGGTACGCCTTTTTAATTTAAAGGGCGTGTTCGCGTTACTTAAGTAACTATATGTACTTTTGGTTCAGCCGTTTGTCCGAAAGAAATTCGCATTAGTGGCACGCTGATATCTATTCGTCGCATGAAATATTTGGCAAAAAGTTATGTGTCGACTGTTTGTTATCCTTGGCCTCTGGTCGTTGTTGCCACATTTTTTGAGATTTTCCTTCCAATCATTTGGGGCCACATGTGTGTATTCACCAACCGATTACATTTCGAGGACAGTAAAATGGTTTTATGAATATGTATAGAGGTTTTGGGTACATTACCTCTTTTTTACGGATAATAATAAATTTAATAAAATGGATTGCTTAATATGAAATAGATATTGTTAAATATACTTAATAGAGTGCTTAACTACTACGTTATATATTCGGGATTCACCGTAGCCGCACGCAGTCACTCTACGCTGATTCAGAAAGCTATCATTAAGACCACTCACACACTTTTTTTCTCTTTATACATATTTTTTCTTTTACTATATTCACAAACTTTTTCTTTAACAAACTTCGACTCATCATTATTTTCACAAAACGTTTCTTTTCTTTCTTATCGCAACTTCTGTATTCTTTACTAGTTTACAATTTGTGTACAGCCTCCCGTGACCAACCGAACCGTTTTTGTACTTTCTCTATCGTAAAATCAAACCCTTAGTCTGCTCGAACAAAATGCTAAAAACCGACTGTCTCGACACTCAGATTTTTCAATCTCAAGTCTAGTTGTTCAGGATAGGAAAGTGCTTAATTAGCATTCCTATCCTGAGAAAATTATTTGCCGCTGGACATGTTTTAACATGCCCAGAATTATCGCGACGGACGATGGTTGAAATGAAATTTGATATTTTCATAAATATCAAACCATCGTCTTGCTATCGTGCATACATTGTTGCGATCACAATGTATGCAGCTCGCAACAATTTGCTGATAAGAGCTTTTTTCAGTGAAGACTTGATCGTTTCAGTCTTCACCGACGTAAAATTTCATGCGATGTGGCTTTTCCACTCGGCCAAAAGATAAGCTGGGCATGAAACTTTGAATTATGCATTGAATTATATATTTCAACTACCTTGTCCTTGTCCAAATTCCTTTTAAGAATTTTTGCACACAACATTCTTTCCCCCCGCAAAAAAGAGAGTTATTCTTGGAAAACTCTTCTGATCGGAAACGATTTTAATGGTAGCATTTAATCAGCAGATATTGAGTTTCTGCTTTTGTTTATGTTTTTGGTACTCTACTGCGGGAGGGCCCGTCAGAATCTTGGAGTTGTCATCCAGTTTTTCTCACCAGCAAGGGTAGTTCGGGCTTTTGTTTAGAAGTATTTCAAGGAGCTAAAAAAATTTTTGTTTTAAGATGTTGTTCAATGTGAGACTGGCCAGCGAGCCTTTTTACAGTCCGATGGGGCGTACATCTACTTTTTACTCCATCTATGTACTGCGTGTGACCCCCGGATGACAGGACGCCATCCGATTGGTCTTGCGCATAGGTGGTGAGCGCCCTGCCACCATTTGGGGGCCGAGGCGATTGCTGGGCGTTATCATAGGGTATTATTGGCCCTTATTTCCGCACATGGGACAATCCGTGGTAGTTGCAGGTAAGGTGAAATCCTTTTGTTTTTGTTATTTTGCCTTGAGTTTTCCTTTTTTTGTTTTAGGCGGGGTTCTCTCGCTTGTTGGCATGTATGGACTGTGCACCTGCTGCCATGACGTGTTCCACTCTCCGGCGACGAGCCTCTTTAGGGAGTTCACCAGAGCCCCTCCTTTTATTCGGGCTACTGAAGATTGGGACGAGTCGGAGGATGAGGATTAGGGCAGCCGGAGCCTACACATGCCGTGCTTCACACGAATGGTGACAGAGAACAAGAATATACATATATCCTGTTAAACCCTTTCCCTATTTTTTCAAATAAAAGCATTTTTGGTGTATACTTTTGCGTTTCTTATTTTTACTCCCGTTTTTATTTTAGGACAAGTTTGTCTGATTGTTTGGGATTCTCGTCTACGATGGTACGCAGATATTCTATCAAAGGTGTATGTGCACGCTCTAGTGCTCCATTAGACTGTGGATGGTATGCGGAAGTTTGTAATTTCTTCACCTTATCAGTTTGCAGACCTTCTTGAATAGCTCACTCAGGAAATTAGTTCCCTGATCGGTGACGATTCCCTTTGGAATGCGATAACGCGTGACAATCTCATCGAAGAAGATTTGCGCCACCGTTATTGCTTCTCCATTTGGTATGGCATATCAATCGACAAATTTGATAAGGTTATCTTGAAAAGTTAAAATATATTTATTACTTGATATGGTCTCTTCTAGTGGACCTACTATATTAAGGTAAACCTTGTCGAAAGGTTGTTCTGCGATGTCCGTTATTACCATTGGCATCTTGAATTGTGGAGATGCTTTCATTGTTTGGCACTTAGGGCATTTTATTATGTACCGTTTTATATCGCTAAGCATGTGTCTCCACCAATACTTGCATCTAATTCTTTTATAAGTCTTAATGACACCCTGATGGCCGCTGAAAGGAGAGTCGTGGTAATCCTTTAGGATTGTTTGAACTTCCTTGGGGCGCTGTGATTATCTCAGGTGCCTTGACTGGTCTTATATCATCTTCAAGCGTAGCAGGGGGTTGTATTTCCGCCTCTGGGGGTTCATTTTCTTTATCTCCCGCTGCCGTGGGCTGTGTTTCAGCGCTGGAGCTAGTATTGGCCTCTTGGGCTCTCTGTTTTTGAGCTCTGGTCACGGCGAAGCAATGAGCGGGTTTCTTATTTTTTCTGTTATTTGGGGAAATATTTTCCTCCACATCAGAGTCCATAGTGTGCTGGACTTGTACCGTTAAGGTGTTGCCTGTATAGTCTTCGTTTATGGAATGCGGCTTAATGCATCCGCATTGGTATTATACTTCCCTGGTTTGTATTCGATGGTATAATCGAATTCTGATAATTTGTGGTGAAATCTAACCAAACGGGAAGTCGGGTCTTTAACATTAAAGACACCTTTGAGAGGCTTGTGGTCAGTATAGACCGTGAATTTCCTGCCTTGAAGCTAGCATCGGAAATTCCTAGTGGCCCATTCATTGGCTGCAGTTTGAGGTTGCTCTCTCTCAATTTGTTGAAGACTTTGCGAAGTTCATCGTTGTGGTCATTTAGGTTTTTCCAGTAAATGACGATGTCGTCAAGATAAACGAAACAGTCGAGGCCTTGTAGGCCTGTCAGAACGAAGTTCATGAGGCGTTGGAATGTAGCGGGAGCTCCTTTGAGTCCGAATGGCAAACGCTTAAATTCGTAGTGCCCGTAATTAGTGCTAAAAGCGGTCTTATGTCGATCTTTTTTGTCTTTGATGATAGCCGTTGGCCAAATCGAGAGTGATAAAGTACCTGGCATGACCTAGTTGGTCAAGAATATCCTCGATTCGCGGTAGCGGAAATGCGTCACCAATTGTCTTTTCGTTCAATTTGCGAAAATCGACAACGAGGCGCCACCTTTTTTCACCATCGGGTCCCGCCTTTTTGGGGACAACTAATAAGGGTGAATTCCAAGGGCTTTTGCTAGTTTGGACTATCCCGTTGTCTAGCATTTCTCTTCATTGCTCATTTATAACTTGTCTCTGGGGCTCTGCTAATCTGTAGGCCTTTTGGTTTATGGGCGCTTGATCTTTTATTAAAGGGATATTGTGGGTGATAGCATTTGTATATGTGAGCTTATCACCTTTTAGAAAGAAAATATCATTGTACTCGTAGCAGAGCTCGGATATTGAAGCTTTTTCTTCTGCGTTTAGATTTGGGTCTAGACTGAGTTCTTGGTCTAACCTGTTGACTCGCGGAGTATGTTTGGGATCTTCGTGATCCGGAAATAAGTATCTTATGTGTTGTAAGATAGCTTTGTTTTCCGAAAAGCTTAGTTTTGGGTTGTTGTACCTGTTGGTACTTATTTTCACTTACTGTACTAACTGGCAGGGTATGTGCTTCCTGCTTTTTTACTGGTGGAGTACCGTATTTTATTGGTACTCTACATTGGTCCAAGTACTCGCACTCTTTCGTATTTTGGCTTATGGGCCGTGGAAAATGTGTTGTCTTAATACTATTTGACGGTGGAGCCAACTTTGCCTTCAATGAGGTCTTGCGGATCTCGCACTCGTCTTTTATAGGGCTCTCGGGCCACTTTTTATTCTTAATACTAATTTTATTAAGTGGTGGAGCTTTGCCTTTAAATAGGTCTTGTTATAACCCCGTTTGCCGCCGTGCTTTCTTGGGAGAGAAGAGCGGCACAGGGGGAAGGCTCAGGATCTTTTCAGTACAAAAAAAACACTTTTGATTATGAATATTTGTTACACAGGATTTTATTTTATTAGAGGAAATTAAACGATTACACTTTTATTTACTTGCACGGATACATGTACTTTTTCAAACAATATCTGTTAATTATACAATTCAATTACAAACAAAACTTCTCGACTTTGAAACCCGCCGTGCTTTCGCTTTGAATACCGATCCTGAACTTCGACTTCCTTTTGATTGTCGTATATTTTTATCACGAAAAATAACTAACGCCCTTGCGTCAGCAAAAAGTATGAAGAATTTTCGTCATTGGTGCGTTCAACTGACCAATAAGACGAAAAGCAGTAAAAAATAGAACGAAAATAAGCAAAAAAATGAAAAGATAAGACGATATTTGTTGGCTTGGGTCTTGCAGTAATTTGATCTTGCTCTTGATATTTTTGAGCGATATGCAATGTGGAGTACATTAACTCCGTGAATTATGTTTACAAAAAATGTCAAAAATGTCGAGTAAGTATTTTATATAAGTGGGCTATTTATGCGAAGTTAAGTATTTTACGAGAATAAGTAATAAGAATATTTATGCATTAGGAAAATTTATGAAGGTAAGTATTTATGCATGTTGCTGTAATTTTAAGTGTTTGTGCAGGGAAATTTATGGAGCGTGCACAGTGTGGTATTTTGAGACCACAATTTGAATGCTCATGGATTTTTAGAAATCCTCAGGAGGTAAGTAAATGTAAATGAAATGGTTGTGATTTTGGAATCACAACATCCCTTCCCCCTAAAATAAAGAAAATTCATAGCCTGGAGGGTGAGGAATTTTCTGTATAATTAAAGCCCAAGTTTCCAACAAATTTCAAATTTTGCTGATATGTATGGATAAAAGTAGAGTTTATGTACGTGGTTATAGTGGTTCCGTCGAGATAGTCTTGTTGTGTTTGCTCTTATTATTTTTTGAATTCTTTAACACATTATTTTTTTTGAATTCTTTAACACAAGTATTACTAGGTATTAGGTGTTAACTATTTTCGTATAATAGACCTTTTGAGTTTTATTAAATCTAAATCGAATAAAATTAAAGTATAATTAGTCAAAATTTAAAATATGTGGTTTTCTACAGACTAAATTACATATAAAAAATATGTTGTACAAATATTTAGACAAAAGTAAGAAACGTAATATAGTATTTAAACGCTCTAATCATATAGGTAAACTCAAGTATAATAACTAGTTATAAAAAGGTAAGTATATAAATGATATTTAATGATTAATGGTAAGGTTTTTTTTTTTTTTTTTTAATTATATTAAATTTCTAAAGTAATGTAGTTTTATTAAGATTGAACATATCTATTTTGATAATTTTACGCATTAAACGCTATTAAAGATATACAGTTTTTGTTAATTTTTGCTAAAATTATTGAAAGCATAAGTTTTAATAACCTTACGCGCTAAACATTTTGATAATCTTACTCTTATAGTTTTATTAATTATAACCAAGAAATACCAAAAAGGTGCAAATTATTTTCATTTATATTCGTTTTCGTACAGTGTGTTGGTTCGTTTCCGAGCGAACTACCAATGAAAGTTAATTAGTTATTAAGAATGGGGATCGTTATTTATTCAATTAATTGATTTATTGCAAGAATAACACTAACAACAAAAAGGGGGAAATTTGGAGACCGAGTTGCGATCTAGAGGATGGAATGATGTCCATTCAACCGGATTGTGATTTAATATTTCCAGAACATGAAAAATCTGGATATATGTATATAACATATATATGTTACGCTCGAGTTAACTGAATTTGGGGTTCCTGGTACGGATTTTCCGAGTTACTATTCTCATTTTTCGTTCCTGATCTGTTTTTTCTCTGGCAAACACTACATTTCGGGTAAATAATGTATACTATTATTACTAATATTATCAGTAATGATAAGTAACCAAGCGTGTAATGGTGTACTGTGTGTGGATCTATTGGTTCCAGACTTATTTCTTCTTGTTCCTTTAAGGTGTTTATTTGCTCGGATAGTTCCTTAAGCTCGTTAGAACTAGAATATTTGATTAATCCAACACTATCAGATTTCGGCTTAAATTTAATAGTTCGGTTAAAAATTTGGGTTATGTTTAATGAAGGTACAAAATAATTTTTCAATTCAGTTACGTTCATGTTGTATGCTTTGATGGTTAAGTATTCTGTTCTCAAGTAGCAGTTATTACTTATTTCAATGATTCCGGTTCCAACCAAAGTATGGGGAGTAATATGTTGTTTACATATCACGTCTACTGAAGTATTTATTCTGGTTGCGAATAACCATTTATTTGCTTGAGACAATTGTACCCAGAAGGTTGTTTGGTTAGAGGTTCGGAAATCACATGATTGTAACCTAGAATATTCTCGTTTGAGTAGATTGACCTCACATACTGAATTATCTTTATTTCCATTAAAAATAGGGTGGATTAGTCGACAAAGGAACTGTGCTTCACTATCAGTTGCACAATTTCCTAGTTCGTGTGCATCCATATTATAATAGTGTTCACGATTATAATCGACCACTAGGTATTCAGTACTAGGTTGGATGAAAGTGAAATCTTCTTTATAGATTGTAGGTAGTGAGTGAGTTTTGAATAATTGGTAGTCTTCCTTATAAGGAAGCGGAATTCTAAATTCGTATATAATTTTGCCATTATAAGCAATGGTACTCATTTTTCCCAAGCGATATATAGATAACAGATTCGTTTCCCTTAGTGTACTAGGTAGTCTAAGTTCACTGGAGATTTCTTTCCGTATTGTGATGAGGAGTGTTTCCAATTGACTGGGAGAGATAACTGAGGGATGTGGTTTTCCGTGTCTGACATCCGTTACGAGGTCAATAATTGTACTAACTACTCCTTGGTATCTTAATATCAAAAGAGTGTTAAGGGCAGTAAGCGATTCAAGTTCAGCGACAATTCTATTAGCATATGTTACGTTGTGAAGTTCATCCATAAAACCTCTAAGTGTTCTATATTTGTTGTTTAGAGTTACAAATTGCATTTGTATATCGTTTATCGATTTATTAAAGATATTGGCGGTGGTTTCCAATATCAAAGTTTGGTTTTTTATCAAAGACTTCAAATATTCTTCGTTATTTTTTAATTTTTCGATTTCCCTATCATAATAGGTAGCATCTTCTTCATTTAGGATGCCAAAAAGAGGTTTGCCTATTGTTCCCACTATACCTAATAACGATCGCTTTATCCTCAGTTTTGGATCTAACAGGATAATGTTTTGCTCAATGTCATGTATCAGGTGATTCATTTCCAACACCGTGTGATTACAGACCTGTGAAAACGCTGGTTCGTTCCTTAACACATCGCACAAGTCATTAATTTCCATTGTGTGTTTCTTTAAATAGGTTACGCCCAAGTTTATTCCCAATAGGTCATAATATATTACAATTTTCCATTCGTTAGAATAGAATTCTATGTTTCCTAGATTTTCAAAATATATCCCCGCATTGTTTATCGGAGTAATCTTGATTCCGTTAGATCGAACTGCGGTTATAGTTGCGAGGATGATTAACGTCCAAATCATATCTGGAAAAATTTTAGAGTTAAGTTTGATGTGGAGAGCAATAGTTTGGAGCGTACCAGCGATCAGAAAGAACCCAAGCATAAGCATTACAATAAATAAGTCAGTATTCAAATAATGGACGGTTAGTTACATCTACACAATTTATTACGATTAAATAGTCTTCTAAGCAATAGACTTAATTATTAAGAAAGTGTCAGACAACCTTACACTGGACGAATAACTTTCAGCGACTTACTGAGCTGAAATTACGTTAATTTTCGATTTATTTTGGCTAATTATTACGTGGGCTAGTTATTGGTAGATTGCTGATATATAAATTTAGTCAGAAGATAATGATATTATATGCATTCTACAAATGGTTTTAAGTTGTTGTTGTGGACAATTTTCATTTTATTTCCGATCTTTATCTTAGTTGTTTCTTCGGAAATTAGTTTAATTACCTCATAGGGTCCTTCCCATAGGGCTGAAAATTTATTCTGTCGCACGTGTTTCTTTAGTAATACCTTTTCTCCCACGTTAAATGATTTCTTCCGTTTGTTCTCGTCATAATATATCTTGGATTTTTCTTTGTATTTTACGATATTTTCTCTCGCTAATCGATATCCATGCTGTAGTCGGACTTTAAGCTCGTTCGCATAATTTTCGTAATTGTAAGTTGTTTGGGGTGATTGCTTTAGAGTAACAGGTATTTTTGGTGGGTAACCATAAAGAAGTTCGTAAGGGCAATAGTTCGTACTGCTATGAGGAGTAGTATTGTACACGAACATTGCATACGGGATCCATTCTTCCCAAGTCTGAGAGTCATTATTAACGTAGTGTCGTAAGTATTCCGCTAAAGTGCGGTGACTTCTCTCCAGAGCCCCATTCGTCTGTGGATGGTATGGAGTAGTCCGTATCTTCTTTATTTTTAACAACTTGCACACTTCTGAAAACATCTTACTGACAAAATTGCTACCCTGATCTGTAAGCAATGATTCGGGAATACCATGTCTTGATACGATATTTTTGAAAAATTCTTCTGCGACAGTGTGTGCCTCCGCGTTACTTATAGGAACTGCATCTGAGAATTTAGTTAAATCATCCTGAAAGGTGAGGATGTATTTATTTCCTTTATAACTCACAGGAAGCGGACCTACAATGTCCAAAGCTACTCTTTCAAAAGGTTGCGAACTGGTTGTGGTTATTTTCATGGGTATGCTGTTAAGTTTGTTTAACTTATTCTTTTGGCATGATTCGCAGCTTTGAATATAATTCTTTATATCCCTGAGCATACTTGGCCAATAGTATTTCATTCTAACACGCTTGAGTGTTCTAGTAAAGCCTTGATGTCCACCTATTGGAGAGGTATGATATTCCGTCAGTATTTGCTGAATATCTTCAGAACTATTTACGTGAATCTTTGTATTTCGATAAAGGAATATTTTTATTTTCGTATGCACTTTTAATTCGTTCAGAATTTTCTTAAAGTCCAATAGTATGTCATTACTATACATAGGTATTGAGATGTGAAACTCTGCAATTTGATTTCTTTCACATGACTTCAAGAATTGTTTTAAGGATTTTTTCATATATTCCTTATCCTGTTCCGTTCTTATGGGGATAGGTATTCTGGTTATATAGAAGAATTCATTATTCAGTTTAAATGATTTGTGTTCACCTATCTTAATATTATTGATATCAGGGAAGAGCTCTTTTAGTTCAAGTCCTTCGGTTGTATTGAATAAAGGTAACAGAAAATATTTATATTCCACTTTTCGTGTTATAAGGGATTCCAAGTTCTCAGTTAATTCTATAGAATTTGTTTTTGTTGTATCGCTATTTGTACTAAATTTTTTTAGGTCATCCTTTTCTTTCGGGGAGTTTACTTCAAGCCGTTTTTTTGTTTGATTTCGGGTTAGAACCCGTATAATTTTATCGTCATTTTCAGACTCATTGGTCTTTATTCGACTTAATGCATCCGCATTAGCATTATATTTACCAGGTTTATACTTTATTTCGTAGTCATATTCCTCCAATAAAATTCGCCACCTCATTAGTCGGGAGGATGGTTCCTTCAAGTTTATGAGCCACTGTAGGGGCTTGTGATCTGTTAGAATGACAAATTTTTTTCCATATATATATGGTCGGAATTGCTTTACTGCGTAAACTATTGCCAGTAATTCCTTCTCCGTCGTTGAATATCTCGTTTCCGCTGGATTAAGCGTGCGACTGGCATAACAAATAGGGCGATCATTTCCCAGTTTACCTTGTGAAAGCACAGCTCCTAACGCTACGTCACTTGCGTCGGTTGTTACCAGAAATTGTTGTTCAAAATCTGGGTAGGCCAATACAGGTGCATGGATAAGTTTGTCTTTCAATAACACAAATGCCTCTTCACAGAAGGCATCCCATTTAAAGGTCTCATTTTTCTTGAGTAGCTTCGTTAAAGGTTTGGAGATTTTGGAAAAGTCTGGTATTAATCGTCTATAATAGCCTATGAATCCTAGGAAAGATTTTACATCCTTTTCTTTTTTTGGTCTAGGGTATGTTTTGACTACGCTTATTTTGTTGGGATCTGGCTTCAGACCGTGTTCTGAAATTATATGGCCCAAATATGTAAGTTCTCTCTCAATGAAATGGCACTTATCAGGCTGAAGTTTAAGGTTATTTCCTCTCAGTCTGTCCAAAACATGTACCAGTTTCTTATTATGATCCTTCAGATCATACCCGTATATAACAATGTCATCCACGTACACAAAACATTCTATTCCTTGCACACCCATGAGGACATTGTTCATTAGCCTCTGGAATGTTGCCGGGGCATTTCTCAGACCAAATGGCATTCTATTATACTCGTAGTGACCAAAAGGAGTACTAAAAGCAGTCTTCTCTCGGTCACGTTCATCTACCAAGATATGATGAAATCCCTTCGCCAAATCGAGAGTGCTAAAATATTTTGATTTTCCTAACTGGTCCAAGATATCACTTATATTTGGAAGTGGGTAAGCATCTCCGACTGTAATGTCATTGAGCTTACGAAAGTCTACTACAACCCTCCATTGTTTGTTGCCTTGGCTATCTGCCTTTTTTGGTACGAGGATAAGTGGAGAATTCCACGGACTCTTGCTATGTCGTATGATACCTGCTTCATACATTTCATTAACTTGCCGGTGGATTTCATCTTTCTGGGACTCCGGCAACCGGTATGGCTTTATATACACTGGGGCTTTATCCAGTTGAGTTTGGATTCTATGAGATCCGGCATCGGTACATGTCAATACATCGCCCTCCAAGAAAAAGATGTCATTGTATTCTCTACAAATATTGATTATTGAGGTTTTTTCCTCGATATTACAATGATCGAGCTTTAAAAATGATTTCAGTTTTTCCAGTCGACGATTTACGGGGTCTTCATCGCGACGATAGTTCAAAATATTATACCTATTAAGTTTTTCATAGTCCAGAGTGATTTCACGAGTATCTACAATGCTTTCTGTTTCGTTGCTATTTAAAAGTAATATTTGTAATTTATTATTACGGGGTTTAGTTACCGTTGCTGCGAGAAATATTCCTGGCAATATCTCCTTATTTTTTATAACGATTTCTTCGTCCACATGAATACGACATGGCATTTCTATTATTGTCTTACACCGAGGTGCTATTACGATTTTATCGCAAGTAGCCGGAGCTACTCTCGCTACATTTTCTCCTTCAGATTTATTATCCATAGAAGGTAAGGCTGTCCTTTTTTCCTGCTTTAAAAATGAGTCTAAATTTGCACAATTGAGCAACGGTCTTGAGGATTTATTGTCCTCCCGTGCTACCGGAAAACTTTCAATGAAACTCATCTCAGGTTTATATAACCTTAACTCCAGACATTTTCTATCATAGTCGATAATACAGCGATATCGCTTCAAAAAATCGTTACCTAACAGACCATCATATTCCAAGTCTATACACGAGGGATCTAGCAACAGAAATGATTGTTCAATAGAAAAATGAAATTGTTCATTTGACAGTATTATTTCACCGTTAATGGATCCTAATGTAGGGACTGATTTCCCCGTTATTGTTACTACATTAGAATTTTCTAAGTAAATTAATTTTTTAATCTTTTCGGGACTCGTATCTGATTTAATTAGGCTAACTTCAGCTCCAGTATCAATTAAAAATCTTTTAAATCCAACTTTAGATGCTCGAATTGTACATTTGCTACAAGACCAGCTTTAGTGTCTTCTAAAGACGCTTCAATAATAGTGATTTTATTTATGTTGTTTATTGGTGAACGTCGGCTCTGACTTTGATTCGAGAGGGGGTGCCGACAACTTCCGCCCGAATCTCCTCGTTTCCCATTTCTCCAAAATGTGGATTATTTTGCCTTACGGCGTATTGAGTAAATTTAGCTCCACGATTACCTTGAGGTATATTTCTTTGCGGGATTGTTCCATGCATTTCCTCATTTGATTTAGAGGTATTCGGCTGGTCTTTCCTATTGTAATTATTGTGGTTACTATAGACAGGTGGTATATAGTTATTTGGTAGTTGGGAACAGGCCTAGTATTTGGTTTAAAAAAACTTGAAGCAGAAGGGGTGTCTTTTTCAGAGCGCAACTCTTGCTCCATGGCATATGAAATGGCCTTTTGTAAATTTGTTTCGTTGTGCGCTTTAGAAAGTAACTTAAGATTCGAATTTCGTAAGCCATCCTCGAATACTTGTACAGCCAACTTGGTGTTTTCGCTTAACAGATAAGTTTTGGCACCTGCATCTGTTACTTCGGAGTAAGTACAGGAATTTAAAGTATTCAACATTTGTGTTACCCTATCTCCAAATTCCTTAACAGTCTCTTTATAACCCTGTTTGGCTTTTATCAATTCGTTTTGAGCCATGGCTCTAGATTTATCTTTCTTAAATTGAGCTTTAAGTGCTGTTATCAAATCATTCCAAGTACCATATGTTTCATATTGTACTAAATCGAAAGCGGGTCCTTGGAGCTTAGTTTTTATAACTTCAAGGAAAAATTTCTTATCTGCTTCAGTCTTAGCTGAAGAAAAAAGTATTTTGCCACAAGCGATGAACTTGTTCAACGTCTCGGGATTTCCATCGTATTCAGGTACTAAATTGTGTATGTCAGACAAGCTGACGGATAGTGCTTCGGTATCTGGCATATCTTCGTCGTGAAAAGGAAGCTCACTAAAACCGAATATTAGAGCGGCTCTTTCCCGTGTTTTATGACGAGTAAAAATTACGCTTCTTGACAAAGCGAAACCACGCCGCTTAGCAATAGATTTCTTATATCTTCCCGTTATGTTTGTTATAGGTTTTACTCTACTCGAGGAGTTATTCTAATAAGAAGGATTTCTCTTTTCGCTTGCTAGCTACTGTTAATGTTACTGTATAAAAATTTTTTTTTTTTATATAACCATGTAATTAATTCTTTGACATTACACAACGTGTGGGAGACGTGATCTCCCTTCGGTACCAAAAGTGTGAGATCTTCGTATCAGACACGCAATTCGAATGAAACGAAACAATAAAAGTATAATTATCAAGCAGCTTTGTTCGATTTTAAATGTAACGAGACAAAAAATTCATTTTCTCTTTTCACAGAGAAGCTCTCCTCAACAAAAACCAAAATCATCCACGATTTCCATAATAACAATGATTAAATCTATTGAAGATATTTTTTCTTTTTTTTTTTTTTTATAGGAAGGAGAAAAAAAAAATATTTCAATATTTTAAAGTTGTTTATAAGAGCATAGGCAATTAAATAAGAATTACTCACATATCAATTAAATGTGCTCTAATTTCGCTTTACGTGATGAAAATATATTTTATGGAAAGTTGATTTAATAAACTAAATCTCTTTTAATGTACGTTAAGTATATCCCGTTGCTCATTATATGGACGATGTAACGTTCCAATATTTCTATGTTTCGTGGTGATGTGTCTTACAATCGGAACTTAGCGTTGCACAGTCATATTTCACTTGCTTTCTTCTCTTCCCCTTTTTTTTTTTTAAATAATAAAAAAAATATAACGGTACACGCCAAACTTAGAAAAAATTTATATATTTGTATAATAAATGACTATTTAAAGATAGCTCTTATCTCTTCCATATATGTTTATAGTTTCTCTGTTAGTTTTAGAGGGAATATATTTCTCACTGTCTGGTATTTCTCATGTGTTTATTGGGAACATTCGCTATTAAAAAATCTTTATCTCCCTTTTGTCAACACTCGAGTATAGTGTAAATGGTCAAATTTGCGTATAATTAACACCTTTGGGTACTCATCTATGTACATGCCATAATCTTTCGATTAAATTCAACGAGGAAAAATCTTACAGAAATTAACCACGGACTCAGTGTCATTTACTCACTAGGAATCACTAAATCGACGGTGGTCAAAACCAACATAGACCTCCACAATCACAAAATCCGATCCAGGCATGAATATTTGATTTTCCACCAAGATATTTGAAGAATTTCTAATTATTTTACAATTTATTCGACAAAATGAAAACTTCCCGTCGGCAAACCGCGGTACGGAAACAAACCACTGATCAAAGTAAAATGATTTCACTAAAGTATTTGCACTTTTTTTTTTTCTTATATGTACATATATACTAGAAATAATTCCAATTTACTAATTAGATTTTTTTTTTTTTTTTTTTTTTTTTAGGTATATTCCTGACTACTACAATAGTAATATTATGTAATTATGCGAGAGAAAAAAAAAAAATTCTTACTTGGTATATACAAAGATTCTATTCTCCGTGTAGTAAGTTGGGCATCAAATGTTCTGACCGACGTCTAAGTCTGTTGAATAGTTTTCTTTAACTTATAGTTGGTTATAAGAGACAGCCCGTCTCTTTCGGGATCACACCAGTGATGGGTCGGGACCGTCCGTCCACCGACCTTTGATTTTTTTATAATATTATTTTTATATGTGCTTATTTTTCTCACTGTTTACTTTTAGGTAGTTAGTAAGCCCAGTTTGTATGCGTTTCTTTATTTTATTATTATTTTTTTTTTTTTTTTTTTTTTTATATTTTTGTTTCTATTATTATCGTTTTTGTTTTTTTTTTTTTTATTAAAAAAATTTCAAGTTAGGTTCTTTTTGTTTGACGAAATTATTTATTGGTTTTGTTACGTTTTATTTTGATTTTTGACTAAATTTAGGCCACAATGTTCATATTATATTAAACACTCATATTTCATATGAAAAATGTTATATATATATATACGACCATTTGCACATCATTTTCAATTAATTAAGATTTGATAAACGCCGAATCAATTAATCTCATATCTCAATGGATTTATTTGCTGTGTCGTATTCTTCTTATTTTTTGAACTCTTTTGACATATTTAATATACACTTGGGTTCATCGTCTTTTAATTAAAGCATTCGCAATTTTTTATTTTAACACTTTTGTAGTGATAATGGTAGTCTTTTCAACAAAAACCGTTCACTTGATTCGCAAGTGCAAACGTGAATCCTTGGTTTTATATGATTAATAGGAATCATTTGCCGGGTTTTATAATTATGGTGTGATATCTTAAAAGATAAGTCACAAGTTACTCAGCTCTATTCAGCTGATTCCATTTAATATCCTATGGATATTGTATTGATTGTTGGTAAAGCAGGGAATTTTTTTTAAGTAATAAAACCATTTTATTGGTTATTTTCGCGAAATCAATTCTCTTTGTTTTGTATTTGCGAGGCGCTCTTTTCAAATTTATTTAAATATCGATTAATTGCAAAGAACTATAACTTTTCACTTTAATTCAGGCGATTAATTTTCACTTTATGAGGGATCGGCACCGCTGCCACCAGTTGTTATAACCCCGTTTGCCGCCGTGCTTTCTTGGGAGAGAAGAGCGGCACAGGGGGAAGGCTCAGGATCTTTTCAGTACAAAAAAAACACTTTTGATTATGAATATTTGTTACACAGGATTTTATTTTATTAGAGGAAATTAAACGATTACACTTTTATTTACTTGCACGGATACATGTACTCTTTCAAACAATATCTGTTAATTATACAATTCAATTACAAACAAAACTTCTCGACTTTGAAACCCGCCGTGCTTTCGCTTTGAATACCGATCCTGAACTTCGACTTCCTTTTGATTGTCGTATATTTTTATCACGAAAAATAACTAACGCCCTTGCGTCAGCAAAAAGTATGAAGAATTTTCGTCATTGGTGCGTTCAACTGACCAATAAGACGAAAAGCAGTAAAAAATAGAACGAAAATAAGCAAAAAAATGAAAAGATAAGACGATATTTGTTGGCTTGGGTCTTGCAGTAATTTGATCTTGCTCTTGATATTTTTGAGCGATATGCAATGTGGAGTACATTAACTCCGTGAATTATGTTTACAAAAAATGTCAAAAATGTCGAGTAAGTATTTTATATAAGTGGGCTATTTATGCGAAGTTAAGTATTTTACGAGAATAAGTAATAAGAATATTTATGCATTAGGAAAATTTATGAAGGTAAGTATTTATGCATGTTGCTGTAATTTTAAGTGTTTGTGCAGGGAAATTTATGGAGCGTGCACAGTGTGGTATTTTGAGACCACAATTTGAATGCTCATGGATTTTTAGAAATCCTCAGGAGGTAAGTAAATGTAAATGAAATGGTTGTGATTTTGGAATCACAACAGTCTTACTGAGCTCACACGCACTGTTGATGGGGCTCTTGAGCCAAGGTGGTTTCTTAACACTAATGTTACTAAGTGGTGGAGTCAACTTTGCCTTTAAATAGGTCTTACTGAGCTCGCACGCACTTATTGTTGGGCTCCTTATCCTTGTGGTTATCTTACATCTAGGTATATTGGATGGAGGAGTCAGCTGCATTTTGTTTGTCGGCCTCTGGAGCTCGCTCGCATCTCTGATTTGGCTCTGGGGCTATGTAAAAATTTTATAACTTATCTTCTTGGACGGTGGAGTCATTGCTGCCTCTACTCGGGTCTTACTGAGCTCGCACGCGTCTTGTATAGGGCTCTTGGGCCGTGTTAGTAACTTATGTCTAGGTATTTTGGAGAAAGAAATCTTGCTTGACTTCTGTTCCGCCTTGGGAAGCTCACTGATGTTTGTGTTACTCGCTTGCGATTTATTCGGCTTGACAACGTGTTGTGTATCAGTAGCTTCTCCTATTGAGATGACGGCGTAGTCATGTATAGGGAGCAGTTGTAATAATAAACTGTTGATGACTACTTGGAAATTGCTAATGTTGAGTATGGCAACTAGCACTGTTTCTTTCCCAGTAGGGAGTAAACTGTTGGCCAGGAAGACTCCATCGCCTATCTCTTTTAAAAATTTTAAAAAACCAGATTCATTCGAAACGAATCGAAGCTGTATACGCCCGCAGTGGGCTGAAAAAGAAAAAAGAAAAAGGAAGAAGAAGAAGAAGCGTTTCGTGTTAGCAGAAAACCTACTACTCATCGGTACAGCTAGGTTTTCTGCATACTGTAGACGCTTGAAACAGATCAAATTGATCTCCTCTCATATAAACTCAGAATAAATTCTGGGTGTAAATTATATGAGGCAAAAACTCCTATATTACACCAAGGAGGAAGAAATAGAAGTAATAACAATTTTTTTTCTATCTTTCTCAATTTTTTTCATTTTTTCATTTCTTTTGTTTATTCTATTTTTTCATTTGTTTTTCAAGTCACTCAATTTCGCTATTTGGGACCTGTTGATGAGTCAAAACCAAGACTTGAAAATTGTCACCAAAAATATAATGCGTTGTGTGATGAAATAACAAATTAAAAATATTATTTAGCTTTTGCTATATACCGGAGAATCCAAATAAATTCCTTCTTAAACATATACAAGTATTGCATTGATATTCATAATTTGTTTTTTTAAATATAGCCAGGATTTGTCGTTAATTCATAATTTTATTTTAAAATTCCTAGGTACCTAGATACTTTCACAAAACACAACAAAAACGGACTATTCTGTAGTTGAGAATTTATCCTCTTGCTTTTCCACTTGCGAAATACCGGAGAATTAATAAGTGGACTAAAGACTTCGGGAATTCTAAAAAAAAAAATTCCCCGAGTTACAGAATTCTAAGCGGAGAGTTAAATGTCAAAACAACTATCATTTCCCAAATTCCCCAATTCTCCGTATTATAGAATCCGGCCCCTGGTAGAAAGGGAAATTTGTCAACAAAACTATTCCAATTGCTTAGCAAGAACACTGTTGTCACACATATGTCACGCTCAAAGGGATCAGCTCGCCTCTTGTCTGGCTGACAGGGCTTCCACTCGAACGAAGGCTGTGGGGTATATATATTAAGATAAGCTTTCGTTAAGTAGAGCGTAACCGTAATGCCCTAGCCACACAGCGCTCCTAATGAACGGTGCTATAAATTAATTTTATTTATTTTATTTCTCAATTTAACAATTTCGAAATGAAAAACATTATATTAAAAAGTATTTTGATAATATACTTTTTGCTTTGCATTTGTTATTCTTATTGTTCAAATGGGCAGCCGCTGTGGTCTGCTTCAGATTTATATTATATGCCAAAATGCATTCAGTTCTAGCACATGTTTGTCATTAGAGCTCTAATGAAGGAGAAAAACACTGCATTAGTGTACTTCATTATGATCTGACTTTTGAGCCATAATTTTTAAATATGAATAGGAAAATGTCGGGAATAAAGTGGTGACGATTTGCAGCTTTGGGCCGAACCAGATTGCCGTAAAGAACTTTACGAATTTCAACGGGACTGGGGATTACTTACGAATTTTTGTCTATTTCACTCTAAATAGACGTCAGATTATCTCGAAATCAAAGGTTTTCAATTTTAAAAAGTATTAAAAGTAAAAAATTAACAAATGTAAGTTGATTTAATTGAACACTTCCAAAAGCAATATCTGGCTTTATTAGCTCCTTTCCAAACTTTTCTGTTGGGACCACCTCTTTTCACATTATTTTTCTATAATAAAATTAGAATATTAGGAATTTCATAAATATTTCAATAACATTCTTACGGAAAGAGCATTGATATTGTAAGAGTTGCTCACTTGCCGCACTTTACTTACGGCAATTTGACATTTAAACCTAACGAAAGTTCCTTATCGATGCCTTAAAGTTATTTTGGGTACGCCTTTTTAATTTAAAGGGCGTGTTCGCGTTACTTAAGTAACTATATGTGCTTTTGGTTCAGCCGTTTGTCCGAAAGAAATTCGCATTAGTGGCACGCTGATATCTATTCGTCGCATGAAATATTTGGCAAAAAGTTATGTGTCGACTGTTTGTTATCCTTGGCCTCTGGTCGTTGTTGCCACATTTTTTGAGATTTTCCTTCCAATCATTTGGGGCCACATGTGTGTATTCACCAACCGATTACATTTCGAGGACAGTAAAATGGTTTTATGAATATGTATAGAGGTTTTGGGTACATTACCTCTTTTTTACGGATAATAATAAATTTAATAAAATGGATTGCTTAATATGAAATAGATATTGTTAAATATACTTAATAGAGTGCTTAACTACTACGTTATATATTCGGGATTCACCGTAGCCGCACGCAGTCACTCTACGCTGATTCAGAAAGCTATCATTAAGACCACTCACACACTTTTTGTATCTTTATACATATTTTTTCTTTTACTATATTCACAAACTTTTTCTTTAACAAACTTCGACTCATCATTATTTTCACAAAACGTTTCTTTTCTTTCATATCGCAACTTCTGTATTCTTTACTAGTTTACAATTTGTGTACAGCCTCCCGTGACCAACCGAACCGTTTTTGTACTTTCTCTATCGTAAAATCAAACCCTTAGTCTGCTCGAACAAAATGCTAAAAACCGACTGTCTCGACACTCAGATTTTTCAATCTCAAGTCTAGTTGTTCAGGATAGGAAAGTGCTTAATTAGCATTCCTATCCTGAGAAAATTATTTGCCGCTGGACATGTTTTAACATGCCCAGAATTATCGCGACGGACGATGGTTGAAATGAAATTTGATATTTTCATAAATATCAAACCATCGTCTTGCTATCGTGCATACATTGTTGCGATCACAATGTATGCAGCTCGCAACAATTTGCTGATAAGAGCTTTTTTCAGTGAAGACTTGATCGTTTCAGTCTTCACCGACGTAAAATTTCATGCGATGTGGCTTTTCCACTCGGCCAAAAGATAAGCTGGGCATGAAACTTTGAATTATGCATTGAATTATATATTTCAACTACCTTGTCCTTGTCCAAATTCCTTTTAAGAATTTTTGCACACAACATTCTTTCCCCCCGCAAAAAAGAGAGTTATTCTTGGAAAACTCTTCTGATAGGAAACGATTTTGATGGTAGCATTTAATCAGCAGATATTGAGTTTCTGCTTTTGTTTATGTTTTTGGTACTCTACTGCGGGAGGGCCCGTCAGAATCTTGGAGTTGTCATCCAGTTTTTCTCACCAGCAAGGGTAGTTCGGGCTTTTGTTTAGAAGTATTTCAAGGAGCTAAAAAAATTTTTGTTTTAAGATGTTGTTCAATGTGAGACTGGCCAGCGAGCCTTTTTACAGTCCGATGGGGCGTACATCTACTTTTTACTCCATCTATGTACTGCGTGTGACCCCCGGATGACAGGACGCCATCCGATTGGTCTTGCGCATAGGTGGTGAGCGCCCTGCCACCATTTGGGGGCCGAGGCGATTGCTGGGCGTTATCATAGGGTATTATTGGCCCTTATTTCCGCACATGGGACAATCCGTGGTAGTTGCAGGTAAGGTGAAATCCTTTTGTTTTTGTTATTTTGCCTTGAGTTTTCCTTTTTTTGTTTTAGGCGGGGTTCTCTCGCTTGTTGGCATGTATGGACTGTGCACCTGCTGCCATGACGTGTTCGACTCTCCGGCGACGAGCCTCTTTAGGGAGTTCACCAGAGCCCCTCCTTTTATTCGGGCTACTGAAGATTGGGACGAGTCGGAGGATGAGGATTAGGGCAGCCGGAGCCTACACATGCCGTGCTTCACACGAACGGTGACAGAGAACAAGAATATACATATATCCTGTTAAACCCTTTCCCTATTTTTTCAAATAAAAGCATTTTTGGTGTATACTTTTGCGTTTCTTATTTTTACTCCCGTTTTTATTTTAGGACAAGTTTGTCTGATTGTTTGGGATTCTCGTCTACGATGGTACGCAGATATTCTATCAAAGGTGTATGTGCACGCTCTAGTGCTCCATTAGACTGTGGATGGTATGCGGAAGTTTGTAATTTCTTCACCTTATCAGTTTGCAGACCTTCTTGAATAGCTCACTCAGGAAATTAGTTCCCTGATCGGTGACGATTCCCTTTGGAATGCGATAACGCGTGACAATCTCATCGAAGAAGATTTGCGCCACCGTTATTGCTTCTCCATTTGGTATGGCATATCAATCGACAAATTTGATAAGGTTATCTTGAAAAGTTAAAATATATTTATTACTTGATATGGTCTCTTCTAGTGGACCTACTATATTAAGGTAAACCTTGTCGAAAGGTTGTTCTGCGATGTCCGTTATTACCATTGGCATCTTGAATTGTGGAGATGCTTTCATTGTTTGGCACTTAGGGCATTTTATTATGTACCGTTTTATATCGCTAAGCATGTGTCTCCACCAATACTTGCATCTAATTCTTTTATAAGTCTTAATGACACCCTGATGGCCGCTGAAAGGAGAGTCGTGGTAATCCTTTAGGATTGTTTGAACTTCCTTGGGGCGCTGTGATTATCTCAGGTGCCTTGACTGGTCTTATATCATCTTCAAGCGTAGCAGGGTGTTGTATTTCCGCCTCTGGGGGTTCATTTTCTTTATCTCCCGCTGCCGTGGGCTGTGTTTCAGCGCTGGAGCTAGTATTGGCCTCTTGGGCTCTCTGTTTTTGAGCTCTGGTCACGGCGAAGCAATGAGCGGGTTTCTTATTTTTTCTGTTATTTGGGGAAATATTTTCCTCCACATCAGAGTCCATAGTGTGCTGGACTTGTACCGTTAAGGTGTTGCCTGTATAGTCTTCGTTTATGGAATGCGGCTTAATGCATCCGCATTGGTATTATACTTCCCTGGTTTGTATTCGATGGTATAATCGAATTCTGATAATTTGTGGTGAAATCTAACCAAACGGGAAGTCGGGTCTTTAACATTAAAGACACCTTTGAGAGGCTTGTGGTCAGTATAGACCGTGAATTTCCTGCCTTGAAGCTAGCATCCGGAAATTCCTAGTGGCCCATTCATTGGCTGCAGTTTGAGGTTGCTCTCTCTCAATTTGTTGAAGACTTTGCGAAGTTCATCGTTGTGGTCATTTAAGTTTTTCCAGTAAATGACGATGTCGTCAAGATAAACGAAACAGTCGAGGCCTTGTAGGCCTGTCAGAACGAAGTTCATGAGGCGTTGGAATGTAGCGGGAGCTCCTTTGAGTCCGAATGGCATACGCTTAAATTCGTAGTGCCCGTAATTAGTGCTAAAAGCGGTCTTATGTCGATCTTTTTTGTCTTTGATGATAGCCGAGAGTGATAAAGTACCTGGCATGACCTAGTTGGTCAAGAATATCCTCGATTCGCGGTAGCGGAAATGCGTCACCAACTGTCTTTTCGTTCAATTTGCGAAAATCGACAACGAGGCGCCACCTTTTTTCACCATCGGGTCCCGCCTTTTTGGGGACAACTAATAAGGGTGAATTCCAAGGGCTTTTGCTAGTTTGGACTATCCCGTTGTCTAGCATTTCTCTTCATTGCTCATTTATAACTTGTCTCTGGGGCTCTGCTAATCTGTAGGCCTTTTGGCTTATGGGCGCTTGATCTTTTATTAAAGGGATTTTGTGGGTGATAGCATTTGTATATGTGAGCTTATCACCTTTTAGAAAGAAAATATCATTGTACTCGTAGCAGAGTTCGGATATTGAAGCTTTTTCTTCTGCGTTTAGATTTGGGTCTAGACTGAGTTCTTGGTCTAACCTGTTGACTCGCGGAGTATGTTTGGGATCTTCGTGATCCGGAAATAAGTATCTTATGTGTTGTAAGATAGCTTTGTTTTCCGAAAAGCTTAGTTTTGGGTTGTTGTACCTGTTGGTACTTATTTTCACTTACTGTACTAACTGGCAGGGTATGTGCTTCCTGCTTTTTTACTGGTGGAGTACCGTATTTTATTGGTACTCTACATTGGTCCAAGTACTCGCACTCTTTCGTATTTTGGCTTATGGGCCGTGGAAAATGTGTTGTCTTAATACTATTTGACGGTGGAGCCAACTTTGCCTTCAATGAGGTCTTGCGGATCTCGCACTCGTCTTTTATAGGGCTCTCGGGCCACTTTTTATTCTTAATACTAATTTTATTAAGTGGTGGAGCTTTGCCTTTAAATAGGTCTTACTGAGCTCACACGCACTGTTGATGGGGCTCTTGAGCCAAGGTGGTTTCTTAACACTAATGTTACTAAGTGGTGGAGTCAACTTTGCCTTTAAATAGGTCTTACTGAGCTCGCACGCACTTATTGTTGGGCTCCTTAT
Source organism: Dioctria rufipes (assembly GCA_963924295.1). Classification (NCBI taxonomy): domain Eukaryota; kingdom Metazoa; phylum Arthropoda; class Insecta; order Diptera; family Asilidae; genus Dioctria; species Dioctria rufipes. Next base: position 103,300,166 of record OZ002741.1, on the reverse strand, counting down.
CCTTGTGGTTATCTTACATCTAGGTATATTGGATGGAGGAGTCAGCTGCATTTTGTTTGTCGGCCTCTGGAGCTCGCTCGCATCTCTGATTTGGCTCTAGGGCTATGTAAAAATTGTATAACTTATCTTCTTGGACGGTGGAGTCATTGCTGCCTCTACTCGGGTCTTACTGAGCTCGCACGCGTCTTGTATAGGGCTCTTGGGCCGTGTTAGTAACTTATGTCTAGGTATTTTGGAGAAAGAAATCTTGCTTGACTTCTGTTCCGCCTTGGGAAGCTCACTGATGTTTGTGTTACTCGCTTGCGATTTATTCGGCTTGACAACGTGTTGTGTATCAGTAGCTTCTCCTATTGAGATGACGGCGTAGTCATGTATAGGGAGCAGTTGTAATAATAAACTGTTGATGACTACTTGGAAATTGCTAATGTTGAGTATGGCAACTAGCACTGTTTCTTTCCCAGTAGGGAGTAAACTGTTGGCCAGGAAGACTCCATCGCCTATCTCTTTTGATAAACAGAGCAGTTGTTCCTTCGCTCGCAACGGGACTGTGGTGATAATTTGTGACCTAGCAGGTATGCATATTGGTTCCTCTAAAGTAATCAGGTGCTGCCTCATTTCGCTGGTTTCTTGATCACCCAGACAGCTCTTTTCGCACTCCGTTGGCTCTTGTTGAACCTGGGAGCCAGCAGTACCCTTTTGAGATGCCTTGGAGATGGTAGATAGCTTAACCTGTTTAGGTTCCATCTTTTTTGCAAGTGACCTCACTTCGACTGCTTTTGTGGAATACAGCTTGTCCGTTTTGCATGACAATTTCACAATAAACTCTTCGGGATTTGCTTTCTTACGGGGAAACTTGAGTGCTTTACTTGGGCCTTCAACATTAAAATTGTTTGATAGGAAATCGTTTCCTAATACGCCGTCATCGGAAAGAGCTGCCAGGTTTTGCACCACCTGAAACTTGCAGGGAATTTTATTTTTAAAATTGAAATTGCCCTTGCAATTTCCCAATATCTTTCCGGTTCCAAAGGGGGTTTGTAAAGTGCATGCCTCATTAGAATTAATTATTTTGAGGTCTTTAATTGCTATTTTCTTAATAATACGCCAGTGTCCACTACCAGTTTTGTATGGCCGTTAAGGCTTATGTCCAGTGGAATTTTCACAGTAGATTCGGGCGCTTGAGGTGACCCTTTTGATTTTTTACTTGGGTTTATATCCGAGACGGGGAGTTTTGGGTCGACTGCATGTCGTTTCCCTGACTCCGGGCCTCCCATTTTTTCTTCTGGGGGCAATCTTCATCTGCATGTCCTCGGCGACCACAAAGGGTGCATTTGAGTCTTATATTGAAGACTTGAGGACTTCTTGTGTTGTGTTGATCCTGTGTAGATCTATTGGAGAGGCATGGAGGAACAACCTGTTGCGTTTGTTGACTTTTTCTGCAATCACGGACGTCATGTTCATAGATCTTGCAGTTTGAGCAGAGAGGGGTGTTCTTGCGCTTAAGGCAATCTGAATACGTATGACCCTTTCGCTGGCAGAAATTACACGTGATGTTACGGATCAGTGCATCTGTGTCCGATTTTCTGACATCAGTGTTTGTAAATGGTCTTTGTCGTGACTGTGATGAACCTGGATTGTTCACATTGCGTGAAAACTGATTTGGATTTGGAGCTCGAGGTGATGCGAACATAGGTGTGGAAGGCATTTGATAATATGGAGCTCTATAGTATGCTCTCACTCGTAAATCTGGGTCTACTGGAGCCACTGGAGGAGCTTGTACCAGAGGAGTCTGGATGAATTTAGCACTTTGCTGCAACTTCTCCATGTCCAGGGCTTTTTGTATGAGATGCGGTGATGCGGCCTCGTCAACAACTGTTTCAATCTTGTAATGAAAACAGTGAGAGATTCTAACGGGTTTTGTCTAGTAGTGATTAATTTATTCACTAACTCTTGGTATGTCTCACGGGGAAGGTATGTTCTATTTAAACCTTCCTCTACTTCAATAAATGAAACAGGGACGTCTGAAGCAAATAATTGATATGCGTCACCTCTGAGTCTTGTAGGAAGGACCTGAATGAAAGCCACTTTTTCTTCATCATTTAAGCACTGCATAGTTTGTTTGCAGCAGCCGATGAAGGTTTGTAGTTCTCGTCCCAGCTGGGGGGTACTTTCACCCGAAAATAAGGGTACGAGTTGAGCTGTTAGCTTAGCTACCTTAGCGTAGTCCACCATTGTGTGAAGTCTATTGACTGGGAATTTAAATTTGGGTGGACTAACTGGGCTTGTTTCTGGGCTGATTTCCGTTAAGGATTCTTCGAGCCAATCAATCAGCAGGTCTTCGGGGGTTGGTTCAGTCACTTCACCGTCACTACCACTATCACTATCGGCACTTTTACTTAACCTAACACTCTTATTCTTACCTATTTCTAAATTTAAAATTTCACTACTTTCCTTTTCTACGGGGAGGGAGCGCTTACTTAGTTCCCCACGGAACCGAACTGTGTTTTCCTTTAGTCTCTGTATTTGTGCGAGTCTATTTTCGCTGAGTAATGGCTAGCGTACCTGAATCTCGCGGTCTCTCGTACAATTTGGTTAAAAATTTTTCAAGATTTACGTATCTATTAATACCTGACAAAACGGTGCCGCTTCTGAGTTGAGGTCCTGTTGGCGATAACTGTGGAGATCTATCTCCTGCAGCAGATGATGTACCTTCACCGGGGTGCTGTGTATTGGCACTTGGGGCTGATCCCGCGTTGGCTAAAGATGAAGAGTTTTCCCTCGCTGCTGCGTCTGTGTCCTGCTGAGGTAGAGCAGGATTGTCGGCTGGCATATGATGCGCTGTTTGGTGAAAGTGGGGTTCCTTGCCTGCTTAAGTCCCTTTCCTATGAATTAGAGGGGGGTTTCTTTAACCGCCTTCGAGTTCCCTCTCAATCCTTGGTCGGTTGATTACGGTCTGTTTTGCAGCTGGGGGGGGCCTTTGGCCGTCTTAAATTCCCCTGGATCTAGTTGAAAAGGGGCTTATGAGCCTTCTTCGATTTCCTCTTCAACTCAGGATCGTTGTTCTTCAAATGGCTGATGATTTACTTCCGGGAGCTTCGAGCTGGTTATCGAGCTGTGTCCTGGCTGATCTGTATTCGTCCTTCTGGCTGATTTTTGATGTTTTGCTGCTTCCTTCTTTGGATTTTTCACTTTTATCCCTCGCTGGTGCCTGTGCACTAATGTGGGTGAACGCTTGCCTGCCTGGAGCAGAAGCGCCCAGAGATGGTATTTACCCGAGTGTTGGGGGTGACTTGGCCTGAGTGGCTTAGTCAATGGGACCCCTTCGGTTCGTGGGATAGCGGGTTTTAAAGCGTTTATGCCTTTCTACTTTGACTTTAGAAAAGCAGGCTCCCACTATCCTACCGGCTGCGCCAATTGTTATATATTCGGGACTCACCTTACCCGCAGGCAGTCACTCTACGCTGTTTCAGGAAGCTATCATTAAGACCACTCACACACTTTTTGTATCTTTATACATATTTTTTCTTTTACTATATTCACAAACTTTTTTTTTAACAAACTTCGACTCATCATTATTTTCACAAAGCGTTTCTTTTCTTTCATATCGCAACTTCTGTATTCTTTACTAGTTTACAATTTGTGTACAGCCTCCCGTGACCAACCGAACCGTTTTTGTACTTTCTCTATCGTAAAATCAAGCCCTTAGTCTGCTCGAACAAAATGCTAAAAACCGACTGTCTCCAGACTTAGATTTTTCAATCATAAGTCTAGTTGTTCAGGATAGGAAAGTGCTTAATTAGCATTCCTATTCTGAGAAAATTATTTGCCGTTGGACATGTTTTAACATGCCCAGAATTATCGCGAAGGACGATGGTTGAAATGATCGATTCAGTCTTCATCGACGTAAAATTTCATGCGCCCGATATGTATGTATGTTACATACATATCGTATTTACGACAAATCTTACTGAAGGTAAGATTTGTCGTGGGGCTTTTTTTTTATTGAAACGACTTGGGGTGAAACTTAAAACTTTTATTTGTCCCAAGTCGTTTTATGGGAAAATATTTTAATTATGTTACACTTTCAAATGAAGTGTAATTCGTTCGGGTGTAGAAACTGCTAGTGTGGCTTTTCCACTCGACCAAAAGATAAGCTACCTTGTCCTTGTCCAAATTCCTTTAAGGAATTTTTGCACACAACAACTATAATCTTTTAAATCATGTTAAATAAATATGCTGCCTAAATATTTACAATATAATATAACAAATATAATAACTTCTTTAAATTACAACCACACCAATATTCTCATAGATTGTAGTAGCTATGCATCTGAAATTAACGATGGTAAAATAATTAAAAACTGTAGGATACTTATTGTAGGACTTATACCACTACATTTGAAATAGTGTTTGTCCGCAGAGCGGTAGGTAGAGTAGGGCGGGGCTTGAAGTGCCATTTTTTGAATAGTCATCAATATATTATTAACTTTTAGGTCAAATTAAATAATAATTTAAACATACAATCTTTAGGGTTTCATGTATCAATACCCAAAAAAAATTTGTGTATAAAATTTAAATATTTTACGTTATCAATTGATTTTAGATGTGCAAGTCTTCGGCACCTTTGGAATCTACACCTTTTCCAGTTGTAATTCAGAAAGCACCAATCGTAATTCAGATTAGTCAATTGTAATTCAGATTAGTCAATTGTAATTCAGAAAGCGTCAATTCTAATTCAGAAAATTTCATCTACATATACCGCGGCTGTAAAAATCCAATATATATTTTATTAAACCTACTGTACTCAAAAATTCTTAATTATACATATAGTTGTAGTAGCCCGTGAACACATTTTGACATTTCAAACATCTGAATTAATTTTACAAGAAGTTAAGACCGATAATTAATAATCTAAAAAGTAAAATACCATATTTCTAAAAATGGAACTTAAGGACAATTGCACCAAGTTATCATGACAACGAATCCAATAATACGGCTTCTACCATGCCTACGTATATTTCATACAAAGTGCGCGCAATCTATAATTGATGTTTGATGTTCCAGATAGTACTTGTCCTCCTACGACTGGAACTGATGCCATTGAAAGAAAAAAGTACAACAAAAATACTGGAAAAGATCGTGAAAGGTTAGTAAACTGTGCGAACAGAGGTAATGGCTGGATAGCTGTGGCTGCAACGCTGGAGATCAAGTTCAAAACCCCATATCACTGGATCCAATCTGGACGTGAAAAAATGTTGCCAAAAGGAGGAACAAAACCAAAAATTCTAACTGAGGATTAAATTAATTTGTTGGCTTCGTGGGTAGAAGAAGACTGTAGCATAACATTGAAGCAATTAAAAGAAAAAATTATGAACAAATTCCGTAAAGTGGTATCTGTGTCAACCGTAGCTAACTACTTAGCAGGCAGACTCTTTACTACAAAAAAGGTGCACATTGAGCCTGTTATAATGAACTCCGAAGTTAATAAAAGGAAACGAGCTGAATATGTCCAATCTTTGAACCATTACATACAGCAGGGAAAACAAATTGTTTGGATGGATGAAACTAATTTTAATTTGTTTTGCCGTCGAACAAGAGGTCGCGCAAGAGCTGGTCATAGAGCAGTCCGACACCTTCCAGCATCAAGAAGTCCAAACATTCATTTGATTGGAGCAATTTCTACTACAGGAGTTATATCTATGAAACGCAGAAGAGGTTCATTTACTGCATAGTTAGCAAATGATTGGGTAAGATGATTAATGCAATAATAGCAAGATATGGGAAATCAACTGGTAGATTTAGTGATTGTTGCAGACAACGCACCTTGCCATTCAAGGCTAGAAACCATAATTATTAGGACGACAGCATCTCTGTTGCGTCTAGGACCCTACCAATGCTAAATCCCATTGAGAATATTTGGTCTAAGGTCAAAGCTGATGCCAAAAGCAACATTCGTGTTCCAAACATTGCAGGGCCTGGCGTTATATACCATAGATTGGTCTACTTGGAGGAAAGTATAAATAACGCAAAGAGCACCATAATCGGAGGTTATTGTGCTCGTGCTATGCAACACTGTACAGTACACCAATCTACAGCAATGAACGACATTACATTTGGCCGATGATTCATTCAAACATAATTTTATTGCAAATAATAAAATAAAAATAAACATTTAACAAATAGTGTCTTTTTTCTGAATTACAATTGACATTTTATGAATTACAATTGACTAAACTGAATTACAATTGGTGCTTTCTGAATTACAATTGACTAATCTGAATTACAAGTGGTGCTGTCTGAATTACATTTGGAAAAGGTGTAGTTCTTTGTTATCGATAATTATTCATAACATTAAAAATAATCATAAATATTCAACACAAACGAGCATTCTAATTTAATATGATAGTCTACCCTCATTTTAGTTGCATCACTTTAAAATGTTATTCTTATATTTAGTTTTTGGACAAATCTTTGTAGCCGCGTTTCAATGCAGATTGTTATTAATAATTAAATAGGTAGCTATAGCCTTTAGTCTGTTTTATCTGCCTTATACCTAAAATTTGTCATCGCGACACTTTTTACCCCGAACGGTACGAGAACATGTTTTTAGATAGAACACAATGACAACAAATTTATAGTTATAAGTAGTATCAGAGTGTTCACTAAGAAAATAACAATATAAAGGTCCTTATTAAACTTTGACATGATGAGCTTATTTAGCAAGAAACTAAAATTTTGGACACGATTTTTTTTACTTTTCGCCAAATAAATAACCCTATGACTATTACATGTGCGCTACCTAATGCCTGGCTATGTGGCGAATATCTTATTTTATTGCCCTTTTATTATTTGAGATATTAAAGGTGGCACTTCTTACCCACGGCAGTTTAAGCCCCGCTCTACCCACTCAAGATATCAAAACCACATTCATTCTAATTTTTGTATTTATTTAGAACTAACTTCTTTACAATAAATTTAAGATTCGCACTACTCTTAACAGGTATTCGTTTATGATTTAATATCCGTTTTATGTACTTATTATTGTAAATACGATATTTGAATATAATAATGTTAAGCGTTTAATTTTTCCGTTTTTTTCGTTATTTCCAGCCACATTCATTTGAACATTATTTTTATTGTTTCGGTTCTTTAAGAAGCGATGTGTTCCTTTATATACCTTAAAGGTAAACTGTAAAAATAGTACTAGATAGCATTATTGTTATTTCTTATGAATTAAACTACTTCTATTACAAATTGAAGACCTTGTTGCAGATAGCAGAAGAGTGCCAATGTGAAAATGTTCAGAAAATAATAAACCGTACACATATATATGTACATACAACCTTATATACTAAATTATACCTCAAATAAAGAAAGCCATTTGAATCATTAGGTGAGTAAGGGATGTAGAGAAATTTTATATTATAGAATATATAATAATATAAGTAGATTTACAATTAATATACAGGGTGTCCCGTATATGGTCTTGCACCCCAAAACCATGGATAGATCATCATCATCGCGATGAAGGTTGATGGTGGGGGGGGGGGGGGGGGGGTCAAACGGCTTTCGAAATAAGTGGTCTTAAAGATATTTATGTTTTTATAGATGACCTCCTCTATATTTTGAAGAGTTATGGCTCAAAAAAGTCAAAATTTCGTAATTTTAACTCGGTTTCGGATCACTGGATATGCTTAAGAAAAAGTGCAAAAAACGCAGAAAAGGTTACAGAAAAGGGTACAGAGTGTCATAGGTCTTTTAAACCGAAGCTCTTGGACTTCTTAAATCTAATATGATAAATTGATGTTGATGACGTGTTTTTTGGTAAAAAGAAGTAATGAGTTTTAAATAAAACAAAAATGAGTTAAAATTCCGAAATTTTAGCTTTGCTGAGCCATAAATTCAAAACAGAGAGGAAAAGGGGGGAAATTTATAGACCATTGGAAAGGCTTAAAAATTATCTATCTAACAAATTTTCAATCATCATCATAGGTTGTAACGTATGCCCAACTGTTTTAGTCTGGTGTTATTTTTATCAGCTGATATACATTTAGAGGAAGGAGATGAATGAATATGTTAATTGCTACAATTGGAGTTGTATCAAAAGCTTCTGTGATTCCCAAGTAGGCAGCGTCTTTTATATTATTGGTAAGGTTTTGTATGCAGATTATTTCCTTTTTCTAAGCACTTCGCCCAGCCAAGGTGGGTGAATAAAACTAAGACAGTAGTTTCTTTATAAATTTACCAAAATCAAGGAAGGAACACGTTCGTACAGCAAAAATATACTTTTTGCCAGAACTAATCCGGGGAGCTATGAATAAAACTTAAAAAAATATGTTCGAAGAGCTTATCATCAGACTTTCCGATACGATTACAAACTACTGTCAAATTTCGTAAAAAAATTGGGTTCGGGTGTTTGGTTTACATACTGACATATATATAAATGGACTGACTGATCTCCTGTTTCACGTGGCACCAGTTTTGATTTCAGAAAGTATTCTCTCATTGTCAGTGTTACCAATTGCCGTAAACTGGCGCTATATTTAAATTATTTGCGAATTTACTTATATTTAATGTCAGTGGAATTTACCGAATTTATCACAAAATACTGGAAGTGTTTTTTTAGCTGTTTTGTTAAGAACGTTTTAATTACCAAGTTGCTAGTTCTAGAAATACCGCTGAACTTCAAGCAAATTCTCGTTCCCAATCATTACAGTTCAGTGGGAATGTATGCTCTCACGGAAAGGGACAGGAATATGAAAATGGTGCCATTTGCTTTCATGCATTTTTGGTTCAACTAGCAGTCCATTTATATACATGTCAGTGGGTTTACAGCTTCGCACCCCACCCAGAGGATAATACATAATTAATTTGTTTTCTTCCCGAGCTAGGTATATGAAATTCTTGCAAACGTTTGTATGATTAAGAAACTTTTTAATATGCCAGGTATTTTATAGTCAAATATAAACGGAATGTATATCTACATACGTACCACTATAAGGCTAACATATTAAAAGAGTTTATGTGGAAAAAACCAATTTCTCGTCTTGGTTATAATTCTCTTTAAATTTAGATACTTCTATCGAAAAAAAAAAATGGGTAGTTATTACATGGTATGGCTATGATACATACATACATGTAGTGAAGCATACCTGCTTGGTGTAGACTGAAAATAAAAAGGAAAGTGTTTTAGCGGACATTATCTTCAAAAGTGTACATTCCTTATTCATGCACTCATTAAAGCTATTCTATTCTCTTAATAAAGCGCAGCATTTCGACCTAGCGATCAGAGAAGTCTTGTCAATATGGTTATCTCTGAAGGGCATTGTTCACTGAACTTCTATGGTAGACTATCAGAGATAGCCAGGCTGATGAAACCACTGATCTCTGGGTGGAAAAGTTCAGTTTTTCTGAATTTTTAATGCAATTTGCAGAATAATTGAAATTCTTTTCAATGAATTTCAGTCTTTAGACGCGAAATGGTTCACCTAGACCTAGAGTCATACAGCCTGGCTTCCAAAAAGTACAGACATTTCGAATTATCATCAACCAAACCCATTTTGGAAAGATGGCTGTAAAGCTAGCTGTTACTAAATATGGTGTTGATATTGTCTGCTTTTGGGTTCCGAAAGATGCTTCTTATTAGCTTTGAAAAACGCGTGTTTTTTAAAATTAAGTTTTTGTTCTTATCTAATAAAAAAAACGGTAAGGAATAGTAATTGTACATAAAAATGTGCAAATTGAGAGAAATAAAATTCGGCTAAAGTGAAAATCCATATAAAAAAAAATTTAATTGTGCAGTCCATAAAAGCAAGGAAGCTCTACTTGTTACCACTCATTTCCGTAATTTAGGCTGGGCGTCATACTTTGCGGAAATTCTGTTGCCGAATTTAGGAACAGCTATTAAATAAATTACATGGAAATTAATGAAAAGCGCCGCATAGGTACGGTCTCTTTTTTTCTGTCAACATATGCGGATGTTCCATTATTGCAACAACATGAAAAGGATTTGGAGTTTACATTTTTATTAAAATTAGTTCATAATCTTTTTTTTCTAATTTTCATGGTACACTTAGCTCAGCGATCATAAAATATTCTATGAAACGAAAACGATCGGCATAATATATAGATTCTGTTCAAAAGTTATCTTTGAACTTGGCCTAAAAATAAGTGTACTGTTAATGGAAAAGCCATCATTTGTCTGAACCAGCTATGCAAAATGCAGATTTTTTTTGTAAAATAAACTTCATTGGTTCTACTAATATGGTGGTATCAAGTACACTCCACTTATTGTTTATTATATCAGAAGATCCTTCCACAAATACAGAGTATACATATGTAGTATAGCTTGAAGATACTATCTATGCTCTACTATACTTAAACAATAGTTGAAAGCTTTCTCATTATATTTAAATTTCTATTTAAAAAAAATGCATTTGAGATGCATTGTTGTCTGTTAGAAGATGATCTGTGGGAAATCTCAGTTGATTAGTTATTTTTTCCAAATTGTGAATTTCTAAGACTCTTTCTGTCTAGTTTTTTCCACAAAGTTCCACATCTAAAACTATGTAAAAAATTATAATCGATGTTTACCACTGCCATCACAATAATTGATGAGATCATCGGAATGACCTAAGTGACATACGATAATATGTACTTAACAATTTTGTTTGAACATTTTTTTTGTGTGCGGATATAATTTGTGAAATTCACCATCACCATGTTTAAATTTCACGAGTGAACCCAATACTCGAATGCACCAATCCAATTTCACTTAATTTTTCAATTGTGTCCTCACCGTAATGATGAGACCAGTAATATTAATACGAAATACCAATGGAGTCCGAGTTTGTTCTGTTGAATTTTGCAATAAGTTGCGGAAAGAACACTTTAAGCCGGAAATTCCACAATGTGGGGTTAATTTAAAGATAAAATGTTAGAGAAAAATTGAAAAAAAGTGTCTCTTTTCATTCCGGACGCTCTTATAAAGCCCAGTATTACCCTCCTTGCCAGCTTCATGTTGTTCGCTCAGGAAACGTGATCCAAGGAATCTGTAACGCTTTCCTGAGAGAGCCGGATAGTGAAAAAGAAAGTAAGTCACCGTTTCGGATTCCTCTCGGGAACTTCTGCAAATAAGATCATCAACAAGTCTCATCCTGTAAAGGTGACCCCCGAGAAAAGAGTGGCCAGTAAGAATTGACACTAGGGCTATCAGAATTGCCTATTTAGTCCCAAAAGCTTATTTGTTAGGTTTGGGTTGGATTTACCCCACAGTTCCTTCATAGTTCTACCCGAAGGGTCATCTGACCAAAGGCGACTGTGCTGACGATCAGCCCAAACAGAAATATTAGAGGCAAGGTTTTTGGTCCAATCCCGATTGTAGAGGAGCATTCCTCCGTGGCTACACCAAGCCAAGAAAATTCGCCCATATTTTCGTTCCCGCTGATATCGCTGTGTCCTGGCACTCAAAGAACGAGTACCTTGTTATTCCGACAGAGGAAATCCTGGGTAGATTTACACTGCGGTACTAGTTTGGAGGTTGTAAGGCTTTTGGTAAATCTTTGACTGTTTCTTGGCTCTCCGAGCATATGGCAATCTTCTTATTCTTAGTTTTTGAGTTAACGAGATACCTTCCCGCTTCAATAAAGGCCTTGATTTTCGCCTGGAAAACTGTGGCATGGCTTTCAAGGTGTATGGCAATTTCAATGGTAGGTATCTCGCAGAAAATGCCTACTCCGGTATTTTCTTCGGATTTGGAGCCATCTGTATAGATAACAAGGTTTGTCGATGTCTGAAGCACAGAACGTTATTCTCGCATTCTGCCCTGGATGGAATTCTAGATTCTCATTCATAGAGGTTTTGTTTCATTTCCACAAAGGATACACCTATTAATCGACTCAAGGCCGAATTGAGTAGACTTTTCCACAAAGAAGTCTCATATAAATGAAAAGAATAATCTAATGTGACAATATCAACTTGATTAGTAAAAATTTCTTTTAATGGATTACACTAAATGACCTTAATTATATTTCAAAGTGTAATGATCTATTGAAAAATGAACTCTAGTGTAATTAGAATCTCTGTGCATGCTGAAAGAAAAGAAGGTGGATCGGATGGAAAAAATAACATTTCTAATTCACTGAAATGATAAACACTTTGAGGTAGCCCCATATTGAAAAAGCATATAAAAGCAAGAGCAACGTGTCCAACTTTTTGTATTTTTTGCAAACTTAAGAAACTCAAATTCTCCAATGCTAAGTTTTCTGTGGCGATTTAATTTAACTGAAATAATCTGAATATAATATTTGAATTAACCAATAATATTTAAGTCATTATGATATATTTAGCAGTAATTATTATATTTATTAAGGGATTTTCACGAATTTAAGATAATGAAATGATAAATTAAGATATAAAAATATTGAAATGACGAAAGTAAAATAGGCAATATAACAGTAATGAAATAAAACAATCATGCCCTAAATGGCAATTATTATTTGTTCAATTAATAACTATAATAATATTTGAAATTCGTAAATATCTATTTATAAGGAACATGCAATTAAAAAATAATTTTGTGCTAGTTGACGTGAAAAAATAAATGAATTACTTATTGAATTTCCAATTGTATAAGAATAAAAAAAAACTGTTTTTATGGCAATCAAAATTAACATTAAAGCAAAGTATTTCAAAATGGAAACATTTATATAAAAAAAATGAATTTAGAGAGCTAATAATGTAAAGAGAGTTAATATCTAAACGCTAGCTTTAGGGATTACGTAAGAGCCTAACATGATTGCTTTCACACTTTTGCGGAAAATGGATCAAGTATGCATATAGAGTATATGAGTCACAGTTGACGTAGGACTTCGTCATCTTGCCTTGATAATTGAGATATTTTTATAACTTTTATTTAACACAACCTCAATGTTTTCCATAAAAACATGTCTTCACTATGTGTTCAAAATGTAGCCATTGACGAGGTTTTTACACGTTTTCTTCAACATTACTAATATAAAAGTATCAAAAGAGCAAAAGAGCATTTTTGACGGCAAAAAAGAGGTTAAAGGTAAAAATGTTTTAAAAATTTCGAAATTTAAACTTTAAAGCACAGTCACTAACAAGGAGAAGACGGTTGGACGGTTCACATTTATACCGGAGACATACTTGCAATGTTAATATTGATATACATATTTATATTGCAATTATGTCAATTGCAATATAAAATTTCAGAGACATTCTTGCGGTTTACGATACTGAGAAATTACTTAGAGAACTAACAATTGATTTATCACTTGATTTGTCATTTAAATTAACACGTACAAAATGCGAGCAAATATTGTGAAATTACTTGTCTATACAGAAAATAAGAACAAAATAGACACTTCAACTTGACAAGTGTCAAATATCAAATGTCCGAAAAAGTAGCAGCCAACAATGTTGAATGAAATTCGGTTCTAAAAGGTTGGTACATTAATTGGTTATGGTTTATAATTAGAGTCATATTGCAATAAACTCGTATACCATGTACATTTTTCACAATTTCAATACTGACTTTCAATAAACTACATACTGAGTGTACACCGAGTGTATAAAGAGCTGTTTCTCAGTATATATAGAGACAGACTTGCGGTTTAGCGCAAATTGCAATATTGAAATTGTAAGTCTGTCTCCGGTTATTTGAGTATTGACTAATTAGTTGTAAATATCTGTGCGTACTATTCTGTATTTAAAATCAACTCAACTCAACTTATTTTTTATAATCCCTTACTTAAATTGCAATCCAATCACTTGCTATATTCATATTTAATTTAAAATTAAATGAGTATTATTTGTTCTTTTTCAAACATATTTACATCGCATTTGAATTAAAAAAGTCTCAATGTACGAAATTTGTATATTTTGAATATGGGCTAATAATTTTAACTTTTATATATTATTAAATTTTTATATTAAAATTGTTTCAATTTAAACAAACCTAAACAGCCGTATATGGGGACAGTGGGAGTCCTCTGTGTCAGATTTAAAAAAGATAAAATTGATTTTTCTAGAATTCATTAAACAGGAAAATTTTTAAAAGCTTAGCCAAAATAAATGCATATGTCACATCTGTGTATGTCATGACAAGATTTTGTGGAATTCTTGTCACATGAATGATATATATATAAGCATTGTGCTCACAACTATACTGCAATGCTAATGTCACAAATATTTCATATACAAGCTTATAGTTTTATAGTATATCGAATATACGACACCATTTGCTAAATTGCGCGCTAAAGTACGACTTCATTTTAAGCTCGTTTGAAATAAAAATTGGTAATCATTATGATATTCTTTAGTATGATATTTTACTTACCCAAAAAAAAAAGTAGTTGAGCCATTTCAAAGGGAATATATGCGTCCATGTGGTTAGCTCAAGTTTCCAAGTCCGACCAGAAGACTGCAATTGTATCATAAATACGGATGTGCTTTCAATCTGTTTTATGTAGAATATTTTATATTTGAACTTTTGTGTATCAATAGTTTGTAACGAATCTGTATACAGGGTGTCCCGTATTTAGTCTCGCTCGCGAAGGCTACGGATAGGTCTTGCTTAGACAAACAAAAAATTGTATGGAGGGTGGGAGGGGGGGGGGGAGATCGTAATGGTTTCCGAGACTTAACGGGACTTTAAGATATTTGAGTATGTTTTTATAGATCACCCTGTAACCTCTGAACGTTACGACCTATGATGATGATTTAAGCTTTCGTAGATAGATAATCGTTGGACCTTTCCAAGGGTCTCACCCTTTCCGTTTTGAAGTTATGGCTCAACAAAGTTAAAATTTCGGAATTTTTACTCGTTTTTTTTTTTATTTAACTACTATTTTTATCAAAAAAACTCGTCATCAATATAACTTTTTCATACTGAATTAACTTAACTTTAAAATGACCTATCACACTCTGTACCCAAAATGTAACCCTTTCTGCGTTTTTCGCACTTTTTCTTAAGCATCTCCAGCGAAATGGCCGAAAAAAATCAAGAAGTGCCAGAAAGTAGGCAATTATCTTTTGGAAATGACCTTTTTCAGTCATTTTCGATTATCTATCTACCAAATTTCAAATCATATCATCATAGGGTGTAACGTTCAGAAGTTACGGGGTGATCTATAAAAACATACCCAAATAATTTAAAGTCCCGTTATCTCGGAAACAGTTTCGATTACCCCCCCCACCCAGCCATACAATTTTTTGTTAGTCTAAGCATGACCTATCCGTAGCCTTCGGGTGCCAGACTACATACGGGACACCCTGTATAGCGAGAGCTGTGTAGAACTACTTGTGAAGTTTTTCTATATGAAATTTTCCGTCGCTTGTAATTCATAATTACATTTTTAATCAATATTATAAGGCAATAGAGATTCACTATAGACCATCCTCAAACCATCAACCTACCATCTAAATGTCCGTTCCAAACATTCAAAAAGTTGAACTGACTTGCCGGGAAATCTAGAATATCCGACCCCGCCTATCTTATCGTCACTTCACGGTGATCCAGTCGGACTATGCAATGCTCTCCAAACTATGTGCCGCTTCAGGAACAAAGCTATCCCATTCGATCCTCGTAGCAATATCCTAGTATACCTGGACGATTTAAAAATTCGGACTCAAGACTTTAACTCACACCTGGCCTTACTTGGCTTGAGGAAAGCCAGCCTCACTATTAACGTCGATAAGAGTAAATTTTGCATAAAAGAGACTAAATGGGCTTCTTAGTCGGAGAAAGTTGTATAAAGACTGACCCTGATAAGGTTGCAGCAATAGATGACTACCCGATACCTAAAACTGCTCGGCAGGTTCGACGCCTGTTGGGTATGGCAGGTTAGAATAGACTCGTCATACAAAACTATGCTGACTTGACTGCTTCGATAACGTACACCTTGAAAAATCCTAGTCAATTTAAGTGGAAGACCGCAGCCCAAACGTCTCTTGAGCAGTTGAAGCAAAAGCTTACATCTGCTTCGCTACTAGTGAGTCCGGCCTTCACCAACCCGTTCTCCATTCAGTCTGATGTCAGTTAACAAGGAATTGGTGGAGTGCTGATGCAACTGGATGACGAAGATCATGAAAGACAGATTGCGTACATCTCTAAGAAGTTAAACTCAGCTCAACGTAATTTACACCATCACTGAGCAGGAATGCTTGGCTGCAGTGCTAAGCGTCCCGAACCGACCTTTAATACCTAATACGATCCTGCTAGCTGGCAACGGTTGATGCCCCAAACGACCTCAACGGGAGACTCGCTCGATGTAGTCTGAAGCTTCAGGGCTTTGACTTTACTATTGAACATCGAAAGGGAAGCCTCAAAGTAGTACCAGATCCATTGTCACGCATATACTGTGACAGTCTAACACCAATGGAAAACACTGGTCTAGAGGTCGACCTTAGTTCTCCACACTTCAATTCATTGGAGTATGAAGAGTTGAGGCAACGAGCTAAGTCTGCCTCAAACAAGCTACCAGATGTATGTGTCAGAGAGTATTTCGTTTACATCCGAATCGTTGCAAGGCTAGGGGATGCAGTCCAGGAGGAAGAAGCATGGTAGCTTTGGATTCTCCGGGGGCACATGAGCCGCTACTGTCCTCTCAGGAAGGCATAGGCAAGACTCTGGAACGCGTACGACGACTTCTATATTAGCCTAACTTTAGAAATTATATTGGCTCATGTGACGTGTGTAAGGAAACAAAGGCTCGGAAAATTATTTTGAGACCACCAATGGGAACACAGTCTCAGACAGAACGACCTTGGCAGTGTATATACATATATATTGACTTGTTATCCTCTCCTACCAACGGAAGCATCTGCATGATTATTGCCTTTGACCACTTTTCGAAACACCTCTTGCTGAAACCTATTAAGATGAAAAGCGGAGCATTGGTAGTAGTGCGTGAGCAAAGGGACCCACTAGTTAGCATGTCTGCAACGGAAGGTCCTCCTGTTCTCGCCAGTAGGTGAGAAACGGACAACTAGTGGTAGTATGCAACGGAAACCATCGTAAGTGTGAGTTAGTTTTAATCATTCTTATACTTACTTTAAATATTTTACACTTACATATATTATAGACGTAAGCAATAAAGCAGGAAATTGAACTCAAACCTGCTGTTGTCATTTGGACCCCTTACTGCATTGAAGCTCTCAACATTTCGATGATTTGCTAACGACTGAACGATTGGTGCCCAAGTAAGCCCACCGACCAAGCAAACGCTGTCACAAGTTATGGCACATTTATTTATCAGAATTCGGTATTTCTAGTGTGATTTGAAAGACTATGTTTTGTGTAAAAATTAGAAATCACTACTTTTATTTATCGGGAATTTAACGAAAATATATCAAATAAAGTGATAGCAAACAAAGCTTTCTTTGTCCTGAAAAGTATAGGAAAATTTTATATTTTAAATTAAGAAGTCTAAAAATATCTCATATGTACTTAAAAATAAATCTGTAGTATATGTACATTACGCTAATTATCTGCATTCGTTTAGATATTTGTTTCCCGTAAGTATTGCAAGTTGTCTCAAAGAACTATTGTGGCTATTTGTCTCTGACATATTTAGTACATAGTATATGTATATAGCGTGGAGCTAGTCTGAAGCATTTTCGTATTGAATTATGTCACAAGTTGCTTTATTCCCTCTAAAGTAGAATCAGAATTTGTTCTTATCAGGAGAGTATAAGGTGTTTAAAGTACAATCTCGCTTGACTGAAATTGAAATGCCTCAATAATTCCAAAAGCACTAAAGTGATATTTTCCCTTAAGGCAAAGACAGAAGTGCAAACATTATAAAAATTTGTATGAAAGCATTCGTGCCCTTTTGTACTGGCTGCAAATCATTTATAATAGGAAATAATAAGGTGTCATGCTATTCCATGCGATCATAAGCGGAATGGGGCTACATAATTTATGTCACAGAAAGAAAAGTCATGTTATTCAAATTAGTGTTATTTGTTTTTAAACTAACTGTCGAGAGAAGAAAAACAATGATAACGATTTTTCGAACGCGGTCAGTACCTAATTCGAGATTCCTTTAACATACAATATATAAACCAAGGTACAACGTATACCGTTTCAATTTCTGTACGTAACTGAAAATGGCGCACAAATATTACTACAAGCTTTTTTATTATTTTTAACAAATTAGAGCTAACTCATTTAACGTCGTCGTCAAGGTCTTCAAGGTATACATAACGTCTATTTATATACATATATTTTTGTACTGTCAAAGATGAAATTGTAGGCATTTCCCTTGAAGAGAGTTATTTATAATAATGAAGTTTACCTCTGAGGTATTTTCTATAAATTCTGGATTTAGAAAAAACGGAAAAGCCTAAAAAACTTATAATTTAAGCAAAACTTATTTAACGAATTTGAATTCTTACCATTAAGCTTACTTCTGAAACTTTCATAATTATAACTATGTAATTCTGAAAAAATTGTCTTCTTTAATTAGCGATTAACTTTTTACAATATGCATTTTCCTGATTAGGGTGGCCATATGTCACTTATGACTAAAAAAATTTTAGATAATCTCATAAGGAGAACATAAGAACGAACAAAAAATAAAATCATGAATTATTAAACCTGAGAAAACTTGTGACGTCATATTTGCTTCAAACAAAACAAAAAAAAAAAACAAAGAAGAACATTGACTAGAGCTACTTCAAAGCTTTGCCTGAAGGCAATTTTCATGCATTCCAAAAACAGCCGACGATTTTGATAACAAAAATTTTATTTAAAATAAGCAATAATATAAATTAGTTAAAAAAAGAAAAAACAATTACAAAAATAATTTCAGGAGTGAATATGTTTTTCTGTGTTTATTAATCTAATTTTTCAAAAATATACAGCAATTTACTTTCTTCTCAACTAAAGAGAACACTAATTATACTGCTCTGGTTAAACTATTTGAGGGCGAAAAGACTTCAGTCGTCTTGTTTAATATACTGTTTGTGTCGTTTATAAATTTATAAGACAAATTTTTGTTTTTGTACTGAGTACTACTTACCTAATAACTATTTTTGAATGCAAATGCAAAGTAAGGAAAATCTGTGAACGACAACACACATTTATATTTATTTTTGGACTCTTAAGCAGAAGCTGTACAATGTTAAGACTTTCAATCTTGTGAAGCTTGGCATTTTTTGTAAGACACAATACGAACTTCATTATATCCTAATTGAAAGTTCTTAAATGAGCGGTTGGCTTAAAATTTCATTTGTTTATTCATAATTTATATTGTATATTTTTGTTCGAGCGAATTTTTTCCCAAAATTTTTATACAAATTTCTCAAAATTCTTTCCATAAACCGAAAAATTTAATGCCATTATATTCTAGATAACTTGACCACATATATTTTACAGATCTGTAAAGGTTGAAGCTGGCTTAGTGTTATAAGGATTGTAAATGTTTCCGGTTTAGATGTACTATTATTACGGTATACGGAAAGTAAAGTACATTATCTACTAACAAACATAATCTGTCATATTGAAGCCGAGAGGTGCAATTCTGACAGCATTTAATTTGGATGTTGCTTTCCTATAAAATTTGTCACATTTACGCCGCGTATTATATGTATTATAATTATTCTTTTGTATACCAGTAGCATTACTTATTTTACAAAAGTGTTCAAAAGTTATTGTAGCGATTCTAATAAATTATCTATACCTCTCTCTTTAGCTGCTTCTTAAGCACCCACGAGTTATTTTTTGAAGAAAATATGCAACTGCAACAGTGTACTATATCGACTATGCGAAGAGGAAGATGAAATGTCGAAGCATATCATATGAATGTCCGGCGCCGCGCTGCAGTTTTAAGGATGCAAATAACTGTAGAAGTATTTATCGCTCTAAATAAAGTTTGAAAGCTAACTCGAACGGCAATAATAGAGCACGAAAAAACTTAAATTTAACTTAACCATTCAAGGGAAGGACATAATAGATGAACTCTGATCGCGTTTATCCACAGGGTCGCCCCTCTCCTAAGCTTAACCTTAAACTTAAACGATCGAGTATATATGATGAGAGTAAGGATGAATTGCAGTGTTTTGGCCCCTGTTTTCAAATTAAAATAAAAGGAATTAACTAAATGATGATGATCATAGTCATTTATAGCTGCAAACAAATTTTAAATTTTCCGGGTTCTTGAAAACAAAGGAAATAAGTGTATTATATGTCGCCTTCATGCCATATTCAGAAATTAATCTTGTGACATATAGCAATTTAAGGAGTCATCGTTTTTCAAGTATTTGAACTCATTCTTGAAAACGAAAACGGGGAATATCTTATATATTGGTAAAGTAATATCAATAATTGCTCATTTGCACATTTGCCTCCGACTTTTCCTTTTTGCCATCATATTATATGACATCTCTGCTCGAAAGTAATGTTCCCCAATCCAACTTGCTATTCCCTTCAAGAATTTACTATCTCCCCACGACCTCGCGGTCTGGACTTGAACATATTAGCCAGTAACCATAATGCTTCCTAATCGACCTACCAACATGAAAATAATGGAAGCACAATAAAAACCACCTCCATTTGAAACAAATACAGCGTTTTACTACTTGTATCATAGGAAAAACATACTCACATAAATAAACATAATACATTCATCTGGCATAACAATGTTTGTTGGCCCCATAGAAGATCTTTGCTATTGCATCTCTTAAGGTGCATCCACACAAAGCACATATTGGCAAAAGCAATTGTCAAACATTTTGCAAACAATTTATATGCAGTTGACAAATGTTTGATACATACTTGTCATATGTTTGTCAAATGTTTGTCAAACATTTTCCAAATATCTGATAGGATATTTGTGTGAAAAATGTTTTGCAACTGTTCAATTTTAATCATGAATTCTTCGATTGGAGTAACGTGCATTGTAGCATCTTTCGTCGTACTTGCGGCAATGTTTTAGGAAAATTTTGAAAATGACATAATGGAACAGAAATTATTTAAACAGACGATTACAAACTCGATTTCGAAATTTCGCAAGAATAATTCTATTAATTTTATTATATTTATTCTGTCCCATTTTTAATTAAAATTTTTTTCCAAAATGAACTTCCACTATACATAGCTGTTGAAAACTGACTGAAAGTACTGTACAATATTTAACAAACATCTAATGTCTTCCATTTCATTTGGATTAAATTAAAACTTTTTTAGGAATCTATCTAAAGAAATTGCGTCCACATCCATAAAATTTCAGAAATGCCTGGCAAATGATTGACGAATGTTTGACAAACGTTTGATAAATGTTTGTCAAACTTTTTGTGCGATGCTGTTCGATTGTTGATGGAACCTAAATAAAACCACCTCCTCCATGCAGTGGTTTCGGTTGTGGTATCGTAGACAGAGCCCAAAACATAGTCGAATGCTATACTTTTCGTTGCATGTTGTTAGATTGCCGGTTTTTAATTGTTTTGTTCAGAGGGAGATGGTTTTATAATTGCTTCTGTTTGATAATTTACAGCGAAGGGCGAATAAAAAGCCTTTGGGGGTAATATTTTTTAATGAAAATATTTTGAAGAAATTTTTTTGTCGTAATTTTTTATTTTTTCATTTTTTTTTTTTGTAATTTAATTATATCAGAAAACCAAAGGAAACAATACTTCCCTTGCTTCCAAAGATTCCACTGCTGTACACTGTGATGTGTTACGATGACAACTTTTTGGTGATTTGTTTGTTATATTAGTAAGGCAAGACGAGTCCTATTGAGAGGAGCGAGAGATCAATTATTTTGAGTTTGACTAAAAACATAGGATGCGAGTCTTCATCAAAGGTCTTTGAAATATCTAGGGCACATATTTGTGATTACCGAAATTATGTTTGGAACCTTAGTTGTAACACTCTATAAAAAAATCAGCAAATCTCCCCAAAGCATCCAAATCAAAACATTATGCCGTATATAGATAAGTTCCTCTTTAGTTAGTTAGTCATTTTTTGTTAATGATATTCTTAAGACCTTTGGTGAAGTAGAAGTGTTGCAGTTAGCTGATAATTGATCTTATTATTATTTCTACTACTATTTTTGATGATATTTTAGTTAAAGGTCATGTTTCTCAAAAATATTGTATTGGGTTGTCTATTAGGAGTTGTGATGATGTGTCACAAATTTGGAAGGCGATGAAATTCTAAACATATGTGTGTTGCCGTTCACAAGTTGATAAAAAAATATTTACGCAACTAGAAATGTGAATTTTTTTGATCCGGCTTTAAATGAACCTGACTGATTTCCAAATATTTCGATCGTTCAAATTAAAATTATCTGTACTTTTTATAGTAGTGAAATTGAATTTGAAGTATTTTGAAAAAGAACAAATATGAAGACTTTTTGATAAAAAAAAAACTAACTGAAAAATTAGTGTTCTGCTTAAAAGAGATGTTTTGGCCACCCTATCTGTGTGGCTATCTTTGATATTTTTAAAGAAGAATACCCAAAGTTGGCACTCGGTTATTGATGTAACTATAGTTCGTGAAAAGCGACTGCGCAGATAAATTTGTGTGGTATTATACTAAGTTATTTCTTATTCGTATGAGTTGGTCTTTGTGTCTCAATTATGTATATGAATCGTGTATATAATATTTTCTATAATTTGTTTATTATAAAAACACTGGTAGAAAATTGCTCAACAGTTTCGGTAGATATAGATAAAAATTTGTTTACTTCAAAAACCTCAGTATAAATTGTCTTTACGTCTAGTGTCGGAAGAGTATAAATAGTATAAGTAGGTAGTAGAATAGAAATTTAAGTCAAAGTTGACTTTGTATTAATACAAAATATTGCAAACAGTAGGAAATGTAAAAATATTTCTTCTAAGAGGGGTGGTAACAATATCTTTCGCGTGATTTACAAGGTTACTGTTATTTAAATATATATATATATATATGTATATGTATATAACAAAACTTCTTAAGATATATAAAATATTGTTTTTTATGCATTTGTCCAGGACAAAACAATAAGTTGGCGTCTTTATTTCTTTGGTATTGGCGGCAGGTCATTGTTCACTGTTATGCTGAGCCGTCGGATATTTGGTTTGTCGTACTCTTCCATTGACATGCCTCGTGATAACTTTCGTCCAGAATTTGTTCCATCTGCAGATCCTCCCGAACTGGTGGAGTATGCTCGAGATCGATCTACTCCTGGCATTATGACCGATGTGAGCAAACCTTGGCCCTTGCAAAATAGGAGGATTGATTGAGCTACTTTAGCGGGCTGAAAATAAAGAAAAAACAATTTATGGAATATTTGAAAAGAATTAAATAATGACTATAACAAAGTTACCGTATCTGCAAGCACATCACCTGCCCGCTCAATTTTCAGCATGGTCACCTTTTCTTTTCCTACATCACGGTAAAGCTTTTCAACAACTGATGCGTAAGGGCTGAGCATGCCAGTAATTAGAAGAACGTCAATTTTGCACGCCTTCAATGAAAGGTCCTTACGGCTGCAGGAAAATGTAAAATGTAGGTGAATTAGGATAAATTGAAACAAGATGAAGAAAAACTAAAAAACTACCTACATTACATGAAATTTATATAATTGAGAAAAGCATTTTCCGATAAATGAGTACCAAGATTCAACCCTGCAGTTGAGTTGTTGCCCACACCATCACTAAATAATACATCATGGGTGTTATTCCTATGACGAATCCTACTTAGTCCATCTAATGAACAAATACTCCTTAAATACATACAATAAAATTTTTATGGAAGTAGTATGGCGGGGCTATATTCAGTGCTGGGCACCGTTAATGAAAACATTAACTTCGTTAATCGTTAATCCGTTACTAAAAAAGTTAACTTCGTTAAACGTTAAAGCGTTACTTTACGGAAAATTTAACGGAAGTTAACATTAATCGTTAATCGTTAACTCCTAATAGTAATTGTAATCTTTATAGTATTGGACTAGTGAAATGAGAAAGTATATTCGCGGAGCAATGACCATTGCTTAGCTGGTGTGTTATTGAATCCTTGGCGCAATGATCATTCGTTTCGTCATTGCACTAATTACGCCTCCGCTCATTCGTTTGCAATTATACATTACTTGTCATTCCTTATGTCAATAAGTGCGCTTTCAGCGGTGAGGAATTGCAAGTTATTGGAAAAATCAGCTGATTTTCAAGCCATCACTTTCAGATATCATATTTTCAAGGTAAATTTTGAATATTTTCCAAAGCGAATTATTGAAAAACTTTCTCACATTATATATCCAATACAAGGCTCGATTAAATTTTTCTCCTATTACTTTACAATTCACAGTTTTTAATTTACAAAATTGAGAACTGTCATCTGTAAAATCGAATTACCGTCAAGATATCGTGTGCTTGCTTTACCAAGCAATCATCATTCAATTAATTACGTAATTAGATCAATGATCATTCTAGTGCATCATGTGCCTAGGGTATAATACCATTGCTTATAAAAAAATGTTTTGGGTGGGGAAGTTTAGGTAGGACATGGAAAATAAATATGAAAACAGTACATAAATCTTAGTTTGTTCTAATAAATATTTCGGAATCAAATTAAAATTACGGGTAAATCAAAATACTGGAGATCACTTGTGAAAAGCCGCAGCAAATTGGCGTTGTTTATCGTCCAGAAGGTCCATACCTTTTATCTATGCCCTTTAATAAGACATTACCTAAAGCTGTGCAATTCACAAGACCCCTAGCCTTGATATTCATTAATTTAAATACAGTTGCTGGAATTTGTCGGTTGGAGTGATCCGAGATATGCTTGAGCTTAAAGCGTCATGTCTTCTTGCGTGATAGCTTCTATGCACAGAGCCTACGCATAGCCACACACATGATCTTCGCGGCGTGTTGTCAGGTTCGTCATAAATTGTAGGTACCCAATTAACGGTTAACGGACATATGCAAAGTTAACGGAAGTTAAAGAGGCCGTTAATATTCTTAAAAGTTAATCCGTTACTCGAAAAGTTAACTTCGTTAATTAACGATTAACGGATTAACGGTCTTGTGCCCAGCTCTGGCTATATTCAAAGAGGTCGACAGGAATAGCTGACAGATATAATTAGGCAAAAAATCGGATGAGGAAGAACGAATGTATTAACTCTATCGTAGTCGAGACTTTCAATACAACGAATATAACGCAGCATACTTAGCCAAAAACTTAATTTGGCAAAAATCGAAGAGATTCAGATTAACAATAGTTGTACCTTCTTTATCGATACTGAAAACAACAAAGCGAAGGTTGTTAAGTATTTCTGTTAATTCACTAGCGTTAACGTTATTAACCAAACTCACGGTACAGATGTTCTCGTATAAATAAAACCTGAAACGGTTTTTTTTTCTATTATATTTATAATTTATAATGCAAGCGTTGGCTCTCATAAGTTGCGAACACGATTTGATTGCAATTACGAATGTTGTTTTTATTTAGGAAACGTAGAGTGAGTGCAATATCGAAGATAGGGTGACGATATTTAATGGTGGGAATTCTAGGAACGTAGTTTATTCAAGGAGAGTGAATTGGAAATGCCATTCAAGGCAAGATCCAATTCCCTGCTTCAACAAGAGCTAAAATATTTACTGTCGGATCTAGTCAAAACCTGTCGAACCATCAACATCCTGGGTTATACTCCAAGCATATGAAGAAATGTAAAGGTGGCATTTATATCTACGAGTCAAGGATGGTTACTTGCACAGGTTCTACCGACCTAAAAGTCTAAGCTCATTCTCTCTTAAAACAATTGAGAAAGTTTTAGATAATTTTTCAATTTAAATTAGAATATAAGGCACCACAAAGATTTTGAAGAGAGTAATAAAAGTTTTGTAAATTGCGAAAAAAGTATTATAAACTAAATCAGGGATCCAGATACTAGAAGCAAACGTCCAGAGGTTTTCTACAAGGCTTCGAAGAAATGAAATATGCTTGTTTTGTATGGAAGAAAATTAATTTTGGCTGCTTACATCGGCCATGGTTTCCTTTCAGTTACCTTTGATCGTAAGTTAGCTATAAATAACGCTCTATATAATTGAAGCATACAAATTTTGATGCTAAATATTTTCTTGGAATATAGTTGAGATGAGTAATTGCACATAAATCAGTCAGCTTATATTTAAAAAAATGCAGTAGAATTAATAATAATAGAATAATAATTTCATACAAATTCTGAGGACCATTTTCAAAAAAAAAAAAAAAATTGAATCCCTATACCCCGACATATGTTTTTGTTAGAATCTGAAAAACTGGCAACCGAAAATCGTAGATTCACCCCATTCCAACAAAATCCATTCTTAAGTCATTCTTAAGATAAAATGTGGTAACCTATATACCTCTTATATACAAGGTGTTTAGTAAATAAGTAGGATGGAATGCGTATATAGATTTCTTGGAGTATCCTAAGCATACTTGAGCCTGCCTCTAAAATCACTCTTTCGTTTAAAATTTTTCCTGTTTTCAAAGTGAGTGTTGTCCCTAAAATGCTCAGAACGGCTTTCAAGAATATTGCAGAATCTAACTTAAGCACTTGTTCCAGAGAGGACATTTCATCCCTTTTAGCGATATCCAACATTTTACGATTCATGGTCAAATACTTCAGTTAATGAGCCTTGAACTTGGATTCTAGAAGGAAATTGCATGCAAATTTGCTGTTAATCTTTAATCCCCTACAATTTTTACCCCATTAATATTTTTATGCTATGCGAAAAGTGAAAAAGTTTAGTTGAGTTGAAAGATTTTCAACATTTTTGGTGGCGAATGCTATACAGGTGTTTCCGCCTAGGAGGTCAATAGATCAGGAGGTGATAGAACTCACCTAACCAAACAAAACATTGTATGACAGGGGGGGGGGGGGGGGCATATTAACCGTTAGCAGAGACAGGGTGATTAAGGAAAAAACCTTGTTTTCTTAAAAAGTACAGGGCGTACAGTCACAGTTAAGAGCTTATTGTGTTTATAGGGTTTCATGGCCTTTCCGACCACTGCTCAACAAGAACTGTACCCCTCTTCTCTCAGGAGTTACGGGGGTCTAAACAAAAAAAAATGGATTTTTTATATTTTTTTTTTTTAAAACGGTTTTTTATAAAAACTATAAACTGTAGACTCTCCTCTTTAATTTGTACTATCTGCAGCCGTTTAAGAGTTATTAGCTCAAAACCTATTCAGGTCATACCGAAATTAGCCGATATTTTTTTTTTAATGTCGTGTTTTCAGTCACTAAGGGAGCAAATTATTCTTTGAAAATAGGCTTGAGAATAGCTTTCAGTAGAATATTCAATTCGAGCCGATAACGACGATGGAGTATTGACGATGTATAGTAATTGCAAGCGAGAATTCAGGTGGGACCATGACTTCCCTTTAAGTCCAGGACTAAGTTTAAATATTTTGTATTTGTGTTTTGCCTAAATTCCGTCTTAATTCAAAGGATGAAGCAAATTTAAAGAGAAATAAGGATATTCAGAAACAGCTGGTAAGAATATAGTTTGATTATTATTGGTTTTTGTAGAACATTTACATTTCAAATTAAGTTTCAGAAATTTACATAAAATAGTTCCGATGACATTGTAAAAGCTATTAATGCAAGTTTGAGACTAATTTTTGGAAGTAACAAATTTGTTCGACACTTTTCTTGAACAAGCGCTAACAGCAATATTAGCATTAAGTACTCAATTGCCGTGGAAATCATTAAAGGTTTTCAAAAATTTTCCATTTTTAAGTACTCAGGCCACTGATTGTGTATGCATATTTTTCAGATTCTTGCATTCAAAATAATATTCAAGCTAATTTTATAGAAATTCTTATAAATCCTTATAATCGTTTTACAAAATCCTTAAAAAAACGGTCGGAGGCGGCAGTATCAGCAATAGTACAGGAAAAAGAGTAACGCTGAACTCTTTGATTTCGAATACCATAAAGAAACATCTGAAGAAGACATATTTTCTGACATTGAACCTATATAACAACTTAACATAAAGATTGCAACGTATTCAGTACACATGTTATTTGCAGATGCTATAGTAAATACATCTCTGTAATTTTTTTCTTCTGAATTATAAGCAGTAGGAATTTATTTTGAATGCCTTGAACAAAATTTTATATTTGAAAGCATAGCTTCTGTTCATGTTGAGTGAGGTCTTGATTGTCTTGATTAAGATTAAATGGATGGATGCTCGGGCTATTGTTCTTTGTTTTAGACAACAAACCATAGATTAGAGTCTACATTTTTTTATTTAAAATATTCCACAACCTTTAACGGGTGAACACTTCGCGTCTTCAGGTGGTCTTATCTATAAAGTAACCTAGTACGACTTTGCCCAAATTTTACAATATTTATACTACTTACGGATTAATAGCAGTTCTTTTTTTAAAAATACAACATAGGGCGAAACAATAATAAATTAAACATTATGGAACACTGTAATTTAAATAAATTATTAAGATATATACAAAAAACAGGAAAGAAAAAACTAACTACTTTTAAAACACATTTGAGACCAAAATAATTAGATGTCACGTCCAGGGAGAGTTACTTTATGAGGGATAAGGAAATATTTTCTGATTTTTGTGGGTTCATTGTATTGGGTGTGGTATATATATACAAGGCCTCCAGGCACATCCCCTTGTTCATATTTTTCTCTTTATATAAAATTGTTGTATAATTAAAATCTGGAAAGTGGTTTGCTTCTACACAGTGGCTAGACAACACAGTCTTGCTAGTCTGTTTATTTTTTATATCCGACTTGTGACCCCACAAGCCGATTTTTAAACAATTCTTTATCTGTATTATCTTTTACTCGGCTGAAACACCTCTTTGAAGGCAGGGCAGATCCGGTCATATTTTAAGCACAAATCACCTTTTTCCGTTTTTCAGACATACCTAAAATATGGTATATATGACACTCCGATATATTTTGCCTCTATTGTGTTGTGTGGTGTCAGTTATCGTATTCGTGACATTATTACTTAGGCTCCTAGGTTTGTAGCTACTAACTAGATATTGAATGTTACGTACAGGAAAACCCTTGTCCAGTAGGATATTGTAAATTCTGTTCTTATTTCTTTTGTGAAAGCAAATATCACTTATTCCTAGTATTCTATCGACGAGATTCTTGGCCGTATTGATTTTCTGGTATCTCGAATGATTGCAGTTGTAATTTTGTAGTCTACCTGATTAAGTAGGTTTCTGATACCAATCTGTAATGATGGTATCGTTTTTCCGTATTGCTAGTACCTCAAGGTATGGAATTCTACCATCCAATTCAATTTGCATAGAAAAACTGTAGTTTTCTGTGAAAACTGTTAA
Organism: Dioctria rufipes; assembly: GCA_963924295.1. NCBI lineage: Eukaryota > Metazoa > Arthropoda > Insecta > Diptera > Asilidae > Dioctria > Dioctria rufipes. The sequence goes on along the minus strand of OZ002741.1, from coordinate 103,270,851 downwards.
AAATAATATTAATGTAGCCGGAATGTGTTCCTGTGGCCCTACAGGGAAGAGATCGTCAATATACTTGAACACAATTTTGGGTTGATATGGTGATATCTAACAATACTTCCATGACAATATCCGCCATGATAATGGAGAGCGGGTTATCCATAGACATTCCAAAGGTCTGCCTGTATAATTTTCCATCAAATTGGAAATAATTACATTCAATGATGCAGAATTGTAAGATTTTTATGAACTTATTTTTTTTAATGTTTGGGATAAAAAGAAAAAGAAAAAAAATTTCACATCTAGTGACATCATACTATCGAGGGAATCTAGTCGGAGGCTATTAAATTTCTCTTTGAATATATATGTATATATATCTCGAGCTAATCGTTAATTGGCGTAGAATGTTTGCCATAAATTTAGAGAGCTCATACGCTCCCGAATTTAAGGTTGAAACAATTGGTCTGATTGGGGGACCTTTTTTTGTGTATTTTGGATAGGCCATAAATCTTGGGTGCTCCTGATTTATACGTGGTGATGGGTAATTTTTCTTTTTCTTTTCCATCTTCTATGACCTGTAGCAGAGGAAAATCTTGTTTATCGTATGGTAGCGCAAGTTCTGTTATACAGGGTGTCCCATACGTACCGCATTTCCTTTATACCCCGGATTACTCACTCAATTTCGAGAAATATATTGTATGGTAGGAGAGCCGGAAAATGCACGGTGTGGGCGGTAGGGGGGTTTACGATTTTTAGTACTGTTTCCACTTTACACCTTGTAAATTTCTTGATATACACCCTATCAAGGCGAGATTTATCTCAGGTGATAGCAAACCATCTAATGAATGTCCAACCAGCGCTACTGTCACCTTCAATCTTAAGTTGTAGTACGTCAAAGTCCGAAAATTGGAAAAAACATCCTAGTTTTTTCAAATTTTAACGATTTTCCCGCCAAAATACATGATAAATATACAGTTCATTAACAAGATTTAGAGACCCCGGAATGTTACCTAAATGCAACCGTTTTTGAGATATTCCCGTTTCTATGATTCATAAATTCATGAATTTTTTGCTAATTTGCTTGGAATTGCATAAATTAGACGCGATTTCTATTGTTATTGGCAAAATTAATGAAATTATGCATCATAAAAACGGGAATATCTCAAAAACGGTAGCATTTAGGTAGGTACGTATGCAGGATCAAATGAAAGGTAACATTCGGAGGTCTCGAAATCGTGCAAGAAAGTGCTATCCTTATCTTGCCTTTTAGCGAGAAAATCGTTGAAATTGAAAAACAAATTGCAAAATTTTCTAATTTTTATTTTGACGTCTTTTAACTGCCGACGGAAAAGGAATAGGGAGGTGGTTGGACATTTGTTGGAAACCGTAGAGGGTTTACTATCACCTGAGATGCAAGTCACCTTCATAGGATGTATAACAAGAAAGTTACACGAAAATTACATGGTATTAGGATAGAAAGAACAAAAATCACAAAACCCCGCTACCGCCCTCACCCTGCATTTTCCGACTCTCCTCCCATACAACTTTGTTCTCGAAATTGAGTGAGGTGTATAAAGGAAATGCGGTACGTATGGGACACCCTGTATAAGCCATAAATGTATTTTTTAAATTCTTTTAAAGTATGTAGTTTCATATTTTTATAAAATAAACTGTAATTTTTCTTTTTATGGTGGTGGGAACTCATTTGTTGGTGTCGTTGCTACATCGATAGACGAAAATGAAAACGCTGAACCGAAATACTCACTTTGCCACCCTGTAACACGGAATATTTCCAATTAAAATTATACTAAAAGGTTGAACATTTTTCATTCTTTCAATATTAGAAATAAATTATGAATTTATATTGCTTTTTAAGACTAGCACTTTCCACTGTTTTCGATGAATTTTCATTCACGATATCATTGAAATGTATTTTTCTCGAGAAAGAATGTAAGAAATTAATAACGTCTTGCAGAATATTACAGAAGAAGAAATCGGGCGAACTTTTTGCTTAATGGGAAATATTCTTTGTTGTAGTTTCTCGGTTCAACGTCTTCGATTTCGTCTATCGATGTGACAACGGCACCCAGAAATGAGTTCTCACTCACCACTCATAATTGTCATTGACTTATGCAAGCTTTTGAAGGGGAAAAAAGCTTTTTGAAATTATTCAGACTTAAGTCTGAAATACAATGTTATGCAGTGCTGGAGCAGTGTACTGCACTGTGGAGCACATTGAAAGCAGTGCAGTGCTTTGCCAATAATTTTTAGAAGATTTCATATAGGTATAAATTTTTTGTATTGTGGATTTATTATTTTGAGAACAAATTCACCAATTTTTCTTCTAATGTCATTTTAAAATCAATTAATCAACTTAAAACTGAGCAATTCCTCTATTCTATGGTATTTAACAAATGTCAACTGATGCAGCATTTTAGAAATGAGCCTAAACGATGCAGTGCAGTGCATTGCACTGCAATGCAGTCCAGTGTATGTTAATTGCCACATGATACTCAGCTCTACATTTCAATGCAGTCATATTGTGTTTTAGCTTTTAAGGTAAAGATACACTGTGAGAGTCTTTAGAGACACGTCTCCGAAGTGTATGCACGAAATTTGATGTTTGGTCTCTAGAGATCTCTAGAGATCTTTGTTAATTGTCGCAGGAGATTGTTAGAAAGATTTATCTTGAAAGTTATTTCATGTTATGGGAAAAGTGAAAAAGCTTTAAAAAAATATATCCTTGGGTACAAATTTTACGAGATAAACGCAACAAAATGGTGATTCTTTTTTCAAAAATAACCAGAACTTCATTGACGAAATAAATGCCTAAATGCCCTAAATCCATTATATTAATTTTTTTATTAATTTCTTTGTAACAATTCGTCAAACTCACTCCAGTTCATTGCTTTTCCTTTCCGAGTAGACCTACACTTAACTGACCAGAACACACAAATAGTTTGCGGAGACCTGGAGACGATAAATAAATAAACTTCGGAGACTGGAGACCGAACCTGGAGGTCAAAATGTCTCGCCGTATAGATTCACCTTTATCTTACCGTAGTCGCAACTCATTTTCCTTACGAAGTCGTGTCAACAGTTTCATATATTTTTCGAAAAGAACTTTTCAAACATTATGTAACGACTTCGAAAGGCAATCAGAAAATTTGGTTTGCAGGGTTAGGATTGCGCAAGTAGAATGTATGATAAAACGGAACGTGTATGGCAGCCTAAACAAAAGCGTTTGGGAACTTTTTAAGTGAAATTTGATTTATTTAATTTTTTTCTCTAAAATGTTTTTGCGGCCTTTTTCACAAAAAATAGCATACTAGGGTTATGGTGAGATACACACAATTTGGCGTTGTATAGTGCAAACTGTTAAAACTCATAAGTACATCAAGCTGGTGTTGGTAACTAGCGCTAATGCTACAGTATACTTTTCTAACCTTTTTAATAAGGTTTTGGTGCTTTTAGTAGGCTATAACCTGCAGCATTGTCTTTGGTGTTGCGAAACAAATCTAATATGAGCCAGGATACCATATGAGTCACTGCTCACTGGTCGATTTCATGATCACGATCACCTGAATGGGCCATCCACACGAGTATTCTTGATGCAGTATGCATTCCGATTTTTTAGGGAAGAGGTGAGAAGAAGCAAAGAGATATCTCTACACTCACCTCTTCCTCAGAAAACCTGTTTGCATAGTGCATCAGGAATACTCCGTGTGGTATGGCCAATATGAAGCGGTGTAAGCAACAGATATCTGCCAACACTCTTTGTTTATTGAATTTAATTTTTCGTTATTATTGTAATTGAATATTGAACTTTACATGTATAGGTACATTCTTATACAACCGTTCTAGTCGAGTATACTACACCTTTCCTACTTACATTTTGTTTTTAATTAACCATCCCAATATTGTAGTGTTTTCATTCATTCTATGAGAGAAGTATGCATCCGCTAGCACCATATTCTTTTGCAGTTTTAACTGATACTTAATTTTTGACTTCTTGGTAAACTCATTCTTACATACACTTGGTGTACTTACTTGTAACAACCAGAGTGAAACCGTTAATTTGTTGCATAATGGATACAAAAAGAAATAACAATGTAATGGTTTAGAGAGTGACTTAAGTAGATTTATGAACGCACCCAATGCCTCGCTTGTTTTATTTGCCGCTTTAAGCAGTTTTCAAGTGTTCTCTTGAACTAATATTCTCGATATCGATTGATCAGATGAAACTGAGCAATACAACTTCAGAGATCATTATTTGAGACATTTTATTGCATAAGTGATATTAGAAAAAGAAACTTCAATAAATCTTACCTCATGAAAGCCTTGACGTAAAGTCCAACGTTTTTCTTGTTCAGTGCTCCCCGCAGCCGATTCTGGTATTCAGCGACGATCTTCTCCTTATCTGGATTGTCCCCAACGAGTTGCTATATATATTTTAAATGAGGCCACATTTCGGAAGGAAATTTTCAGGTCAGGGATACAATTAGGATTTAAAAAATTGAAGCTTTAGTAATAATTTATTAACATATATTTTCAAGTGTAGTAACTTTTTTTTGAGGATTAAAAAGAAGCAAAAATAATTATTAATAAGTTTTTGCGGTAATTAGGTATATATGGTTCATATTATATCATACGTTTCTACACTTATATACCAAGCTCTAAGTTTTATAAAAAAAATAAATAAATAAATAAAAATAAAAAAGTACATACTCTAGGCTAAATATAAGTGAAGTATAGTTAAATATTGAGTGTAGTAGTGATTGAATAAAAAATTTGCATGCGAACAAAGGGCGGATTTTGTTTAGTGCCTTGATAGGCGTGAAGCTTTGTTCACAATAAACGAGCATTGAATGACCGTCAGAAGCCAAATTAAAAGCTACATTTGATATGGCAAACAGTTTGTAAACAATGTTTCACGTCATTCACAGCCGTAATTATGCCGCCCAAAATTATCACAGCCAAATGAGGAATAAGGAGAAGGGAGTTAGGAGATATTTCTGTGCATTTGGTAACGTTTTCCATTTTAGTTGGAAAATAGAAAATGCAAACTATCGGAATTAAGTTTGCTGACATGAAAAATCACTGCTTGCAAAAAACGTTTGTTGACTTCAATTGCATTCCAAAGAATTCTACATTTCAAGTTATTATGAGTACGCAATGGGTATTGGAGAAACCAGCTGGCAACTAAGTATATTTGTTGAAGGTACATCTAGTTGTATAATTAAATTTTCAGCAATAATAGCTTGTAATAATTTTTTTCATTCGCTCGTGATTTTTTTATTCTCTTAAAATTTTAAATGAACTGAATAAGCCAAATTTTGTATTTTAGTGATCATCTTCATTTTCCGTTTTATGTTTTTGTCATTTCTAAAACTTACTTAGATAAAATTGAGAATTATCTAACCCACATTGTGTTTGTCTTAGCCCCTGTGTTTTCCAGTGCTAAATTATCTAACCTCGACCTCTGCCCCAACTTTGCAAAACTTTTAAAGAAGCAAAAAAAGGAAAGAAATTTTGGGTGCATCCACTAATCAGCGGAAGATATTTCACCGGAAATGTCTCTTTGAAACATCTTAAATTGAAGGAATTTTTAGAAATTCTTTTCGACTATTATGAATGTCTGCAGGAATAGAAGACTCGTGAAACTGAAGCATAATATCGGGTGAGTCTTGTTTACTGGGTTTGGACCATCATACCCATGGTGAACATTCAGGTTGAATGGTCGACAACTATCTCTGAAACTCTCAAATGGGATAGAAAAGTTGGGCAAGCTACCTTTTGAAGCCGAACTGTCCCTATGACAGTCTGGCTGAGCATCCCAGTCAAGTCAAATTCTTGTCCTCTTGTAGTAGACTGTCCCAATGACAGCCTGGAGGAGCGTCAAAGAGAGGTCGTGGTGAGTCGCAACCATGTGTGGGTTGCGGATTAGTAGATGTAAGTTAGACAATTCGTTTTCGCTAGTGCTGGATCATAAAATGCGAGCTTCACTTCGGATGGTGCTGAACAATCAAACACAAACTTTGCTTCCGTTAGTGCTGGACAATGAAATGCGAGTTTCGCTTCTGCTAGATGCTGGACACTGATAGGTTCTGGGAGAATCAAACCACCGGAACTTTTGAATGCACCTAGGTGCTAGAGCTCTTGGGTCTGCCTAAGCACCGTTGATCTTCGGTTTACCTACGTTCAGAATATCTCCGGTGAATCTAAGAAAGGGATACCTGGAAATAAGGTAATATATATTTTGTGGGCATAAGGCATCTGATTAAAAATACTGATCATCTACGGTCCTTGCTTTTCTTTAATGCGTTAGAGACCTCCGTTCTTATTAGGATTGAAACTTGACAACGATTCTATTTTTACTTAAAACACTAAAAAGAACGTGCAGATGGCTCTGTCAAGCTGCGACATGTCTTATTATGATCTTTTTCGTTGCTAATTTCAAATGACATGCGACCATTTTTTATCTCGTACAGTTTGCGCGTCATGAGGGAAGAACTCCAGATAAGATCGGGTCGCACGACCACAGCGCGTCCTTTTGGTACATAAGGCTAATTTCTATTCTGTTTTAACTTTTATAACTTTGACAGACAATTTGTTGTTGTCATTTAATTCATACATACGGGAAATTTGTTAAAAAATTTGGGAAATTGTTTCGCGTCAAAAGTTGTTCTTGCTGTAGTAATTTATTAAGCTCGTAATGTGTTAACAGAGCTCAGAATGTTGAAGTTCTTAAAGTTATAGTGGTTATACTGAGGTCGAGGCTAGAAATATTAGCCCCGCGTTTCGAGCTTAGGGGCCGCAATTTTGATTTTGCTTCTGTGCATACGAAAAATGAGCAAAACTGAAAATTTTAATTTAAAATTTTCCTCAAAATAATACTTATTTAATTAGTTGACAAATTCAAAATGGTTGACAATCTAAAAAGATTTTAAGGAAAAAAGCTTCAATCTGGCAAATACAGTTGAAAAAAATAAATATAACATTTTTATTTAATAAAACAAGTATTAGCTGTGTTATTTTGTGCATCGGTCTCTAGAAAACTGTGTGTTCTTTTGTGTCTGCAGAACAGAGGAAAACAAGAGATACACAAAAGAACGCCTCATACATTTTCATAGAAAGATTCAAATGAAGCGAGCAGTACAAATACTTCGTTTTAATCGACAGAACAATTTGTTCTCTCCAGTACATGGGAGTTCTAGAACAAGAAAAAACACAGCTATTAAAGGCAAAATATTTTTTCTCATTTGGAGAAAACACTTAGTGACATTTGCTTCTCATAAGCCTTCTAATCAAATCTATGTGATCGTTATGTCTTCATTTTTTTCTAATTTCTTGTTTGAAGGCAATTGGAAATTTATTACCAGGTGCAAATAATTTTGTCGTCAAAAGTTTTTTTTTAAATTATCGGCTTTTCCACACATGCTTGTCACGTACAAATCGAGTGAAGCCAAATTTGGTTATCTTCAATTCTTCGTATACGTATACTAAGTACATATAAGTATTACTAGTATAAACCTGCAATAGTAATATTAGTTTGTTTTTATTTCTTTTTAGTCTTTCTTCATATATGTATGTAGGTCTAATGAAAGAAAATAAGGACATCAGAGGGATCAAAATTAAAGGAAACAAAACTCAGTAGACAATTACTAATACAAAAGTGTATTCATCGAAATTAATTTGATGACTGAGGATTAAGCAAACGAAGTGTACGGGAATAACTAGGATGTTTAGTACCACTCCAGTCGAATACCGCGCACATAGTAACAACTGAACGGCATCTTTCTGTGATTTCGCTTCAGTGAATATACATACATATGAAGATAAAGTCAGTACATCCACTTTTGGAGATGAAATATGTTAAACCAATCTATTCAGCGCGCATGATTTTATCAAAGTAAAGAATTAAGGATTTTCATTGTTCTTCAAAGCACTGTGACAAATTACAACGCGGTTGATCTATTGTTATCGTTCGAAGGCTCAAAGTGTCCTTAATAATTTGTCAGCAAGAATGTCTTAAATTCTATATAGATGTGAAAAAAAATTGTTGTATTCTCCTATAAATATTGAACACAGTGGCCTTACTGATGGCCATAGTATGCGAATATTGTCCTAGGCCACAAAAATTGAGCAAGACGACTTTAACCCTTGTGCCGACACTTAGTTAAAAAAACTTCTAACAATAAAAGGTGTGTTAAGCAGGTTAGAAAGGTATTGGTAGTCCATTTCTCTTACCATATGTTGTAAGCACGTTCTCACAAATCTCTGGAAAGAATTAAATGTAACGACAAAAAATCTTGCATTCAAAGTACTCAATTTTCCATATAAATTGTATTACAAATTATATATATGTGGGTCTGATGGTACAAACAAACACTTCTGGACGCTTTCACTTGGAAATTTCAAAATAATTTAAAATTTCGACTAGTATTCTATTTTAGACATATCAGTTGAGGATATCATGAAGTTTCAGGTCGCTATGTTAATTTTTTCTTCGTTTTTGTTTGTTTGAAAAACGAAAAGGTCTGCACCTAAGTTTCCGTTTAAGGGTTAAGCTTTAAGCAAAAACGTTCTTGATAAAGAAAAAGTACTTTGTTTAAAGAACGTCTTACGTTCTAGAGCTCTATCAAAGTTTATCATTGTTAACTTGCTACTATTCATTTACTGGAACACTAGTTTACTAGCATTTATGTCACTTGTTACTCTTTCCTCACTGTCCAGTTCTATAATAATAATTAATTGACTCGCAAGAAACAACTTCGTACTCTACAACTTGGAATAAACTAAAAAGCGGAGCAGATTGCTTTACCATCAAACAAAGGTTTCTTGCTTTGCGTTCCAACACAATCCAACATGCTTTCGGTGCTATGGGCGTGTATATGTATATGTAAGTCCGGTAAATGGTACACTGGCGCGCTATAGTCGTATAAATACGTTTGCCGAATTGAGCACTGCGAGCGCTATGGACATACCTGTATACTCATCCGCATGTCGTCCAGTTAACGTCCGATTGGATGAAACTGTCATAGTTTTTATTTTTTTGTTTACCCCTACCACGTCCCACCCCCCTAACGAAGGTTTAAGATGTCGTGATTTTATGATGCAACGTCTCAAAAAAAATCATATGTCGAGAACGGACCAACCGATTTTTCTGACTCAAAGGCCAAATGAAGCTTAATTCCTTATATGTTAAAAAAAAAATATGTAGCAGCTACGTATGAAAAACATTTTTGTTAATAATAGTATTTAGTGATTTTGCGGCATACGGTGACATTAAAAAAATAGCTTTGCGTGGGAGGGATGTAGAGCAAAGTCGTTTTCTAATTGTATTTGTGGTATTCGGGAGAAAAAGATAGGTGAAAAATATTTGGCTTTAACGATTATATTTAAAAATTTTATAGAGTATCTTCTGTGCTGGAAGCTGACCAAATTGAGCTTTTTTTGGGTAATCTCAAATTATCTTGATACACCAAAATCGATATTTCTGTGTAAATTTTGGATGGATGCAATAATTCTTTTTTTATAATATAGCTAAGATATGCTGGAATACCCCGGGTGTAAATGCAAAGGGTGTGCCCCGCGGGGTGGGGGAGATAAAAGCAGCAAAATTTTCGGATATTTAAAAAAACATTTTTTTTGAAATCACGTTTTTAGTTCGGAAATTATCTAGGAGGGCAGTTAGTTACAACCCCTATCTGCCCGAAAAGTAATTCTTTTCACTAAACCTCGATCCGATTCTACGTTTCTACGTTTTATCGGTCATTACACTACTTTCAACGCCATATTTCTGCCAAGTTTAAGCCACTTTTATTTAAATCTTAAATTATCTATAATCTGTCATCCTTCATTTAAGAAAAGGCAGATGTCAGTATTCCCAGTCGTTTAGGAATAATTAAAAAAATTGGATTGTATGGTTCGCTAAATTACTTTCTAATTAAGTTGCTACTGAAAAACCACCCTTTATCTCGGCCAAATTTTTACTTGTTCCAACGAAGCCGAACATCAAAATAAAAATTTAGAAAAAACAAGTGCTAGAAGTCCTCATTAGTAAATAATATAATTTTTTGAAAAAATACTATTATTAACAAATTTGTTTTTCGTTCAGAGCTGCAATATTTTTTGTAAAAAATAAATCGCATTAAGCTTCATTTAACATTTGAATCAGAAATGACGTTTCATCATAAAATCACGAAATTTCTAACCCCTAGCAGGAGCTGGGGCGTTGTGGGGGAAAAATTATGGATGAGCTATTTCATAGAAACTTTGAAAGTTTCATCCAAATCGGAAATGGTCGGGTTGTTATAAGTATTCAACACTGGCGTGTGCCACATAGATTGGTAAATTCCGCCCTGCGGAACATATTCGTCAAAACTATTTAGTTACCGAAAGGGATGTGCTGTGCAGCAATTTTGCTTTTTTGCTTAATCGGTGTGCGATAGATTCTATATATATCGCGCTGGAAAAACATGTCGCTGTAGTACATTTAAGCAGAAATGTTTTGTTCAATTGACACTTTCATTGTTATATTTCTATCGACATTGACACTGCTTTGACAAAAACAATTTAACCTAGATCTTGTTCTCAAGCTCCCTACACACGCTCAGCAAATCATACGACTTGTCACCACTGACATGTATGTAAATGGACTGCTCGTTGAAACAAAAATGCATGAACGGAAATGGAACCATTTTTATATTTCTGTCTCTTTTCCCGAGAGCATACTTTCCCGCTGAACTGTAACTATTGGTAACGAGAAATTGCTTAAGGTTCAGCGGTATTTGCATAACTGGCAGCTTGGTAATCAAACTTTTTCTACTGAAACAGCCTTGTAAAAAACACTACCTTCGACGCATAATTAAAATTTAGAAATAAAAATAGTCCCAAATACTTTTGTGGTAAATTCGGTAAATACCACTGACATGTAGGTAAGTAAATCTCCAAATAATTTAAATATGGTGCCAGTTTACGACAGTTGGTAGCATTGAGAGTAAGAGCATACTTTCTGGCAAAGTTAACCTGACAATAAGTTAGAAAGCAGGAGAGATTTCCGACTGTTTTACATTTAAATGTATACAGTTAGAAAGGGAAAGAAAGAAGAAAAACAAATCAAGCTGTCTACTCCTATTTTCCCGCGCTTTTTAGAAAGGACGTTCTGAAATATTGAGAGAAGCTCCCAGAGTTTGTTCCAAAGTTATTGCTGTAATCTTATGATATTTGAACGGAACGTGCTTCTGTTTACATTCGTTTTGCTCATAAGAGATTAAGTGGGTGTTAAGTGTAACTAATGTTGGATTCTTTGATGTTTTTGAGAAAAATGAGAGCTTTATTTGACAGATATTTTATATCTCCTTACATCACCTTGATCAAAGAAAATTTTGATTTAATTTTAATTTAAAATTGAGGTAGTGTGATCCGATGTACGAAAAATTCATCATTATGAAAGGATTTAGAAGGTATTCAAAAAGATTTTATCATTCGGGTAATCCTACGTTCTCTCAAGTTTTGTTTTTAACTCGTTGTCTCAGTCACACTACAATAAAGCATAGCCTGAAAATACTGCATACAAGCAAATCTGACGACTTTCAAGTAAATCGTACGACTTGCCATGCACAAGGCAAGTCATAGACAAAATCACATGTTATCTTTTGCCTCCACACCCAACGACTTTAGTTCAATACTAGAGCAAGGTCTTGTACGGAATAGTTTCGGCATATTTTATTCATGTCATACTTCAGTTTCAACTCAGGCTCCGACTTCCGCTACACACGATCATATAAATCATACAATTGGATTGTGCATGCCAAGTCGTACAATTTGCTTGAGCGTGTGTAGTGGCCTTAAAGGTTGCACAGAATTCATTGAATGTGGAAGCAAAAGTTGACTTCCGATTTTGACTTCAACTTGTCATGTGCATGCCTATAGTTGTACGATTTGCATGTACGTCTGTAGCGGCCTTAAATGGTTACATGGATTTCGAAGGCTAAAAAAAGCATATTTTTAAGCATATTTTTTTTATATAATAAATAATTAATTTTATTCAAAGTTTTAAGCATATAAAAGATCAACATTTAATGAATACTTTATAAAATTGTCATTCGAAAATTTGGAAAATTCAGCCTGGTTGCTAGAGGCCCCTCAAAAAAAGTATCCTCGTGATCGGGATTACTCAGTCATTGATAGCCTTATATCAAATTAAACAAACCAATTTTTTTCTATTAGTAGATAAGTATAGCTCGTGACTAAAGGATGGATTTAAAAAAAATTGAAATTTGAATTTTTGGCAGAGTTGTATGCAAAACAGTACAATTTTCACTACGTATAGTCTTGTAAAATTAGTTGGAATCGAGAAAAAAACCTTCATTCAGTCACTAGTCAATCCTATGTTGAAGATGTGTGCAACATTTCAATAAGATCGGTGCATTAGTTTTTGTGAAATCGTGTTCACCGAGTTAAAAAATAGTGTTTTTAGAAAATACCGATTAAAGTTTTTTAAGTAGGAATAAAACGAAAAAAAAAATATATTTTGTTTCAACTCACATAGAATCGTTGATTCCAGCTCCATAAAGCAAAGATCACGCTGCAGTTGCAGTGTCCAGTGCATATTAAAATAAAATATTTAAAATGGGTGACCCTTAGAAAGTAAGAGATGCGAGCGAGAGAGACATATAAGCAATAGCTAAGCAGCTGCCTCAATAAACTTGCGCCGCTGAGAGCTATTTCCAAAACCTCTCTCTCCTAGACTTTTACTTCGATTGATTGTTCTTTTGGAAAATATTATAGACATATTGTACCTAATATTAGATAAAAAAAAAATTAAAAAATATGCTCTTTTTAACCTTCGAAACCCATATAACTCCTTACAACTGTATAGGATTAATTTGCCTCATGAAATAAACACCATGATAAGATACCTAAATTTAATTCGCCTCACTTTTTTGTAATGCGAATAAAATTTTGTTGCCAGCACCATTCCTAAAGACAAATGGTTAATGATCTTCTACAGATTTTAATCTTTAGCTTCTTTCCTACAATGCAATAAAAACTTTACTTTATGAGCATATCATTTTTCATGGTTAGTAGGTAAGTTTAAAAGATTTGGAATATCCCACACACGCGCATAAAAAGGTGCTTCAATCCACTTTTCACCCCAATTTCTTTTATGCTTGAGCGAAACGTTCATCGGAACTTATACTTCGCAATTATCCTTTATCGAATTGCTTTCTCAACAAAATTGTGCAATGTACATATATTGATACGTCCCTTGAGCTTTGACTATACACATGTATGTAAAAAAAAATAACTTACCGTATTGGTACTTATGTGTTTTAGTCACAATCATCTTTGAAATCGAAATTTTTAAAGCAAACGCATTCCTTTTAGGCTACCGAGATAATTTTGGGTTTGTAAACGTTGTAAGCAATATGCAGTGGGAAAGTAGCTTTTTATATCTAGATGTGTTTCCTACAGTGTACAGATATGTATTAAGGAAAAGCTGTTTTTAAGCAAGGAGAAAAGCTTGAAAACATAAGTTTGTTCTGATTTATAACCTGTGTTTATTGGTCAATAATAAAATATAAATTTGAAATTCCGATTAATATTACTCTCAAATGTTCTAAACTTCGTTTTTAGTAGCGTGGTAAAAATCCAAACACAAATCGAACAAAGGTTACTCCCTGCTATATTGTGAATATTAAATTGTAAGGAAATAATATTAAACAACATTTAATAACAAAAACAAAAACGATGTGAACAAAGTAAATTATTTCGTACCTCGATAAACTAGTATTGTTCGCGTATAAAAATTTACAGATTTATAAATTTTAATTTGGCATTAGTTAATAGTTCGAAAAATGGCAGTTTTTTAAATTTGTTTTATTTTATTTAGTCGCGTCAGCATGGAAAATGAAAAGAAAAATATTCCGTAAATAAAGTTATTAGTTAATCGATCTTTTTCAATTTTGATAATTTTCAGAATTTCGAAAAAAACCATATTGAGTGGTTATTGAAAATAAAATATTTGGTTTTCTATGCACATAAATAGTGTTTGACTGGAGAAATTTTATGCGCTGTTATTGCAATACCCCTAAATTTTGAGTAATGAACTTAGTGCCGTCCCTTTAAAAATTTCCAAATAAACACGGTGTCCTACTCCAGACTTTTCAATGGCATACCTAGGGTTACGTTTGAAGTACAAAATTCTTTGAATTCATAAGTAGTTTTGGTATCGTTTGACCGAATTTCTGACTGAAGGTCAATTTCCAAGAAATTTCGAAATTTAGTATGTATAAACATTTCGAAAAGTTATCATGATTCTATTAATTAGAAATTTGAGGTACCGCATTCAGAACTTAAAAAAGAAAAAAACGGCGGTGCTTTCCAACTAAATTTTTCATTCGTATGTAGCCTTAGCTTTACAGTGACCTTTTACCAAAAATGTAGCATTTTTTTATTTATTTTGCGCATTTTTAAAGAACATTCAGCGAAAACCGTCAGGAAATTTCTTATGTGAAAGGTATTTAAGAAAACCTCAAAAAATGGAGAAAGGTTTGCAAAAAAACATAATAAGATAAAATTCCGGAATATGACTGAAGGAAACGATAAAGCTAAGTATATAAACCACTGAAAGGCTTCAAGAGAATTATCTACACAAAAATTTAAATTAGGTATCATCATAGACTGTATAGGTTAAGTAAGAGGGGTGCCGTTAGAAGTGCCTAGCCTGCTTAACTTAGACGTTCAGTGGGTTCATTGTGCCTCATAATCATAGACTGTATATTTCATAGCATGTCTCAAACAAATAATAAGGACATGCTTTATTTGGTAAGTATATAATTTTTTTTTTTTATAAATGCTGAGCACGACATATTACTTTCAGAAATCTAATTAAAAGGGACATGATAAGCTGTCGAAATGTGGAAAGAAAAAGTAGGGTCAAATTTCAGATATCTTAGAAATTGGTCTGTAGTAAGTCAGAAAATGGACCGAATTATATCAACATTATGAATTCAAAAAAAAAAAAAAAAAAATATATATATATATATACTGTACTTGCGTAGATTAATTAATTACAACTATTCAATGCAACCATCAGTTCTTGGTAAAATTTACTTACGTCGTTGACTACTGATTGAGATATCACTAATAGTATACTTTTGGTAAGATCGCTACAAATTACTGAACCAAATACTAAATAGATACGGAACCACCGCAAATAGGTTCAGGCATTCTAGAGTAATCTATGTATGTAGTACATATATTAAAAAAATACTATACATAATCAATTCGACATCTCTACATTATGAATTCGGTTAGAAAAAGAACTTATCCAATAGTAAATATTATACCTATAGTCCAGTCAATAGGGTAATTAATAAGAAATAACTCCTAAGGGGAGAGGAGTAGTGGGCTAGTCGAGCAATCGTTGGAAAGGCGATGAAGTTCTGCATACAATGAACTCTGAAAGTGAGCGTACACCTTGTAGTTTTTAAGATACAGGGTATTTTGTGAAAGACTAGCATATACAATTTTTGGATTGACTAGGTGATTACTGTCACCTCCTGTCCTATGGACCACCATGGACGAAACACCCTGTATAAAGCTTTTTTTTTAAGAATGTTCGTTACACATCAGGCTTACAAAAAAAAGTGTTTATACCAAAAATGTAGGGAGGATTTATTAAAAAAGAAAAACAATTTTTTTCTACCTTTAATCTAAGATGGCGGACCGCGCAGATGTCTCCAAGGATGAAAACTTGAATCTTTCGTTGGGGCCCGGAACTAAGTAGCATATATAAAAATCACAACTACCCCACCGTTTATAGGGGAAAACACCTATTGACTGGACTACTACATTAGACAACACATTTAGGTATGGCAAATACCGGGGACAGAGTAATTTGACTCATGAATTAATAAACGCAAACAAATCAATACTTATTAAAACAATGCTATGACCAGATAGGTAACCTAACTAGACTAACGCAGAGGAAAACCACTGGTTCCTTTCAACAATAACAAGACAGAAGAAGAAGAGTGTAAAATTTGGCCTACTTTAAGAAATAGTTTAATTACGATCAGATAGCACGAATATAAATTATAAACTATCCTTCCGATTCTAGATAAAAGTTATGAGCTCGTATAGTCTCTTAACTAGGCTGTCAGCTAGCCGAAATTTGCATTCTGCGTCAAGAGTTAAGAGATGTCAGAAGTTAGCTGATCTCTTAACTTTAGTGGGGATTTTTTGTTAAGGAATTTTGTATTCTAGCAAACTAGTTGTCAAATAGTTCTTAACATAAGAGGACCTGACTGAGGTACGCTTAAATCTTTTATCGTGAAAGTCGCAGAAATTGTTTTATTCAAAGCACCGAAATTTGATAAAAATGCTGTAAGGTTAGTACATATTTATATAATATGTACGTACGTTTGTGAAATATTCAATAATTAAACAATTTGACATTGTCAACCTTGTACAGAATATAGTTCTGATGAGCATGGGGGATGACTTGGATTCGTTTGAGCCTGTATTCATAATGAATTTCAGAATGCCAAAATTTCTGACATTTAATTTGATTGAAATGATGCAGCCTTTCATAGTAATCTCCATTACTCGACGGTACCATTTCACTTTGAAGTTTTGGCAACGATTAATTCTTTTGCTACAAGTTATACCAAACTCCTGGTGGACGTAAAAATATCTTCAAATTAAGTCAACCTTCAATATCTAGGATAATTGGTTAAGTGCGATGTTGATTTTTACCAATCTTAGCAAATTCATTAAATTTCTAGAAATATCTGCAG
Organism: Dioctria rufipes; assembly: GCA_963924295.1. Taxonomy (NCBI): domain Eukaryota; kingdom Metazoa; phylum Arthropoda; class Insecta; order Diptera; family Asilidae; genus Dioctria; species Dioctria rufipes. The sequence goes on along the minus strand of OZ002741.1, from coordinate 103,254,052 downwards.
AAGTTGAAGAAACAAATTGTAGATCGCGGATTCTATCATACTTTAGGATGTATAGACTGCACACATTTTGCCATCATCGCGTCGTCAAAATTTTATTTTTTCATCTTCCTTCTTGCAAAGTTAATTGTCTTTAATAGCTGGGCTAAATGAAAGGGCAATGGTCAGATTCCCCAAAGCCTCTTAAAGTTAAAATTTCTCCAAGAAAATTTATGTAGAATAATAATTCTGCTAAAATCTCTTACTTGCTAAGTATAAGAGGTTAAGAGATCTAGGAATCTTTTATATAGAATTGTGTAGATATGGAATTATATAAGAAAGGTAGCGTCCAGTTATCCAAAGAAGATGTGGGCCTATTAGAGTTTATTGTTAGATTTGTGTAATTTGAAGTAGACAAAGTAAGTAGTTTCCGTTATTTCATTCGGCTCGTTGGCTTGTTTGAGACTAAACATATCAATACACATAGTAATAAAAGATTATTGAGGATAATCAAAAATTATATAAACTGAAACATTTATAATTACATGTAGCATTGCAGACTAATCTTGAATTATATATAATTATATATATTAACGATAAACTGCAATATCTGCGCGTGACTATATTTAAAATTTAATTTGTGTCAAAATAAATCACGCCACCGTTAATTAAACGTAACCTGTGTCATTATATGTCGGGTTATGTTGCGGTGCAGTCAACTTCTTTACCGCCAGTTTTGTTCCATTCAAGCAGGAAAAACTTCGACATCACGTCCGCGAAAATACAATGGGAACGACACGAGCGCCATAAGAAATTATTAAAGATTATTAGAGTAGTACATACATTTTTGATTTATGAAGACTTTAAAAAACAGAGCCAGCATAGAAGAAGATGGTGAGTCCAAGAGTTATATAAAACTCGGCTGGAGTTCTTTCGTATAAAATCGGTGGAATTTTACCGTCCAAATTAACTTTTCTGCCTTTTTTTATTTAACTAACTTTCACATTTTCCACGACATTATAATAATATTTTTAATTTATCAAATCAAGCATATGATTACAACAAATGTTAAACAATACATATGAACGCAACCCAAAATCTTAATTTTGCTAATTCACCCTCTAGACGCGAAAAATTTCAAATTTCACTTTGTATAAAATAGCAAGAATTTCCTGGGAAAGTTATGTGGTGTGACTTGAGTCAGCAATTGTTAGGAGACACAGGTACTTAGATTGTAATTTAGATATATAAATTGAATTAAATTGAATAACATTTTGTTATTCGTTTTTGGGCAATGTCGGAGTTTTCATTTAAAACATTTTGATATTCGCTATTGCTGCCGGTACAAAAACCGAGTATCCCGAGAGAATAATTAACAATTTACTTTTCAGTTATAGTATTTCGTATAGTCGGTGAAACACCGAATACACAACAACGAGTTGAGGTGAATCATTTCAACCTACCTATTAGCAACAGGGAAACAAAAGAGTTTGCCTTAACGTTTGGTGACCCCGACGTAATTCAGCACGCTCAGTCACGCTCAATAGAAGACATCCCATATAAGCAAGGCTCAATTTGCTGAACCAATGTACCAAGAAGGATGCCGCTTAAGATTGACCAATCATTGGACTTTTTGGCTGCGACCCAACATCTCCAGAGGACGACACGATCAATAGAAGACAAGCCATATAAGCAAGGCTCAATTTGCTGAAGCAATGTACCAAGAAGGATGCCGCCTAAGATTGACCAATCAATGGACTTTTTGGCTGCGACCCAACATCTTCAGGGGACGGCAATCCAAAACATACTAGTAGGATTTGTTAAACAGGAAAACTTACATTTACTACGAAGAAAAACTCACACGTCTGGATGCAGCGTGGTCACAGTTTGAAACTACTGACCAAGAAATCCGAAGCTTACCGCTAGATCATGCATATTTTGCTATGGATTACTACCACAAGATAGAGGCGGTCTACGAGGAGTTCAGGCAATATTTGTCTACAGAAATAAACCAATTCAAAGAAGCTGATGACCTAAATGGGGTAGCTCAACAAGTCGATACTGGAAAGATACCGTACGAATATTAGTGAGTCAAATAATATTAGTCCAGTCACTCAACATCAGCGGCCTAAATCGAATAAAGAATTATCAACGGTGGGTCTGCCAGTTGGCGAAAGGGCTGGCAAGTTATATACAGACAAAACAGATACCACTAAAGGCGTCACACCCAAAACTAATGTATACACAGGTTATCCGGCATTGCCAAGAGCAAATGATTCCGAAGGTATCAGAATTCGGAGAAGACAACAAGCTGTAACACAAACATTGCTACAATTCCTTGTTAGCCTGGGGAAAATTGACTTCACTAATGAGACAAAAATCAATAGAGGCTTGGTCAGCAATATTCATAAAAATAATGCATGCTTTCTCCAAAGAGTGTTTACTGGGGTTAGAAAACTTGGGTTTAGAAACAACCCATTGGGACCCACTCCTACTGCACATTTTATATAAAAACCTGTGTATGAAGTGTATGAAGAAATTCCTAGCCGTTCTAGTAACACGCACTCAGCCCCTAGAAGCCTTGAGCAATAAGACCAAAGGAAGACGGAGCTAGGAAACCAGCCTTGTTCGAAACGTCAACACGTTGGTTCACATAGATGCAACAATCAGACGAGAGAATGCTTTGGGCAAACCGTCGACAACAAGACTAGCGGAATCCAGCTGGTATCCACCCAGTGAGACGGTTACGGAGGCACAATTGAGTCTAACGGACTTTGCAGAACCTCATGCTAAGGGATATGTCCTGCTTGGTGCTGCACTAGTTGAACTTACAGATGAAAATGGAAGAGTAGTGGTATGTCGAGCTATTCTTGACTCCGGGTCACAAGTAAACCTGATCACGGAGAAGGTAGTCAAGAAACTCGGAAAGGCAACCTTCCCTGTTAGGAATTCAAGGTATTGGTATTGGTCAGCAACAGAATAAAAGAATAGTCAACATCCAGCTACTATCAAAGGTCAATGGGTTCTCAACAGGACGCATTTGTAATTGACCATATCATCTCTTATCAGCCAACCCAGTTACTGCATGTGTCGAAATAGACCATACCACACAACATCCATTTAGCTGATCCTGGGTTAATCGATCAAATAGAAGTGATCTACTTATTGGAGCAGAGTTCTTTTTTCAATTATTGTCCATAGGACAAATAAAGTTGGGACCAAATTTATCCAGAATGCAAAATATCATATTGGGCTGAATTGTGTCAGAAAGGATGGATCAAACCTATGCAAAAATTGCGACTTGCGGTATAAGTTCATAAGACGAGGATCTCAATAAGACAGACAAAAGGTTCTGGAAAATAGAGGAAGTCGATTCAACACGATCACATTTATCACAACAAGAGTTAAAATGCGAATCATTTTTCAATCAAACAGTTAAAATAAAAGCAGATGGTCGATGGTCAGCCCTCTATTCCAAGACAAGCTCAGTAGATTGGAAGAATCGAGTTATCTTGCAATTCGTCACCTTCTTACCATAGAACGAAGACTTGCTAAGTCCCCCGGAGTGCAGTCGCAGTATACCGAATTTATCGTCAAGACCCAACTACTTTCTACATCTTAACTACACTCTAAAAACCCAACACATCTTACAACCCAACAGCATGACGACCAAACTAAAGGTAGTCTTTGATACCTTAGCCAAGGCCTGATCTAATGTGTTATTAAACGACCTACTAACCACCGGCCGACTATTCAGGATGACCTGTTTACCATGTTAGTAAGATTTCAGTTACCACGATACATCTTCTCGGCAGATATTGCGAAGATGTACCGGCAAATCTTCGTTGCTGAAGAAGATCGGAAATATCAATTAGTTCTTTGGAAAGAAAGTTCTACGGAACCAATTAGATCCGATCAGCTGAACAAAGTTACTTATGATACGACTTCCGTGCCATACTTAGCAACCAAATGTCTACAACGCCTATGACGGGACGCGACATGCTTCATGAAGCATTAGAAGCTCAAGGGAAATTAAACGCACTGCTTCAAAGAACAGGTTTTAAGCTGAGAATATGGTGTTCCAATCATAAGAAAATTCTGAAAACTATCCCTTCAGAAGATCGCGCAATACCTTTTTGACCATATTGATGAGCAAATTAATACTTTGGGACTGAGTTGGGCACCCTAAGTTGACGAATTACGAGTTACAGTGGATGGAGAGTGACAAGGTAACCAGAAGGACAATACGGTCCAATATTGCGCATTTATTTGATCTGCGTGGCTTTATGAGTCCCTTAGTTGTAATTGCAAAACCATCTTACAACAATTATGGCTAAGAAAGTTAGTTTGGGACGCCATCCTTCCAATGGAGCTGCATTCGAAGTGGATTCATTTTCGGAATAACTTCAATGCCCTTAATGCTATAATAATCCCCAGAAACACATGTTCAAAGGTGAACTACCAACGAACGTACAAATACATGCCTTTGCGGACGCCTCGGAGAAGGCTTACAAAACCGCAGTCTATTTACAACCGATCGGCAGTGGCTGGGTAGTACGAGTGAATGTCCTGTGCACTAAATCTAGAGTGGCACCATTTAAGACGCTTATAGTCCCCAGACTTGAGTTATGTGCAGCAAAACTGATGACTGAACTGGTACACCGGGATCTACGAGATCTGCAGTTACCGGAAGTAAATACTTTTTATTGGACCGATTCAGAAATCGTACTTGCATGGATTAACTGGACAGCAGCCTCGTACCATACCTTTGTAGCTAACAGAAGACAATCTACACAAGAGCAATGGAGACATGTGGGGTCTAAGCACAACCCAGCGGGCATCGTGTCAGGAGGCGTTGGTGGAACAGCAAGTGATGCTCCATATTTTACGGATTTGATAGATCATCAAAACACGTTGAACAGATAACAAACGTTCGCAAGAAAAGGGAAAATCGATGCCTAAATCGCTAACCTACCACTATAGAATTAAATGAGGCTCTTACTGTAATGATAATAAAGGTACAAGAAGAAGAATTTCCAACTGAGCGAAAAGAGCTAGAACAGTCAGGCCATATTAACACCAGCACCCTGCTAAGTAGCCTTAGTCCATTTTTAGAAGAATCCGAAATGTTACGAGTTAGAGGAAGACTGGCGGCCGCGAATTTCTCATACAATGCTAAGCACCTGATCTTATTACCTTACGCTCATAATGTCATGCGGCTCCTGATGAGCAACCTTCATGTTAAATACCTTCATGTGGCCCATTAAAGGCAAAAGTATTGCACGAGCCATTTCTAGATTAGATTAGATTAGATTTGTGAAGAGATGTGTAGGCGTCAGTCATGCAATCACTGCGAGCTGAAAGACCTATTGTGAGTCCCAGTTGCAATTACTCCCTTTCTAGGTTCAGAGGTTTCTTGAGCATCCTGACAGAAACAGAGCAATGAAGTGTCAGCAAAACCCAGCTTGTTTAGGTAATATCTCAAGGGCAATACCCTGAGAAGAGCTCAGCAATCATTCTGAACTCTGTTCTTCTAAGAAGTAGGAGTTCTTTTGTTTTTCCGCCTGAGGTATCGATAAAATTTTTTGCCTGACGAAGTCCTTGTAACCTTTTCCAATACAGGGATTTTTGTTTATTCTCCCAGTCATTTAGGGCAGTTCTGAGGTAGCACTTTGAAGTACCAGAAAGTGACTCTGGGTCGACAAACTGAGTTTCCGACACTCTTTTGGCTAGGCCATCAGAAATTTCATTGCCTTTTTTTTTTTTTTTTTTTTATATTATTAAGCCAGGCTCAGGGGATACCCTATGATGCAAAGCACAGCGTGGCAGGAAGGAGATAGGGAAAGGATTAAGGGATATGAGGAGAGTGGCGGAGGTGCCGATGTATGTCGCCCTTAAACTTTTGCAGGTTGTATGCCGGAGGAAAGACAGAAGCTGGTAGACTGTTCCACATTCGCACAGTTCGAGATAAGAAAGCATCACGGAATTTAAGTGTACGGCCGAAGGTAATTTGAAGGGTAAAAGGATGAGCGCGGGATGCAGCGCGGGTATTGCGTGCAGGAACTATTCTACAAGGGATCAGACTAGATATTTCATCAGAACATTGGCCATGTATATAGCGATAAAGGAGCGAAAGGCATCCAACATTGCGACGGTGCTCGAGCGAGTCGATATGACGAGTAATTGCCACATCGCCAATGAGCTTGCAGGCTCTCTTTTGGACAATATCCAATGAAGCTAAGGCTGTGCGACCAGCCCCGGCCCAGATATGGGAATTGTATTCCATTCTGGGTCTGATGTAGGACTTGTAGAGGAGCGCTATATTTGATGGGCTGAAATATTTCTTACACCTTTTCAAGAAACCAAGACATTTGGATGCTTCTTTGGCAACCGAGAAGATGTGATCTGTCCAGCTTAACTTACTGGAAATATTAATGCCAAGAATTCTTAGTGACGGCGATTCAGAAATTAATGCACCATCAAACGAAACGATCTAATCATGCAGTCTCGTTTAACACATGCGGCGTTCCCTCTGGAATCCGCAAGGGTGTCAAAGGAGTATGCGAAATCAAGGGTACTGTCATCAGCAAAGCTATGGATAGGATTGAAAGTAAGGGAAAGCAGATCATTAATGAAGATTAGAAATAGAGTCGGAGAAATAACAGAGCCCTGGGGGACACCGGCATTAATAGGATGAGGATCAGATATAACGCCATCTAATACAACTCGTATTTGGCGACTAGATAAAAAACTTTCAATCCATAATAGAAGAGGAGGGGAAAGACCAAGTGCTTTGAGTTTGGCTAAAAGGGCTGAATGCCAGACTCTATCAAAGGCCTTTGAAATATCTAGAGCAACGATTTTGGACTCACCAAAATTGTGAAGACTACGATTCCAACGTTCCGTAAGAAAAGTCAGCAAGTCTCCAGATGAGCGTCCGTGCCGGAAGCCGTATTGGCGATCGTTGATTAGCTGATTGGTTTCCAGATAGTTCATTAATTTGGAGTTAATGATAGATTCAAAAACCTTTGAAAGAATCGAAGTGATTGCAATTGGTCGATAATTTGAGGGATCGCTACCCTCTCCTTTCTTGGGAATAGGCTGAACGTGAGCTAGTTTCCAAGCAGTTGGAAATTTTCCTGTCGAGTAGGACAGGTAGAATAGTTTGCGCAGAGGTTTAGCCAAGGATGAGGCACAGCTTTTAATTAATAGGGGCGAGAAACCATCAGGGCCTGCGGCTTTAGAGACGTTGATTCCTTTAAGGACCTTGAACACATCCCTCGTACGGATGTGTATTGGCTCTTGTACACATCCGCACGGGGGATGCACGACAGGTGCCTGTGAAGTGGGTGGAAGAAAAGAATTTGATGCGAATCTAGCAGCCAAAATATTAGCTTTATCCAGGGAGTCAACAACCACTTCACCATTATTAAGTAGTGAAGGTATAGAGGAACTGCTGAAGTTGTTCCTGATGGTTTTGACCAGGGACCAGAAACCTTTACTACCTTTGCGGCTTGCCAAGATTCTTTGTCTAACATTCTGGTCAAAAAGAAATTTTTCTCTCTGGATAATGGACTTGCAGGTGTTCCGTGCAGTCTTGTAGATTCCTTTCAGTTCTGGACAAGGATGCACTTGATAGGCGCGAAAAGCAGACTCTTTCGCTTTTATAGCTTGGTTGCACTTATCGTTAAACCAAGAGCGATTTTGCTGTTGTTGAGATCTGCTGTAAGAATACGGAATATATTCACGCATGCCTAGACTTAGTATGTTACTAAGTTCTAATGTGCATTCATATCCGGGTACCGATATGAGGATAACTTTGTTTCTCATTGATAAGGTTTTGAGGGTTTGTAGACATTTTCAGATTAGACTTGATAATGTAGGACTTTAAGGCCTTGAGGGTAGTTTGACTCCGGCTTGGAATGCGGTAGGGGTTGAACCCAGGGCCTTTGATATATGGCATGTGGAGCCGTGTATGCACAGTCCGACTTCATTATCTGTATACCACACCATTGATCCTTGTTGGAAAGACGGTTTAGTAGAACGCCATTGCTGTCGGCCTCCCAGATTCACTCGGACCAATCAGATCCCATGCCTTTAACGGTTTCTCCTTTTGCACTCTAATAGCACTGGAGATCGTTTCATTTTTCACCTGCAAATGTAGGGGTGGAAGGTTTAGCCATAGTTAAAAAGTGCGTGCGATGCGCTCGAGTCAAAGCGAAAATGTTATCACAATTTATGGGAAATCTTCCGGAACATCGAGTATAGCTGGTGCGACTGTTTATAAATGCCGGAGTGGACTTTCTTGGACCCTGTTGGTCGCCCTATAGACTGTGAGGGAAACGCCGAGAAAAATCTTATATTGCCGTGTTCTACTGCTTCGCTACAAAGGCTATTCATTTTGAGATAGTAACAGATTTGACTACAGAAGCCTTCATAGGAGCGCTTAAGCGTTTCATAGGTAGAAGGAGTAACTGTCCTATACTCCGATAATGTCACGAATTCCGTAAGTGCCAGAAACAAACTTCAGAAATTGAGCACAAGCTTATATGGTCAAAAATCATTAGAGCAGATATTGGGTTTTTGCAGTACCAGGGTCATTGAGTTTATTTCATACCGACCAGAGCGTCACACTTTGGAGGTTTGTGGGAGGCTGCTGTTAAATCAGCCAAGCATCCACTGCGATCAAACCTTGGACCCGCCAACTTAACCTATGAAGAATTAGAAACGTTAAAGATCAAGATCGAGCCAATTTTAAATTCACGTCCTCTAACACCATTGTCATCCTACCCAGACCACTTTGCGGCACTTACACCAGGTCGCTTTCTGATTGGAGAACCGACCACGTCAATCACCGATCCCCAAACACGACAGCTAAACAAAGGTCTGCTTCAGAAGAGGAAAGTGGTAAACCATTTAAAAATAAGTTCTGGTAGAGTACCTCAGTGAACTATAGCATCACTATAAGTGGAAGCAATAATGCACAAATGCGCAACCCGGAATGATGGTGATAGTGAAGGAAGAAAATCTTACTCTTGAAAGAGTCATCAAGGGTGAAGATGGATTGGTACGAGTTGCACATATCAGAACATCCAAGGGAGTTAAAAGAAGACCTATACATAAGTTGGCTCCCTTACCCATAGAACCTGAAACAGACAGTGAAGAATCTTCAACACCAAAAATATTGGGAGAAGATGACATATCTATGACATCCGCAAGTAAGCGCAGCAATCAAACGAATTCTAGCGCCTCAACTTCAACTAAAAACCGTTGCCGGGTGGTACCGTTATGTGTCTGACCTTACTTACGTGTATAATCTTGTCAATCATTTGGAGAAATTGATACCAAACCGTTCAATTCGCTAGAATTATATTTTTAAATTTTGGGAAATACCCAACGTGTATCAAATATACGATGGAGATTTACTAAAATACTAGTAGGATCAATAGAACACTAATAGTATGAATAGAAAAATTACTATTCATCAGTCTACATCGAGATCAGTACTATCCCTTAGCAGAGCATGATTTAAGGGGTTGTATCTCGAGCGACGGGGCATTTATTTCCAAACAGCAACACCCCATTTACAATATAGGAGCAAACATTAGCTCTTGTGAACTTAGCGTTCTTAGCCATGGACCATTCGAGATCATTTGGTCCGCCAGGGCTATTAGTAAAAAACCGCGGTGGATTCAACTTTTAACTGTCACTAAGGAAACTTATGGAGTTTATTCATTTTAACACCACACCTCCAATAACTTAGCAACAAACACCAGTAAAGAACCTAAGTTTCTTAGCGTAAAACATTTAGTACTTAACCGTGTAAATAAATGTATATTATATGAAGAAATCCATAAAAACATAAGAAAAACTTAGAAAGAAAATTGCTTTATTCAGAATGGACATGTCGATGTGCATTTTCATGTATTGGCATTTGTTGCCAATTGATTATAACAAAAAACCAAATATTTACCCACTACATTGCATGATGGGATTTTCCGCGGATCATGCGGAAAAGGGGACTGCATTGCCAATATTCACGGAGAGTATGTCGCACAATCGATCTTATGCACTTCTTACGCATTTGCATCTAGTAGACACACAGTTGATACCTAATAATACTGATAAATTTTATCGTGTGCGGTCGATCATGGATGCAGTTCGAAAAGATTTGTTGGATCACCAATTAAGAAACACTTTTTGTTGATGAGCATGGTATGAAAAAAAAAGGAAAAGTGGAACATTGAAATCAATAGACCTGAGGTTGTGCATAGATTTCATCTAGGGTATAAAAAAGGGGACTTTGCGTGTAATTATGCATTTCTTCGACATAGCGATCACGGCTAGTTGGCTTGAGTACAGATCAGATACTCGCAGAAATGGAATACTGCTCAAAGACCAAATGGGGTTGCTTGCGTTCAGAAGAGGGCTGGCTTCTACTCTCGTTAGCGTTTCACCAATTTTGCAACCGTTAGCTGGTAGTAAACGGAGACGACTCTCGAGCTTGGCCGGATTTTCTTTTCCAGAAAAGGAGGATAATATATAGGTACATGGAATGAAGCGACAAAATTGCTTTTATTCACTGCCAATAGATATTCGTTACGACCAAGTCGCTCACTTTCCACGCTTCGATTCAGCACAAGGTACAGGAGTTCGATGCAAACTACATGAATGCAAGCAAAGAACGTATTTCTATTGATAGAAATGCAAAGTACATCTGTGCATTCGCCACAATTCGGAATGTTTCTTCGAGTATTATCGCAAAAATAAGTTATTTGTAATTCCATTTTATGAAAATGTTTAGACATTTGTTTTCAAGTGTATATCAATTAAATTACACTTAAATAAGTAACAATTAAAATAAATCATTATTACATAATATACACCCTGTTTTCACTCAAAACACCTTTCATTAATTCTCGTAGAGTCCCTCATTTTCTCATATGAAGGGATCGGAGTTTGACTACCATGAATACACTCCAGTGTACATCTCTCACCGACCACACCTTTACAGGCAGGTAATAATTCTTTTTAATATTATATAGCAAAGAAAAAACTAAAAATTAAATTAATTTGCTTTGTTATATTGCTTATTCAATATTCGTTCTTTTAAAACATAATATTCCGTTATTTCAACATACCGAAAATGTCCGAAATAAATGCCACATAAGCAAAAAACCCATGGTTTTACACGAGTTGACTTTTACTTCCAAAGCAAGAGGGGTTATTCTCAGATAGGAAAAATCTTTACCCGGGAAATAGGATTATCTTCTTTGGTGTTTACGGGCTTAAGAGCACTTTCACAACGAAACCGAAAATCGGTAAGTTCTACATCAAAAATTCGCTTTTGCTTTCATATCAAAAACCGAAAACTTTTTTTCGGTTAAATAGAAGTGACGTTCAATTATTAATTATCATAAAAGTTGTATGAAAGTTTGGTTTAGTATGACCGAAAAAAAATTTCGTTCGGAAGCGTTCCACAAGTGGAAACCGAAAGGAAATTAACACATGTAACCGAAATTTCGTTTTACGGCCGAAAAAAACATAAAAATTGTGTTTCTCTTAAAAATCTGTGATAAATATAATATTTTATTTGTAAAATTATTAGTTTATCCTATTTCTCATGATTGTTTTAAAGTGGAACAAATTGAGTTTTTCGGTTTAAATTTTTCGGTTTTCGATGTGAAAGTGCCTTTAGAGAGGGAAATCAATAGATGGAAAAGCCCTGACTCTATCTATAATGCGGACGAATCCTAGCATGAGTTTTTCTAATGAAAAATTTATAAATATAAATAAAAAATAAATAAAAAAAGAGAATTGAAAAATTTAAAAAACAGTTAAAATAAAATTTACAAACTTCAGAGGGAGCCACGTTTTAAGAACAAGCAACTTAATCCAGTCTTTAAGATTTCCGAACAACAATTTTTTTAATCAATAAGCTTCATTAATAAAATCCTAAGCGGCTTTTTAGAACAGAACATAAAGTTTGATCAGCGATTTTTGATAAATAAAAATCAGAACACGGAATTCTGTAGTGTATTTCCAGGTCTATAGTAGGAATATCTGTAAATAACTGATTAAAATAAGAAAATTTATTTGTAAATAAACTCTCTAACTTAAGGAATACGATATAAAACATGTTTGCGCGATGAAATTTATCTGACTTTGTAGAAAATCAATAAAATAACTTAAATGTAATGGACAAATTACAAAATTTTGCTTAGATTTAATTGAAAAATCGGCAACCCCAAACTGAAATTTCCACACTTTTCGTGGCTCGAACCATAAGTATATAATATTATGTTCTATGTTGGCGCAGATAAATTAGGCTGATTATGGCTTAAGTAGTTATTAGTGTCTGCAATTATGAACTGCATAAATGGGGAGACTAAGTTTAGGTGGGTACTTGTTTGTCGTGTCTGATTGGAAGTGGGCATTATCATAGATGGCACAAGAACCAGATGTCGCATGGCATACTAGAGTGCAGTATAAGATTGTGAAATGGGTAGTGCATTCTCGAATGGACCATAATATGTTTTAGAGCCTACCGCAGGCAAGTATTTTATACCCTAGATGAAATCATAGGGGTATACTAAGTTTGTCATTCCGTTTGTAACACCTCGAAATAATGATGGTAGAGCAAAATGGATTGGACACCCATTCATAATATTAAAAGTTATTTCGATTTTTGCATGTCCGTCCGTCCGTCCGTCCGTCCGTCTGTCCGTTCGTCCGTCCGTCTGTCCGTTCGTCCGTCCGTACGTCTGTGCGCACGATAACTCGAGAACGCGTCTACTTAAAGAGCTGAAATTTTGTACACGGACTTTAAAAAAAAAAGTAAAATTAAGTTCGAAAATGAGACAAATCGGGCAACTCCTTCGTGGGGTTGCCATATAAAAATTTCGTTTTCCGCTATATATTTGGTCACTGCCTGAGAACGCATCGACGTAGAGAGCTGAAATTTCGTACATGATGTTTTTACTACATTAGCAAATAAAATGTCAAAAATGGACTAAATCGGGCAACTCCTTCTTGGTGTTGCCATATAAAAATTTCGGTTTTTTACGTATACTTTGAAAACGATCAGTCCAAGACATTTTTATTGTACTAAAAACTTCTGCAGAATACGAAATCCTATAAAATTGGTTATTACCATTTTTTCTGTGCGATAAACTGTTCTAGAAATATATGCGAAAATCAGCTTCAAAATCAATACTTGAATAGATCGGTGACCATACGAAATTTAATACGGGCATTAATATAGGGTATCATAAGAATTGGTCTTAGACCAATTCTAGCTTTTTTACTTGTTATATAGCAGTTTTGTATACATTTGACTTCAGATACGAAAAAATATGAATCACTCGACGTATACATCAGTTCAAATGTCGTGGTCCATTCCGGAATGGACCAGCCAGCCATATAAATTTTGTATACTGTTTTGGTACTGCATGCGACATCTAGTTCTTGTGCTGTATTATTTATGCCGAGAAAGTGGCAAAACTCCCTTTATTGAATTGTCGTGGCTCTTCGTCCTCGCTTTAATCTTGCCAAGTGTGTTGTGCTGTTAACACATGATTAGTTGCCCATGATAATATTTAGTAGCCTCTCGAATGTTTTTGGTTGTGTTTTGAATGAATTTTTTTTTTACTCTGGACCGATTTCAGGTGGCTTATAACATTGATGCTCATTGGACGATTGTGTTTACTATCCAATTTACGTATGTATGGTAATACTATACGAAAAAAATTCCCGAATTTGTTTATTTTCATATAGGCGATCGGAATTCAGTATAATAAGTACCTTATGATTTCATCAAAATACAAAGCTTCAATTTGGTACTAACATGGTCATGATCTTCGCTATTTCTTCATTCAGGGAATTGAATGAATACATTTCCACAAAAAGATATCATAGTCCTTCCCAGCTCGGACTCTATAGTTGGGTAAAACATCTAGGGTTCTATAGTTGGGTAAAACATCTAGGGTTCTATTCCTCCATGAGGAAATTGAGTTGAAGGTCGGTAAAAATGATTTTGTGGAGATTTGGCTGATTCACCATTGACCACATAAGCATTAAATTGGACGAAATTAAGCGATTAAACATAGCGGCTATAGAAGCTATAACTTTCTTTGGGTTTAGGGGAGATATTTAGAGAACATCTAAAAGTACATTATGTAAAATTTTCTGCCAGCCTGCAAGATGCCATTAGTTTTAAATATTGGTTTAAACAATAACTCAAATAAATTGAATTGTTATAGCTAAATGAAAGATCATCACATTAAGGAGTGTACAAAATAACATTAAGAACCAAAGTTTCGATTTGATTGATTTGCTGCAGGAGTAGAATTAACTGAGAATTATCGTCAAATAATAGAATAGCTAACATATTCCCGAAGGAAATCACAAGTGTAGAATATGTCGAAATGTCGAAAGGAACCATAATATCAGCACCAGGAGAAAACACAGGTGGTCGACATAACTAAGATTAGTGATGAAGTTTTACAAGAAAATCCCCTGAAGAGTTCATAAAAATTATAATAAATTAGTGATCTATATCAATGGTAATGAATGAAGGGAAGATAAATGTAGCGGTGAACAATATAAAAAACGCCAGCTCAAATAAATCTGTATTTTAATCAAAAATGGCAGCAAATAGTAGAAATAATAGAATACTATATGAAATAAATAAATAGCTCACCACAGAAAAAAAGTCAGCGAAAAGATATTTTACAATACAGACCCAGGATGGTAAGCTGTTGACTCACAAAAAAGAACATTTCACCAAGTCACAGAAGAATTTTCTTCAATTGTTTAAACAGGTCTTGCCTGCAGTGTGCTATCTAGAAATCGTCAAAATGAAAAAATAACCATTATTATGTAAGGCGTTGGCTAATGGTAAAGCTTTTCAATACCAGTTGCTGAAAATGAATTAAAATTTATCAAAGGACGTCTTCTTTCTAGTTCTTCTAAGATTATGTAAGATGTATTGAGTATTGGAATTCCAATAAATTATAACAATTCGAGAGAAATGTGCTTACTCTTCAATATTAGGAAAATACTACTTCATGTTATCCAAATAAGAATTTCGACTGCATTAGATCAATGAAGAATCAGAGCCATTAAGGTGGACCGTATACAATATGTAGAAAGTTTAGTGCGTACACTACATCAACTCCTCGCAGATTGGAGCGCAACAAGTAATACAGTTCAGTTTCTCACATAACAGACTTTTATCGATTATGAAAAGGCCTTCGACTGGACTCTATAGAGAGCATTTACATATAGAAGATGTTACTTTAATGAAAACATTAAATCGAATTTTAAGGCTCTTCACAGTGTTAGACTGTTCGTCAAATTCGATATAAATTTCAGAGTGGGACTATGTTACATACTTTCGAATAATCGAATTTAGAGGGCATGACGTGTATATTACTTGTACGTCTGCTTGTCGCATGGTATCCATAATATGCCGATTACTAACTTTTCTAAACAAATCTTAACGTTGAATGGGAGCAAGAGTCGAGAAAAAAAAGTTATGGGTGCAATATTGAATATTTAAGTAAATATTAATATCGATGCTCAATCATGCTACTATTTGATTCAAATCCGGAAACATATCAAAATCTTGAAGCCTGTGATAGTGAGAATTTGCGATTGTCAAGTTGGAAATGTATGTGTAAGCGAGCGGCTACCAGAGATCATATATCTTTTCAGAAAAAAGATTTCCGGACTGTCGGCTCTAGACGATTAGCCATCAATCTATCTAGACAGAGGTTCTGGGCTCGAATTTCCAATGGAATGACTTGAATTTGGAAAACTTCCTTCTAGGGTAGGCTAGGGGCTCTCACAAGTAAAACAAATGGGTGCTCAATGTAAGAAGTAAAAAAAATTCTATACTTGGTTGAGCCGAGCGTGATGCTGACACCATTACATCATTGTGTACCTGATGTGTCTCACTTATACTTTTAAGAGGTTCGACTCCGATATTGAGGTGATTTTGATTTTATTAGAACATAAAAATTAATAATTAAGGTATACGCAAGAAAGCATTCAATCAACTTAACTGTTCAACGAAAGGATACCAAGAGACAGATTAAAAAAACTTTCTTAGCGGTTGGTATCCTTCCAATTTTGTTAATTTTCCATTTTTTTGCATATTTTTGCTTGGAGAAAAACAAAACATGCATGAATATTTCCTACCCAGTTATTCCTTTCAAAATTATTTTATAATTTAGATTTTATTTTCATGTATGAATTGTCTTGTGATGTAGTAGCCTTAAATATGAACTGATGTTGCAGTTAAAGGCCAAGCATATTCAAAATGCATTTTTCCTTACTGTTTAGTATTGGGGGTATGGCTAAGCCTGGCCGTTAAGTTAGGATCGGGCCATACCCTCGAATATACATACCCACATTAAAATATTCAAATATATACTATTGCTTGCGAACAGTTTTGCATTAAGATGAATCGCTTTAAAAGAATTCACAAACGAAAACATACCTAAAGCTTCAAACCCAACGTTGAAGTGTATATATATCTACAATGCCGCTGCATTCAATCGCGAACTACACCACGGATAATACATAAAGCTTAGAAAATGCCGAGAACTTTATCTTTTACCACTCAATATGGTTACGATCTTGACTATTTTTAATTAATTAGTTTAGTTATTTCTTATAAAAAGAAATTTTCGAGCCAATTATGTAATATCTAAATATAGATATCCTTTGATAATATTACTAAATTTTGACACTTACATGTCCAAATTTGTGGTACATTAGGAAGCCCTCTGCTGACTGAGCAACTTCGTCTCCTTTCCAACTGATGAACTAAAAAAAAAAAACACAACAAAATTTATTGGTAGCCTTTCTCGGGTCTAATTTAAATATACCAACCTTTGTTTTAAAAGTTTCAAGCACGGTTGCTGCACTTCCTGTACAGTTAATGAGTATTAAGCCTAAACAGCGCGCCGGATGAGCTAGGCCGAATCGTGCCAACACATTAGCACCTGCTCCTTCACCTAATCCAATGACGTATTTTACGTGCAGGAAATCCATGACTGTGACGAGATCCTCTCCTAAGGTCTGAAGGGTGGGAAACTGGAAACTAAATATGTACAAAGAAAATTTATTAAGGATATGGAAAGAAGAGGAAAAATGTTGATGACAGTGCATAATCTTTATACCAGGTCCGAGGAATGAGCATTAAAGAGGATTAACATTATGAGGGAGATAGTACATCGTATATGGAAATTTATTTATGAGTGACGAGGGAAGCAAACGCGTTCTGCATTTTTTCCATACCTCGTTTTGACAATGTGTGCCCGGAAAACCTTATTCCCATAAAAAGTTCTCAAGCATACATAGTTTTTATGGGAGCTGAAACCAAAACATTGTTACTGACAACGCTAAACTGTCAATTTTGACTACTGGCAGCACGTTATACCATAACTGTATAGCAAATGTTTATTAAATTATCTGTTAAAATGAAAGAAAATAAAAGTACGTTGTTGATTTGTAATTAAATATGGTGAAATTAAAATTTTTTAAATATTTTGCTATGGAAAGAATTCAAGTTATTTCGGAGTTAGTCCCTTGTCTAGAAATAGAAAGCAGATCGTTGCAGTGGCTTTTTTCGAAGCTCATTTAAGATGATTTGAAGATAGATATTCCATTTTGATAATTTGACTGTTTGACAGTTTGCAAATTTTTGACATAAAATCTAGTTGGGAATATACATGTGAAGTTTTGCAGTAATTGCTTTAGTAGCATTTAAATTCCAATATTCTATCTCCCTCACAATTTCTGGAAATAAATGCATGCCATTATAATATCTTCCCCTAGTCCGTGGCGATACTTTCATTCCAGACTGTACATTCGATAGATTTAAGCCGCTAATCGCTGCACATAAATTCCAGTAAGAATCCAATAAGAAACAAGTAAAAAAGCTAGAATTGCTCTAAGACCAATTCTTATGATACCATAGATGAATGCTCATATTAAATTTCGTATGGTCACCGATCTATGGAAGTTTGATTTTTGAAGTGGTTTTTCGCATATATTTCTAGAACGGTTTGTCGGACAGAAAAACTTTTATAGGATTTCGTATTCTGAAGAATTTTTTAGTACAATTAAAATGTTTGCGACTGATCGTTTTCACAGTATATGTAAAAACCCAAATTGTTATATGGCAGCACCAAGAAGGGGTTGCCCAATTTAGTCCATTTTGAAATTTTATTTTTATTACTATAAAAACACCATGTATCAAATTTCAGCTCTCTATGTCGACGCGTTCCCAGGCAGTGTCCCAATATATAGTGGAAAACGAAACTTTGGTATGGCAACCCCACGAAGAAGTTGCCCGATTTGTCTCATTTTCGAACTCAATTTTGCTTTTTTTTCTAAGTTCGTGTACAAAATTTCAGCTTTATAAGTGAACGCATTCTAGAGCTATCGTGCGCACAGACGGACATGCCAAAATCAAAATAACTTTTAATATTATGCATGGGTGTCCAATCCATTTTGCTCTACCTACATTATTTCGAGGTATTACAAACGGAATGACAAACTTAGTATACCCCATATATTTCATCTAGGGTATAAAAACTCCAGATGTACAATTCTCTCACAGAATTCCAGTGGAAAAAAGAAAAGATCGCATTCCCACACACACAGCTGTTTTTACACGCTTACAGAACGCCATTTTCTGCTTTGTAGATGAATGAACGTTTTAGTGGTGAAATTATAAGTCCAGATATGAAGGTAAATGCGCGGATTTGGCTCAGTGTAAAATAAATAAATAAATAAAGAAAATAAGAGGAAGTCATAACTTCCATACCACTTCTTTATAGAAGTTATGACTTCCCCTTATTTTATTTATTTATTTATTTATTTTTCACTGAGCCTAATCGGCACTTTTATTTGCATAGAATCTGGATTTATAATTTCTTAAATTCCATATAGAAATGCCATGGAGAAGTCTGGGAATTCCATGCCAAAATAATAAGGAAAAAACATGGAAATCTGTTAGATTTCCACGTTCAGTTCCATCTTCCAATCCAATCAAAGACTTGGAATCTCGGCTGAAGAAGCTGAAATCCGTGCGCAAATAGTAAACTCATCAAAAATGACAAGTAAAAAGACCGGAATTCCATTCGAATTGCTTAATGGGAATACATACTTTGAATTATCTTGCTGACGACAAAAGGCATTAGTTAGGTAGGCCCCACTGATATGTATATAAATTGACTGACTGATCGCCTGTTTCATGTGGCACCAGTTTTGATTTCAGAAATTATGCTCTTACTGTCAATGCTACCAACTATCGTAAACTGGCGTCATATTTAAATTATTTGGGAATTTTCTTATATGCATATCAGTGGGTCTACCAAAAAGGTATTTGGGACTATTTGTATTGTTAAGTTTAATTATGAGCCGATGGAAGTGTTTTTTTAGGCTGTTTTGGTAGGAACGTTTTAATTACCAAGTTGCCAGTTCTAGAAATACCGCTGAACTTCAAGCAAATTCTCGTTCCCAATCGTTACAGTTCAGTGGGAAAGCATCCTCTCACGGAAAGAGACAGATATATGAAAGTGGTGCCATTTGCTTTCATGCATTTTTGGTTCAACGAGCAATCCGTTTATATACATGTCAGTAGTACGCCCTTCAATTTGATAAAATAACAAAAAAATATGAACAGTTTTTACGTCAACTGAAACGACGTTAAGTCAGCAGATACAATACAGATACAGATTCAATATTAAAAAAAAATCAATAATCCATAAAGTATATATAAGTAAAATAAAGCGAGGATTGAAAGAAAATCAGAGGATTTCACTGCGGCCATCAACAGATGCTATTTGAATTATGTAATAACTAAGTTTCTAAATTTCAGAGATCCCCTTTTAAATATCTAGCGAGCTTTTCTGTTTCGAAAGGTAGGTAAGGTAAGAAGAAAGGCAATTTTTAATAGATCTGTTTAATTGTCTAAATAGCATCAACGTAAATACATTGAATTCAGATTCAACTTTGTTATATAAGAATGTTGTAAATAAGCTGATTAACAATAGCCCATTGATTTTTGATAAAGTTAATAGGTTTAGATTAAAACATTGTAATACAACAGCGCCAATTCTATATAATTCTATATATTCTCCACAAACCCCATAAAGAAGGAACACCAAAGAGACTGGTTTCCATTTCTTTTGATACTTCTGCACAGAAGCTTGCTAAAAAATTTAGTTCAATAATACCTTTGTGCCTTTTCGCTACAATATTCTGTAAAAAATTCTTCCTTCAGTACCGCTGACCAAACTGAAATCCATTCTTTTTAACTTAATTTGAACGAAGGTTTCGAGCCTGGATCAGTCGTTTCAGTTAATTAATTTGTTGAATATTTGTATCGACCAAAATTATTTTTTTGTTAATAGTATCTTTTATTTACAGTCGAAAGATTTAGCTATGGGATCAGCTCTGTCTACGTTTTTAGCTTAGTTTTTTATGTGTTATTTGGAATATATTTTATTTAATGCAGTAAAAAATGAATTATTAACACATTCCTTTGTCTGTTTTCGTTCCGTGGATGATATTTTTTAACTTGGACTGGTAGGCAATCAGAGCTGGGCAATACTTAAGTAAAAAAAGACTTGAGTACTACTTAAAGTACATTTTAGTTACTTAAGACTTATTACTCAATACTTTTGAAATGCCCCTACTTAGTACTTGCTTGTAAGACTTAGTTTTGTACTTAAGTACCAACATTTTTACTTAAGTATTTCTGAGTCTATTAAGTACCTACAAAGATCTAACTCTTCGTAGAAAAGCAAACACAATCACTAGCACAACTCCTTTTTTGTGGAGTTTTAAAGCACGCAAAGAATTGTTAAAGTATGTACCGCAATCACGCGTCAAGCAGAACCTTAGATAAGCTAATAACATACAAAAACCAGTAACGTCTCCCTCGAATATAAAATCGGCGATGACTTGATGACATAACAACTGACATGTATAATATGGACTGACTACGTTCATATAAATACACTGCAGAAAGTGGGCTCACTTCTATATTGCTGACTCTTTCAATCTAAGCACGCAGTACAAACTGAGAGAGAACTGAAAACAACAAATAAATTAGTGGATTCGTCGAAATACATGATTTTAAATTAATCATTTAGGGTTATTACTGATAAAAACTGTTTTACCAAAGACAATACATTCATTAGATATGCAGAAGAAATTCTAAATATTTTATTAAAATCACTTTCCAAGCTGCGTGCTCACTTTTTCAATTCCCTGCCAATGAGTTTTTCAATGTTGGCACCGACGTAAGAAGTCTTTTTGACACAAGCAATTGTGCCCACGTGAAATAGAAAAGTAAGCAGTCCATATTACATACGGCAGTCGACATAACCAAGGGAAAGCAAAAAATGCCTCGCTCCAAAATAAAATCAGCGATGCCTCGACCTTTTGTAGGGAAGGCCTCAATTTTTTTTAGAAATTTACTGGACATTTTTTCCTTAGAATTGTTATGCATTATTGGAGGCGATAATGGGTACTTGCGCGGACCACTAATAGTTTTTGTGAGTGTAGCAAGGAGAGATGAAAGTTTAACTCTACTTGCAGCACCGAAAACTATGAAAAACTATAAATAGTAGCCACTGGTTACTATACATACTATGGTTTTCAAAAGGTATTGATTTATTAATATCTATTAACTGAACTCGATAAACTTCATTATATTACTGCCAACGTACAAAGATTCTAAGAAAGTACTTTAAAAAGTACTTCAAAAAGTATTCAGTACTTTTTATAGACTTAGTACTTAGTTACAAGTACTTTTCATAAATGTTGTACTTGTACTTACGCTGATGTACTCCTGCCTTCGATACTTGTACTTCAGTACTTTTTCTTTGGTACTCGCCCAGCTCTGTAGGTAGTTTCGCCTCACCAACTTTGTTAACAATATTTTAAACAACCTAGATAACTGTCTAAAGTTTACAGTTGGTAATAATAGCGTAAATTTCTTACATATTCTTATGCCCTAGACACACAGCGCTCTTACTGAAGAAATAACTAAGCACTCATTACTCTATAATGATTCATTATAAACTGCAGACACACAGCCATATGGATGGAATCAACGCGATAAGCTTTGTTTTTATTAATTTTAATTTTTATTTATTTTTATTTTATGTCATTTAACGATTGAGAAATGAAAAAAGCATTTTATTAAAAAATATTTTGACATAATTACTTTGTGCTTTGCATTTCTTCTTCTTATATTTCAAATCAGCAGATGCACAGCGGAGCTCCATACTTAAATTATATGCTAAATCTAGCACATTTTTCCTCATTATAGCTATAATGAAGGAAGAAAACACTTCATTCGTGTACTTCATTATCATCTTTTTTCGAGCCATAATGACGTACTATATACTGTGTGACACACAGCATTTAAATGAATAGTTAGTACTAATGATGCATTAGATCGTGCTGTGTGTCTAGAGTATTAGATATTAACATTTTAATTATTGGCAAATCTTTAAATTTTGACATATACATATAAAAAGGAAACTTATTTTGATGCTGTGATACCTTTTAACTCCAATCAGTGTTGGTCCATAAAAATGACAGACTTCCATAGTATGCTTAACAAGCAGACTAATCAAAGTTTCCTCAAGTCCAAAAAATTAAAGTCGATACAAAAAAAAAAATAGTCTACAAACTGTTATACAAAAAAAGAAAAGAAAAAAAAAGAACATAGTGTCAGCGAAAATTGTTTTTTTAAGACGTCGTAAGTAGGTATTTTATTAAAAAAGTAAGAAAAAAAGTTCTATTGTCTTGCAATGTCTTGTATTCGATACACCTTACCCTCGATTTACGCGGTGGATTCGTTCTCCAAAAGTACCGTGTAAGCCGAAACCGTGCATATTGAAATTGTGTAAATTGAAATCGTTCAATTAATTTCATATTTTATATTGAAAAGGTATACCTCTAAAGTAAAACAATATTACATAATCTTTTTAATTATATTAATATATTTTGATATTATAAGTATGTAGTTTTCATAAATTCAGGCGAACATTCATATTAAATCGATAAAACAAAAATTTAATAGGAATGTGCAGTGCCGTCGGACGTCGGCCTCTCTGACCGTCGTAATTGAATTAATTCAATAAAGTTAGAGATTATCCACTCATTTCCTCTTTAAACAATCTACGTTGGCTGTTTTTATCGATGTAGAAAGTGCCTTTAAGGATGTCCTTCTATATAAGTTCATGAAACACTAACTAAGCATGGAATGAACCATAGTCCATAAAACACTGGATTGCACACATGTTGAACAATAGAACTGTCTTTGCCGAACTGGACGGAGTAAGCAGAGTAAAAAGAGTTCAGCGATGCACCTCTCAAGGCGATATTTTATCACATTTATTGTGGGTGCTCATTATCGCTGGCCTCTAACATTCTAACACTCTTAGTTCTTAGTCACTGGTAGCTACGAATCTGAGCTCTGCGGACGGGTGCAGATCGCGATCCGATTGGACTGGGCAAAGGATTTTAGATTTATGCCTCTTTACTAAGAAAGGAACACTCGCAGATTTAATCTGCCTTCTATCGGCTCCACACGTTTGAAATTGAAGGACAGGATAAAATATGTAGGTATCATATCAGATAGAAAATTTAGCTGGAAACCTCACCTTGAGGGCCGAGCGAATAAAGCTCTTCGAGAGTTCGCGATATGCAACAGATCCAAAGAGAAAAATTGCCGACTTGAACCACGGATGATCCTTTGGATCTACACTAGCATCATTCGACCCTTTCTAGCCTACTACTCTGTGGTATGGTGGAAGGTAACCGAGCTCGTCAAGCATCGCAAGATATAAGAGGACATTCAAAGATCGTGTCACCTTAGTACAAGTGCTACCCTCAAGTCAACCAGCTTGAGGGCTCTTGAAATCATCCTCAACATACACCCCGTGCATATACACGCCACGAAGGAGAGACTATGCTGAAGAGCAACTTTAAATCGAAAATTCCAGATAGGGCAGAATGGGAATCACATTCCGTGCTTCAACCATTGACAAATCCTATCATATATACAGACGGCTCCAAATTCGAAGAGAACACCGGAGCAGGTGTTTTCTGGGAGAGGCCTTACATGGTAATTGCCATACATCTTGAAAGCCATGTAACGGTTTTCCAGGCAAAAGTCAAAGCCATACTTGAAGTATTTCCTAAACTCAGATATGTACTAAGAACAAGGAGATTGCAATCTGCTCGGACAGCCAGGCAGTTGTCAAGGCTTGTCAAAACCTTTTATAACCTCCAAACTTGTATTGGAATGTAAAACCACCCTGAATTCCCTTTCTCGGAACAACGGGGTACTGGTTTTTGCGCGCCAGGTCACAGTGGTATTAACGAGAATGAAAAGGCAGACGAACTTGTTCGTCTTGGTGCGACCTCGGAGGAAATCTCCTCCACAATTAGGCTCGCACCAAAACACCTTTGCATAGTAGAGGCTTGGGCCGACTGCCTACGCAGTCACCTTTGGTTGGATGACCTTTCAAGTAGAACTACAAAGGAGCTGTGGGGATTACCCAACTCAAATGAAACAAAAAATCTACTGGGACTAAGCAAGCCAACCCTGACACTAGATGTCAATTCTCACTACACACTCTTTGCTCAGGGGTCACCTGAATAGGATGGGGTTTATTGAATATCCGGTATGCAAAGGATGCGCAGAGGAATATGAAACAGTAACTCATTTTCTTTATCACTGTCCAGTTCTCTCAGGAAAACGTTACAGATTCCTTGGATCACACCTCCTAGAAGAACTGAATGAAGCCGGAAAGAAGGGTAGGGGCCAATTTTGAATTTTGTTAAAGCAATTGCTTATAAGTCTGGAGGGTAAACAATGGGCCTTGGTGTGGCCAACGTTTCAGGTACCCTTTTTGGATCCCAACCGCGTTTGAATCCAATCCCAATCCATCCCTATATAAAACAATAATACACACACCATAAAACTTTCCTGGAGAAAATTATTTCTACTACTGCAATATTCTGTCGTCTGTCATCGCAACTGTGCTTAGGCCTTAATTCCTATCCTATTTCTTCCTTCATTATGCTCTGTTGCATTGTTCTCCTCTTTTGAAAGCTCAGAGCTTTAAGCATAAATATTTTCAAGTTCATTCAAATGAAAGCATGAACGCACACGCACCCCATAATATTTCATAATAACCCATGCTATTCGAAATGAGCAGGCGAGATACTTGTGTACTACATAGTAGTTTTTTAGTTTTTTGAATTCTGAATTTGCTCGATTGTTTAATTTTTTTTTTAATTTTTATGACCGTGTTAAACTAAAAATTAGTATAAGATAAATGGAATTATTCCTCATTTTATTTTTTCAGTCGTGTTAAACCGAAACCGTGCAAATCGAGGGTTAGATGTACATCGATATTGAAGATTAGATTGTGGAAAAAGATTACTGATTTGCAGTAAAACATTAGATAAAAACAAAGCCTTACTTAATTTTTACTTCACGTGCAGCAATATGCCCACCATGCGGAGTTGGCAATATCCCATGGGCATATTGCTAGCACGTTCTACTCGTATTGTCAGCATGTAAACTCTTCACTTTCTTATTCTTACCTAATGTACTACTTATATTCAAAATAAATATTTCTCTTGCAAGAGATCATTTTTATTACAATTTCAGACCTTTTCTTATTATGGCCATATTACCAATACCGTGTTGGCAATTGGCCATTTACACATTTTTTTCAAAATTAGGTCAAAAATATTTCAAAATAATTATTTTCTTTGGTTCTAAGCCTGTTGTACTTTATTATGATATATAATTACCGTTTCTTATATCTTCATTTTATTGTTTAAAAAAAAATTCCTTAGGGTGAGCATGTTGTATTCACTTACCTTATAAATAAAATTAAGTGTGAAAAAAGAAAAACTAGATTTCTGACATGTTGCAAGAGCGAAACACAAGAAGCCTAAATCGGGTCTCTCAAAACATCTCGCTATAGAAATTCATAGTACAAACATCCACAACCATACTCTATTACATAATTTAAGCAATGGTCCTATACTGGATAAGTTTCATATTTTCAAAATTAGACGAGCTCTGGCTAATGGCTATGTATTAGTGAATGATCAGATAGATTTCTCAGATAGAAGCAAATCCTTGATAATGCCTCAATAAGGCGAAAAGCATCTTGCTTTTTGAAATTTTTAATGTTATTTTAATTCTGTCAAACCTAAAATAAATATATTTGTAAAATATTTACTAAACAATTGTTTTCCTTTCTTTTAGCCCTAATTAAAAATGAGGGTTTTACATACATAATTATAATATATAGTATGTACAAGGCTTGATGTGAGAAATCAGGTACCTACTTTGTATTCTTCCTCGCGTATTCCGTCATTGCAATCGAACACATGAAATCCTTCAAGTCTTAAGACTATGGATGGAAGTAAAGGATCCCAACTGGATGGGATGATTGCACGAGCTTTTTGATATAATGTTGGTCAAAAGTTAAAATGCATGTTTGTTGCCGCGCCTGTTTGCATTTTTCGGCTGCAGTGAGCAAGGCCGTATAAATAGTATTAGAGCATTGATAAATGGCAACGCAATTATATCTGACATTGAATATTGTTTCGATCTTCCATGAAACATTTTCATTCGCATAATCTAAGAAAGTCCTTCATTTTACCATAAAAGCAAAAAATATCTGATGCTGTTGAAGGTATTGTTGTTCTCTATCTGTATAACTTTAGTCGCATGAAGTCCGCTTCTGATAGTATGTTTTTAAAACTACGCTTGAGGAAGGAATGTCTGTTACTCGGTGTTCAGTACTGAACAATAACTTTTTTACTTTTATATGTTCAATGTGTAAAAAATCACTCTAAATTCATCTACATATGAGTCAAAAACAAAGTCAGCAATGCGAGCTTCATCTTCCTATGACCCAACAATAAAGTCAGCAATTCGAGCTTAACTCGAAGTCGCAATAATCAATTACAGTTTGCTTACATTTCCGCGGGCTTTCTTTGTTAGCCTACATATAGCATGGGCGATGAATTTATTGTGATGCAATATAATACGCATATCCATTTATTTCTTGTTACTATTCCTTAATATTTAATTTTCCATTTCTTTCATGTCACTTTTGTGCTCCAATATTTTATTGTAGTGCATTCTTTAATATTTCTTTTTCTAAATGTGTAAATTATAAGTTTTTTTTGTATATAAATTAAGTTACTAGTCAAACAAAATTCAGAGTTAAAATCGAAAGCGACGAGTTTTATTCACCAGTACTTTTCGACCTTTCCACACGTTATAGAAATTCACGGGCCGTTGAATTTTCCTAAACACCCGGAATAGTCTACATTGAGTGAAAAGTGTTTAATCCATCAAGTGTACTGACATTAACTTCGGCATTGTCAGAGATAAATTGGACAAAACCTGACTTTGTTTCTATTTTGGAATGCAATACTGCTGATAATTGGAAGGTATCAGCTTCAGCATATGAAGCACCAAAAGCCCAATCGTATTAATAAGCGTTTTTGAACCATACCTGGAATGTAGAAAGATGGAAAGCTGAACTTTCAAACAAGAGTTGGAGGACCTCGATCTGATGGCTGCTATAATGAAATGTGTAATAGCCGTACATTGCCTTTGATATTTAACTCTGGTTTTATGCCTATGTTTGAGAATTACTTCCGTAAGGAAAACCAGAAGCGTTTCTGGAACGTAGTCTTCTGCAGTATTTAAGAATTTCTCAGGGTTTGGATAGTTATCGGTATCATAAATCTTGCTCCTTGAAATTATAGTAGAGGGTTGCAAATTTATATTCTGATGGGGTAAGATATACGAAGGACAATGTGAAATTTCCAAAGTTTTTGCAATATTTGAACAACAGCACAAAGTGAAAAATACTAATTGTTTAGCAATATATTGCGGGCAAAGGAAAGGTTGTAAATTGGTACAGGTGTTCAGGTATGTTGCAACAGTTGTTCAACCGTTTTGCAGCACTTTTGTAATTTTTTTGATATTTATAACTAATAGAAGCATTATTTTGCAAAAAAAAAAAACATGGTATTTCGGGGAGTGAAATGAATTGCAAACACAACAACACATTGTCTAAACTATCAGAGTAAACAATGCTTTAAGTTTGCAGGACTTTAGAAATGTTTTTAGGGAAGTTATTAGAATTTCCTCGAACCTCGGTAATGGTTGTAAAATGAAATCTGTTGTTATTTGACTTCAGCCAACATTCCATAAAAATTTCAAAACTTTTGGAATTAATGTTAAATTTTGTAATTTAAATGTCTCTATTGACTGGCCTAGTTCTAAAATATAATCTATAAAGGTTGGTACACACTGAGCAAACAAACGCTAACACATATGTTTGAAATTTGAATTCTTGTTTTTGATTAAATGTGTACGTGTTGCAAAATGCAATCGATTGTGTTTTGTACCCTGTGCTCTTGATCCGTGCCAAATAAACATTAGTAGCAAATTCGTTCGTTCCGTGACAAAGAAATGTTGAAAGAACAAAAGACGTAAAAATTAAATTTCTTTAAAAATTAGTGTTACGCGAAGCAAATGCGTGCACATGTTATTCAATAAAACAAAACAAATTTGCGCAGTATATACGACCACTAAACAGAAAATGAATGTGTTTGTTGGATATGTTCTTACTGTTTGATTTCGTTTGTCGCCAAAAACTGTATAGCTTCGTCTTACCATAAAGATTTGAACAATAATAAATGTTTCTCATCAAAATTCTATATACGCTAGGGCAGATATCTTGAGCTAAACACCCTGGTAGATAGCGACAAAGAGAGATAAATCTGCGCATCATACACATAGCCAATCTATTTTTGACAATCATTCCAGCTAGGTACGATGGCTGGATAAATATCATGATAATTTGATTAAGCTTGACGATACCCACCCAAGATTCAAAACAATTTTCGAGTAAGCTTGCTTTGGACTAGGTAGAATTCACCGAAAAGCCGTTCTCGATACAAACTGTAGATTTCATTTTCCTATGTACATTTTTACTTTTACTTTTAATATGGTGCTAAGTGTAAAATTCTTCAAATTAAATTAAACGGGTAAAATATGCTGAGAGCAAAATACTGTGTAAAACCATAAAATTAAACTAAATTGGAGAATTTCTGAGAAAGGATCCGGAAGATAGGTTCAGAAAGTCCTAGCTACGACGATCACATTAAAAGGGTAATATAAATATGGTGTCAAAAAACAACATTTCAATGGAAAGGCATAAATTCTTTTCAAGCACAAATATATTGAAGACTTTTTCACTTTTTTGAAAAATTTGAATTAGAACTATGACTTTAAGGATTTCTAACTGAATTCATTTGGATAATGTAGGAATCTTTAAGCTATATAAGCAAAGAAGAGAGAGAGAATTGCAACAACTCTAACAATTTTAATTAGAACAGATCACTAATCTATTAAACAAATGATAATGATAACTACAAACAAAAAGTCCGTCCACCTAACGTCATACACAGTAATCGAAACAAACACTACCAACCCCTGTACAGATTTTTTCGAAGGATCGTTTTCTCGAATGGTTGTCGACTTCAGACTGTGTTGCTTTAAACTGCAGAAATGAGTAATGGATTCTTTTCTGATAGCTTTGATATTTTTCGAAAATTTTCTAGCTCTGATTTTAACTTCGTAAATACTGCTTTTAATGTTATGCGTTTGCCTTCTCTTGTTAATATTTCTCGGAGAATTCAATTGCTTTACTTCGCAAATAGTGCATTCAAGTTTTATTTAAATACAATAGGGGTATTCATGCAATGTTGTATCACAGAGTGTATCGTTGTAAAAGATGTATTTGATTACAACCCAGTAAAGTCATACAAGGATTATGCATATAAAATGCAATACAAGGGTCTTGTATTTTTACATTCACAAATTGGCAGTGTAAACCGGGTTGTATAGTTGTACTTAGGAGCTGAGATTGAACGTTAAATGTCAGCGGGTGCAGCTGGGGAGGGGAGTGTCCTAGGAAAATTTCCAGTGTGCCAAATGAAAGAACCTTTTGAGGACTATCGACTGGTGCACTCGTATTTTTTTCTAGGCGGTACTCGGTTGATTTAGCAGGGTGCTCAATTTACATCTACCCGCATCATGGTTTTCCCCCACAAAAAAAGGTATTGCAAATTTGTGAGCCCAAAACATCAGTAATGGCGCATCAAAGAGGATGAAACTTTCTGGAAAACTTAATGAAACATCACCGAAAAACAAATTGGTGCGATCGATTTTCTTTTTCTGCCTTAAATTACTTAATAATAGTATTTGAAGTTCAGAAATTAGCTTTAATTATTTTCAAAATTTGAACCTTTCTTGCGGGATGAGGAGGGGACCGTTCAAAAAATGAACTTGATATTCGTCTTTATTTCGACAAGGCGATTAAATTTATCGAAAAAAAAAGTTTCGAGTGGGGGTATTTGGGGGGTGCGGGGTTGTTACCCCCACCTTCCACAAACCGCAAATATGACATGTGGGGCGTCTATTTAAAGCTCCCGCTGAGCTCTATCGAATGGTGTTTTTAAATTTCAATCCGGTATACTCCATAGTATATTTTTTCCATCCTCTAAAACTTGATTACGTTTTAACTGACAACCACTTTTTTACTTTGTCAGACACTGCATCATAAGGGATGCCCCCAGAGAAAAAACTTTGCATCTAAATTAAAGGTCATAAAATATTCTATCTATTAGAGAGATATTTGCACGCTGAGCTTTTACTCCCGAAGTTCACTGCTTTTTACCCATCTGGGTCCCATATACGTCATTACTACATATGAGTTATTTTTCTAATTTTTTTTTTCAATCATAGGCATAAGTGTTTGATTACGAAACTTTTTCATCTTTACAAAACAATTCCTCCGAATCACTGTTATTCCGTAAAGGTAAATTGTAAATTTTTACATTTTGTCACTGCAAAAAGCGGCAAAGATTGCCGTAAAAGGAGGTTGTTCTACTATTATTAACATTTCTCCTAAACTATTAGCCTGAGCTGAAAACTAATTAGAAATAACCGTTCCCAACAAAACAGGCTTCATTTTACCCGCTGACGTTATACTGAAATAGTGTATAATTAAGTAGTAATAGTAGAAATAACAACTTGGGAAACAACCCAAACGGTTAAAAAATTCTATGAAAAACCGGCATTTCCTTAATTTAACTGTTCTTTTCATAAATAGTTGAGATACTTTAGTTTTTATCTCAACTATTTTTAACCGGATCTTCACAATTCTTTCTTTCTAGGATAACTATGAATTCTAGGAATTTTGAGGATTTTCTCAATTTTGCCGGGGCCGGGGATAGCTCCTACGGTCCCATTTTATCACCCTGTTGCCATAATTACATTTCGAAGAATAAGCTAAAGGCTAAAGAGTGTGTTCACTCTTTGTTGTAAATTCTGGTTGTATATTTACATCGGTTACGCTGATACATTAAAGAGTGAATACCCCTAATACGAAATTACTATTATAACCCCTAGTAGGCAATATGCATGCTTAAAATTAATTGACTATCATAATTTTTATCTCCGCATCACTCAAAGAGATAAAATATTCGATTAGTTTTATTTAGACGCTTCCCTGGTAGATATAAGCATCGCTCTCTGCTATCACTTACAATAAATGCGACTTATAACTATAAGATATAGTGGAGTTCGGGGACAAAAGTAACATTTTTTACATTTGGCTCGGCTGTCAAATACCTAACAAAGATACAATTAAATAAATTATATTCAGAAAGTTGACTCAATCCACTATAAACGAACCTAGTTTTAAGTTACACAAATGAGGCTGTTAAAGAGGAATAAGGGTTTTTCGGAAAAACGTCGATTGTTACTTTCATCCTGGGCGTCTAGAACGAAAGTAACGTGTAGCGGGAACAATACATAGTACCACTGTTTGTTTTGAAGAAATTAAGTGAAAAATAGTTTAAATAACAACAAAAATCAGCTTTTATTATAAGTAGAAACAACATGAAAGAATAAATATTCTCTTCTTCTTTAAAAAATTAAATTAAATATCAATTATTATTATTGTTAAACTAACAAAACATAATTCTAAGTTAAAGCAACGAAACATAATTCAAATATGTACAATATGAGCTTTGTTTACTTTTCTTACAATGACTCATTTTCAAATATATATTATAAGTAAATACTTAGTTATAAGAAATTACTAACTAGACTTGTATTCTGAACACTCCGAGGTGTAAGTTACACATTAAGTATGGATTTCTAGAAAAATACAATATCAGAAAAAAATTACATGAGTGGAACAAATATACAAATTCAGCTCTGCAACGTGCGACCGATTACTATTCAGATATAACTAAGCAATGTTAAGCCCTAGATACAATGAGCGCAGCGCGTTTTTTTTTTGCGGCGCTGCTTTGAGGCGTTTATGATACAATGAGAGCCACGCGTTTTTTTACCTTGACAGTTCGAACTATTTGAGCTGTGTTGATTATTTCTGTGAAATTGTGAAAAGTATTTAAAAATGAATAAACAAAAATTAAGTATGATAATTAAAGCAAGTATTCTTGACCTAAAAGTTTATTAAAAAAGTGAAATGTTTTATTTCAAACTTGTCAGTAATTTCATTCGTTCTGTTAAAATGAAACACGGAACAAACGAAGAAAAAAATAACGCGCCGCAAAGTTTAAAGTTTGATCAAAATTTGCGGCGTGTAAAAAACGCGCGGGGCTCATTGTATCTAGGGCTTTAGAAAGCACTGGGCGTACGCATCTGAACCAAAGATAACCTAAAAAGAAGATAGGACACAGCCGAACAAAATTGGAGATTTTTCTTGTTTTCTAGAAAGAAACAAATAATGTCATATACTTTCGTTTTTTGCATTAATGAGGAAAAAGAACTTGGGTATGCAGTATTGTAGTGCAACTGAGAAAACGAGTTAAAAACAAAACTTGAGAGAACATAGGATTGCACCAGCGATAAAATCTTCTTCAATACTTTCAAAATGCTTTCAAACTTTACATAATAATATACATCGGATCATACTACCTCAGTTTTTTAAGAAAAATATAAATTTCGCTTTGGCCAAGGTGCTGAAAGGAGATGTAAAATTTCTGAAACCAGCATGAGATAAATCCCACTTTATCTGTTCAGAATAAAACGAATGTACACAGAAGCATGTGCTTTTCAAATAACATAGGATTACAGCAACAAACATAGGGATTACAACTACAACTTTGGAACAAACTCTTTCAATATTTCAGAAAAACATGTTTTCACAAAAGTGCGCGAACATTTTATGAGAGTACCGTAGTGGTTGTCGACTACGCTCGACTATCCTCCTGACCGTAGTCGAATGTAGTCGATTATTTGGTATATTCAAAGTGCGGAGTGAACGATAGTCGTAGTCAAGCATAGTCGTTAACTGTCAAAATTTGGCGGAGTGAACGCTTGGTAGTGACTCGTAGTCAATAAAAAGTCACTATTTCGGTGACAGTGAACGCGCCCATTTATTTACGAAAATGAATCATTTCCCACTCTGTTTCGTTGCATATAATCTGTGTTTTCAGATTTTTTGTCTTTATTCGTAAAGAGAGTTTGATTTTTTTGTTATTTTTTTTCCTTCTTTCTTTCCTTTTCTAGCCGTGTACATTTTAAATGTGAAACAATCAGAAAACTCTTCTTGGTCCTAACTTGTCATTAAGTTAACTTTGCCAAAACGATCACCGATCGGACCCGAAGTCCTCCGATTTCGATGAAACTTTCAGAATTAGTTAAGTATTAAAAAATGTTTCATCCGTATGTTTTGTTTAGCCTGCCGACCTCAGGCAAAGTTAACCTAATGAAAAGTTAGGAAGCTGGCGAGATTTCCGAGTGTTTTACATTTAAAATGCACACGGCAAGCAGTGTTGCCAGGAAGACAGTTATAAAAATTTTTAATTTTCGCTAAAACAATATTTTTTTTCCCAAAGAAATCTGCCTTAGAATAATTTTAGGGAAATAGCAAGGGTCCACACGCGGGATTTGTGGTGATAATATAATAATTTAATAATCATTACGTGCTGTGAATTCGTGATACAGTTATTATTTATATCAAAAACTGTGACTTAATTGAACACGCACACAATTAATTTCGGTAATCATATAAGGAACTACGCGAATAAACATTATTTTGTTAGCACGTCTAAGGACAAGGGGAAGAAACGCCTTCCTTCCCTAAAAACTTTCCTTGTGGGAAGGCCCCCACAATAATAAAAAGAATTTTTATTGTTCAAATCCTTTTAGAGAATATAATTAACAAGTACAATCAAAATAAACAAAAACTATTAAACTTAATAAAGATATTTTTAAAAGAAAAGAAAATGTAATAATGTCGACAAAACTTTTAATCTATAACTAGTATAATGTAAGTATTTACATTATCCGTATAAAATATTGGACACCATCAGTTCTCTCATTCTGTTTTGTAAATGTTTATATCATTAAACTTGATACTTCTAAGTTAAAATAATATCGGTTACGTTTTGTCATTATACCTATCTTTGGGTAAAAGCATTCCTTTTAAGGTTTCATCCTCTAGTCTATTCCTAAACTTTGTTTTATTTAAATTAATTTACGAAAAAGTTCGCTCTACATTAGCAGATGAATGAGGCAGTGAAAGAATATTAAAAATTAGCTTAGAAATGCTACTTTGTCGCCACCCATTTTTATTTTAGACAAGTCTAGTCTAGACTAGTCCCTGGCGACAATGATTAGCAATAGCAACGTATTTTCAAGAACTCACATCCAAGCGGCATGAAATAAAAATTACAGAATTAAAAAAGATATGAAGTTAGCACCACATTTTGGTCTTTAATTGCTGCGTTCAGAAATGCGTGACTATATATGTGAAATTAGCACCAAATTGGTGTTTTAATTGATGTAGGTATCCAGAAATGCTTGACGATTTTCAGATTTCCGTTTTGATATAATAAAAGGTTTCATTGAAAAATAGTAATATGTAATATTAAATTCTGAAAACTAAGATCATTATTTGAAGAGCTTGAAAATTCTTCATTTTAATAGAGAAAGTCTTCAAATCTTTTATTGTGTCTGAAATCTGCCAAATGAAAATAAATCTGCCTATCTGGCATCGCTGACGGCAAGAAAAGGAAGAGAGAAAGAAAAAAAAAATTCGAAAAAAATCAAACTCTCTGTAAAACTTTTATGAATAAAGATATAAGAATAAAAATGTGAAAGCGCAAGTTGCATTCAACGAAACAGAATGGCAAATGTTTCATTTTCGAAAATAAATGTGAAAACCGGCGTTTATGAAATACTGATAATGTTTGGTCACATGTTGTTGCTGTAAAAGGAAACATGTTGTTGCTGTAATCCTATGATATTTGAACAGAACGTGTTTCTGTTTACATTCGTTCTGCTATGAAGAGATTAAGTGGGAGAACTCATGCTGGATTCTCTGATATTTTCGGGAAAAATGAGAATTTCATTTGAGAGGAATTTTACATCTCCTTTCAGCATCTGGGCCAAAGCGAAATTTATCTTTTTCTTAAAAAGGGGGAGGGAGGGGGGGGGGGGGTAGTGTGACCCGAAGTACATTATTATGAATAGGTTGAAAGGATTTTGAGGAATTTAATAAGATTTTGTCGTTCGGATAATCCTACGTTCTCTCGATTTTTGTTTTTAACTCGTTGTCTCAGTTGCACTACAATTGTGCATAGCCAAGTTCTTTCCCCCATTAATGTAAAAGACGAAAGTATATGAAATTACTTGTTTCATTCTAAAAAACACCAGAAATTTTCCAATTTTGCTCTACAGCTTCTTAACTGGGCATTAGGTTAACTTTGCCTCAGGTCTTGGATACAGAGTGACTCAAATTTTAATGTTTTCACTATAGACGTGTTTTTAAATTTGCTGATTACTTGGGACCCGGTTTTCCGATTCCTTTGTGCGATATTTAAAATTAGTGGTATTAAATGAGGTTATCCAAAGAAATATAAAGATATAAAAATTAAAAAACAAAAGAAAAATTAAAAATAAATATAATCGCGTGAAGAGCAAATTAGGTACTCAAAAGTACCACAGTTTTATACCTGTAAATGACAATAGTATTAGTCTTAATGAATACCCGTTTTGTAATAAAAATAAAATTATAAAATTTATGAAATAATAAAACAGAACTATTATTATAATATTTCTTAAACACATTTTACAAGTATCTAAAAACAATGAAAAAAACTAATTTTTTTGGAGTAAATTCTAAATTTTCATATGAAATTTTGCAGAGACGCTAATAAAAAAAAATTGTATCTCCTAAACGAAGAGCTTAGCACCCGCAAATTTTAGATTTAATATATATTAATGTTAGAGCATTTCAAAAATTATATTTTTTAGGGAGTATTTTTCTTCCGGAGGGGATCAAAAATCCAAAATTAATAAAATTGTGTTTTTTTTTTATTTCTTTGAAATGTCCAATTTAATACCTGTAATCAGCAAATTAAAAAACCGTCCACAGTGAAAACATTTAAATTTGAGACATCCTGTATCCAAGACCTGAAGTCGGCAGACTAAACAAAAATGTAAAAGTCGAATATTTTTTAATACTTAACTAATTCTGCAAGTTTCATCGAAATCGACCCCTCCGATGCAAAAATTGAAAATTTTGATTTGTGTGGTATGTAATTGCTGTATTTATGTATATTGAGTAGTAAAATTTAAGAAAAAGGCCTTGCACTTTTCAATTTCATAAAAATATTAATGTTAATGATAGGTTCCTCAAGATAATAACTCGAAGGTGCCAAAAGAAGGAATATGCGAAATGAAGTGTCGTCGTGGGTGATAATCTTCCAGATTACTAACTGTGCACTTGAGAGTCCATAATTGAAATATCTTAATATGGAAGATATGATTAAGCGTGTAACATTTGATGGCATGGATTTTGTGAGGGAGGGACACCTCACACTTACACTTTCCTTTAGTTGTATGGTAAAAATTGGAAACTGTCAAATAGTCAATTTGTCAAAATGGAATATGTATTTCCAAATCATCTCCAATTATTTCCGAAAAAGAGCACTGCAACGAATCTGTGGATGTGCTTCTTCCTAATTCTAGAGAAGTGGAATATCTTGAATTTGTTCAACAAAATATTTAAAAACTTTCAATTTTACAATATTTAATTACAAATTAAAAACGTATTTTTATTTTCTTTCATTTTGACAGAAAATTTAATAAATGTTAGATATAAAATTATAGTTAGACGTATTGCTAGTAGTCACAGCTGGTAGATTAGGGTACGGGTTGTGAATAACAATGTTTTATATGTATGTATATACGCCCATAAAAACTTACTATGCTTAAGAATTTTTTATGACAGTAAAATTTTCCAGACACGTACACAGTAACGAAACAAGGTCTGCAAAATACACAGAAGGCGTTTGTTACTCATAAATAAATTTCCGTAAACTATGTTATATCTTCCTAATAATTTGTGAAGAAAATGTATCCCATCATAATGTACATCCTCTTTAATAATGATGGATAATATTTCACATAGAAATTTTTATAATTCACTGATACTTACGAATCTGGAAGTGATGTTGCTCCATCTTCATGGCCTGGAACATCTATATGTATGAAGCACGACCTTTCTTTGATCTCTGTCATACAAGGGCTGCTTACAAACTCTTGAAATGAGTTGTCT
Source organism: Dioctria rufipes (assembly GCA_963924295.1). Lineage (NCBI taxonomy): Eukaryota > Metazoa > Arthropoda > Insecta > Diptera > Asilidae > Dioctria > Dioctria rufipes. The sequence goes on along the minus strand of OZ002741.1, from coordinate 103,216,316 downwards.
GAAAATGATTCAATAAATTATTGTACAAATTTCTCAATAAATAAACTAAAAATGTTACGATTGCATCCGAGGTCATGCACTGTAAGAAACACCGCTCTCTTCTCTTGCTGTGCCAAGTCTCCCTAAAAATAAAAATCATTTATGATACTAAATATATTAAGAACTATTGATTTAATCGCTTTTATTTTCTAACACTAGATTCAGATTGGTCAAAAATATCTATGAGAAATACTTTCAATAAATCTTTAAACATATTACTTTCATATATATTTTAGAAGGCCCGTACGAAACTTCGTATATTCACCTATCTGTGCAAGTTTGATTGTTGAATTGATTTTTCGCATATATTTCTAGAGCGCTGCACAGGCTTTTATATTCTGAAAATCATTTCAGTACAATAAAAATGGCTAGGACTGATCGCCTTTACATAATACGTAAAAAGCCCCAAGTTTTGTATGGCGACAGCAAGAAGGGGTTGTCCGATTTAGTCCATTTTTAAAATGTTATTTACCAATTTTATGAAAATGTCTTGCACAAAATTTCAGCTCTCTACGTCGACGTGTCCGCAAGTAGTGTAAAAATATATAGTGAAAAATGTCAATTTTATATGGCAACCCTACGAAGGAGTTCTTAACAAATACTGAAAATAAAGAAATCGATAAAAATTTGTATTTCTTTTGTTTTGTACAATCGTACACATAATAATAATATGTACATAAGCGTGCTAATATATTTATTTTTCTGGCTTTTTTATTAGAAAAGTCTTAAATGACATTGTCAAAATTTTGTTTTTCTATGGAAAGTATCACTACCTTTCGCAATCTTAAATTACTCATTGTGGAACGAAAAGGTCAGTTCTCAACTAGTGATACTGACGGGTATTGTTAAAAAAATTATTGACAATATTACTGTGTTGGGAACAAAGTTTTCCAAGCTATATTTTTGAATAAATATTAGACGTTCAAGAGGCTCTTGCCCATTTTCGAACGTTTTGCTTGTTCTTGTAAAGCAGGTACAGACATAAAATTCTGGATCTCTTTAAATTATATTTTTAATTTTTTATGAAACTTAGTATACCCAAGCTTGTCATTGCGTTTCTAACGCACAGAAATAATGCTGGTAGGGTAGAGCAAAATGGGTTGGACACCCATGCACAATATTAAAAGTTATTTTGATTTTTGTAAGACCGTCTATCCATCTGTCCGTCCGTCCGTCCGTATGTCCGTTTGTCCGTCGGTGTGTGTGCACAATAGCTCGAGAGCGTGTTTATTTAGAGAGCTGAAATCTTGCATATGGTCTTAAATAAAAAGAACATTCAAGTCCGATAATGAGACAAATCGGGCAACTCCTTCGTGTTTCACTATATATTTGGGCACTGTCTGAGAACGCTTCAACGTAGCGAGTTGAAATTTAGTACATGATGTTTTCATAGCGATAGTAAATAAAATTTCAAAAATAATGCAAATCGGGAAACCCATTCTTGCTGATAACACACAAAATTTTGGGTTTTCACTATATATTTAAAAGCTGCCTGAGAACGGGTCGTTGTGGAGAGCTCAAAGTTTTTACACAGCGTTTTTATTAAAATTGCAAATACAAGTTCCAAAATGGTTCCAAATTCCTCTGAACGAAACATTTCTACTGCAGGTAAAGAGTGTTGCAAAGAAAGAAGACTAAATGAAACTTCTTTGTCAAAAACAAACTGATATTATAGCCAAAACATATATTGTTATTAAGCAGCTTTGAATTATTATTAAATTTTGTGCTTAATTAAAAATGCTACATTATTAGCCGGGTAAGGCATTCACAAAATTATTTAATGCAATTTATTTAGGTTTTACAATATGCATTTTGCCAAAGCAGCGAGCTATAGTCATAATTTAACAGTGTTTAGGTAAATTCGATGGAAGCTGGAAAAATTACGCGAGTTACATACATGGACCTAAAACATGACATAACAACAAATCAGACACCGAATCTACCAGATCCAGACACATACCAAATGTGTGCGTAGCAAAAAATTATCATGACAACTAGGTATTAAACGAAGAACGAAAATTTCGTAAAAGCTACCTCCATTAGATAACAATTAAGGAGCTCAATTATGAAACGGGATATCTAAAAATAAATCACTTTTGAGATTATGATGCCATCTGGTAGGTAAGTAGTTCAGCTACCGAGTGAACCCGGTCAAAGAACATGTTTTTTTATCATAGTAAAAGGGCAAATAAAATCAAGTCATAAATTTCTGGCTGTGAAATAATGCAATAGTTTTTAAGAGATTGTGGGTGCTGAAATTTCGAGTCATCTGCCATCTCTATACATGATCCTGTTTCTTATCTAGAACACGATTTGGCCCTGAGTTAGTAAGATATTCTGCTCACACGTTCTAGCATGATCCGCCTTGTTGTAGTTCGGAGGTAATTTGGCCAGGGTAGCGGAGGTGTTGATTAGTGGAAACCGCGTCAAGGCTATTGTCAGAATTCGCAGCAAAGCATGTTCATCAAATATTCCTACAGTACCTTAGTGAAAAATGGGGAAGCGATCTGAGTGTAAGTGTTCCGAGACTCCGAATACTTGCAAGACCTCGTTCTTTAACAATATCTTGTCAATACAACTGCGTAGATACATGCTTAAAAAGTCGCTCCCTCTCACTCAAAGGTGGTCTAGACTAGAGTGCTGTGTTTGAAGTACTGTAAAACGAACGGCCCTGTTCGTTACAATAAATCGTATTCCAAAGTTCCAATTTTTCACGAATTTCATCTTCCTTACTGTACATTCTGTAAAAATGTCAGAATTGCAACTTTTTAGTAGGAATCAGATTGCAGGGCCATAAAAGTGACGTAAAACCGCTTATATATTTAACAAGTGAAGTGCATAAACAGAAACCAAGTTTCGAGCCAAGTAAGGCGATATATTGAATTTCGTTGAGAAAAAGTTCTTGGAAAGTGGGGATAAAGTAAACAACGCTGGATGTATAAATTTTTGTGTAGAGTTGAGCTTGTTGTTTGACTTTGGAAGTCGATGGTTGATTGCGAAATAATAGAGTTTCTTTGAGTATACCACAGAATAGTTTCTGTTTGGCACAATACAGTGATTACTTAAAGATTGAATTTTCTTCGATGTGTGCAAGAACACTTTTCTGCGAAATCATAGTTTTTTTGAGTTTACCACAGAATATGAAATCCGTATTTGTTATTTTCGTACGCAAATATATATATATATATATATATATATATATATAAAGAATCGTTATTTACCGAATTTGTAAAAATTAGTCGTAACTCAAGAATAATTCCCAGGGTTCCATACAACAAAATGAACAATGGAACCATAAAAGATAACTCCCGAGTTAAACCGAGGTCTGAACTTAACAAAATAGAAGAGACTAATTTTCAAGAAATTCTAAAGAAATATGTATGTAGAATTTGAAAAAGTAGAATATATTTAAAGCATTCCACTTTCCCACATTTTAATAATATTTCAAACTTAAAACATTTATTTTCAAACGCTTTAACCACGATCTAATTGTAGATTTGCCCACCATATGTATTTCTCATGAATATTCCTTGCCTTGCCGTCCTTAGCGACTCACAAGACGATTTGTACAATAATTATGGTAAGTTTTGATGAACAAGGTTTGACAAAAGTTGACCTCGGTAACGGAATTAATAAATTAATATATTAAATAATAAAGATTGTTCTTATTTTTCGAACCCTAAAGATATAATTAATTCGCACGTCCGTCCGTGTGTCTGTCACAGATGTTTTACTCGAAAACAACGTGACGTACGATTTTATATTTTTAATGAGGTGAGTCGGGCTCCTAAAAAATTTTTTTTTCTACAGTCGTTTGAAAGGACTACTTTTAAGGGCTAAAAAAAATCTAAATTTTTGGTGAATTAGTTATAAAGATATAGCCAAAAATAAGCGAAAGAATACCATCCTTCCTTTCCGCATATTATCAGGAATTGAGTCATACATAGGTAACAGGAAAGCTGTAACTTTTTTTGTCAGTCTCATTGCTTGGCGAAGGTCAATATGCCATAGTTAATTGAGTGCAGCAGAAGCTTACTTCATAAGCAATTTGCCCACGCTGCATATATTACTACCATTGTAGGTGGTAATGCAAGTGTTTATGCCGGAACAACATTAAATAAATTAAACATAAATAAACAATATCATGTAAGGGGTGAAAATGAATGGAAATAAGCAAAATGTAAACACTTCACCTATGCGTAAACGTAAAATTCATTTCATCATGCGGAAGTTTTTATAAATTTATTTCTTAATTCATATCGCCCAATTGCTTTCGTAATGAATTGAATTACGGCACAAACAATAAAATTTGCCAACACACTGCTGAAGATTGTACATCCATACTTGCCGAAAAAAGAACTACTTTTGTGTTAACTTATAAGACAACCCTTACTAATAAGACCAACTCTTATAAGATCACTCTTGCGTCTGTCTGTTTGTATATTTTTGAAATTTGACAATACAGTAGTATTTAAAATATATACATATATAATATAGAGCTGAGATGGACTCGCTGCCGTGAACCAGTTAGCATTATTGTATTAGGTTCTTCAGGTTAAGCAGTACTCAGCAAAAGTTGCAATTCTGATACCACCGAAATTTGGTAGGCAAAAGAATTTACTATTGCGTCTGTCAACTGAAAGTGGTAAGAATAATATAAATTTAGCGTAGACATAGACCAACATGCGACAGAGCCATACAATTTAAAACGAAAAATGGATATTTGCAGTTCCAATAAATTAAAATTTTTTAACGAGAATTAACTCTTCTAAATTGTTTTTGCATATAATTGATAAACATACTATTTTACATTCTATTTCAACAACTTTCAATGCAATATTATCAATTTTCGTCGGTGAAAAATTGAGAGTAAAAACAAGTAGGTAATATGAGAGTCAAATATTTAAACAAAGATAAAAATGAAATAACTCGAAGTTATTCATTAGATGTAGACTTTTTCTTTCTAAAGTAGTCACAATCTAAAGAAATGAGAATGCATACTGACAGGAATTTGATTGAAAAAACTTCAATGTTTACCACTTTTATATCTCTGTAAATCATTATCATCACTAAATTACAA